>OX596076.1:130674327-131395577 GCA_951394005.1 Protophormia terraenovae
AATAAGCGTTTATATGGAAAAAGGGCCTTATTTCGTGATCATTCATATTTCATACTAAAAATCGATATTTTGTATGAAAAATAAAAAAAATCTTTAAATGCAAATATCTCGGTAAATAAGCGTTTATATGGAAAAAGGGCCTTATTTCGTGATCATTCATATTTCATACTAAAAATCGATATTTTGTATGAAAAATCTTTAAACGCAAATATCTCGGTAAATAAGCGTTTATATGGAAAAAGGGCCTTATTTCGTGATCATTCATATTTCATACTAAAAATCGATATTTTGTATGAAAAATCTTTAAACGCAAATATCTCGGTAAATAAGCGTTTATATGGAAAAAGGGCCTTATTTCGTGATCATTCATATTTCATAATAAAAATCGATATTTTGTATGAAAAAAAAAAAAAAATATTTAAATGCAAATATCTCGGTAAATAAGCGTTTATATGGAAAAAGGGCCTTATTTCGTGATCATTCATATTTCATACTAAAAATCGATATTTTGTATGAAAAATCTTTAAACGCAAATATCTCGGTAAATAAGCGTTTATATGGAAAAAGGGCCTTATTTCGTGATCATTCATATTTCATACTAAAAATCGATATTTTGTATGAAAAATCTTTAAACGCAAATATCTCGGTAAATAAGCGTTCATATGGAAAAAGGGCCTTATTTCGTGATCATTCATATTTCATACTAAAAATCGATATTTTGTATGAAAAATCTTTAAACGCAAATATCTCGGTAAATAAGCGTTCATATGGAAAAAGGGCCTTATTTCGTGATCATTCATATTTCATACTAAAAATCGATATTTTGTATGAAAAATCTTTAAACGCAAATATCTCGGTAAATAAGCGTTTATATGGAAAAAGGGCCTTATTTCGTGATCATTCATATTTCATACTAAAAATCGATATTTTGTATGAAAAATAAAAAAAATCTTTAAATGCAAATATCTCGGTAAATAAGCGTTTATATGGAAAAAGGGCCTTATTTCGTGATCATTCATATTTCATACTAAAAATCGATATTTTGTATGAAAAATCTTTAAACGCAAATATCTCGGTAAATAAGCGTTTATATGGAAAAAGGGCCTTATTTCGTGATCATTCATATTTCATAATAAAAATCGATATTTTGTATGAAAAAAAAAAAAAAAATATTTAAATGCAAATATCTCGGTAAATAAGCGTTTATATGGAAAAAGGGCCTTATTTCGTGATCATTCATATTTCATACTAAAAATCGATATTTTGTATGAAAAATCTTTAAACGCAAATATCTCGGTAAATAAGCGTTTATATGGAAAAAGGGCCTTATTTCGTGATCATTCATATTTCATACTAAAAATCGATATTTTGTATGAAAAATCTTTAAACGCAAATATCTCGGTAAATAAGCGTTTATATGGAAAAAGGGCCATATTTCGTGATCATTCATATTTCATACTAAAAATCGATATTTTGTATGAAAAATCTTTAAATGCAAATATCTCGGTAAATAAGCGTTTATATGGAAAAAGAGCCTTATTTCGTGATCACTCGTATTTCATACTAAAAATCGATATTTTGTATGCAAATCTCGGTAAATTAGCGTTTATATGGAAAAAGGGCCTTATTTCGTGATCATTCATATTTCATACTAAAAATCAATATTTTGTATGAAAAATCTTTAAATGCAAATATCTCGGTAAATAAGCCTTTATATGGAAAAAGGCCCTTATTTCGTGATCATTCATATTTCATACTAAAAATCGATATTTTGTATGAAAAATAAAAAAATTCTTTAAATGCAAATATCTCGGTAAATAGGCGTTTATATGGAAAAAGGGCCTTATTTCGTGATCATTCATATTTCATACTAAAAATCGATATTTTGTATGAAAAATCTTTAAATGCAAATATCTCGGTAAATAAGCGTTTATATGGAAAAAGGGCCTTACTTCGTGATCACTCATATTTCGTACTAAAAATCGATATTTTGTATGAAAAATAAAAAAAATCTTTAAATGCAAATATCTCGGTAAATAAGCGTTTATATGGAAAAAGGGCCTTACTTCGTGATCACTCATATTTCGTACTAAAAATCGATATTTTGTATGAAAAATAAAAAAAATCTTTAAATGCAAATATCTCGGTAAATAAGCGTTTATATGGAAAAAGGGCCTTATTTCGTGATCATTCATATTTCATACTAAAAATCGATATTTTGTATGAAAAATAAAAAAAAAAAAAATTTTAAATGCAAATATCTCGGTAAATAAGCGTTTATATGGAAAAAGGCCCTTATTTCGTGATCATTCATATTTCATACTAAAAATCGATATTTTGTATGAAAAATAAAAAAAATCTTTAAATGCAAATATCTCGGTAAATAAGCGTTTATATGGAAAAAGGCCCTTATTTCGTGATCACTCATATTTCATACTAAAAATCGATATTTTGTATGAAAAATCTTTAAATGCAAATATCTCAGTAAATAAGCACAGAAAAAATTAAATTTCGTATTCTATTAATAAATTTACAAAACCAATTATATTTTTTACTGAAATCGGACCTATCACTAAATTAGTAAAATCAAACAATCAAATTCGTAAATATTTTATTGAAAAAAAAAAAATATATATTTTTTCTTATTAAAATATTAACACTATTTATAAATTTGAATGTTTGAAAATTCTCACAAATTTCAATAAACATATTTTTTGAAACAATAAAAGTAATATTTGGTTTTTAGACGATTTTCAAACAATATTTTTGTTTGAATGAATAAAATACTTAGTAAGATTTATTAAAATTATATTGCATTTAGTGCATTTTTATGAACATTAAAATATTGGAAAAAATACACATTCAATGATCATATAATAATAAGTTTTAAGTGATAATTAAGTTTAAAAAACATATTTCGATCTACAAGAAAGTATCGTTATTAAATTTTAAATGGTTTATATAGAATATTACTTACTGTAATCAGGTCAGGCATTTTTAAATCAAAATATGACATAATATCGCAACCACCTATGGTGGTGTAGGGCAGGAGTTT
This sequence comes from Protophormia terraenovae, assembly GCA_951394005.1. Classification (NCBI taxonomy): domain Eukaryota; kingdom Metazoa; phylum Arthropoda; class Insecta; order Diptera; family Calliphoridae; genus Protophormia; species Protophormia terraenovae. The sequence continues at coordinate 130,677,383 of OX596076.1, forward strand.
CCACAGAATTGTGCATCACTGACCATTTCATAAAATGTTCTCTGTGAATAAAAAGATATAGAAATAAATGTATATGTATAAAATTAAAAAGATGAAAGCTATACATACTAGGTCAGACTGACTTTTTCCAAAAGTTTCATATGTGCCCAAAATTTGTGGAGAGTATTGCGCACAATGTCATAACGTCAATAAGATCAAGGGATTTTTATGTATCTTATCTTATTAAAATAGACAAATAAAAATTAATAAAATTTTAGGAATACAATCAGCATCCTTCAGGATGAAAATTGTTCCAACTTTGGACTGGGTGTGATCCTGGCCTGGATTAAAAAAGTGTATTAAACAGTATTTTTTTTCCGACGTATTTTAGAGTGAATAGGGAAGACTAATTACATCCCGCTGATTTTATGATATTTTTCATTCTTTACGAGGGCAATAGCCTCCCATCAATGTATCATAAAGTCCACGAACATTTCTACATTGGACGTAGGCTATAAACACATACACACATTTCTTATTTATGTATTGGGCTTGTCTCCAATAAAGTGTATTTTATATCTTCACGTATTCGTCTAGAAAAGAGAAAAAAATGGTCAATGCATTTAAAAAGAAATAACCAACAAACTCACCTCAATATCCTTGAAAAAAGCCAATACTATATTCTTTATTTGCACTATTTTATGAAAGTTTTCAATAAAGAAATTGCTATTGTCAAAATTTATTTATTTTATTATTAAATTTTCTTTTGTTTTCTTTTTCTTATCAAATTTTTAAAAACCAATAAAACAAAATATTAAAATCGATTAATTTTATTTATTAAATTAAATTTAAATCCAAATAATGATTTGTTAAACAATTTTTTTGTTATAATTTTTTCTGTGAGCGTTTATATGGAAAAAGGGCCTTGTTTCGTGATCACTCATATTTCATACTAAAAATTGAAATTTTGTATGAAAAATCTTTAAATGCAAATATCTCGGTAAATAAGCGTTTATATGGAAAAAGGGCCTTATTTCGTGATCATTCATATTTCATACTAAAAATTGAAATTTTGTATGAAAAATCTTTGAATGCAAATATCTCAGTAAATAAGCGTTTATATGGAAAAAGGGCCTTGTTTCGTGATCATTCATATTTCATACTAAAAATTGAAATTTTGTATGAAAAATCTTTAAATGCATATATCTCAGTAAATAAGCGTTTATATGGAAAAAGGGCCTTGTTTCGTGATCATTCATATTTCATACTAAAAATCGATATTTTGTATGAAAAATAAAAAAAAATCTTTAAATGCAAATATCTCGGTAAATAAGCGTTTATATGGAAAAGGGGCCTTTCTTCGTGATCATTCATATTTCATACTAAAAATGGATATTATGTATGAAAAATAAAAAAATCTTTAAATGCAAATATCTCGGTAAATAAGCGTTTATATGGAAAAAGGGCCTTATTTCGTAATCATTCATATTTCTTACTAAAAATCCATATTATGTATGAAAAATAAAAAAATCTTTAAATGCAAATATCTCGGTAAATAAGCGTTTATATGGAAAAAGGGCCTTATTTCGTAATCATTCATATTTCATACTAAAAATCCATATTATGTATGAAAAATAAAAAAATCTTTAAATGCAAATATCTCGGTAAATAAGCGTTTATATGGAAAAAGGGCCTTATTTCGTGATCATTCATATTTCATACTAAAAATCGATATTTTTTATGAAAAATCTTTCAACGTATCACTCATATTTCATACTAAAAATCGATATTTTGTACGAAAAATCTTTAAATGCAAATATCTCGGTAAATAAGCGTTTATATGGAAAAATTGCCTTATTTCGTGATCACTCATATTTCATACTAAAAATCGATATTTTGTATGAAAAATAATCGCAAATATCTCGGTAAAAATTTTCTACTAGAATTTGCATTCATGTAAATTTCGTTTTTAAACAGAAATTAAATCAATTTAAAAAAATTTAAACTTTTTATATTCTAAATATTTTCTTTATTTTTAAACGGCTTTTTTATTGTTGCTCTAAAACAAATCTCAAAAGAATTTATTTTAATTGCCTAAAATTCCCTTATCTCAAATTCATTTGCGTTTCAAATAGATTTTCAATTCCCGGTAAATTGTATGTTAATAGATTTTAGTTTTTATTTGCAAAAACATCAATAAATGAATTCATCAATTATTGGCGTAATATGACAGCAATTTACTTTATCAAACAAACGCTGAAAATTTGAAGGTCATTTGATTTAGTTTTAAGGTTTAAATGATTATGTTACAAAACAAATTTCGACCATATAAAACAGTTGCTAAAAGTGCAGGTGAGTTAATTTTTGGGTCTTAAAATAATTCACTTGCAAAATATAAATGGTGCTGAAAGGGTGATAAAAAGTACGAACTGGTTGAATTCTTTATCGCAAATTTTATAGAAAATGTATCGGATAAAAACCGTGTTAAAAATTGTAAAAAATTTACCAATTAAGCTAAAATCCACTAAACTGTCTAAAACTCAGTTCATTTTAAATGTGTTAGGTTTTTTTTAACAATTTGCTTTTACAGTATAATAAATAATAAATTACATTTAACATAAAATATAACCTTATTTTATTAACAAACATTTTTCGTAAACCGCAAATTCTTAAATGGGGAAAACCACATTCATGTGTTCATAATTCCATTTCTCGCAACTATCATTACTGTTAATAAACATATACACTGCCATCCATGTAAATTGTTATAGTCACCTGTGGGAATAACATACAGTTAAAATAATTTGATTTTGCTTAAAATCACATGAAAAATGAAAAAAGAGTTAAAGGATATCATGAATAATTGAATATTAGGGAGGTGTATTTTAAAAAAAATGAATTTAAAATATATAGTTTTTTTTATATAAATAGAGACTCTTAATCTAGAAGCTCCATTGATGCCATTTGTTTTCTAGTGACAAAGCAGCTGATTTTATTTTAAGAAAAAGTAATAATCCTTTCCAAAAATATGTTACTATATCCTTAAGTGCTCCTTAATGGCAATTTACATGGCTGTATTTTTACATGTAATACAAATATTGTTGTAGGTTGTTTTATTTAAATAGACAACCATTAAGTTAACAAAAAGTCAACAACAATTAATTCTAATTCACACACATTATTACACCACTAACCCACATACATATTTAGTTTCAAAATTGATTGCTACATATTGTACTCGTTCATTTATATTTTTCTTAAAATTGTCATGTTTGCAAAATGAAACAACAAAAATTATTGAGTGCACAAGAAAAACTGATGGGGAGAAATGAATCTATTAACTAAACAACACCCATGTAGAATGTAAAATATTATATTCTATTGCTTTCTAGTACATATTACAATTACACATATATATTAAAAGTTAAAAAACACTAAAAACTAGTCAAATATTGTGGCTAACGAAGCAAATAATTACAACCACAACAGCAAAATACAACGATAACTTGTAAGAAATAATATTAAAGCATACTAAACTAAATTAACATTGGCATGTTCATACGAATATCAAATCAAATTTTATAGTTACTGATCTTAGTACTGTGCTTTAATTTAAAAGATACTTTAAAAGGTATTAGGAGCTGCCCTAGTAGAACATATTATGTTCAAAGTCTACTTTAGCAGAAAATTCAAATAATATTTTGAGTTTAACGAAATCTTCATAAATGTTTAATTTTTTCGTCAGTTAACGAAATGACATAAATTTCATATGTACTTCAAACTTATTGATAGCTTTTTAAATAATTTTAATTTGTTTAAAAATGTTTTTAAGAAAATTCTATATTTCTAGAGTTTTAAAAATTAATTATATGAATTATGATTTATTTTTTAAATTGTCATTTTAAAAATACACTTTATTACATAAGTATTCTTTGAAATAGCAAATATTTCCTAGAAGTATAAATTACAATAAACAAACAAGTTTATTTATCTTCTTTTACAGTTCATGAAATATTCACATATGAATATTCAATTTAAACATTTTTTTCATATTTTATTTAATAATAAAACAACTACAGGCTTTGAGTTGTTTTGTGAAATCAACTGTAATATAAGCTTAATGTTAACGTTATTTTTTAAATATAGATACGTATTTATTTATGAAGTTAAAATAATAAAAAAATAAAAAAATCTTAAATTAAATATTTAAATTTAAATAACATAAATAAGGAACATGTATAATAAAAAATATGTGAAAATAATAATGTATACATATGTATATTTATTTAATTTTGTTATTTACTTAGTTTTCTATATGAGCTTAAAAGTATGCAGTATTTTATTTATAAATTCCAAAATCATAACTTGCATTGTTAAATGAAAACCAATAAGAGAGTGTAAATTATATTCATTCTATACCACTGTCACTTTTACACAGGTATTTCTATCTGCTGATGTTCTATAAATTATTATATTATGATTATGATTTCTACACGCAGAGAAACAACATGGTTACAGCATCACTACAACTATTCAATGTTTGTATAGCTGGTTTTCATTGATTTGAATAATACCGTGTCCATGATAGTAACGTTTATGTTACTGTTTTATAATTTAATGATTACCCACAATCAATATTTTAATATGGCAATTATAATATGTTTTATTTAAATATTTTTGTATGAAACCATATTTTATGAAAAATCCAAACATTTAGTCAATTCTACAACTATTTACTTAATCTACAACCATTCCGTTAATTTTAAAAATTTGGTTAATTCTGCAATCATTAATCCAATATTTTTAAGTCATATTTTATTTTGCACAACTGTTGAATGTTTGTTTTTGAAAAAGTTTATGTTTTCTTCAAATATAGAATATTTGTTTTAGAGTATGATTTGATTTCACACAAATATTGAATAAGATAAAATTGGATTATTAAATGATCAAAACATGAGGAAATCGAATGCAATATTATAAGAAAAAGTTATTAACATTATTAAATCGAATCATTAAATGATGAAAACAATTATAAAATGGAATGATAATAATAACTACGTACAAATATACTTACCTTTAACTGTAATCATATATTACAATCACAAGGAGTGAGATTGAAAAAATCTTAACACACATTTTGCCTCATAACTTTTTTCGGAATCAATATTAAAAATTTTTTTTGATCTAGTTATCATGGAAAAATATTTCAGTTATTATTTTTAATAACAACCATGTTAATTTGTCCTTATTTTCATCAAAATAAGTGACGAAAAAGAGTTACGTCCTACAAGTTATTAAAAAATTTCAAAAAATCCAAATAGTTCTTACAAATAATTGGCCACAGAATTAAATGTCGTCCGTAAAACCGTTTCTAATGTTATTAAACAGTATCAGTAGAATTTGACTATTGATGTGAAACCTATTTCGGTAAGAAAAAAGGACCACATGATATTGGGAAGGCAAGAAAATTGAAGGCATATTGAAAGGAACTCCAAACACATCTGGTAGAAAATCAGCTCAGTTTTCTCAGTGCTTCGACTATTTGGTGCGAAAATTTAATGCTAATGGGAAAGTCGATAACATATAAATTTCAAAAAAAATCCAAACTGGAATTCTGCAAAAAAAATTACAAGCCAAAAATAGGACTCGGAATTTAAAACCAAATTTCATACAAAAAAACTCAAGCTGTATAATTGACGAAGAAACGTAGGTGCAGCTTGTGACTCAAAAATTGTTATTGCTAATGCTCGAAGCAATGTTGGAGATAAGTTTAAGACCCAAAAGCAGCAAAAATTTCTTACAAAATTCATGGTATGACAAGCTTTTTGCAGTTGCGGCAAAACAGGAAAGTCATTTGATACATTCGGATCTATAAATACCAAAATATGCATAAAGGAATATTTGCAAAAAAGACTTCCTCTTTTCTTAAGAGAGCACAATGTGTCCACATAATTTTGGACCCATTTTGTATCATGTCACTACGGTAAGAAAGCTCTGGAGTGGTATCAAATCAATAACATAGTTTTAGTACCAAGAGAGGTAAATTTTCAAAATTGTCCATAGCTTAGACCAGTGGAGAGATATTGAGCTCTTGTGAAAAGTGAATTCAAGAGCACAAAAAGGGTGTCACAAAATACCGAAGATTTTAACAGAAGATGTGCACACTGTTCCAAAAAAGTGGCTGAAGTAAGTATCAAATCTCCAAAGAAAGGGTTTTCAAAAATGGTCCACAATTTTATAATTAGTGGTTAGAATCATAAAAATTATATATATTTGTGATCTGTGCTAAATTATCAAATGATTAAAAAAATAATGAAAACTCTAAAATCAACCATTTCCAAGTTATTGAATATTATATATGTTAAGATTTTTTCGATCTCACTCCTTAGTATATTGCTCTTTGTTTATAGCAAAGGTTCGAAAGGCTTAACTCTTTAATTCATTTTCGTAAATCGAATTAAATTTATTATCCTAGTCATTCTTTTAAAGCATTCAAATTAATTTAATTCATTGAATTAAATTATTTGTGCTTCATATGCTTTGAATTAATTCAACTATGAATTAATTCCTTAAAGAATTCATTCAACAATTATACAATTCAAGCTTAAAAAATATATTGAATCATTCAAATTTTCTTCAATTCAAATCTATTGCAAATTAGCTTTAGAAAATATTTTCTAATTCATTTTGTAAAAGATTAAAAAACAAAATATTACAAATTGAATGAAAGAAAAATATTTTCATTCATTTTGGAAAAGATTTGAATTAACAAAAATTGAATGAATTCTTTATGAATTAATTCAATAAGGAATTAATTCTATTCAAACAAAAGCCTTTAAATTAAGCTATTGAATTATATTTTTGAGAATGATATTATGGAATGAAAAACTCATATTTCTTAATTCAGAATTAAGATTTAAGGGAATTAAGCTAACATTTAATTAAGTCTTTCGAAGCTCTGATTTATAGTCACTAGAACCATATTTTTTCTTTGCGTGTATGTTTTTTTCTTGTGAATTTTATATTCTGGATTCTGTTTTATCTATTCTTTTCTTGTTTAGATTTTTATGATGTGGCGGATTTTTCTTTTTTGCTATAGAAATAAAATATAAAAAATCTTTTATTTGCCTTTTCAATTCACTTTATTCATTTATATGCATTTGTATTGGTGTCTGTGTGGTTTGTGACTTAACTTTATTTATTTAAATTTATTTCGTTTTTAACTTTCAATTGAATAAGACTTTTCTCAACCATTTTGTATGCCAATACTTGCAAAAATAATGTTTTTTCTTTCACCATTTTTCGTTCTCTTTATCCGTTTTTAATGATAATGATGTAAGACATGAGTACAAGTAATGTAACTTATTTTTTTATTTTAGCTTTTTATCTTTATTCTTCTAGCTTAAATTTTTATATCAGTTCAGTTGTAACTTTTCAGTTTTATTCATTTTCCGAAGAAAAAAAGAAAATTTTGATCTTTTTTTAAATTAACTTTTAGTCACCTTATGATTGACATGAATTACTTAAGGCGTCTACTATATAATTTAAAACAAATTTGTATTAAGTAACAACAAGTTATAGTAAATATTAAGAAAAACGATTTAGTTATATGTATTAACAAATAAATCTTTCAATGTTTAAGCTAAAAAGAATACTGATATGATCAAAAAATTATATGATATATTTTATATACCAAGATTACTCTTTAATTTTGCATTATTTCTTTATAATTTTTTGAATTTTTGTAACGCACAGAAAGAATTATCCAACACCCACATTAAAATACATCAATCGACTTAGAATCACTTTTTAGTCGATCGATTCTTTGTGAACTTACCCCTAAAATTATGCTACAAAAATGTATCTTAACTTTTGCATTGTAATTTTTTATAGTTTTTGTTTTATTTTCCTTTGTTTTAACCAATCACATTTCCCCACCGTTTCCATTTTTGAATAGCCTTTTTTATTATTTACAAATATTTGCAATGAATAGATTATAGAAAAAAGTTTGTTACAAATTTTGTAGAACGATTTTAGTTATTTTTATTTCATACTTTTGCAGCAGTTGTTGACAATAAGTCCTTTTTGCAAATAAAACATTTTTTAATTCCATTGAATAAATAATAAAAAAAAAAAATGTTGCCTGCATTTTTTTTTTTTTTTTTTTTTTTTTTTGTTTCTAAATTATTTAATTTTTTTACATGTTTGGTTTTAAATGTAAAATAATTTTAAATATAAAAAAAAAAAAAATATTTCCTTAAACTAAAGCTTTCTAGAAAACAGTGGCATACTTTTTGTTACCTTAAATATTTTTTTTATCGCGGATCTAAATCTTTGCCAAGTAAAATGACAAAAATAAAAACAAAATAGTATAAGAACATATAATAAAATGGAATAGAAATTATTGTGAATGTAAAATTTAATTGACCTACATTGCGAAAAATGTACAAAGAAGTACAACAACTAGAATTATAAAACGTGCAAATCGTTGTTATATAGTAATTCAAATATTTCTTTTACGGCGGTTGATTATGCATACTTCAGTGTTGCCAGAAGCTGTAATTGGACAAGTGATAATTTATCCAAAAAAATGGCAAATTGTTTTACAGCAGCAAATAATATGCTAAATTGTTGTTTATAGAAAATTCATATTTTCGTTTAAATTGTTTGTTGTATAATTAAATTCAAACGGCAACTTATGACAATTTTTTCTTTAGCATTATTATACTGCCAACTAATTCTGTCGAATATGCTAAAGAATACCTTCATAAAATCAACATTTTTAAAATTAAAAATAAATAAAAAAAAAAATACTATAAAAAGAGTGCTAAGCATATTTTTATGAATTTTCAATGTACCTCATCTTTTTCAAATGCTAAAACAAGCACTAAAAGTGCTAAAATGGCAACACTAGCTTATTTAAAGAATGTTTGTTGCAAACTCAGAGAAGGAATATAAGGCTGTAGATATTTATTTCAGCAAAATAATAAAAACAATAGCATGACATTTTTTTCTGTAACAACTTCTCTTGACTATGGTTTTAATGAAATAAAAAAGATGTGGAAAATACAATTTGATACTGTAATATGTATACTTAAGTAAAGGAAAAACTAAACGTATAAAATAAAAGGTGTGCTAGTTTTGTTTTAGTATAAAGCATTTGTTTTGCATAATTTTTTCTGTAAAATGTTTATGGTTCTTTCGTTATAAAGGTCGCAGTTTTCTACTCTATGACGTACAAATGTATATGCAAAAATATGAGCTATATACAATTTATGCTTCAACTAAGCAAATTAAAAAATAAAAATCTTTTTAAACTCTTGTTTTAAGAACACTTAATGCACAACCTAAATCTGTATTAACATGTGGTTTATCTTTTAATCCTCTTATTAAAGGTAATAATAACTTCCTTTCTAGTGTTACTAGATCTATTTTATGTTTCTATTGTTCAACTTGCATATGCAAGCATTTTATGATTTCTTTTCTTTAGTTTTTTTGTATTTGAGTTGTTCATTTTTTCTGTAAGCTGTAAGGATTTATGTTACTTTACATACTTTTATACAATGACATACAAGTACTACATACATACTTGAGGATAAGAGTGTTGATATTTAATTTCCGTTTTAATATGGCAGCATTTCCGTATGTGAATGAAACATTAAAATTATGACAAAATTACTATTAAATAAAGAAACACATGTGTCAGCAACTTTTTTAATGGTACTTGAAATGTTATCCTATTGAAAAAGTGGGTTTTTGGGTGATAGATCGACCACAACAAATTTGTGGTTTAACTGAAATGAAGAATAATAGGAATCCTTTTAAAATGCATTTTTTTCGATATAAAAAATTTTACAGTTATTACAACACACATTTTAAATTGTAGTAATTTGTAGATCATATATTAACAACTATATATTTATGTGAGAGAAGAAAACCTAATTCATTAAATAATAAAATACATTTAGTTATAAAGAGTGAGATCGAAAAATTCTTAACATATATAATATTTAATAACTTCGAAGTGGTTGATCTTAGAGTTTTCATTATTTTTTTAATCATTTGATAATTTAGCACAGATCACAGAAATATATAATTTTTATGGTTCTAACCACTAATTATAAAATTGTGGACCATTTTTGAAAACCCTTTCTTTGGAGATTTGATAGTTACTTCAGTCACTTTTTTGGAACAGTGTGAACATCTTCTGTTAAAATCTTCGGTATTTTGGGACACCTTTTTTGTGCTCTTGAATTCACTTTTTACAAGAGCTCAATATCTCTCCACTGGTCTAAGCTATGGACAATTTTGAAAATTTACCTCTCTTGGTACTAAAACTATGTTTTTGATTTGGTACCACTCCAGAGCTTTCTTACCGTAGTGACATGATACCAAATGGGTCCAAAAATATGTGGACACGTTGTGCTTTCTTAAGAAAAGAGGAAGTCTTTTTTGCAAATATTCCTTTATGCATATTTTGGTATTTATAGATCCGAATGTATCAAATGACTTTCCTGTTTTGCCGCAACTGCAAAAAGCTTGTCATACCATGAATTTGTAAGAAATTTTTGTTGCTTTTGGGTCTTAAACTTATCTCCAACATTGCTTCGAGCATTAGCAATAAAAGTTTTTGAAACACAAGCTGCGAAGATTATGCCAGCACCTACGTTTCTTCGTCAATTATAGAGCTTGAATATTTTTGTATGAAATTTGGTTTTAAATTCCGAGTCCTATTTTTGGCTTGTAATTTTTTTTTTTTTTTGCAGAATTCTAATTTGGAATTTTTTGAACTTTATATGTTATCAACTTTTCAATTAGTTTTAAATTTCCGCACCAAATAGTCAAAGCACTGAGAAAACTGAGCTGATTTTCTACCAGATGTGTTTGGAGTTCCTTTCATTATGCCTTCAATTTTCTGGCCTTCCCAATATCATGTGGTCCTTTTTTCTTACCGAACTAGGTTTCACATCAATAGTCAAATTCTCCTGATACTGTTTAATAACATTAGAAACGGTTTTATGGACGACATTTAATTCTGTGGCCAATTATTTGTAAGAGCTATTTGGATTTTTTGAAATTTTTTAATAACTTGTAGGACGTAAATCTTTTTCGTCATTTATTTTGATGAAAATAATTTTTTTTTTTTTTTTGAAAATTTTGTATGGAGTGCATTTTATATAAACTTCTAGTTCTATTCTATGTTACAGGTATTTAAATTGTTAAAGAAATTTTAAAACTATTTGAAATAATAACAAATAGAAACGAAGAAATTATAACACAATTTGCAAAAAAATAAAAAATAAGAAAAAGTATTAACCAAATTGTTTTACATCTCCAACGTCATAGCAGAAGTTTACCATTAAAAAACGAAAAATCAAGGTAAATAACAACTAAATTACGCATTGTAGTCAAAATAAATAAGCTTAATTAAGCAGCTAAAAAAATATGAGAGAAAAAAATAAAGACCAAAGCGGAAACGGAAAAACAAACTACAATAAAAACACTATTGTAGTGTTCAAAAATTGCATCGAGTGTAAACATGAACAACATAAACTAAATAATAAATTAAATAAAATATTTATATACTAAAAAATACTGAAATAAAATAAAAAAGATGAAAAAATTACTTCTATTATATATGAAAGTGTATTTAAAGAATAACTCTAATATTTTACTGCTCAAACATGGTTGATGTTTAAATGAACAAAATTTATAAAATCAAGCAATATTGCAAACAAAAATTAAAATAAAAATAACATAAAATATTAGTGATATACTTTTTAATTCCCGGGTAAATAAATAAAGTTAATAATAAATCAAATAGGTTTTTTACTTTAGCAAAATTTTGTTTAAATACTTTTTAAACAAAATTTGTGCCACACAGAGTGCTGATGACAATGGCAGCATAAAAAGTTAAAAAAGAAAAAAAACTTACAAAATAATTTAAAATAAATCTGTTGATTTCATGCAAAAAATGATTTCTTAATTTATATGCTGCATATTATTTTTAATTTACAAATTTTTCAAGCCACAAAAAAACATGAAAACTTGTTGAGTTTAAAATCAGTATTGTTGACATGTTCTTCTTTTCTACTTTTAAATTTTGATTTTCATGACTGACCAAACCAATCATCATTCATTTAACGTATTTGGTATTCCAACATTTTTGTGTTTATATATTTTTTCCAACACCATATCTGTGATTCATTTCATTTAGTGAGTTTATGATGTAGATGATGGTGATGATATCCATCACAAAAATTTAATTAATTTAACGCTTTGTTAGACATAACAAAAATATACACGATGACAATGGTAATGTTGAGGGGGGGGTCTTTAATGGTGATGGAGAATTTTGTACAATATTAACAGAATTTATATGTTTTTTGGTCTAAAAATAAAGAAATAAAAAGATATCATATCATTTTTGGTATATTGTCATTTAAACTTTAAAATTTATTAATAATAGTTTTAAAATTAAAATACTCATACATGTGTGTTAATTGGCAGTTCTCTAAGGTTTGTGGTTATAAAATTATTGAAATCTAAATAATTCTTGGAATATTTAAATATTTCATAATGAGTATATTATGAGTTATAAATATGAGTTTTGATAGAACAGAACTGTTCACGAAAAAATCTTATAATTAGGCTTGTAATTTTTGACATAGTGAAAGAAAAATAATAATAAATCCGTTAACTTGCCATTACGCTCAGTAGCCGTGTGCAGACATTTATTATAATAGCAGAACAAGTTTTTCTTAAAATGGAAATAGAACAAAAAACTCACAATTAAAATTTTTAATGAAAACCCAAGTAGGTTATATAAATCAATTACTAGGAAGGCAGATGTATTACGAAAAACAGTTTTTCGGGTCATAAAAATATATCAAAAGGCTATGACCACTAAAAGGAATTTTCTGACAAAAAAGCAAGAGAGGGCAAAAACACCTCAGACGCTTTTTTTCAGAATTATGATTGCTGCATAATGGACTATGAAACGTATGTACTGAAAGAGGGAATGTGGAGAAAAATATCGTGTAAAAAAAATTTAAATGTGCAGGAAAGTTTGTGGTTTGGCAAGCCATTTGTACTTGCGGTGAAAGGAGCACTTCATTCATAACAAATGGCTTCATTAACACAGAAATATCCCAGCAGTATATGGTGGCTATTGCGTACAAGTTACATAACCGACTATATTAGGATACCACCAGTAAATTTATTACCTGACTAGTCACTTTTATTACGTGACTAGTCACTTTAACATGGCTTGTCCTAGAGTAAGTCTATTGCCACAGCAACGACTACATGGTGTCACTTTTTTGCAAACACAATCACTTTCACCACTACCGAAGGATCAAAAAAGTGACAACTTTCACAACTATGAGGTGGCCCTTTTTTTGCATACACAATAACTTCAAAGGCTACAAAGTGTAACTTCTCAATATTTAAATAACAATAAATGGGGTGGTGTTTGTACCAAAAAAGGCTAATCCACCAAATTGTCCAGAACTCCGCCCATCTGAAAGGCCCTAGTAAAAACGCGTTACTAAAAGCTCAACAAAAAATGACACGGAGTATAAAAAAGTGGACTTATTTCAGCAAGTCCACTCATGAATAAAAATATAGTTTGAAAAAAAATTAGACTTTTGGTTTAATTTTTATAACCAGATTTGCATGCTCGTATTTTTTCGTGCGCAGTAATTACTATATAAGAAATAAGTAAGAACGAAATGATACATGATACCCTACACAGTTTTTTATGACCATCAAAATTCGGGGAGGGGTCTTATAAGGGACCTTTACTTATATTAAGTGCATTGAACACTTGTATGAAACTATTCCTGGATGTAGGCCTTATAGTCGACTCAGGTAATGATTCTAAGCCAATTAGTAAGGATTTTACATCAGCATAAACCCATAATAAACCCTACACCTACATACAGCATATTTTACACTCGCGGACAAAAGTCTTAAAGTGGCGATTTTAAGCTTTTTTACTTTCTACTAGTTTATACAAATCAATTATAAATTATAGAATGATTTATATTTATGTAAATATTTTAGTACTTATTACAATTAATATTCTTTCTTATCTTTTCAGGTAAGTCTAATTTCTATCACATAAGAATGAATGTGTATTGAATGATTAAATATTCTGAAATGCTGTAAGTCCATTATATATTATTTTAAATAATTTAAATAACAATTTTTTATTTAACATTTCGCTCTAAAAAATTAATTAAAATTTAATTTTGTAAATAAACCAAACTTATATTTTCTTAAGTTAAACAAAAGCCAATAAACATTATTTCCACTTTATTAAAACACCAGCGAAAATATAATAAAATCTCAATTTTCTTTTTTCTTATTTTTGTTTGTTCTTCTTTTATTTAAAAAGACGTTTAACTTTAATAAGTGTTAAATGAATTGTTGCTTTTATTTGCTGTTTTTGGCTATAAAAAAGTAATAAAAAAGGACGAAAAAGTATTTTTTACATTCCTTTTTTTATAGCATTTAACATCTTTTTATATTTGTTAGCATAATTACAGGCATTTATTAAGTGATTGGTATATTTTAACTTTTTTTCCTGTAGTTCTTCAACTTTTCTTTAACAGCTCATTAACTAAGAAAAATAGCACAATAAGAAGGTTAAAAATCAAAGAATTAAAAGTTTTATTTTTATCGTTAGTCCTTTTATAATTAAGTTTATGTTTAAGTATAGTAGACAGCTTTTAACATTTTAATTTTTGTTTTTTAATACTAAGAGCAATTTATCAATTATGAAACATTAAAAGTTTGAAATTTCAATGGAATACTTTTAAGCAAATTTTTTGTTATAAAGCGATTATTTTTTAGATTTTTTCCTTTGAAAAATGAAAAGGGTATCAGTTATTAACATTAGAATAAAAATGTATTTTCTTTAAAAAATTCTAATACTTTTGTAGCTATTTTCTTGATTAAAACTTGAAAAATTTAATTTCCTTTAAGATTTCGTTTTTTCTGCTTGCTGTATGTATACTTTTGTCATTTTCATTTTTCATGACTTCATATAAAATTGTATTCTATAAATCCTTAATTGAATCTTTGAAAAAATACTTTTTTTTTTTTAATTACCTACTTGTATTCCTAACCTTTAAATATAAAAATTATATTCATTATATTTCGCTTTAATATCAAAAAAAAAAGGCTGATATTTTTGCGTTTAAAACAATAAATTTATCTTTTTCCATTTAAAACCTTTTGGGATCTTTTTTCTTTTCAAATTAAGTCAACAACCTACAACTAATTAAAAATAAATCCCATTCCTTCGTTTTACGGTAGCTTTAGCGCTATAAAAACAAAAATACACATTTCTTATTTATTAAAAATAGAAAAATGACACTTTGTAAAGTGTTTGTATAAAAATATGCCCGGCACGTGACAGTTTCAGTTTTATTTTCATTCGCTGCTTAAACTGTATCATTTCATTTCATGGTATTGGCTTCGATTAGAAAGAAAAAAAAAAAAAAAAAGGCCAATGCCACGAATTTTATTTTCCGTGACGGTCAACAATTTGTTAGAAAACAGTGTTGACAATTTTCTTATTTTCGGTGGATATTTGATATTGCAAAAAAAAGCAAATTGTGTTAAAAAAATTCCCAATACCAGTGATGGGTTTGAGTATAGATAAGTAAATAACTAAATTAAATTATTAAATAAACTTTAAAAGAAAATTTAAAGAAATTAAAATGAAAGCCTAGCTCAAGAAATTTTAGTGGAAATTACTTCAATTAATTTATTTTTCTAATAGATGTTATCTCTAACGTCGATAAAAGTGCTTTAAATGTATGAACAAAAATTCAATTATGAATAAAAGAATGACAAAAAATCAGAAATATACAAATTAAATTAAATTAAAATATAAAATTTGTTAATTTTTAATTTTCGAAAGATAATCGCGTAAATTTCGTACTGCAATTTCAAATAAATATAAAGTGCTCCCAAATCGGATTAGTGTCGTTTTTTTGCTAACAGTCAACGTTAATAATCAGTGGGAGCAACAAAACACAGCTAATGTATAAAAACCATATAGCACTTTCTTAAAATATTTTTTTTTTTTTTTTTTTTTATTTTTATATAGTATATATTTATATATTTCTCATAAATTATATTTCCTTTCAATTTAATTATTATCATATTTTTTATGATTCACAAACTTCACATTGTAACGACAGTTTTTTGGCAACAAAAAAATTTATTATTTTACCTGGTGCAGTTTTTACTGTTGCCATTGATTGAAAACCACTCAGCTGAATTACATCGTAAAGATAAAACACATATGAACTAAAATACATGTAGTATTATCTCTTAATAAAAGAATATTATGAAAACAAATGTAGAAACTTTTTTCTCCCATTTAAAAGTATATATTCTACCTTTATGGCATTTTCAGCAAAAATCTTAAACACACGCTGAATACAATAAAATATATTTCAGTTTATCCCCTAGCTCAAAGAAGAATTCTGTTTCAACTTTTTGTTAAAAGTAAAATGCAATTAGTTAGAATCAAAAGAAAAAAACAACATTTTTGAAAATTTCAGTTTTGAATTTGGTCATGATCGATCTATTATTCCACCTGGCCCTCATGCAAAGGTCCTCCCGGAACACTCATAAATACTCTAAAAATAGAAATATTTTAATGAAATTTGGCACAAATAAGTGAAAATTGGTCCATAATTGACCATAGCTGCCATATGAACCCTTCTTCCGAAAATCACTTTAACGTGCGTAAATCCCATAAAAATTTTAGTATCAACTTAATATGCGACACAAATAAATTTTTTATACAAAATTTAAAGAAGATCGGTCCATAATTTGCTATAGCTCCCATATAAGACCAAATTTCGGGAATCACCCAAAAGGGCATAAATAAACGTGAATGCTAGTATCAATATAATATTCTGTATTAGTATGTTTTTTTTTACACTTTTATTCAAGTATAGGTCCACAATTGGCCGCTTGGCTTGACCGACTATCACTTTTTCACTCGTCTAATTATGGATTTGTGTATTACCGACTATTTAATGATTTATGCTAATTATTTAAATAAATTTTAAATTATCACACCTTCTTTAAAAATCCTTTATACTATTTAGTATAAAAATGTAAAAAATGTTTTTTTAACCATAGTTAATCGTTGGTTAAAAAAACTGTAGACCAGTACACTCTATTGGTCATACTCTTATATTGTTTGACTATGTATGAAATTACTTACGCTTGTAATACCAGCTCATGAAAATGTAAACTTCTAAAAAAAAAAAAAAAAAAAAAAAAAAAAAAAAAAACTGAAATAAATTTATGCTTCATATTCTGTTGTTAAGGGTCAAGGTAAAAATCGTATGTTCTACTCGTATACTATTAAATATGTATGTATTTATGTATGTTTTGTATGTGAGATTACAGCCGGGTTATATTAAAAAATAAAACAATTTATATGAATAAATTTCTTTTATATCTAAAACTGTAAAGAAGTAATTTACGGTTTTTTTTTAAATTCCTCTCCCAATATCTTTAAAAGACTCACTGTTTACTATTTTTTGTACTGTACTTACAAACAGCGTTTAAAACAAATTATAAATATTTAGTTCAACTTCTTCTTTTTTTGAAATATGAAAGAAGGGTTATAGCAAATATGTATAAATATAAAGCAAAAACAACAATTTTTATAAGAAATAAAATAAAAAAAACTTCTAAACAGTTTAGTTCTAAAGGAGTAAAATTATAAATTTCTAAATAATGTTTTAAAAAGCTAAACACAAAGTTTAAATACACTTGAAGTAAATAAAAAAGTATTTTATTTCAAAGAACTTTTTTATAAAAAAGAATCTGAAATATTTAAATTGTAATTCGATTGAACAAAGATGATTCCCTTGGATAAAGTACAAGGAGTACGAAAAATTTCATATTTTAAAACAATAAAAATGGGTTATCTGTAGGGGTAATATTTTTTATTTCACTTTGATCTCTTGCTTATGTACTCAACAAAACAACAGAAATTTGTTATAAAATTAAAATCATTATAATAAATTAACCATATCATTAACACATATCGAATTAATTATACTTATAAATTTAGTATTCTTGTAAATTGTTAAGTATAATTTGTATGATGGTGATCTGACCCCAAATTAAAATTAAATTGTTTACACAAAATATTTAAAACCCTAAAGATACATGTGTTTAAATACACTGTCATGCAGAGATAAACATATTGACTGATATGGTAAAATACTAAGGAATACGCAAGAAAAAATCAGTGCTTACTTTTAGGCTTAAAACATTTGACATAGAGAAAAAAGAATAATTCAGTTAACTTGTCTACATTTTTTATTATGCTCACTAATCTTGTTCATTGCAATAGAAAAGACAGACAAACACAAAATTCAAATTTATAGTGTGGGTTACACGAGTATAAATTCATTGTTTGGAATGTTATGATATATAGTTTTTCGGGACATAAAAATATATAAAGGAGTCATGAACGCTGAAAGGAAACCAGTTAGTAGACGAAAAATTGGATTTAAAAAATTGCAAAACAAAAAGAATTTTAAGAAAAATTTCCCGGATCTTTGAAAGTGCCCCAAAAAATTTATTTCTCTGAATCTTTCCTCAAAAAAGTTAACAAGAAATCTGGCCTGAATGCTTAAAAGTTACAAAAAGATCCTGAGAAGAATTTGGGGTCAAAAGAGGGGCAAAAATAGTTCATACAATTTTTTTTCCAGAATTATGATTGATACATAATGGACGATTCTCTTTGCCAATTCCTAGCCAGAATTCTATATTGCAGATGCAAAAGGATTTGAATGCATGGATTTTTTCGTGCACAGTCCTTATTTTAATACATATATATGTAAAACAAATTTAAACCCACGCATCGTGTAAAATAATAAAAAAAAAAACTTAGTACACGAGTTAATAAAAACAACAATACATCATTGTTAAAGTTGTTGTAAACATCCTTGGATATTGTTACAAAAGAGCTTACAACACGCAATTTAATAAATAATTAATAGTAATCCGACACATGCAGACAAACACATTGAAATTAACACTTCTTCTCTAGTTATAAAATTGCTGATGATAAACCGGATATTAAATGTTGTATTCATACATACATGAATTATTAACAACAAATAAAAACAAAGCACACAAACACATTTGTATTTATATATGTGAGCAATTTTATTTATATAACCCTTTGTGTATATGAGTGTACGTGTACTATTAGTGTGATAAAAAAAATTAAAAATAGCAGTGTTGTCAGATTAGAGGATTTATCCCCAAATTGGGGATTTATTTTTGGAAAAGGGGATGAAAAATTTGATTTGGGGATTAGGGGATTTGTTGGGGATATATTTAAAGGCTTGGGGATTTTTTGAAAATTTTTGGGGATTTTTATTTTATTTAAAAAAAATTTTCTTTTTAACTTAAAAACGATAGTAATAACATAATTTTCGTCTGGATATGTAGTTTTTAGTAAGATAAAACTAGATTTATTTCAACAACAGTGCACTGAATAAAAAGTAACTGTAATAATAAATTGCTACTATAAAGTCTAAAAAATTATCTCCTGAACAAAATAATTATTACGAATTGAAGGTTTTTTCTGAGTAATTGATGTTCCATTATTGTTATTGTAATAGTAAACAAGAGTTTAAATCAAATTTGGCAACCGATTCAAAAAGGTAACGTTAATGGTATTTTTAATTATTTCGGTAAGGGTATTTTATATATATTTTTAAAATAATTGGTTCTTAATGATGAAATATATAGTGGAGCCAAGTATTATAAGGTTGGGCTGGAATAAAAATAACACTTTTAAAATTTTATTTAATTAGAAATAATAATATTTCTTAAACTTAAAAATAACGGTAACAGTATTTTAGAGTTATCAGTATTTCGAACTATTTCCTTAGGGATATTTTAGCGTTATCGGTATTTCGGATGATATCGGTATTTTAAGTTGAATGTTTTTTTTTTTTTTTTGGCGTTAAGGGTATTTTAGCGGTAACGGTAGCCAACCTTTTTTTTAATAATTTGATCTTCAGTCTTCAATAAGTAATTGTTTAAAAATTAAAGAAAATGTATCAAAAATAATTGAAGCAATGGAATTCTACTAATCATATTTTCATACATTTGAAGAAATAAAAACGTAATTTTCGGTCATTGCATCAACTATAAGTTTATAAATTTCCATAAAATCTTATTTTTTTGAAAATCTCTATGAAATTTTCTTTTTTAATATTGACTATTTGGAAAAAATTTATTGAAGCACAAATAAAAGGAAATGTAGTTTATAATAATCTCTTAAATTATGGTATTATTTTAGTGGGGATTTTTGGGGATAATATAAGTAGTTATTTGGGGATTTTTGGGGATGAAAATTCACTATTTGGGGATATGCCTCGAAAAAAATCTGGGAACCCTGAAAAATAGTAAGTTTTAATTTCACTGCTATATTGTGTAAATAATACGAGATCATGTTATTTTGCGTTATTCTTATTGGAGAATAATAGGTTAATAAAATTCTCTATAAACAATACTAGTCATTTATGGTTATAAACATAAAAATATAGAATTTTTAATTGTAAAAATAATTAAGAGGATTAATTTCTTTATTAACTAAATTACAACTTGGCATTTGCATATATAATTTAAAAAATATAATGTGAGTTTTATATAAAAATCGAAAAATAACAAAACTACAAAGTTTTCTTTTATTCAAATCAAAGCATAAATTTTGATTTTATTCGCAAATTAGTGAAGATACTCATTTACAAATTGAACAAAACTACATATTTAAAAAATGTTAAGTATCACAAAATAAATTTTATTTTTCTTAATATTTCTCTGTAATTTATAAATGAGTATTTGTACTAATTTATGTATAAAATCAAAATCTGTGCACTGATTTAAATGAAATATATCTTGTTTTAATTGCAACAAATTTATCTTTATGACCAAAGAATAAAAGTCTGCTTTTCTGACATTTTCGAATCTTTTATGATTTTTTTGAAAGAAAATTTGTTTTGAAATTTTGTACAAAATTCATAACTGATAACCGTATTAAAAAAATAATGTAAGTATAATTAAAAGAAAATTTTATTTGAATTCGTTTAAATTTTATTGAACAAAGTCGAGTCGAGATATGGTTCATTATATAGGACCACTGGGACTTCTAGGACTTCAATAATTTTCCGGACTACAGGCTGAAATTATAAATTAGTGTGTATATATTATAAAAAACATTTCTTTAAAGTTGTTGTATGCATATTTTTTAGCATTTTTCTATTTTATTTATTATTAAATCAATACTTGAAGGTATTAATGATATAAAATTTTTATTGTAAAAGTTATCTAAATAACACTGTGTGACAGTTATTTTCATATATTAACAAATCTATATACGTAGTAAAACTGCGTAATAGTTTTTTTTCTCTAGTACGTCATATTCCCCCTGAAAAGAATTACGAAGTTTCGAAGAGTACACATTTAAAAAATGTATAATGTACTTGTATTTACGCATATTATATCAACCCAATATGAGTGTCTAATGAAAGCTAAGAATCTCTGCAATACACGGTGGGGCAGAATCGAAATTTTTTGGAAATAAATCCGTAACTTCTGATCGGCTAGTTGGATTTGCATGGAATTTGGTATCGGACGAGAAACAAAAATTTGGCAAGCGATTAAAAAATTTTTATGTCAGAGGTACCTAAATTTAAGCACTTTTAGCTCCGCTCCTGAGGGGTGTGTCCGGTTCTCCTCCTAAACTTAACATTGCACACTCCTCTGCTACGCCTATACAAAATATCATGCAACTAGTAGATCAGAAGTTACAGATTTATTTCTAAAAAATTTCGATTCTACCCCACTGTGCAATATTATAATATTTTTGATTTAAATGTTGTGTCAAAGAAACTTAAAAAAATAAGCTTTTTATAATGTTTCTTTTTACTATATATTTTCAAATATATATCAGCCTGTAAAAATCATTTTCAAACATGAAAAAATTTATATGGATAAAACTAGAGACCATCTATGATAAAACTGAGTAGCCGGTTTTGCTTCAGGATGTCAAATTTCCTCACGAAATTTTCAAATTTGACGAACCTTTGAGAAAAAATTTTACGTCCAGGAGAGAAAATAATGTTTTTATGAAATAATTGTGTTTGAGCTCTAGTTCGATACTTATAATGTTTTTTTTTTTTATTATATGTGAACATTTTTTATTAATAATATGCTACACAGTGTCACAGTGATATCAAATAAATTAAGTTATTTATTGTTACATTTAAAGCCAAAATGTAAAACTTATATGAAGAAAGAAAACATTCCTAGCATTCCTAATAGTTTAATCTTTGGGAATACAAATATAAGTTCGGAGACTTTTTATAAGTAAATATTTGTTAGAAATTATAAAATTTTCTATCAAAAAATCTAGTCTAAATAAATACAACTTTGGCTTAAATACTATTTTTCTATTAGTCTTTCTGCCATATGTAAAATAATATTTTATAAAGATTTTTATGTCGTTTTGTTGTATTTGTAATGAGCTGTATATAAATACATTTACACACAAACACTTTTATATTGTTACAGTTTTACTCTATACACATTTATATACACTCTATTTCAGTAACATTTAATTATTAAATTGACCTTGTAGCCGACATATTTCACATATAACGAGACCACTGAGATCAAAAGTAAAAACAAATAAAAAGCAAATATGTGTAGAGAAAACGAAAGAAAAACTTAAGATGATAATGGAAAAAAAGAGATTATAACTGTATGTGAAATAAGCTTGAGATATTTTTAAATGTAAATGGATTAAAAACATTATTAAATTTTTTGTTTTGCTTTTTAAATTTCTTTAATTGGAAGGAATTATTTCTCTTAAAAGATATATGTTTTAAGAAATCTGAACTTAAATTCCAAAATTCATCTTTTGAATAATTTATTTTTATACTTAAACATACTAAACCTTTTCTCAATTATTTTCTTTACCATATTTCATATTGATTTCATTCTTGTAATTTTTATTTAACCCTGAAAGATAACACTTATTTTCAATACGAAAAGGCTACACTTTGTCAAATTTTCCGTCCATTTTATTACCAAAAATTCAGTTTTCAAAATATATTTTTTTACTGAAACACGACATCGTTTAATCGCCGGAGTGTAGCCTTGCAGGGTTAAAATTAGTAGGCGTATGATTTATAAAATAAAGTAAAATATTAATCATTCGTTTTAATATAAATTAACGAAATTTCTATTTAATATTTTTATTATTGCCATAAATATTTATAGTATAATACAATCTATTAAAGAATCTTAAAAAAAATTATAATTTTAATGGTATGAAAATACAATAGTTTTTATTTTATTAAAATTCCACAAAGACGTCATGCTGCTATTCACATAAACTGTCATAAAATATGTCTATCAGGCAAAAATAATTCTTTTACACCCTCATTCTTTTAAGCAATTAAAAATAAAAAAATAAATATCAAACATTTATAAAATGTCACATGTGTTCGTCACTTGTAAAAAAAGAAATAAATTATATGAAATAATAAACTAGAATCTAGCTTCTTTAAGATTAAATTTAAATTAAATGTTAAAATGTTTGTATTAATTCATATAAAACTAAAGAAAATTTAAGAAAATAATAATTTTAAATACTTTAAGCAAAAATGAATATAGTTCTTACAAAACTTAGATTATGATTTGGATAGTGTTGTTTATTAGAAACTTAAACGTCATACGTAAATGAAAAGTTAAAATAGAATAATATTTAGATTTTTTTACCTTAAATTTAATTTCTACATCTGCAAATGAAAAACAATATATTTAAGTTACAACAAAGTATCACAAAAAACGTAATGAAATTGTTTTAATTTAAAGGAAAGAATAATAAAAAAAATACATTGTTCTCGTAAAAAAACATATAATTAATTTATATACCAAATCAGCTAGAAATGTTTCAGAATTTTTTTTTTTTTTTTGTGTTAAAATGTCTAAAGTTCTTTATTTTTAGCAGCTATAAAGTTAAATGATGTCAACACTTATCATTTATTGCTCTAGTTTTTTATGCCCCTGTAAATTGCAAATTTTATTGTCATTTTGTCATTTCTTTCATGGTTTTTGTGGAGAACGTGGCAACAAAAAATGTGTCAGTTTGTAGGAATTTGATTTTTAATGTTTTTAATTTTTATTTTATGTCAACAAATTTAACACTTTGTGCAAATAACTTGTTTTAGAAAATATTGCTGAAGATATATTAAATTTATTTAATTTTATTATATTTATAAAATTTTAATGAAATTCCTATTGTTTGAAAAAAAAACTGATGTAATTTAAAAATTTACTAAAAATTTTACGATTTAAAATTTTAAAAATAATATTTTATGTAGGCTTTTTCCAAAAACCTCTAGGGTGATTCAAAAGTAAGTTTAAGTCTGTTATTTAAACTTCGTTAAATTATCGATTAAAGAACACATACTTTTATTTTACAGACATTCTCATAGATAATAAAAAATATTTTCTATAGTTTTTCAGTTGAAAACTATCACAGAAAAAAAATAAAAATGGACTTAAATTACGAAATTGCTAATATTAATTAATTTATGTTTGATTTTCATCAAAATCAATCATCAAGATCAATCATCAAAATGATAATATTAATTAACTAGAATAATTGATTATTACTATTTTTTATTTTTTTATAGTTATAATGAGCTGAAAATGTTTGGAAATTGCCATAAAATTATTTTATTTCTATATTAATTATATACAATTTTTTATTATACCCTTCACAACAAGTGCAAAGGGTATATATAAGTTTGTCATTCCGTTTGTAATTTCTACAATATTCATCTAAGACCCCAAAAAGTATACATATTCTGGATCCTTATTGATAGGGAAGTCAATATAAAGATGTCCATCTGACCGTCTGTCTGTTGATATCAGTTTTTAGAAAGCCACAGTATCGGATATATATGTTTTATGCATCAAATTGTTTTGATGCGTTTTTAGACTTTTTGAAGCTTCTGTATAAGCTTAGGGTTTCGTTCTGGAACAAATCGGTCCATAAAAAGACAAATCAGTTTTTAAATTTATTTAATTTCAGCTTTATATGCACGATTTATATAAATGATATACCACAATATGCGGAATAAAATTAACTTTAAATCGCTAATCGAGATATTTCGAAAAAACTGTCGGAAATTTTTTCATGCAAAATTCAAGATTTATTTTTTTTACTAAAACTTTTTTTTAAAAGTAAAAACATCAAAAATATTTAAGTTTATCACCTCTATCTCAAAGCTGGCGAAACTACGAGTAAATAAAGCCACTTATTATAAAAATTGATGCACAAATCTTGATTGGATTCACAGTTAAGTTTGGATACCCATGTAGCTAAGTGGAAATACACTAGTGGGCAAAAAAAAAAATTTTATTTTTTTTTGTCTTATATAAAAAAATAGGTGGATTAGATGGAATTAAACGTGCTAAATAAGAATCAGATTTTACTTTTTTTCTATCACTCATTGATTTTTTTCATGGGCATGACTACTATGACCCCGCCTTTAGGCAGTCACACTTGTGTAACTCGAGAACAGTTTGTCCAATTAAGATAAATTGATCTTTAATATATAGCAACCTAATTTGTCTTTGAGCTGAATATATATAATTTTTTGTCCAGTTAATATTTCCGTAGTTATTCGGTAATTAGTACCGACAATTTTAAAATTTTAATGGTGAAAATTTTGATCCATAACTCTGAAATTCTTGAGCGAATGAAAAATATTGTTAACATACCTTGAAGACAATTCGTATGCATCTTTTGATGTATCACTTATCAAAATCGTGTAAAGGGTTCTTGAGTTATAGCCTAAGTTTGACAAACCATTTTCGAATTTTATAGTGTGACCGCTGAATAAGGTGATGATATTAGTCATGCCCATAAAAAAAATCAGTACCCGATAGAAACCACCTATTTTTGTTTCAAGAAAAAATAAAAAAATTAAATTTTTTGGCCACCACTGTATTTCTACTCAACTGTATGTAACATGGGTATTTTTACTTAACTGTGAATAAAATTTAGACTTTTGCATCAATTTTGAAGATACATGCCTTATTTTATTTGCAGGATTACCAGCTTTAAGATAAAGATGATAAACTGTAACATTTTAGATGTCTTCATTTATTAAAAGAAATTTAAGTAACAAAAAAATCTAAAATTTAGCATGTAAATCAAGTCCAACTATTCGTCTATGGGGGAAGATTTTTTTGTTGACCAGTGTTATTTGTCTGTAAAGTGGTGAAGGATATAAAAAACTATTTAAGAGTTATCAGCTTATTTTAAAAAATTTTGTAAACCATTTAGGAAGGTAATTAAATTAAATAATAATATAGTTAAATTCCAATATCATTTTATCATTTTATTAAAAATAATATGAAATATTTTGTTCTGTGTATATTAGGAATTTGTTAAAATCACAATTACGTTTTATCTTACTTTCTTAATATTTCCTAAAAATGAAAAATGACAAACTTCTCGAGAAATCTTGTGATGCATTCTCTTATTTCAAGACAAAATCTTAGAAAAGTGTGTTATAATATTGGCACCAAATAGCAATAGATAAAAGTAATATAGCAGTCTTACTTCTAAGTAATTTCTATCTAACTTGTTATCTTATTCTTAAAAGGTGTTTTTCGTTTAAAACTAATTCTAATCAAGACAATTTTCCTCTCCTAAAAGTCTAGAAATTCCATTATATGATAAAGTTAGTAAAAATAAAACTCTTTATTAAGTTGACAATAAATTTTAAACTTAAGAGAAACTTTTGCTTTGCTATTTTTATTTTATATTGCTTCCTTAACTAGGAAGAAGTTTTACTAAGTTTAGAAAATTTCATTTGTCATAAATTTCTATCTTTTTGAAACTGGATTTTCTTGTCTACAAATATTTTTAATTTACAGTTTTGCATAAAAAATATGTCTTCAATTTTAAAAGAAAAAAATCTTCACTTTTGCAAGAAAATAGAATTAAATCCAAATCTAAGTGGATAAAAAAAAAACTGAAATTGCAATCATTTATTTAAATACAAATAAACCTTGCGGACATATGACTAGTATATCAAGGATATGTAATATGAACTTCCTTAAACTATTAAAATAAAATTTTAAATAAACATAAGAAAAAAAAGCCAACATGACAAATTGGCAAATTTTTTTTATTACATTACACTATTATGCATTTGAATGCTGTTCATTTTTTAAGATTTTAATATAACAAATCTCTCAAATCAATTTAAAAACCATAATGGCTATAGGCATGATAAATTTTTTTTATTGTTAAAAATACTTGACAACTTTGTGCATTTTTTTATTTCCACTCAAATTTATTGTTCTTTTTGTATGCCTAAAGAGCATAAATTCTTAAAACGAGAAAAAAAAAAAAAACAAATACTTATAATTGGAACAAGCTCAACAAGGAATTGTTTGAAGAAGATTAAAAACAAGTGGCTAAAGATAATAAATTATAAAAGATTTCTTTTTATTTCCTGTCTCGACATTTTTAATATTTTTTTTTTAATAATCAAGAATTTTTACTTCCGCCTTTCAACAACACAATTTATTTTATTCGTTTTCAAAGAAACTACTTCAACAATGCACTTGAAGCGATAAGAAATTATGATACTCAATAAAATTCTAAGAAATTGATGAAATAAAAATTTGTGAAAGTTAAAGAACTTAATAGTTAAACTTTTGAAAGAGATCTTAAAATTCTATTCTGTTATTTTATTATATATTTGGATTTATTTTGAAAAAAAATATTTATTAAATTTTATAAACCAAATCATTTATTTGTTTTTTGGAATCTCTGTGAATATTGTTCTATTATAATTATCGACAACAATGTACTTATTTACATTATATGTGATATGAAGAATTGTTAAATCCTTCATCCTGATTGACATAAAAAAAAGCAAAGAAGAAAGGATATTAAAATAAAAAGAAATTAACCAATAATAATGTATGGAAATGTATAATTATCACATTGTTACATCACATTACATTGTTTATTATTTTATTACAAAGTTTTACATTCACACATTTTTGTTCTGCTATATTTTTGCATTTCTTCCGTCTTACATTTTTTTTTTTACAATCATATGATAATGATTACAATGATGTGACTGATGTCAATAATGATTCTTATTCGTCACACTTACAATCACACTTGGCATAAGCAGCAATGTTGCAGGAGAATATTGATGCGCAAAAAACATTAACAGAACATGTAACATTTTTGCCTACAGACAAAATGATAATTACACTGAAAAAAAATAAACGCATCATGAAACATGACAGGTGAAGGTTATCTCTTTTGGTTTAGGAGATAATTTGGTCAAAATAAATGTCTCATTTTTAGCCTCCTTTTTTTCTAGGTTTTTAACTTGGCGGGCTTAATAATTAAAATATTCACCAGATTTCTTACAAAATTCTAAATAATATTGCTATAAGAATCATATAAATATATGAATCCGATAAAAAGTTATATTAATCTTAATGTTGGAACTTTAAAAAATTTCATATATTTTGGACTTTTTCCAAAAAATGTGGCATTATTTATTCACTTATAAAATTTGTTTTTTGTTCGGGACTATATAATTTTTTAATGTTTCCAAAAGAAATCTTAACGCAAATGCGTTTAAAGTAAATCCGGAGGAGCTTGGGGTACAGGTCTCCCCAAAAGCCCTAAACAAACTTTGCCAATTTTGAAAAAAACACTTTTAGTGTTTTTGTTTAATTAATTTAATTAAAGACCCTTATATCTAAGGTAAACATCCATAAAGTATTTATAACGACATAGTGACGATTTCAAGGAAAAAAGTAAATTTTTGAAAGACGTTTTTCCCGGATTGAGATTTTGGGTATTTTGGTACAAAAAAGTGGTAGTTTTTCTAGTTCTTTAATTTCATGACAAGTCTAAATTTATTATGTAAAAACTTTAATAGGATAACTTTGTTCGTTTAAATTCTATTTCAATTTTCGTAAATATTAACATTATTTTTCAAAAAAGAGCTTCAAATCTTAATTTTCCGTTTTTCATATCATGGTCTGAAAAAAATTGACCAAATTTAATTTATTTGTTTTATCAATCTAAATGACATAATTTTACATATTTTATACTTAAGAGCATAAATTTGCATATATTATACTAAATAACAGACTACCAGCAAAATTACACAAAGCAAATATAGAAAAATCTTCCAAAAAATTTTCTTACGAATTTGGGTCTTATTTCATATGAAAAGTAATCTAGAATTGTTCATCTTATATTTCGTGAAACATTTGTATTTGCTGTGAAAGTTCAGAAAAAACAAATAAAACCCAATTTATTAATAGTAATTAAGTTTTAGCTTTAGACCATATTATTGCCTTGGTTATAACTAAATTGAATTATTTCCTTTTTTCATTTCTAAAATTGGAGTTCTCATATTTGTTTATAGTTTTTATATTTTAAATATACCAACAGCTTTTGTTCAAATGTGTGTATTTAAAAAAAAAATATGAAATCACAACCATTCCCTCAAGCCTTTTCATGTACAATTATATTAAAGAGTGCTGAAAGGAAGTAGTTCGTGTAAATTAGCAAAAAAGGAGGCAATAAGTAGAACTCCGGTTATTACAATTATATGCAAATTATACCTTCTTTATAGTGTAGACTGTAAAAGGAATCTATTTACATTGTTGATGATAAGACTTGCTTTTAAATAACATTACAATATAATGTAAATGATACAATTTCTTATTAAAAGAACTAAACATTTTAAAGGCTATTAAACAAAAAATCTATATTCAATATTAAATGTAACTTCAATATTATAAGAAACAATACATATTTCTTTATTACTATTATTATTATTATTTTTTTTTCTTTTATTTATTATTTATTAAAATACTGTCATAGCAACGTACTTCTAAATACCGTATCGTTTTAACAAAATAAAAGAGTTGTTGTTTTAAATATTAACTTTAAATTTTCTAATATCTTTTTTATTCATAAAATTTTAATTATGTTGATCGATTCTTAATAATTATTAAAAAAAATGTACATATATTTTCTTTTTTCTTTGCAGGTATGTATAAAGTTTTGACAATTTTTAATGAACATTGTTAAAACAGGTATGAGAAAAATAAATAATTGTATTCTCAGCTGTGTATTTTAAATCTTGTTTCTTCATATTACTATTCAAAGGTGCTTGAAAAGAACTTTCAAAAGCATACTAGAAAAATAAAATCATGTTACTATTACTATGCAATTTATCAATTTATCAATGGAAATTTTTAATGGGTAACTAATTATTGCATTCAATGCAACTAATTAAGTTGGTTAGCTAAGTAGTAGCAACCACACAATATTACATACCATCTTTCGTAATAGTAAACCATCATTAAAACTATATTTCAAATGTACATGTAGCACCAACAAGCAGTTGTTTGGTTGCATTGATTAATTTGCCACATTAATGACGTTTGTAAAATTCTCTTTGAAATGTTGAAGATGTCGATGATGGCGAAATGGCGTTACTAATGTTTTATGGTAATGATAGATGCTAATGCAACAATGGCGTGTAAATAACCAACACATGCAACAAAGTTGTGAACAGTTGTTACTTAAAGAGTTCAAAAAAACTAAAAAGGAATATTTACTGAATTTTCAAGCTTATAATAACCATAATTGTATCTGGCATTTGTTGATACAGTAAAGATTCGTAATGTTGGAAATTATGCATTTAAAATTCGTTTGTTATAGTAAAAGATCATATTTTCGGGTACCAAAAATAACAGTTATAAAGTAATTTCAGTTTATAAATAATATTTTTCTGTGCAATATAAGTACCTTTATTCCAAAATATTCATTTAGTTATGAATAATTATAAAATTATACATAAGTATGTAATTAAAATTCCCATTCCTATGTCTTTGTTTATAATTGTTTTTGTTATTTTAATAAATGTGTCATTTAATGTCATGTTTTGTTTGTAAATATGTTTATTTATGAGATGTTTTTGTTGTTTTCTTTTATATAATTTAATTAATTCATACATTTTGTTGCTGTTTTCATGTCAAACCTTCTACTCACACAAGTGTGGGAGAATGCAAAAACTTAGCTAAAGGAGGAGTAGTTATGAGCACGTATTTATAAAAACCTTTTTGTTTTCTGTTTAAATGTCAAGATGTCAATCCTAGGCTGAAGAAAACATAAGTGCAAATAAACTTATAAAAAAACATACAGATTTCTTTTTATGACTATTTTTTATTAAGAAATCATGAAAAAAAATTCATTAAAAATTATGAAATTTCTTAAATCAAAAAATGTGGTTAATTCATATTAAAAATAACAAGATTTAAAATTTCAAAAATATTTATATTAATAACCTAGTAGCAGTTTTTAATGATATTAAACCTAAACATTTTTTTATAAAATTTTATTCATAATATTTGAATGAACATTTTCGTAATATTAATATTTTAGCATTAATTTGTATATATACAATTTTAACGTCTATTTTAATTAGCATAATTTAAAATGTGTGTCATTTCTATTTTCAACTTTCTTGGCATGCACTTAGTTCAGTTCTGCTCTGTTGTGTTTATATATCTTTTTTAAAGTTTAAGCTTTAACACCTTTTTCTACCATGAAAATAATATACAGTCACGTGCAAAAGTATGTAAACAATATTATGAGTAAACAGTGTTCTTAATATGAAGGAAAACCTTTAGTCAGATATGGTAACAATTGATATTTAATTATTTTCAATTTCATAAAAATTATTCAACATTTCAATTATAATCTTCTTAACCACTGCACAGTGTCACATTTATCCGAATTAGAACGAAAAAAATACGAAAATAAAAGCTTATTAATTGAAGTAATTTTTTTCGAATTTAATAGTAAATATACCATTTATTATGAAAAAAATACTTAAAGTACTGGAAGGTGTCTATAGCACGAATTATGGATTTTCAAATTTGCAACTTTTAAAAATATTTTAATTTTATTTACAATTTTTTTAAAGAAATATGTTAACTTTAACTTCATATATCTCAGTAAATACTGCAGATATTGATATGATTTTTTGGTGTGAAATAATAAATGTATCCTTATTATTCTACTAAATTCTAGGTTAAGAATCAATACTGAAAATATTGTTTTTCATTTAAGAGAAATCATAATATTAAAAAATATAATTTTTGGGAAATACTAGGTTAAATGGACTGGAACTAAAAAAGTTCCAACGAGTTCTAATTTAAAACGGGAGAAAAAGATATAGTCGGTAAAGGCCGTTGTTTACATTATAATCGGGAAGAGGTCTTTTATTAGACTTGGAACCAATATGGAACGATACTATTTTTGCTATATTTAAGTGATTTATGATCGTTAAACCCTTTTCCGGGAAGACATTTGTATGGGGGCTAGGTGAAATAATGGAGCGATCATAACCAATTTCAATAGGCTTCGTCCCCGAAGAAACCTGTGTGCCGAATTTCATTAATTTTTGTTCAAAATTGCGACCTGTAGTTTGATTACAAGGTTTACATGAATGGACAGACGGACGGACGGACATCGTTAAATCGACTCAGAAAGTAATTCTAAGCCGATTGGTATATATTAAGGTGGGTCTTAGACCAATATTTTTGGGTGTTACAAACATCAGCACAAACATATAATACCCTCTCCACCTATGGTGGTGTAGGGTATAGATACGATTTTTATATAAAAGAATATCTATAAAATAATATTTAAGAATATTG
The DNA here is from genome assembly GCA_951394005.1 of Protophormia terraenovae. Taxonomy (NCBI): domain Eukaryota; kingdom Metazoa; phylum Arthropoda; class Insecta; order Diptera; family Calliphoridae; genus Protophormia; species Protophormia terraenovae. Next base: position 130,710,242 of record OX596076.1, read on the forward strand.
GCTGCGACTTTTTGCGATATTAGCAATTTTTTACGAATTGTTTTAATTATTTAAGGTAATGGCTGAAAATTTGTTATGCACGTGTTACACTAAGATTGGTGTGATTAGATATTGCCACGCCTTCTTTTAAATTATAATTTATTTTAATAAAATTTACAAAATATGTCCGAAATTCATACAAATATAGTAATTTTGTTTATGTATGGGAGTGGCAGTGATTCACCCGCCCATTTTTAATGGGAATGTTTACAGTCTTATCTACTAACAGAATATACAATTTTTGACCAATATCTCCAAAACTGGATTTTTGTCGTTCTAAAACTGCCAAATGTGATACTGTGTACTGTAAGATTAAATTTCCATAAAGAGTTAATCCATTTCACTCTGCTCTACTTAATATGCCATGAAAAAACCCTTAAATGAGAAAAAAATAAAAATAAAGAAATAAAGAAATAAACATTTCCTTTTTGTCTTTACTGTGTGTTAAAGGATTAAACCACAGAAAAAACGGTAATGGAAGTAGATGAAAAAAAATTACAGGAAAGTAAATTATATAAACACATTTTTAATAACACAGTTATACTTTTAAAACTACAAATAAGCAAGATCACTTAAGAAGAAAGATTCTTATAAATATTGTAATCTAACACGTATTCTGCACAATAAAATGATAAGAAAACAAACGAGAATGTTATATGCGATGCAGCCAAATCTATATACCCAACATCAACTTTTTAAAATTTAATCTTATATGGGAGGTGGGCGATAAAGAGAGCGTACCACGTCTATCTTTTGCTTCCGAGTTTCATTAGTCCTTGAGCTACTTATTTGTACAAAATTTCGTTGTCATGCATTCTTTTTTTAGGAGATATCAGCAGAAATCTATGAATTGAAGTTACAACGGACACCCTGTATTTTTAATAAAGGCCCATATTTTTTTATTAACTGATTTTGCCCTTTTCAATATCATAGTCTCTGTAAGTACCGTGCTGGGACAACTTGATGAAATTATCTAAAATTTTGAATTAGTCTTAGTTTTGACAAGCATAATAATTGTACCAAATTTCATTAAATTCGGAGAAGTAAGTTCTAAAATTGTAATTTTTCGTGTTGGTTTTAAATGGAATGACACAAAAGGAAAAAAAAAACGTCAATTAAATTATTAATCAGTTTCAACATTATTTTACTACAATTAAATTAATTATTCAAAATCAAAGTATTCTAACAAATTAAATTCAAATTTAAAATCCAATTTCAATTACGAATAATATATATTTAATTATTTCATTAATTTAAATTCTACCTATGAACAAAATTATATATTCAATTATTCAAATTATCATTTTTGATCAATTGAATTATGAAACAATTAAAAATGTAATTAGAATAGTTTTTATCTTTGATAAATTGTTTAATAGTTCATATTTTTTCAATGTACAAATAAAGCAATTAATATTTTAGCTTCAATATGTTATAAATAGTTTTGTATTTTCTATTTTTACTTAATCGCTAAAATTATATAAAGTCATTAATTTATGTTCATGTGGAGTGTGTTATGACATTTTTATCATAATAATACACGCATGTTTCTTAGATTAACAAACATTTTATATGAAGACATGTGTTAGTTTCTACGTATGTATATGTAAAATTCGCACACAGTTACATAAGTAACTTTTCTGTTAATATAGATTTCCTTTATGCGTGTTATCCAATATTTAGTAAAGACGTCATCATTTTATTAGCGTAATATTGTATTTATTTCTTCATGTTTAATGTTAATGACCGCCTAATTCTTTTATTTTTCAATTAAAACTCAAGGCAATGTTATGTTTTTCTACTTTATTTTGAAACTGATTTTATAAAACCTTCACCAATACATATTTTAAGAACCATAGAAAATGTTTCATTATTTATTTTTACGTGTGAGTTTTAAACCAAAAGGATAGAAATTTCATATAAATTTTTTAACACTTACACAAATTGCTAAACCGGAAACAAATTCTTTGTAAAATGTTTTTCTTAATTAAGGTTGGGCTGCCTAATATACATATAAAGACATACCAATAGTTAATAACTATGAATTGATAGGTGTGTTTTATAATTAAATATTTGTCTGCCGCTAAACGAAAAGAAATAATTTGATAATTAGTCCTAAGAATATAATATAAATCCAAATAAAAAATTAGCCTATCTACGTGAATGATTTGTCAAATGTTTAATTTTTTAATGTTTAAGATTTAATTAGTCTTATATAACTTAACTAACTTTTTGATTTACAATAGCAACTTGTGGAATAAAATGAGTAAAGTTTTAATATGGTAATCGCATATGAAAACTTATCGAATAGTATGGAACAATTTTAGCTCTACATTGTTTATCGTATTATTTATTATTATTATTTTCTTTTCAGAAAATCTCCTAATGGCTTTAAAGAACATTTTTCGTTAATAATTATTGCCCAATTAAATATTTAAGTTTATATTCCCTCTTAAAGTCTATGCAAATAACTTTGTATTGTAAATATTTATCATTTCTTGTAAAAGAAAACAGAAACAGAAAAGAAATTATTGACAGAAAAATATTTATACAACATTAACATTTACATCATGACTTCTTTAAAGATAATTGTAATCGAAATGGTAATAGCAGAGGAGGTGATAATGCTGATGATACATTGACTTTTAAAGGCTCATGCAAAATCAACAATATAATTGTTGTTCTTTTTTTACTTCGTCGAAATTGAATAAAAATTATTTTCACAACAATTTATTAAAACATTTTAATGGTTTTCTGTGAACAACAGCAGCTGACCATTGGTATGTACATTTTTTGGTTACTATCAAACATTTGCAAATAAGACAATTTAATATAGTTCTCAAGGAAGTAAAAAAAGAGCAAATAAATAGCAAATTAAATATAAAAAAAAACGTGAAATAAGTTATCTTCTTATTCCTGTAGTATTTGTTTAAATAAATAATAAACTACTTAGAATAACATCAGTACGGAATGTTACTTGCTATAAATATTATTGTGGCATTGTATGTTCAAATGTCAATAACATACGGCTCAAACATTAATCATTTGTAGAAAGAGAAAATCAAGAAAAAAAAAATAAATAAAACCATTTCCATAAAGATACAATTAGCTGAAAAGTAAGCAGAAAAATGAGGGTAAAAAAAAAGAAATAAATAGTGGAAAAAAATTCATGTAAATTAAAGAGAAAAACTTTTATCAAATATTGTCATTAAAGATAAATTTTTCTTATCATATGTAAACATATGCTTACAAAGAAAATAATACTCTTAAGTATTTCAATAAGAAAACTTATTTTCTTAATGTAATTTTATTGCTGTTATTATTCTATTGTTCACAACAATGGTCAGATTTATTAACTTACTAATTAAAAATAATTGTTGTCATTTTATTCATCAAAAATATGTAGAAATAATAAATCTGTTTGTATATAGTACAACTAGAAATATGAAATAATTAATATGCTCATGTAATTTGTGGATGTTGTATAAACATTTACGTATATTATTTCTCAAATTACTGCCATAAATTTCAACAAAAAATTCGCTATATTTCTGATTAATTTTTCGATGTTTTACTAAATGACAAGGATAGCACAATTAATAAAAAGTACAATAAAGAAGTGTAATTTGTTTTACAATTCTTATTATATTAATTATGCTAATAATCAGAGCAACCAAAAATATATATTATATTTTTATTCCTGTGTTTCAAATAAACTGAATTGTTAGTTATCTATTAGTTTTAGCGAATTTTGCATACTTTAGTCCTAATAGCATATATTTTGGGTTTAACACAATATTTGTCATATTTTTGCATATATTACACTAGAGAACATAATTTTGCATATTTTACACTTAGGAGGAAAATGTTGCAATGTTTGAGCTCAAGAAAATTATTCATATATTCAATTCCCCAATTATTTTCATTACGGAAAAAATTATTTAACCCATTCCTGACCACTACCATATTCCGTTGAGATAACTTTACGAAATTTGGCACAGTTTGTTTTTGAGATTGTGATAACAAATTAAATATATTTGAATGCCTACAGAGCCTACAAAATTTCAGAAATCGTAAAATTTTTGAAACAGGAAAATTTTTCTGAACAACATTTTAAAAAATTTTTAGCTCAAATTTAATGCTATTTATCTTTAGAATACACACATAGCATAAAAGCACTTTTTCGGAAAGCATATTTAAAAATATGTTGCGTTTTCGCAACACTAACGGCGATCCATGTGGCTATAATTTGGGACAGTCTATTTATGAAAAATTCGATTTTTTTTTTCTTATATTTAAAACAACATATTAATCTGATAATAGCTGTAAAAAATTAGCATTAAATCCATAATTAGTTAATAAGGCAATGTTAAAGTTACTGATGCGAAAACGCAACAGCGGTCGGAAATGGTTTAAAAAAATATATTCAGATAAACAAATAATCAGATATTTAAAAAGCTTTTAATCAGGGACCGTAACGATTATGAGTTTTATAATAAAAATCATGATTTAATGATTATTTTATTAATTGATTTTTATACCCTTCACCACAGGTGTAAAGGGTATATATAAGTTTGTCATTCCGTTTGTAATTTCCACAATTTTCGTCGGAGAGCAAAAAAGTTTATATTTTCGGAATCCTTGTAAGAAGCGATGACGATTGGACCATGTCCGTCCGTCCGTCCGTCCGTGTGTCGGTTGAAATGGCGTTTATGAAGCCCACCGATAACTGACATATATAATATGTATGTCAAACGATCGGAAATGCTTTCGAGAATTTTGCTATTGGAATTCAGCAAGATAGGTTCATACAATGCGGAGATATGTTCAAAAAACCGGTTTTTTGAACCGGTTTTCCAGTTTCTGAAGCCTCTGTATACACTACGGACTTCGTTTTTACAAAGTATTCTCGGACATTTTTTTCTGAATTTTTGTTCTGAAAAAATGAAATAAATCGGTTCAGTAATAACTGAGATATCGGACAAAACGCATTTTTTATTTTTTGAAGCCTTGGTTTAAGCAATAGATTTTTATTTTTATACAGATCGGTCACAAATATTTTTATAAAATTTCAGTTTTTTGAATCAGGAAGATCGGTTTATAAATGGTGGAGATATGCTTTAAAAACCGGTTTTTAGAACCGGTTTTTTAGTTTCTGAAGCCTCTGCATATACCAGGGACTTCGAATTTTTAAAGGGGGCTCGAAAATTATTTTCTGAATTTTTGTTCTGAAAAAATTAAATAAATCGGTTCAGTAATAACTGAGATATCGGGGAAAACGAATTTTTTATTTTTGAAGCCCTTGTTCAAGCTATAGATTTTTATTTTTATATAGATCAGTCATAAATATTTTTATAAAATTTCGGTTTTTTTAATAAACCAAATTCGTTCATAATCAACAGAGTTATGGCCCAAAAACAAATCTGTTAAGAATATAAATACACCAACAAACATGTATATTAAGCATTGTAATGACTATTAGTGACGTTTTTTGTTTTTTTTGTATAGACAAGTAGTTTAGTTATCAACAGCAGTAATATGATGAATAACAGTGTTGTTGTTGTTGTTCTTTGTATATGCAGTCTGTACAAAAATAAATAGATATGGAATTGTAGTTGTTTATTTTTAAAAACTAAAACATATCTGTTAAGAATATACATAAATACATACACAAACATGTATATTAAGCATTGTAATGACTATTAGTGACGTTTTTGCCTATAAGACAAGTAGTTTAGTTAGAAACAGCAGTAATATAATGAATAACAGTGTTGTTGTTCTTTGTGTATTCAGTCAGTTTGTACATACAAAAATAAATATATATGGAATTGTTGTTGTTTCTTTTTTAAAAGCAAAGCCTGTTATGATTGTTTTTTTTTTTTTTTCATATTCAAATTTTCGTAGTTTGAAAAAAATTTAGATTTACAAAATATGCAAGCATACGTTAAGGCGAAAATTTTATTAATTGTCGGTAATATGGTAATATGATGTCGATAAGATGGTAAGATGGTAATATGGTGAAGGGTATCAAAGATTCGGCACAGCCGAATCTTTTTTCAATTTCATTTTTTTTTTTTTTTTTTTTTTTTGTATAATGAATATTTTTCAGCGTAAAGAAATTTATTTTTTAGTAATTGTAATCAAAATATCTTTTGATTTTGTGTTGTTGAAGATTTCAATTGTAACAAATTCATCATTGACTTATCTATACATACACTTGGAGCCATATATGTTACTCAAGATAACAAAATTAGAATCTTTAAACTTTATTACTCACATTATTATTATTATTATTATTATTTTTTTCTTAACTAAAGAAACTTTGTAAAAATATTTAGAATAACTTTCCACAGTCAGTGTTGTAGTAGGAAAAGTGTCTATACAAACTTCTACGAGTTGTTCTAATATGGAGCAAAAGTTCTGTAATATAGTTCTTGTTTAAAGATATATGAAAATAAAAAGACACGGAAGCACTTGAAGGCTTAATTACTAGCCAATTTGTAGTTTCACATATACATTTTGAAAACAAAATCTAAATACTTTATGTATTGTGGCCTCCTACAAGATAATTGATATAAGCTTTGTTTATTATTAAAGCTTTTTGTCTATTTAAAAAATTTTTTTTTTTTGTAATAAACATTTACCCACTAACAATAATAATATTTTTTTAATTTCCTTAAAAAAACAAAATGTTTTTTAACAATAAATTGTTGCACCTTTGATTTTTAAAACTGCATTTAATATCTTGATACAAAAAGACCAAAGGTTAAATAGTTCTTTCCAACAAAGTCTTAAAATTTTATTATGTTTAAATGTTTATAGCTTTGTTTTATTTAGCAATTTCCATTTATGTTATACAACTCAAGTCGAATGAATAAATAAATGTATATATTTTTTTTTTTTTTTTTTGTAGTTCTATTGTATTACAATATTAGAAAGTAACCAACCAAGCGTGTAACCACAAAATCTAACTTTGTACAAAAAGTTTAAGTCATAAAAGCAAAACAGAAAGTAAAAAAATATTTTAAAAATGAATAAAACCCTAAAGCAAACAAATTTACAAAAAAAAAAAAAAAAAAAAAAAAAAAAACTATAATATTGTGCAACAAGGAACATTTTAAGTTTTGAATTTTTAAAGCTCTAAAAATTTTTTGAATGGTATTACAAAATTTTTAGGCAAAAGATTTAATTTAATTATTTCTTTCAATTATATTAATAAAACTATATTAGAATTTTATTTTAATATTTCTGGAATTTGTGTAATGTTTGCATGTTTCATAATAACAAAAAAAAATATAGAAATGGAAAAGCTCGGAAAATGCTATTCCAAAAATTTGTTAACAATTATATTTTTATGCATCACCATCTCTCCCATATAATGGACATTAGCTTATACATATACCATGTATAATATGTGTATGTACATATGTATGTGTATGTTCGTATGATTTATATTTTTTTTTAGCAATAAATGTGGTTTATATGTATTTTCATTTCCCCTTCCTATACTAGAGAATACTTTTAGATTTATTTCAATAATCTATAAAATCGTTTTAAACAAAAAGTATCCTGTATGAGATGTGAATATTTTTTATTGTTATTGTTACCATCATTTTGAGGAAGCTTTTACTACAAATTATTCTTATAGAACATAAATTTTGCGTAGAAAACATACAAGCTTTTTTAAAACCCACATAAAAATATAGAATAAAGAATATTAAAAAAAATAATAGAAAATATGCATTTGTTCATGAGATAGATTAAATAAAAATATTTTATTTTAATACATACATATACATACACAGCAAAAAATATTTTCAAAAAAAATTTCAATTAAACTATTAAGCAGAATTTAAAAATGATTTCAAGTATTTCTATAATTAAATAAATTACTCGAACAAATTAAATTAAATTTTTACAAAAAAAAAAAAAATAATAATAATAATATTGTAATTAATACAATAAGAACAAATAATTAAATACCGATAAATTGTTTTATTTTTAGTAAGAAAATATTTAAAAAATCCAAATTTGATCAATTCAATAACTGATAAATTAGAAAAGTTTTTTTTTTATCTTAGATAAATCGCTTAAGTGACAATATGATCTATTAAACGATTTATCAAAAATAAAAAAAAAAAATAAAAAATATTGCAATTACTTTCTTAATTGTATCAATTACTTAATTGATCAAAATTAAAATTTTTCTTATATTTTTTTACAAAAATAAACAATCTTTTGGCTTTTTATTATTTTTCTTATTGTATCAATTAATAAATTAATAAAATATAAATACAAATAAGTAATAATTTGAATAACAGAATATAAAATTTTTTCAAAGGTTTAATTTCAATTAATAAAATAAATTTTGTGTAAAAGGTTTTTGTGTATAAAATTTGAATTTAATTCATTATAATACTATGATTTTGAGATACTTAATTATAAAAATATGTGAAATAAAAAATTCTGATTAATAATTTAATTGAAATTTTTTGAAAATATTTTTTTCTGTGTATTAAACACTTGCAAAAAGAGTCTTAATGAAAATTTGTTCTGCGAATTTTGAAGTTAGTTGGAGCTTAAACTTTAGAATTATGTTTCTATTTTGTTTTTAAATTCTGTATTTAATATGTTTCAATTAAATAAAAAAATTCAAAAATTTGCATGTAAGATAAAATTACGAAAAAGCTAAGAAAAATAAATTCACTAATGTTGAATACATCATTATTTATTTTAAATGTGTATAAGAGATTTTAATATGGTTAAAAAGCTGAATTCTTCTACATTCTATGTCATGTTAAAAATCTTGAATTGATCTAAAATTTAAGAAGCTACGAGATCCATAAAAACTGTCTTTACATTATGTGATGTCCTCAAGAAGATCTACAGTTCACATTAAATAGTTTTTTAGTAAAAATAAGAAGTGTCATTTTGCATCAGCGCACGACGTTGGGGTAAAAGGGGTCGAAAGTGGCGTTTAATTGAATTTTGAAAATTAACTTTTTTAAATAAAATTGGGTACTGAATAAAAATAGACAAAATTATGTATCAATAACGATAAAAGTCATTAACGTAGGTTGCGTGGTTTTTGAGTACTGAGCTGTCAAAGTTCAACATTTTTTTATATTTTAAGAAAAGAGCAAAAAATTAAATTTTCATGAACTTTCGGTGAATTTTTCTTTAATAAAAAGTGCTTTAAAGAAAAATTTTAAAATGGAACCATCATTTACAGGTATTTGAGTTTACTTTTATACAAGAATTTGTAAATTATTTGTTGTCCTGGTATTTTTTGATATTTTTTTTGAAAATAGTCCAAAAATGCACTAATTTTCAAATTTCATGGAATGTAACTAAAAATATAACAAGACTTTTGTTCTGAAAAAATTTCTGAAAAATATTACATATTGTCTACTTAAATATTCTGAAATAAAATCGTGCGCATATTTTGCCCGATTTTAGAAATTTACAGTTTTGTGAAAAATCTCAAGTTGCTCCAAACCAAAAACAGGTTAAGTGCAGATTTTTTTATTTTTTTACTTTGTTTTATTTTTTGTTATTTCACTATTGTTTTTTGTTATTGTTTTGTAAAATTATTTTAAATAAATAAAACAATTTTACTGTTTAATACAGTCGAACTCAGTTAAAGTGAACATGATTTCATGTAATGTTTTTATATTCTACAAAGTGATGTGTCTTATATTGGTACTTGGTATTTAATATTGAAAAATTCAGGAACTATGCGAACAATACAGCCAGATACTACGTTGATAAATATCCATGGTATTGTATGTCTCCTATCCTCCACAAGTTTTTTATTCACGGCCCAGAAATTATAAAACATGCTCTTCTACGAAATGGCCAACTTTCTGAGACACCCAAGAATCAAGAAAAAAAGATTTCAAAAATTACCGGAAAATTTTTTCACGAAACTGTAGTAGACAAAAATCAAACGAAGATATATTTAATAGACTTTTGATAAGTTCCGATTCAATCAAGTAATGACGAAAAAGTATAAAATAAAACATATAAACCTACCACAATCCGCAGTTGATTATTCTCACTGATGACGAAATTTTTTTTTTTTTTTTTTTTTGTATGAAAACATTACCATTCTGCAAAGAATGCCTTAGAATTCTAAAAATGAATTTGCTTACTTACTAATAAATAATAAAGTCAAAAGTGATCACTAAAGTACTGATAACACTTTTTCTGAAATATGCTTAGTTTTTGACATGCTTAACCCCAATGTATAGACAGACGGACGGACATTACATATCAGCCAGAAAAAATTTTTAAGATTCTTGTAATGCATTTTTTTACTAACTAGTAAAAATCAAACAAGTTGTGATTATAAAAATATCGATTTCACTTTTCTTTAAAGTAAGCGGCCATTTTAGATCCATTTTTTCACAATGTACAGACAGATGGACGGATGTTGCCATTTAGCCAAAAAAGATCGTAGAGATATAATGGTACATTTTTTACTAACCAGTAAAGAACGAAACAAGTTGTAGTTATTAAAATATTCATATCGCCCTTCCTTGAATTATGCGGCTTTCTTCTAGCCAATTAATCCTAATGTATAGACAGACGGACGGACATTACCATTCTGCCAAAAAAATCGGAATATTTTTAAAGTTTATATTTTTTAACTAACTAATAAAAAGCAAAACATGTTGTGATTATTAAAATATTGATATCGCCTTTTCTTGAATTATGCGGCCATTTTAGACCCATTTTTTCCAATGTATATACAAACGGACGGACATTACTATTTTGCCAAAATAAATTCAAGAGTTCTAAAATATCTTTTTTTACTAACTAATTGACAAAATATTAAATCATGATCATTTAAATATTCATATCACCTTTCTCTGAATAATGCGGCGATTTTAGACCCATTTAATCCTAAGGTATAGACGGACGGACAGACATTACCATTCTGCCAAAAAAAATCCTAAAATTCAAAAGATAAATTTTTTTTACCTAATAATAAATATAAAAATAAATCCTCATCATTAAAATATTGATATCACCTCTCCCTGAATTTAGCGCCATTTTCGACCCCTTTTACCCCAACGTGCAGCGTGTAATTTATTATTATTATCAGGGCAAGTTTTTCAAGCTTTTCGCTTGGAAAGTAAGCATTTGCATATTTCAAAAGAATTTCACAAAAAATGCTTATTTTTTAGATCTTTGCATAAATTTGCATATAATGGATACAAAAGTTAGTTTTCTTAACAAAAACACACTTTTTTGTGATTTTTTGGAGTTCAATCAAATGATTTCTAAAAATTTTTTTGTGAGTATTTTGTAAATATTGTAAAGAAAAAAAATCAGAAGCGTCAAATATGGTACATAAAATTAAAATAGTTATATTTTTATAAACATCGAAATCTATTAGAGATTGAAAGTTAAAATATGCATATTTGTGCATATTTTGTCACATTAATATATAAGAATGCATAAATTCGTTGGTTTTTATATACATATTCATGTTATTTTTGCATATTTCTGTGCATATTATACCGTTTTTTCGTGCTTTTTCAAGCGCATATTTCAATTTTTTTTGTGCATATAAAAACTTGCCCTGATTATTATTTTTTTTTTTTATAAAGAATTAATTTACATTCATAAGTTTATTACCACTTTTTTCTATCATACCACAAAATTGATAAAATTTCTTTCACTTAATCTAAAAGTATTTAAGCTTTTGTCCAAAATACCACCAAATGATTTTTAAGTTGAATAAGTTAATATTTGTTGTATTAACATATGTATTGTTGTTTTTTTTTTTTTTTTTCTAAGTATTTTTGTAGGATTTATTTAACCTTATCAAAATATATCAATCATACGCTTCAATGTTTCAAACAACAAACTTTTTATTTATCCTAACAATTCCTCAAAATTATATTTCTATTGAATATTTATCAAATATTTATTGATTAATTTATCTTTTATGTTACTTTTTTACGTTATTTTTGTTATCTTTATTGGGTGTGTTATTATCATAAATCAAAATTGTATCTGGTTCTCCTCTCATCATATTTATGGTTAACAATTTAACTAGAAAATAAGAAGAAAGATTTCTTAGCAAATTGTAAAAGAAATATTGTTGTTATTTGTTAGAAAAATAAACAACAATGTTGTTTATTAATACCAGTGTTTCAAATCAATGTCCCAAAGTCCTTTTTTTAATCTTTAATATCTCCTGCAGAAAATATCCAAAACAAAGTGTTTGGAATATAAACAAAACGAAATGCTGAACAAGGAAGACTCCAAGGAATCTTTGTATAAAAATCGTTTAAAAAATAGAAAATAAATTGTTTTTTACTATATTTTTGAAAAAAAAAATAAAAATTAATTTTTTAAACAGTGTTAGAATTCATTTTGATTACATATATTGAAAAGTTTAAAAGCTTGCAAACTAATAAAAATCTAAACAGTGATCACTAATCTTTTATAACACAACATTACACTTTTTAAAGCGTTCTTTCTTTTTTCCTTAATGATTTTAGTTCCTTAAATAGATATTTTATTTTTTCAAATAAAAGGAATATATGTTTTATGAAATTAAACTTTAATGTCTTAAATAGAATTTACTACTAGCCCAAAATCAAAATTTATTTCTTTTTCTTCATTCTGCTATGGACTTTTAAACACATTAAATATAAGAATATAATTTATTTCTTTTAATGTTTAAATATATTTTTATACCAGCACAGGTACAATATAATAACAAATATATATTTTTAGATAACAAGGACATAACAAGGACATAACATAAATTAAAAGCATTTTTGCTATTTCTGCAAATTTTTTCTATTACGATTTAACTGGAGTTATGTCCCATTAAAGTTTTACATTCAATTTCAATTAACAGATAATAAAATGAAATGTTTTTATTTAACAGAAATTAATACAGTTGATTTTTTTACAGTTTGCAGAATTGTTTTATAGATGAATTTTCTGAATTTTTATTTTATATTTTTCTTTATGCCTTATCCGAAATAAATGAGAAGTTTTTATTAACCGTAATTGGTCCTAATTATCTGCATATTTGTTTCGCTTATACATATGTAAATGACATAAAATTAATATTACGTATTTCGAAATAAATTGATTTTTATTTCCTGCAGACATTTGTCAATATTGTTTGTTATCAGAAACAGGTAAACACACCCATATACATAGATGTGTCAAACAAAATTAATTATTGGCAATTTATTTTAAATCCTTCAATGCAGTCAAATAAATCAATATTTTAGATGCATAAATACATACATATAAGTTTAAATATTTGTTTTGTTAATTTTTTTTTTTTTTTTTTTTTTTTAATAGGAATGGCTTGGTTTTGCCTTTAACGTGAAATATTTGTATTTAATATATTTAAAAAATTTAATAAATAACACTGTGCAAGATGAAAAAAAATTACCTTAATAATTTCAAAGCAAAATTAAAGTGTAACAGTGTAAACCGTCAAAAGAATTTTTAAAGCATGTACGATATTTAGTTTTAATTCCTCTTTAAGTTCGAATTTTTTGGAGCCCTTTGGAATTGGAAATAAAAAATATTTAAATTATTTAAAATATTTTTATCCAAATGTAATTATATTTCCTTATAATTTTATAGATTATTATACTAGATTTTTGCTAGACTTTGCTTCTTATTAAATGTTGATGATTGTGGCAAAAAATATAGCAATAATATAATGAGCGAAAAGGAGGCGTGACACCCATACAGATTAAATTCTAAAATATACAGTGTTTTCCTTTTTTATGTGAATTATCTTAGTAGCATTAAGAAAGATTCAAAATTGATTTTTACTGAAAGTTGGCTACTCAAATATTGCATACAGATATTAAAAAGAATAACAAATAAATTTTTATATAATTTTATAACCACCATCAAAAAAGGCTGCCAGAAAAATGATCCAAAGCAAAAAAAAAAATTAAAATTTGTTTAAAAAAATGTAAAAAAAATACCTAAATCTTTCGAAAAATTACTCATGTCTAATGTCCTTGTGATCACTGACTTTATTACACTTTCTGCATGAAAATAAATACATTATATGATAGAATTAATGGACTAAATCGATAGTTTTTAACTGCAGCTTTAACTAAAAAATATACAAAAAAAATTATCAAAATAATGAAAAATCACCGCAAAATTTTGGATTATTTTTCAAATGAGAATTTTTATGTGAATTTTTTAGGCGATTTTCTATATTTGCTTTGGGTGATTATTAAAAAGAGAAAGGTAATACTTGTGTCAAAATTCTTATTTGTCTAAGACCCCATACAGTATAGCTAAAATATTTCTTTTGTATAAAGTTTGTTTGGTATTGCAATTGAACAAAATAGCTTAATAAAGAACAAGGTTGTAGGTCAGATACTATAAAAACGTTGAAACTCTAATTCATACTTTTCCCCCGATGTATCTATAACAAAACATGTTTATACAAATAGTTCAAGGATCGATATAAATTCGAATCCGCCAACTTTGCCGCCCACCTCCCATATAACGTATAAATTAAGGTGGCACAAAAAGTTTAAGATTGTAGTTATAATAGATTCGGTCGAAAATAACTCTTACTTTTTGTTTTTGGAACAAGGAACATAAATATTGTTTTGTATATTAAAATTAAAAATATTTTTTCACCCAACCATAATTACACAGATCAACAAAATTGCAAAAAAAAAATTCATATCTCGAATAATTCTGGAAAATTATTATTCCTTAGCTTTGATATAGTGCAGAAGGTAAAATAAAAATTTGCCATCACTCATTGAGGACCAAAGAAATTTTGTTTCTTTGGGGAGCTTTTAGGTTATAAAATAAGTCACACATGTTTTATAGCCAAGACGTGGAGGCAAAAAAAATGTAGTACTAACCAAGTCTCTAACTTGTCATATGTAGCTCCAAGAAGTCTTTAAAGTTGTAAAAATCAGGAATTTCTCAGTTAACCCTCATTGAACCATGGAAAATTGAGGGGTAAGGAGTGGGTGTAGAGGGGAAATTTGTATTTGATTACCATTACAAGACCGCAGATCTCAAAAATGATAATATTTTAAAAAACCGAAATGTTCCTGGAGTTTGGGATGACTACACCTACAATATCTGCTATATAATTTTCAAGATACTTTTTTAGTGTTGACCTGTGTTATCATTATCAAAAAATTAAAAAAAAAAAAAACACCTTCATCCATCAACATTATAAGTTAGATATTCTTTTGTCAACGTTACTTTAAGAGAAATGAATATACAATAGAAATAAGTATGAATAAATGTATTTCCCTATTTCCTGTTCTTTTGCATATGTCTACAAAAATTCAAATGAGTACAACAAAAAATAACAATATGGCTTGCTACATAATAGAAGTATTACTTTTTCTTTTTATTACTGTAGTTTTTTTTTTTGTTTTTTTTTTTTTTTTTGCAACCAAGTCTCTTGACATTGTTTATTGCCAACATTGTGTCCTACAATATACTCTAAGGTCATTATAAGTCAAAAGTAAAGAAAGCAAAACAAAATGAAAATCACAACTACAAAAAATGTGAAAAAAAATTGTTGAGAGACCAAAAATAAAACAAAACTTTTTTTTTTTTTTCGTGCATTAACTTTGACTTATATTTAAAGAAAAAAAATAACAACAATTAAATTTATGACACTCAAGATAAGAAGCCTTGTGTGATAATCTGATAATATTACCTCCTTCAAAATAAAATTAAATGCATATTAAAGATTAACAAACTTTTATAAAGTTAAACAAACCTTACAAAAATTCCGTCTGCATAATATTTGTTATATAAAAAATTATTATGTCATAAAATAGAAAAATCTTTTCGTCTTATAAAAGTAAAACATTAGCACATGCATACGTACATATGTACAGTGACTCTCAGCTTAAATTATGCAGTATACAATTTTATTTTTAAAGCCCCCTAACAAAGTAACAGACTGGAATTTAAACTAAAATGTGGTATCATTAGAAAGAGGAAGATTTCTAGTTTAACATAGAACCATTATTTATTGTTAAAGTTTACCTTTAAGTAACTTAAAGATATGAAAACAAAAAAAAATCCAATATTTTTATCTCACAGCTTATTTTATGCAGCCACTTGTGACATAAAAAAATTGAAAATTACGACCGATAATTATAATATTTATTATCTGGAATGGTAGTCTTAATTGTACGCAACAGATTAGAGGCGGTTTGTTATCGGTGCATCCAGTTTTTTGTGTAATATTAGGCGAAATGTGTTCCTACTGCAGTTTTAGGGCCTAATTCCTTTTTTATTTTCAATAATATTGAGGT
Organism: Protophormia terraenovae; assembly: GCA_951394005.1. NCBI lineage: Eukaryota > Metazoa > Arthropoda > Insecta > Diptera > Calliphoridae > Protophormia > Protophormia terraenovae. The sequence goes on from OX596076.1 coordinate 130,726,600, forward strand.
CTGGCGACTGTTTAGAGAGCGTCGTTAAATTTGAGCCTTTATATATTAGCAAATTGTACACAATACCAAATTTATTCTTCGGATCGTTATGTTAGCAATATTAATAATATGATAATATGCCCTGATTTTCTGCACTCTACAACAAATTATCCTTTAGCATCTAAAGGTATCTACTACTGTCCATTGCTGATTCAATAAGTTCCAACTTCCCACCACCATTAACCAACATACAAGCCCAAACCATGAAACTCCCACCAACATGCTTCACTGTTATTTTTAAGTTTTCTTGGTTCAGCTCGGTATTCGGTTCTCGCTCCAAAAAGGACATGGTATCTAAGCCAAATATATAGAATTATAACTAATTAACAAAAAATAATTGAATTCCAAAACGTTGGATCCTTGGAAACAAATTCCTTAATAAAGTGTATTATGTAGCCCTTTTGTTTAAATATTTAAAAGTCTTCTTGCGTGAAACTCGACCTTCAAAATACTTAGTACTGATGCAATGCATGTCAAAAAGTTTTAACGCAACATTGTTTTCCCAAATCAACTTGAACTCCGGATGTCGGTTTTGGTGCTGAGAATCGTAGGTTGGCCTTTGTTTTCCTTAAAATATATCGCAGTCACGATTGTAAAAATGTTTATTCGGTACTTCACTGCCTTTTATTGTCCAACCCATTTTCATGAAAAAAAACTCATAATGATTTCTTGTGCCATAGAAGCATATATTTTAACCATTTGAGTTATTTTTCGCTGCGAGTGACCATTTTAAAATGGTTTATAACCAATACTTCTTTCTATAACACTGTGCGTGAACCAATTTCACATTTAAATTGTAATTGATGCATTAGCTAAAAATCAAATCAAAAATAGTACGCAAGGCATTTCAAGAAGTAGATACAAAAAATAAAAGTCCACTGGACAACGCTGCATGGAAGTGCTTTTCCAAAAAGAAGTGACTGCATAAAATAAGCTGTGAGCAAAAAAATTGAGTATATTTTTATTTTATACTTTTAAGTTATTTAAGTGCAAATTTTTGAATTAAATGAAATAGTTTTGTAAAACTAGAGTTTTTTCTCTTTCAAATGATACCATATTTTTTTTAAAGTTCCTATCTGCTGCATAGCTATAGAACATTAAACATGAAAATATGTTCTACATAAAATAAGCTGTGAACCACTGTATATTGTGATTTAAATGTGTGATTTAAATTTGTTGTCTAAATTTATTTATTTATTGCTCAAAATTTACAAAAGATAATGACAAATTATTCAACTCATTTATTTTTACAAATTTAACTTATCTTTATTTTGTTTATAGCAAATTTTAAAATCCAATTTTCTTGTTCTTATTTTCTCTGACATGCATAATATACGACTACACGTAGATTTTATTATTATTACATTTTTCTTCTGAAATTTCTTATTTTCTTTACTATCTGTCATGTCATTACACTTGTATTTACCCAATTTTCCAGTTACATAAAAATGTGCAAATAAATGTTGAATTCTTTTTCTTATTGCTTGTTTTCTTGTATTTATTTCTCCATTAATGTCATTCTCGTCTCGTTGTTCTGCAATCTTATTGTTGTTGATAATTCGTGTAAAATCTCAAAATAATGTCAACGAAATGCAATAAACAACTCAATACATTAACATTTCAAATAAAACTAAATAAACAAATACATGCACACGAAAATACGTTGATATTTAGGAAGTAAATCAGAATTATTTTCTATGGTATTGGTAAATCAGGAAATCTGTTTTGAGTTAATGTAACGTATGACAGTTTGACACTTAGATTTAACAAAATGTTTTCATTAAAACAATTAATGGAATTGTTTACACTGTTGTAATATTTTGTGAAGAAAATTATTGGTTATATAACGTCTTTCATCTGTAATAATAATTGAATTTAAAAAATAGGAGCAATCAAATTAATATGAAAAATTTTACAAACCATTCCAACAAATATGAAAAATTTTACATTCAAATATTAAAGAAATTATATCAAAAATTCATTTTGTCATATTTTAGTTTTTTATCTATAATTTTTCATAATATTCCTATATTAAAAATGAATAACATATTAATTTATTGTTTAAATTTTGCAGAAAAACACATTCATCTCATAATTCATCCAAGATCTATTTTATAATTTAAAGTATAGACCCAAGCAATGAATTTTTAGAAAGACCTCCAAGGATTATCAAGCCAGTATGAATTTCCAAAAGCATTTAGTGTTGTTTTATTTTAAAGAGTCTTAAAAGTTTTCTCTAAAAGTTTTCTCTAAATAATGAATTAATGTACAGATATTTAATTGGTTAATACAAAATATATATATAAATATATTTTTTTTATTTTTCCTATTAATTTTTTTGTAATTAATAAATAAAACAAATAAAAGATATAAATTATTGTATTATTATTTATTTGCCATTCTTCATAAATTAAACAAAAATAAAAAATTAAAATACCATGAAATGACTTAAAATATTTTGAAATGACTTTTATTTATTAAAATTTTTATTTATATCTTTAATTTTCTTTTAAAATATCCGCAATTAGTGTAAATAACGACTTTTTTATTCTCCTCACATTTAAGCAGAAAAAACGAAAAAAAAAAAATAATATAAAAAAAAAATCATCTCCTTTTATGTCACAAATAAATGTTTATGACATTAATTTTAGTGCTATATTTTATTTATATTACAAAAATACATACATACTAACACAACCTGTAAAAAAAAGCAGAAACAATTTTTTTCATCCATTATCGTAAAAATATTAACTAGAAGTTACGTTACGTTACATGGGTACGACAGTAGTAATCGTTATTCATTTCGCTCAACTCTAAATGATAAATATTTGTTCTTAATACCAGGTGCACAGAATTTATAGCAGGCTGCCATCTTGAAAATATACAAATTTTAAGAGACAAAATTTCCTACTGGTTTTGTACTGAAACCAAAAATTTCACATACTTTTAGGCTGAAAATATTCTGATTTTATTTTAGCTCCTTAAAGTATGTGAAGGTTCTTCGTTTTTAGCACAAACCCTGTTGGAAATTTCAAAGATTTACAGCCGTATTCAAAAAAACTTAACATAGCTTTACTAACCATTTATAAGCAAAATTCCTTAAAGTTGTATTCAAAAACGTAAAGTCTTGTAAACTTTAAAAATTTTAATAATGGTTCGACCCTACTTTAAGACCATATTTTAAGATTATTTCCGTTACATTTTTCAAGAAAAATAAAAATAATTATACATTTTTTGATTCATTTTGACAAAAACGACGTATTTTAAAATGACCGAATGTTAAAATCTGTAATAAAAAATGTTTCAGAATATCTATTTCAAAACGTATTAAATGAATTCCGGGACAGAATAATATTTTCTGTAATTATTTTTAAACTATATACATATTTTAAACTATTTGAATTAAAATCAGACACATAAACAAGAAAAGTATATTTTGTGTGCTTTTGGATTAAAATATCGTCATTCCGGCTGCCGGCATGTCAACCCCAATGTTCGCCACAATCGCATATGTTTAACATTTTCATTATTTGTTGTTTCCACGTAAATCTAAATAGTACATTAATATATACACGTCTTAGATTAAGGTGTAATTAATCTATCATATCAACTCCGGGTTAAAATATGTATGCATTTTAACAATAAAAATGATAAAAATAGTAAAATTTTATCAAAATTTCAACAAAAATGATGTAAACAAAACAAAATATGAAATAGTGATGCTGATTTTATCACAGAATATTCGTTATTCGGATACATATAATTACATCAAACAAGAATTAAATAAAATTATTTCTTTTATACATTAGTATATTTATACAAACAAAAAAAGTTTTTTTCCAAAATAAAAAAAACTTATTTATCATCAAAAGCATACTAGAACATCAAAAATAATAATAGAATAAAACAGTTAACGAATAATTTATTCTTACTGCTAACGACACTAACAATAAGAATGAGAGAGAAACTGAGAAGGGTTGCCTACATAAACAAAAAACTGTTTATTAGTTAATTTAGGTAGTAAATAGTTTTTTAAATACGATTTTCTTAATAAATACATTAAGAGCCAAATTGTGTATTAGCTAGTATGTATATAAAAAGTAATTAAAAACTTTTTGTGAATACGGCTGTTACATTTTAATTTTTAAAAAATACCAACTTGCTTAAAATTCTGAGCGCCTGGTGTAAGAAACCAAAAAAAGGAAAAAAAGGAAAGGAAACGAACGTAAATGGTTAACAAACGGCCTATTTTTCATACAGGCCGTGCTATAAAAAACAATAACAAAATTTTAAATTTATTTGCTGTTTTCCATATAAATCGAAACTAATTTTTCGTTCGACTACTTGGGACAGCCGTTAAATAAATAATAATAAATTGTAAATAATAAAAAATATGTTTTTAATTGCTTAATTCAGTTTATTTTTTTTTTTTTTTTTTTAACATAATACATTTTATTTATAACTAAATTTACACTTTATTTATGGTTTTATTTAAGTTTATTTTATATATTAATTTAATATTGAATATACAATAGGTCAAATCTCTATCAGTAGCCATATTAATACATTTTAAATAAATAATGAATATTTTATTTTCTTTATAATTGTGTTTTGTTATTATTTTGCTTCAATTAAACTTCGTAAGGAGAAGAGCCACATTCTAGCATATTTGTATCGATCATAATGTTTCCCTTGTTTGAATTATATATATGTAATGAAAAGCAATAAAATAAAAATTATATTAAAATTGATTTTTTAACTAGGCTATTACAATAATGAGAGTAAATTTTATTTAAATTTAAGAATATTTAAATCTAGATATTTCTTTAAAAATGGCATATCTAAATTTAGAGTAATTTCACTTGAAATTAAAAAAAGAAAACCTTGGTTTTCGATTTGGGTAACAATTTGTGAATGTGTAAAGGTAAATGTAAAATAAATGTATAACTGCACTTAACTTTTACATTTCTTAAGCTATATCAACCATTTTTAGCTTAATTTAAAGCTTTTATCTTGTTCTTTCTAAAAATATATAATATGTTCCCTAAGGAATTTAAGAAGGGGACTCAAAATTGACTTATCTATGAAATATGTTGCTGGGGACATTTTTGACGGCTGTTTATGTTTCATATACCATTGAACTTAACTTTTGTACTTCTCCAAGTATATCAATCATTTATGGCTTATTTGAAAGCCCTTAAATTGCTCTTTTCAATGATGTATAACACTTGGCAGAAAAACTTGGGAAAGAAACTCAAAATTAACATTTATGAGAAATTTGACACCGCAAGCATATATTATTGTTTTATTTATATTTCGCTTACATAAAGTCCAATATAAGAACACAAAAGATTGTAGAATGATTGTAGAATGTAGAAAGTTTTCTAAATAAAAACAATGGTAAACAATTTTAAATTTTAAATGGAATAATTACTCTTAAAAGAGAGTCAGAATTAATTTTCTTTAAATTTCTTCAATAATTCTATTGGCTTTTAAATCGAAATTTTATTCGACTGATTTAAGTCAAACAATGCACAATATGATATTAATATATCGAAATAAGAAATCAAATATATATTTGCTGATTTTATACAAATACCAAAAATATTCCTGTTAAGCGGACAGGCGTAAGGACACGAAGCGTTTTTAAAAAAGAAAAAGTCACGATCTTTTGCTGTCTTACAAGGAACTTACTTTTATTTATAAATCTTAACCTAAAGTAAACTATAATAAAATAAGTATCTTAAAACTAGTAAAATGATTTCAACATGTGACGAGCACATGTTGCCTATAAAGGATAAACATTTTTCGTTTTTCACATGTTACATAGATTATTTAGAAAACGCATAAACAATATTTTACTTATTTTCTACCTGAATGTGTGTGTGTGTTCCTACATTAAATATTACAGGCTCGTCCTATAGTATTTATCCACAGACTAATGTTAAGCATTTAAATTAAATATAAAGACTGAACAATTCCTTTATTATAAAAATATAACTTTTCATAATTCAAAAATGTTTTCTTAAAGAATTACCTGCATAGTTTCTGTTTAATTATTGTTTGCTCAACAAAAAGTTTTGTTATTGTTAATGTCAACAAAACCAATTACATTAACTGTCAACAGCATACAAAATACATCATTGGGAAATCTCAGCGCCAATAGTATAAGAATTGCTACTATATTTTATTCTCATAAAGACAAGAATAAAAATATGTAGCAAAATAAGAAAACGAAGAAATTTTTAAAGTTGCCAGATACATTTTTTTAAGGAAAATTTTGTTTTATTTTTGCATAACAAAATGTCACATGTAAATGCATATTATCTTTGAAATACCACCGAATATTATATTATTTTTTATTTATTTATTTATTTTTTTTTTTTTTTTTTCATTTAGCAAATTTGCGTTTTAATATTTTTGAAGAAAATTTCCTATAGTGATTCCATATCAAAACGGACAAAAAAACAGGCATTTTCGGATTTGATATCTCCGACTTCAATGAAATTCGCTACAGATATTAGGTATTGCAAATGTTGCTCAATTCACAAACTTTCTAAGTAAAGACTCTTCCCGGTCCAAAAATATGACGTTTCAAAAATGAAAAAGCGGTTGAATTTTTTCCAAAAGTTATCACACTTTATTGCTCATAACTTCTAAAATATACATTCACAGAAAAAATTATTACCGTATTTTTTACAATTAACTCAGTTGTTTAATTTTGCATCAAAATTTAATAAATATGCTCAAGAAAAAATAAATTTTGGAATGATTTTTTTTCCTATACACATTTTTAATTCATTCAATCATCTACTTGATTGATTTAATTAATTTATTAATTGGGAATTTTTTTCTGTTTTGTATTTTTTATAGCTTTTAGTAATTGATATAATCATTTTGGTGAGAGGTGCAAATTTAAACAAGTTTATAATTGAATGAATTATTTTCATATATATTTGTTAATTGGTGACTTTTTTCTGTGTTGTACAATTATTATTTTTATTTCATTTAATAGAAAAACACATTGTTTTTACAAAGACAAAAAAGAACATTTATTTACTTCGAAAGTACAAAGGTCAGGTCGATAATATATAGATCAAAGCTTAATATCTCAAAAAACGGTATTTTAAAATTCTTAATATATATATATATATATATATATATATATTAGGTATTGCATTATATATATATATATATATATATATATATATATATATATATTTATATATATATATAATGTAACCCTACTCTATATCTGTGCCAAATTTCAAGTTGGATCCTCTTTTGGTTTAAGAGTTATGAAGCAAAATACGGTAAAAAGCACATTTTTTTATGTAAAGTTTAAAATATTTACAAAAATTATTTTGAAATTATTTTTTTCTACGAGCATATATTTAAAAAAAATAAAAATTTTATCGTATATACAAAATTTGACTTCAGTTTATATTTTGTTACATAACTTCTAAACTAAAGGAGTGTCAAACATGAAATTTTGCACAAGTATAAAGAAGTGTTGTGTTAATATTACGTAATTTTTTTTAGCATTTTAAAGATATCGTTTTCACAGATATAATGGTTTATTTTTTGTAAGTCTTATTTTGACCTTTGAACTTTCGATCTAAAGTAACACACTATACATCATTTTAAAGGTAATGTCTTTGTTTTTAAAATTCCACTAAAATTAATATTTTATTTTCTATAGCTTTGGAGTTATTAATAATTGGATTATATTTTTGTCCATAACTTATAAACTAAATAAGACTCCAACTTAAAATTTAATATCCATGTGGAGAAAAGTTATGTCAACAATATATAATTTTTTAAGAATTTTAAAAATACCGGTTTTTAAGATATAATAGTTTAATTTTTTATGTTCAACTTTGATCTTTGAACTTTTGATGTAAACAACTTTGTATATATCGTTATGAAGGCAATATCTCTGTTTTTAATATGCAGCAACAACTAGAAATCTATCATGTACATTTAAGAAGTTCTTAGAAGTTAAATAAGTGGAACTTCCAATGCTCAATGTTTGTAGTGAATTTCATTGAAATCGGAGATGTGAAATCCGTTTGCTGTCCGTTTTGACATGGAATCACTCTATAATTTAAAATGTCCATTAAATTACTATTAAACGACATTTTAACTATTATAAACATTCTCAAATTACTTTAGCTATTTCATAATTATGTTTTACCACTATTATTTGTAAGCATATTATGTAAAAGAGATTTTATGGTTTTACTTGTATCAACCACAAATCACCGTAAAATGCTCGCAGTGATTTAAATCAAAATCCATTACAAACAAATGGATATTCAAACAAAAGTGGTTACATTGATTTGTAGAATGTTGTTATTTATGACGAATATACATTCATTTAGTATAATAATAACAATTTAATCTATAAACATATCTGATAAATACTTATCATAGAGTGTATTTACTTTTTTTATCAACCTATTGAAGCGTTAATGATTTATCATTCAAATTAACCTGCATATCGCTAATGTTTCATTTATAGTTATATTTTATGCATACGGATTTATATTTGTACATACAAACATATACATTTTTAATATGTATGGAATCATTCAGACATACATTTTCATTAGGGATTTGTATATTCTTTTGTACGAAAAAATAAAATAATAATTTTGGAATACGGTTGGTATGAGTAATATTATATCTTAATATCTTATTCACGGACAATATTTTTAATTACCATCGAGCATCTTCATGCAAAAAAAAAATAAATTAAAGATGAAAATTTAACAGCTAAAAAAAGTTGATGTTAAGTTTACTTAAGTTTTTCGAAATACATACAAATACTGGTATATCGATGATTAAGTGCGAAAAATACCACAACAATAAATCAATCTCAAGTTTTACCTTTGATTCTTACTAATACCCACGCATATCTTCTAACCATTGATTTGTAATATAGTCAGTTATAAAATGATTTTTCAATGTCTTACGTGTATTTATTCTTTTGCAGTTTATATTCCAATCTATCTGTCTTTCTTTTAGTGTTGATAGCATTTCACTGTAAGCATTTAGGTGAGTTGCTTTGTTCGCATATTCAAAGCTTGTCCGCAAGAAAACAAACACTTTTTTGACATACATACTAGTTCTACATGTTGATGAACAAAAACTAACTCATGAATATGCACAAACACTATAGAATTATTTTCTAATGCTCACTCACGTATACACCCAAAATCTACAGCATGAATTTCTTTTTTATTATCCAGCATAAAAGTGTTTCAAACAGGTATTATGATCTGAAGTTAAAAATTGTACCAAAAGTTTAAACAAATATTTTTCTTCTGTTTTATATTTAGTCACAGATTTTTTTCTGAATTGGATATAGTCAAAGGTTTAGTTTCGTCTTTAACATTAAAATTTTTTTAGAACAAAATATTATGCACAATTAACATATAATATTTACTGTTTATCATATAGCAAATTTTTTTTACTCGTATCAATATAGAAAACCAAATTTAAATATTTGCTTTTTTATCTCTATTATAAAGAATTTTAGATCTTAAATGAATACATTTGGGTTTCGTGGTATATTATTTCTCAGGTAAAGCTAACGCATGAAAATTAAACAATTGCTTATGATTTACGTTGTAAGCAAAAAGAAAGAAACCAAAACAGCTCAAAAAGATAAACTCAGAAAATTCTATAGTCGAAAAGTAGGTTGAGCGATACCCATAAAGCCATGATTTCATCACAAAATTACTTTTTTTTAAAGTCAATTTTGCAAAACGTACTTCCTCGATTTACATAACCTTCAAAATTAAATAAAAATGTATGCATTAAAAAAATTTGAATATCTTGTAATTTAAATGTCGATTTTCATCATATTTTTAAGGAAAATGTATTAGAAATTTACAACGATACGAAAGGATACACATTTTAAAGAGCATTATTTTAATTTCAATTTTTTTAAGATGAATTCAATTTTTTTTTTTTTTTTACATTTTAGAGAACATTGATATAAACTACGTATTAAAATATTTCAATTAATTTATTATTCTGAAATTTCCATTCCTTGAAAATTATAGTCCTTTAAGAAGGAAAAGTAAAAAAAAAAAATATCGACTATAAAAGGCTATATACTTTAACTTAATCCCAAACGTGTAATAAAAACAATAGAACTTTTTAAAAAAATATATAATTTTTTCTAATAAAAATTAAATATTTCAAAGGGATGCAAAAAGACGAATACAGCAGAATTTACGACTATAACTTCTTAATATTTGCAAACGCTTGAGAAGTTTGAACCTGAAGTTGAAAATTAAATTATAGCTTTTTTTTTCTTATAGATTTATTACAAGATAAAAAGGGTCTTAAAATATTAAAAAATCTATTAATTTTTTGTTTTGAGTTTAACCATAAACTACAAGATAGGTATAAACCGTAGAACAGTTGCTTTAACACATTTGAGATTGCGTAAAACAATTTTAAATAGTTTTACGCAATCTCAAATTGTATTGTGTATCTCTAAATTTTAAACTAGAACTAAGCGCCAGTTTTAATACAATTGTGAGTCGTTTAAAATTTTATATTAAATTTTTAAATAAAGAAGCTTATAATTTTAAATTATAATAACCATTTCAACCACTTATTTAAAATAAAACATTGTTTAATTTGTAAGAAGGAGATTAGATGGGATTAATAACTATAAATTAAAAAATTATATTATTAGAAGTTCTTTATGATGCTAAGGTTTCAACGAAACCAAAATGTATAAGACACAACTAATGCTGATGAAGTGTGTATTGTCACGGAAAATACGTATTCCATTCTCCTGATGTCTTATTATAGTCCAAAGACACTGTTTTGGTATCGCCAAACAGAGACAACAAGGCAACTTAAAATTGCAAATTTGTTTACGGTCCTTCGAGCAGAATGTTGGCTTACAACATTGATTAACTACATCTTTAACAGCATTTACAACGATAGGTGCAACCTCTGTCTTGCCTAACCCAAACAACCAGCGCTGCTAATTAAATGAATGTTTAGGTTTCAACGAAACCGAAATGGCAAGGATACCACGAATGCTAATGAAGTGTGTAGCAGCGCAGAAAATACGTATTCTATTTCCGTTCACAAACTCCAAGGCAATTTATGATTGTAAACTTGTGCAGATGCCATATAATTATTTCTATTTTCAATAAATTTAAAATCGAAATAATCTGCCTGTTTATAGAACCCAACACGAATTGGTTTAAAAACATTTTCTCAACAAAACCAATGAATTGAGTTTATGTATTCGATTTCTGTTTTTGAAATTCAACAATTGGATTTGAAAATTTGAATAATTTCGTCTCCAGTTTGTAAGGAGAATTTCAAAACAAAGCTTAAATCCGTTCATTGTTTATTTAAGATCATAAAAACGTAATTCAGAGCGGAAATATCAATAATTTAACAAACTATTTTCGTTACGTTTTCATAAACCCATTTCAAGTTGAAATTGGATTAGAATTTCGTTTCCAATCCAATTCTGATGAGGATTTCATAAACAGGCAGAATAACTTTTTAAAATGTTATTCATAATGATATTTTTTAGGTGTCATATTGTATTTGACTTTAAACAATCAATTAGCAAATCAACTGAATGAACATGTAACTTTGAAATATGTAATATCCCTTTCTGATGACTATATTTTCTAATTCATGTGTTTACAAATAAGAAAAATAAGTATGTGTCATTTGATAGCAATCATTTGATAAAGAAATAAAACCCTTAGGAAGTTAAATATGAAGTGATTTTTTAAGGGCCCAAATCAGCCAGTATATTTTATAATAAAAAAGAGCAAACATAATGAAATACGCTACAAAAAAAATGTATTCGAAACTACAATATACACCATTTAAAATATCTGTTGATTATGAAACATTGTTCTTTTAAAATAATATTCTATTAATAATTTCCCTTTTTATAATTTAATTTCTTTTTTCATTCAATATTTAAAGCTTATTCAACAAGTTTCTATCATTATATATATATATATATATATATATATATATATATATATATATATATATATATATTTTATTTCCTTAATATTTTTTATATCACTCCACTTCCTATAATGTAATAAATTTTAAATTTGCTGACTTGTTTCAAAATTTTCCTCAATTCAACAAAAAATGTCCCTTAACATATGCTACAAAAATAACACCATTACATTTATGTTTATTTGTATGTGTTAAAGTTTCTATAGAAATCTATTTTATTCTATATATTTTTTAAGAAAAACTTATTAATTCTTGTTTTTCTTACCCTTTTCCATAATTTGTCTGTGTATGGATTTATTTTAGTGTAACTTCTAGACTTATTTGTGTTATTTATAAATTTTATTCTTAGTAAGTTGCTTAAGCCCAAAACTTATTTGTTGATGTGTTTATTAAGTGGCCATAAGAGGTTTTAGTTTGTAGTGTTTTATAATATTTAGGGATTTTGTGATAAAAAAAGAAAAAAATATACCAAAAAAGGTATAACAGATGTAGTGAATCCTTTGAATGTCTAAAGAGGTGATAATAATGTTTTATTTTATAATAATAATTTTATCTGACAAATAAGAAAACAAAATTTATAATAACAAAGTGTTATTTTGTTTAAAAATCCAACAAACATTTTATGCATCCAGACATAAAATTTTGTAACAAAAACTAAAACAACATTTGCTTCATTTAATTTTTTTTATTAAAAAAAATCTAATAAATAACTCATTGTTGGTCATGTCAGCAATAAATCTTTACAAAACCTGGTTTTACAGGGATTAAATGTTGATGTCTGCAATTGTGTTCAGGGTTTTAGATTTTAATTGTTTTTATTGTTGATTTTACCTAAAGAAAAACAACAAAATGTTGTACAAGACCATCTATAACCAAATTTTATTTTACACAGGTTATAGAAATTTATAGTTAAAATTAAAAACTATGGTTTGCCAAAAAAAAAAAAAAAATAATAAAGTTTGCAAATGTTGGATTTTTAGGTAGAAACAAAAAAGAAGAAATAAATTGCACATGACTTTGTAAACAAATACATTCATAGTTCTCAAAATAAAGGTTTATTGAACATGTAGAATACTATCTACTAAAAAAAAAAAATACAATATGAATTGAATTGAAAAAGATTGCTATCGTTTGTTTAGTTAAGAAAAGTTATGTAGAAGATAAAACAAAAAACTTTCTGTCTTTAGAAAATTTTGCAGTTAAAATAAAAAAAAAAGCAACAACAGCCCAAAATATATCTTATGTAATAAATAGCCTTATAACTAGAGAAAAAACATATTAAGAAAACAGAAAATTAAATGTTAATGGGAAACTTAATATAATTTAGCTTTAACAGGGTCATCAAAAATACATAAGTAAAATCACATTTTTTTCTTGGGCTTCAAATGAATCAAACTGTTAGTTATTTATCAGTTTCAGCTAATTTTTAATAATTTTGGGATCAATTAATTATTTAATATTTTCACTTGTTTGAGTCATAGCTGCATATTTTGTCATTAATTCATACATATTTCAGTTCTTTGAGTATATTTTGGCAATTTTAATGATATATTTTAATATAAGACTTAAAACAAAAATTTTGCACATTTTGTACCCAATAAAATTTTTAGCGTAATTTGAAATTAGTAAAATTACTTTTTTCTCTTATTTCATCCTCATACACAGAGTAACCATTATCTAAGAGCAACATATTATGATTGGACTATATAGTTACAGCTACAAACAGATTGATTATAAACAATAATTTTTATGGTTCCATTTTATCATATTGTATCCGATTTTATGGTTCATTTTTTTTATGATATGATTGAATTTTTCATATTATTATAGCAACTTACTACATTATTATTCCCTTCTATGAGATTTTGATTTCATTTTATTATTATCCCATTTTGTCATATTATTATTCCATTTCATCATATTATCGCATCTTATCATATTATTATCCAATCTTACCATATTATTAAATAAAATACATTAGTTCAAAATAATAAAGAAAAGTATTGCCACTGTTATATAAGATAATACAAGATATTTTTTATTAACTAAACACTTTAATAGCAATTAATCAATATCATATTTTGTTTGAATCACATCAAATAAAACGAAACTTTGTCTATTTATATTTATTCGTATATAAACTAATTGATGAATTATAATGAAAGAAGAAAACAAACGTTCAAAAACAAACAAGTTATGGGTTTTCCAACCATATTTGAAAAATAGTCATATTAATGTATTTAAAACGTTTCATTGTTATGTAAAAAATAATATTACTATGGTTTGAAAACAATATATGATTTAAGAACAAGTAAAAGAATTTATAATATATAATATAAAATTGTAGTAATAATCATATTTTTTTCAAACTAATAATATTTTGTTTCTGGTAAAAATATTCAAAAACATATTAACATTTTTTATTGAATGTAAGCATTGAATGATAAAACTAAAACAAAAACATTACTATCATGAACATAGCATTATTAAAATCAAAGAAAATTAACAAGATCATAATTGTTATAGTGACAATGCCGTAACTTTGTTTTTTCTCTGCGTGCTGATATACTGCCTTATTTCTAATAAAGTTTTTAAATTTATAAGCTTTTTATTAATCAAATTTTTCTATAAAACTTTGATAAATTTAAAATTTTTATTATGAATAAGGCAGATAGTAAGTACATTAGATTAATAGATAGTTCAAAATTTAGATAGAAAATCATGATATTTTATGTGCAAAGTTTTTTAATTTTAAGATAACTTTTTTAAAACATTATATGTATATTATTTTTACTGAGAATTGGAGGCAAAAACACATTAGTCTGTGAACACTTACATTTCTCAGTTAAAATTTATATTTTCTTGTCAAAGACCGACCTTGTTTTAAGATTTTTTTTTTTTTTTTTTGTATTTTGTAAACAAGAAAAAAGTATGTTAATCTTAAATCATTTATATTTCCTTAACAAAATGTTAATTCGCCTCATTTGAAATTTGACTTGAATGAAAATAATAAAAAACTTATTTTTGAGTATATCATTCAGGATTCTAAGTATTTTGAAATCTATAGCATATTTGTTCTAGCTCACCTTAGCCATATGCAACACTTGGTAGCAAATAACAGAAATTCTTAAAGATAAAAATTCATAAGTAAATGTTGTTGCAACTTAAACTTCTATACAAACTTCGAGATATTTTTAACAAGATACCAAACAAAAATCGGAAACTTTAAAAACAAAGGGAAGTTAAATACTCGTTATATAGCAGCAGGAGTAGAACAATTCAATAAAGAAATAACTGGAAAAAAAGTTTAAGATTTTTTTTTATTCCATTATGTAACTATTTCCACTTAATATAAAGTTCATTTAAAATGTATTTTATTTAGCTTTTCTTTTGTTCATTTATTCTAAGTTTATCGTCATTATTATTGCAGACTCTATTTAGAACGTGTGTTTTGTTGTGTTTTGTTTGCTTTTTATATTAAAAATAATAACACACACATACAAACAAACTTAAAATAATGTTTATTTTGTAGTTGTTTGTTGTTATATGGCAAATGAATTTTCAATGTGCAAAAAAATAAAAACTAAAAATATGGAATTTGGAAGAAAAAAAGGAAATAACATTTAATGAACTTTGTTAGTTTTAAACGTGTAGTAGCACATGAACACAATTTTTTTATTATAATATGAGTGTATGTATGTAATTATTGTTTATTCAGCTATTTGTATAGTACATATGTATGTTTTGTGTTGAGGGTGTTTGTGTGTAAAAAATATTAAAAACCTTGACCTACAGCAGTCATCTTATTGTTGAACTTGTTCATTCATTTGTATTTGAAAATTTTTTTTTATGAACTTGTTTTTAGGTTTTTACGACTTTTTTATTAAACAACTAAAAATATTTTTTAGCTTTTGTTTATTTTTTCACGTTGTGTTGAAAAGTTGAAAATACTATTTTTAGGTTTATTCTTAGAGCTAAGACAAAAAAGTATAGGAATGCTGTGCGGTATTTTGATGATTAAGAAATTGCGTAGAAAAAAAAATGTAAAAAACAATTTTTTTTTTTCTAATAAGATGCATAATTTTTAAATATTTTTAAGTAAAATTTTCATAGACTACAAACTTACACTTTTCTACTTAACGATAGTTTTACATTTTCCTCGAAAAACGGTGTAAACATTCTCACAAGTTTCTTAGATTTTCTAATTTTCATATTCATATTATTTTATTATTATTTTTTTTTTTTTTTTTTTTTTTTTTTTGGATTTCGTATATTTAAAATTAAATATGTTTTTTTCATAAAAAGAGATTTCAGTTTTTCTAAATTTTATAAACAAATCTGCATATATTTAAATTCAAAGTATTTTATTTATTTGGTGCAGTTATGTTAAAGGTATAGAAAGTTTTAGTAAATTATGTCTTGAACAGTTAGTGCATCATTATTTAGACTTTTATAAAAAAAAAAAAAAATTATAATGAATTAAATTAAACTCGACAATTCTTTGTTATTCTCGGTTAAATAATTCTTAAGATATACTATAAAAAATATCCTCTTTAATTAAATTATTCCTACAAAATCTCGAGGCTCTTCACAACATTTCCCTGTTTTGTTTTTATCTGAACTTAAATATGTAGCCGTGAAAAATGTTTAAATTCATGACTTTAAATGGTTTCTTTCACTTTTTCCACGAAATTTATTTAATAAAAAATAGGAAAGAAATAGTTGCACTCTATATCCAGCATTGGTAGGAAAAGGTAAACTTTTGAACAATATTTTCAAGTTCATTGTGCTAGAAAAAGTCACGAGAAATTTTTCAAATCTAAAAAAATATTTTAATAACACAGGTCAACAAAATCGCAAAAAAGTTTTAAATCTCTAATAATTCTGCAAAATTATTATTTCTTAGGCTTGATATAGTGCAAAAAGTCAAATGAAAATTTTCCATTACGTCACATTTTTAACCCATTGAGGAAAGAAAATTTGCTTCCTTGAGGAATTTTAGGTTATAAAAATTTTCAGGTATTAAGTAGGTAGAGAAAATGTTTTATAGGCAAGACATGGAGCTACAAAAATGTAGTACTAGTCAAGTCTTTAACTTGTCATACATAGCCCCTAGAAGACGTTAAAGTTGTAAAAATCAAGGATTTCTCAATTAACCCTCATAAAACCATTGAAAAATGAGGGGTAAGGAGTGGATGTAGATGGAAAATTTGTATTTGGTATAATAAACAAAAGACCGTATTGTATTGTATGAATCAAAAATAATTTTTTTTGCTAATGATGCACTCACGAAAAGAATGCAATTTTCGGATGCATTTTTAAGAAATTTACCCTTTTGATTTTAAATATTTTTACTTAATATTGAAGACAAATATGTTTGTAGGAACTGGGGAAAGAGAGAGGAGCTATTCGACGTTGTTACAGGACAGAGACATAGACTTTAGGGTTGGGTTTGGACAAATAGGGATGTTAATGAATGGGAACATGGGTATAAAGGATCGACCATTTGTGACAAAGGACAGAGTTAAATGGTGAGTCGTATAGAGTCGACATCACAGAGCTAGTGTTTGTAATTGAACAAGAGTTGATGTTCAGTATTGTTTTTGAATTATTTTGAATTAATGTTAAGTTTTATTTTTTTGAATTGTGTAAATATTTAAATGTTTGTGTAAATAAATTAATATTATAATGAATTGAGATCGATGCTGTGTTTTTAATTGAAGAGGAGAGTTGCATAGTAAAAGCAACAAAAATCAAAAGTAGCTAAAGTGTTCATTAAAATACTTTAAATTCTACATGTTTGTTATATAAAACATTAGCACTTAATCTGGGATATATAGGCTTTCTACCGCAAATAACAAATTATGAGATATTATGATTAAAATTTATTTTAAAATAAGCTCACAAAAAAATTCAAAATACAAAAATTAAAAAACAAAAAAATTTTGTATGAAAAAATTTGAAGAAATATTTAAAAAAAAATTTTACCGTTTTGTCCCAAAACAATTTCTATTGCAATTTTTAGAAAACATAATAATGTTTTTTACATCAGAAGAAGAAAAAAAATTGCATTTGCATTATGAATGCATTTTTAAATGATTATATTATTTTTAAATTACTACATTTATAGTGGACATATTCTTCTTAAATATGCAATTTAAATCATTAAAATCCGTTAACAATTTTTAGAGATAATGGTGTTTAAAGTTAGACACTTTTGCAGTTTTTTTGACTTTTTGAAAAATCAAAATGGCGAATAAATGGAGATATTTCAATGGCTCCATAGGGTATGCGTATGCCAAATATTATTAAAATCAGAAGACATAAAAATATTCTTGTGCGTTCTTCCATGGAATGAACGATATATATGACGTCTATTCCATGAAAGAACGCCCGAAAAAGCTCATTTTTTTACTTGATGGTTTTCAATTTCTATATGAATGTATATGTACAAACTCTATTATGCCCTTTATCAATTCGAGTTTTCAGTTTCGCGAAATTGTAAAAACTCGCGATTTTATTACGCTTTTTCAATTTCTCAAAAACCAAAAAAAATTCAAAAGCCTGTAACTTTGAATAGCAATATCTCTGGGAAGGTTTTGTGAATTTTTATGATTTAAACGGCCTTTGAATTTCACATATAGTGGCTTTACGACGAATATTTTAAAAATAAGAGAGATTTTTTAAAAATGCATTTTAATGCAATTGCATTTTTTAAATGCATTTTTCTTTAAATATGCTATTAAAATATTTTAATTTTTTAACATAATTGAAAAGTTTGGAATCTTTACATTAAAATAAAAGTGTCAAATTTTTGGGACGCGAAAATCTACTATGCATAATCCAATTTTTATAAAAACATGTTCCCAATTTTTCATATAAAAATAAAATTTTTTCTTGTTTTTGAATTTTCTTTAAAATTTATATAAAACTTAACAAAATATAAAAAGTATGCAATTTTAAATATTCATATCTGTTGAAGTTATTGATAGATTTCTGTAATTTAAAAAGTATTCAAAAGGCCATTGATGTAGTTCTGTCAAAATTTCCAAAATCTCCTTTTTGTTCTAAAATATTTTTAAAATATAAATGCAGTTTATAGATGCATTTTTGTTAATTGCGAATTTATTAAATTTTAATTTTTCTAAAAGTATATTTAAAAATGTTTTGTTTATTATAATTTGAACCAATAATTAGTCTGGCACATAAAGGTTTACTATTTTTAACGAATTTTTAAAAAGTAACACAATACAATTTTTTTAACAAAATATGTAAAGCTGCTCATAATACCAGAAAAATAGAATTTTTATATGAAAAAATTTAAATTAGTTGAAGAAAAGGCAAAATTGTGCATAGTATATGTGTGCGTCCCAAAAATTTGAGATTTTTATTTTAACGTAAAGATTCCATGCTTTTCAAATATGTTAAAAGATTTAAAAATTTTAATAGCATATTTAAAGAAAAATGCATTTAAAAAGTGGAATTGCATTAAAATGCATTAAAAAAAAATTACTTTTAAAATATTTATGTTTAATCTAATATAACTACAATTCAAACGCCGTTTAAATCATTGATTTCCTTAAAGCCTTCCCAGAAATATTGTTATTTAAAGTTGTATAATTTCGAGATTTTTTAGTTTTTTTCAAAAGTGAAAAAGCGAAATTTCTGAATTTCGCAAATCTGAAAACGGAAATCCATATAGACATATATAGACCGCTTACGTGCAAAATTTTATAAAAATCGAAAGGCACTAGGTAAATTGGTAAAATATTTTTGTTTTTTTTTTTTTTTTTTTTTTCAAACTTTTTCTGTAATTTTTCACTGTAGCAGAGTGTAATTAAAGTTTAGTATCAACAAATCTATATACATATTTAAAATATATAAGTTTTTCTTAATTTTTATGTTACTGTTGCATGCATAAATTGCATGTAAAGTTATTCGAGTTGTCATTGTACCACTAAACAATTTGTTTAATTTTTCACTAAAGTTATAGAGTAATAAAAAAATATACAATTTGCACTACTGACAGCATGTCTACACAAGAGTAAGTCTTTAACCCTTAATTTGTTATTTTTGAGGTTTTACTTTACATGATTTTTCTCTTTAGTTGTTTGCTGGTTAAAAATGTTTATATTTTAGCTTTCATGGTAGTGAATAAAAAAAGTACATGTATGTTAACAAGTATGTGATGGCATGTTTTATATATTATACTTGTTATATTTTTGATATTGTTGACATTTATCATATTTAGTATTACAAATTTTGCAACAGTTTGAACCAACATCATTTATATTTTTTATGCAAGTATATTTATGAATTTTGTTACTGTTAAGAATGTGTTAAGAAGATTTTGCTGTTGTCAACATGTTTTAAATATGTAGATTTAGAAGATTTTGAAAGATTTTTAAAATTGTTATTAGTTGTTCATAATTTTAAGAAATAAGAAATTCTCTTCTCTTCAAATAACTTGACAATTTTAGTAAGGAAAATGATTAATTAATCATGAATAATAATGCAAGTAAAAATGTTATCTGCATAAATTTTAAGTTACATTTAGTTTTGAATAATGATGATTTCAGGCAGAAAATATAATAGAATTTCAATTTAGCTAATAAATATTTAGAATATATGATATAAGCTTTTATATATTCTAAAGCTATTTAACTTATTTTGGATTTAAATTGAAAATTTTTATAAAATTCACATTTACACATCTTGAACATTTTTGTTAAACAATTATTATTATTATTTTTTTTTTTTTTGTTTTTTTTTTTTTAATAAAAAAATTTTAAACCATTTTTTCTTTTATTATAAACTTTTATTCCACTTTGGTCACACAATAGAAATCATCAATAAACATTTTTGTTTTTTTTTTTTTGCTTTTGTTAATTTTTCCTCACAAAATTTACATTTTTTGTTTGAATATTTCACTACAGTTTTCACTTCCTGTTAGTCTTTTCAAACTATAGCACTTCTGTGCAGTGCACATACGGACACAAAAATTATTAACTCGCCATGTGTTAAGTTTTTTTTTTTTACAAGTGTTCATTCATTATAGAAAATGGTTGTAAAAAATATTTATTGATTTTGGTGTAGGTTCATTTAGCACAAAACGTGGAGAGTGTAACAAAACTATAGTTTCATTACAAGCCATATGATGACCAATCAACTGTTACTAATAACGAATAACACAATGATGTTCTACAGCAACTTTGTTCTGTTGCAATAAGAAATTAAGTGAACGAAAAAAAAAAAAGAAAAATAAACAAAAGAAAATTATAGAAAATAAAAGGAACAAATAAAAGGATTATAATACATACATATGAACATTCTGTCATAAGCTTGCAACATATTTTGTATTGATCTTTGTTCAATAGAACAACAGTTATAAAAGTTGTATTGTACTGATTAATTGGCAACCATAATTCGTTGACAGATTGAACTTTATTGTTATACTACATGCCAATGTGTTAAATACTCTTGGGAATGTAACTAAATATAATATTTATTGAATTATTTATTAAGCAAACAAAATGGAATATTTAAGCTTCAGACACCCTTGGAAATAAGCGTATTGTTTATTTAAAGTATGTAGTTAAATTCAAAATTAATTTCATATGAAATATAGCAAAAATTCCAAAGAAAAATCTTTAAGATTTTTAAAAAAATATGTGTTAAAGTTTGTGTGTAACTAAACACTGTATAAAATTTACACAACTGTTTTAAAACGTTTCAAGAGCAAATCATTGGTGACAACAGGGCTATCGTTGAATAATTTTTGAAAAATCAAATTTCATAATTTCCCTTTATGATTTATTTTTCATTTCATTAAAATATACTCTATATATATACTCTATATATATATATTTTTTTCCTATTTTAATTTAAGTATAATAAAAATTAATTTATTGAAAAATAATAAATAAAATAAGATAAAAAATTGTTATTGGCTGTATTAACTTTAATCCGCCGCAAAAGTCTTTGACATTAGTCGAATTTAAGCCGCCCGATAATTTTATCATTAACCGCCGCCTACCGTAATCTACATCGGCTTTCTTTCTGTTACAGAAATTATTTGAAACAAATCAAGAACAAAAAAGTCAAGGCAAAATATCTAACTTTTAAAATTCAAATGCATATTTTTTCTTCATCACATTAAGTTCTTTAGAAAGAATAAAAGTTAAGATTTTTTAAACTTTTTCTCAACTTTGACACCCTGTAGCTCATCTTGTATTACTACAGAATGATTTTTCTAAATGTTTAGGTCCTCATCTACAACTCTATCATACATTTCAATTCAAACCGTTCCGTAGTTTAGGA
This sequence comes from Protophormia terraenovae, assembly GCA_951394005.1. Taxonomy (NCBI): domain Eukaryota; kingdom Metazoa; phylum Arthropoda; class Insecta; order Diptera; family Calliphoridae; genus Protophormia; species Protophormia terraenovae. The sequence goes on from OX596076.1 coordinate 130,748,992, forward strand.
AATACAAATTTATTACATTTTCGCAATCGACCTAACTGTGCTACATTGCGTATGATTATCGACATAATTAAAGATAATCATACGCTTTGTATGACATAAAATTTGTTGTAATTCGTAACTGATAAAAATTACATAGGGAAACATTGATTCTGCGGCACGGGGTTTATCAGTCAATTCGAATACACGGTATTAATAAGTACTAAGCCTCTAATCCACTTTTTTTGAATTTACTCTAGTTCTCGCGATTTGTAAAATTAAGGAGTTTGCACCATATATTGAAGCATATCTCGTAAACGACTTGTCTGATTTTATTCACAAAAATATCAAACAATTTTGATTTCCTTAATTTTACAAATCGCTATTTATCGCGAGAACTAGAGTTAATTCAAAAAAAGTGGATTAGAGGCTTAGTACTTATTAATATCGTATATTCAAATTGACGGAGAAATCCCGTGCCGCAGAAATTTTTTCTCATTTTGTAACTCTGTGTTATTAAAAAAATATTTTAAAAAGTTTTAAATAAATACGAAAAAAATAACTTAAAGCTACGAAGGCAATTGTTGTGCTTAATTCCAGATGAGGTCTTAGAAATAAAATGAGTCAATTTTCAATTTTTTAATTTTTATAGTTTTAAACAAGTATGTTAGTTATAGGTTAACACTGTAGTATATATTAAATTAATTAAGTTTGTATGCTAATTTTTCTTGTTCTTATTATATTTTATCCTTCGTCATAAACTCAAGTACATTCTTAAACTATAACAGCTAATTCTTTTAATTTTTGCAAACAATACAAATAAGTTTACACATGCCCACACATCTACGTTAATACATAAGTATAAGCATTTTTTAGATTATTTTATATAAACAACGTTTAAATGGTTTATTAACAAAAAAAAAAAAAAAAAAAAAAAAAAAAAAAAGCAAAAACAAAGAGCAAAAAAAAGAGCAAAACAAACAAATTTACTTACAATATTTTTTAAAAGATTGACGTCAACATGAAAATGATTTAAGGCAAATACATCTTGTCACAAATTACAAAACTTTCTACGAATTATGCAATACAATATATAAATTTTCATACAAATGTTATTTATTGCTAAGAATTGTTTCAATGTCAACAATAAGTGAATAAATAAATAAACGAAAGAATGAATAATTATGGTAAATGACTTAATGGCTTGTTAGGCTCATTAAGTAAAGTTTATTGTAGTTTATTAACTGTTAATTTTAGCTAATGAATTACCTTTAATGTCAATAATTAAAAAACTTGGTAAACGTTGTAAACATTAAGTAATAAAATCAAATTTAAGAAAAACATTACATAAAAGTGCCGTGAGCACTTTATGTCAAAAGTTATTCTAGGTTTTTTAAATAACACTTTAAGATCATGTATCTTTAAGTTTATATTTAAAATAAACTTTCAAAGTAAATAAAAAACTTTAAAACTTCTAAACAATTTTATTCTTTAGAAATGTAAGTTTAGATACAAATTACATAAAAACTTTAATATTGTTGAAATGACAATTTATTTGTTGTTGACACCAAACAATTAAAAAAAATAAGATTTATTTACACCTTTTGTTTTCTTAAGTAAACTTTTTCTAATTTCACCAAATTCTCTTTGTTTATGGGAATTTTAGCAAACGTAAGCAAAATAAAAAACATTCAATTAATTAATGTTGATAAAAGGAAAACAAATAAAAGTACTATAGTGTCGAATATATAAGGATACATAATATTAAAAATTTGTCATTTTCCAAAAAAAAAAAAAAAATATTAAATAAAAATCGTTGAGTATATTTGTCAAATTTTTATTTTGTTATAGAAAAAAATTGGAATTTTTAGGAGGACTTTTAAATACATTCAGGTAAAAAGTTTTTTTTACATACTTTTAAGCATCAGTATTTATACCCTACACCACGATAGGTGGTTGGGGTATAATGCGTTTGTGCTGATGTTTGTAACGCACAGAAAAAATGATCGGACCCCCACCTTAAAGTATACCGTTCGACTAAGAATCACTTTCTGAGTTCATTTAACGATGTCCGTCCATCCGTCTGGTCGGATGGCTGGCTGTCTGTCTATGTAAACCTTGTGAACAAAGTACAGGTTGCAATTTTAAAGATACCTTGATGAAATTTGGCACGAATAATTATTTTTACACAAGGACGAAATCTATTGAAATTGGTTATGATCGGTTCATTATTTCACCTAGCCCCATATAAATGTCCTCCCGGAATAGGGGTTTAGAGATCATAAATGCCTTAAATATAGCAATATTTCAATGAAACTCGGTATAAAGAAGTTGTATAAGTGTTAATCTTTGTGCCAAATTTCATCAAGTTCAGTCTATAAATGATCATAGCTCCGATATAATTCCCCTCTTCCGAAAATCACTTTAACGTACATAAATCCCATACGAATGATAGTATCAAGTTAATATTTGACACAAATAAGTTTTATATAAGTAGAAACAACATTGCAAAAATTTATGAGAATCGGTCCATAATTTACCATAGCTCCCATATAAACCCACTTCCGGGAATCGTCCTAAAGATCATATAGATATTAGTATCAATGCATTGTTCTGTATTTGCTTAATCTATTTTATATTGAGTAAAAGTGTTGGTCTGCAATTAGCAAAGGTCAAATCCGTACAGATTTGAATATCCACACCAAATACCCTATAGTACATGAACCAGTTTACCGCTCTGCAGTGATCCGGCAGTTTGAAGGAAATACTTTTCCTATATGCGGGAATGTAAACACCCCCCCAACCCCATAAACAAAGTTGGACCCATCAGTGTAAACCTCCACTGAGCCGGCTCTTAGTTCCGGAGCAGTCGGAATTGACACTAAGAAGTCTCTGTCAAGAAAAGGTATAAAAATGCAATAATCAATATTGCAAGGAATGTCGTCAAAGAACCCTAATACGGTTGCATGGCCATATCCTCTATCCTTGCATGCATCTATAGTTTTGAACCTTGTCGCCGACATGATAGCGATCTGTTTAGTCATAAGAACCACCGGTAGCCAGTTTATTAGAACTATCGCTCCATACATAAGTATGGGCTTAATTACCACGTCGAAGAGCCATTTTGTGTTTCTGGGATTTATTCCCCAGGATTTCCTAATGGCTTTCCTACTCATGGGCAACAGCGGCCTTTTGAGGCACCATTTAGATGTGGTAATGGGAAAGATGGAATCTTATATCTTCTAGAGAAGAGGACAATTTCCGTTTTTCCTGGATGTAGACCTAGAGCAGTTTGCAGGTGTTAAGACATAGCATCCAGATATTTCCCAGATACAGCCACTGCAATATCGTCCGCATAAGCGACAGTCTTAAGCTTCAGAGAATCAAGTTCCTTGAGTAGTGGATTTTCGGTGATATTCCGAAGAAAAGGATATTCCTATTCGCTACCTTGTATATGGTAGATTCTCCCATATTGGATATTATAACCCTCTTGGTTAGAAGTCTCCATATGAGGTTGAAATTTTTATAACCTCCAGGGTCATATTATTGAAAGCCCCCTCTATGTCGATGCAAACTTCTTATGCCCAAGAGTATTTTCTATATGCTCTACAAGCGAGTGTAATGCAGTCCCAAAGGATCTGCCTTCCATATAGGCATGTTGAGACGATGATAACAGGTTGCGGTTGATTGTTCTACGAAAGTGTAGGTCAATAAACCTTTCCAGTGTTTTCAAGAGGAAGAACGACAGACTAATAGATCTGAAGTCTTTCGGTCTCGTATGTGAGGTCCTCCCCCTTTTTGGAATAAAGACCACTGTACATCTAGTCCATGACTCAGGGATATAAGAACATGATAGGCATGCTGAATATATCCGAATTAGCCAGGGAACTATTATGTCCGCATTATACTGCAAATCAACAGGTATGATTTTTCTCCCTTAAAAAGCCGAATTTCAAAAAAGTACCAGACACCTGTCCGATTATTTTTTAAATGAATAACAATATCTACTAAACTTTTTTCTATCTCTATCAGCTCGAAAATATAAAAACAATTCTGTCCATACATACAATTTATATATCAAGTTCGTATAAAATAAGTTCACAAAATTAAGTTTTAAGAAAATAAAATGCAAAAGTTTTAAATTGAAAAATTTTGTTGTTACATACTAATAGTGTAACAAAAATTGTTAGCAACAGTTAAACCATCAATATCTGATTTTAAAACATTTGGCTTTTTCCAATTTATAGTAATTTAGTCAAAAAAGTTTAACAGCATTTGTCTCTTAAAGAATATTTCAAAGAATTATTTTATTTTCATAATTTATTTATACCTATAGGTACCTTATATTCAAAAATGTATATGCTCTGCGCCAATGTTATACATATCTATTATGAAGTAAAACTTTTCAATAAAATTTTATTCTCTAAGTAATTTTCATGTACCATGTTCTATATTTTACTAATGAAATATTTCTCTTCTTTTTCATTTTTATTTACAGGTAAGTTTAGCAAAAGACAAATTAAATTGTTTTTGTATTAAACTTGGAAGTATGTACTTGAAACACCTTATGTATGTGGGTTAGAAAATTCATCATAGCAATTTACTAGCAACAACAGTAAAAAAAGTTGCTGCATGTTGCAATGTAAAAGATGGACGTGAATACATTTTAAGAAATTGTAAGTATATTTTACAAAACTTATTAGGAATTTCTCAATTTTTTTAATTTAAAGGAGTTTTTTATGAATATTAAATTATTTATTCTTATATTTATTAATCAACTTTAATTAATATTCTTTGAATAGAACAAGAAAATTTCCCAATTATATTTTATTATTTTAATTATTGTTTCAATAAATAATAAACCAATTATAGTAATTTAATTAACGCTCTTTTGTTGCTAAAAGCACAATACTACAATTGCACAATATTAGTAAAGAGACCAAAATAAAACCCTAAATTAACACAAAATATTTTCATTTCATAACATTAACATTGGCCTTCTATTATGATATAATTAACATAATTATATTCTATTTCCCCTTTTTCTACTATTGAGCTGTAAGTTGTTTAAGAGGAATTCAGTTTATAAATTAGATTTGTACATTTTTCACCCAAAAACCACACAATTTAACAAAAGGAAATGGGAATAATGGAAGAACTATTTAATGTATTCTTGTTGTTAGCTATGGCAAAAACGTGTAAAAATAAAAATAAAACAGATACTTATTAAATATTAATATTATAAAAAGTAAATATAATATTTGTATGTGCAGTAAATTGCTTCGTGGAAAACAGATTTATAGGAAGGCATCAAAAAAATAATAAACCGAGGGTTCTTTTAGTTGCAAATAATACAATTTACCTTTTAAATACAAGTACTCAGATCTTTAAGCCTTAAAACACACACGTTATATTATAAAACTAAATTGCAACTTACAAAACTATAAAAACTTTACAACTTAAATTTAAAATTAAACTGAATGAACACATACACAGGTTAACAAAAGCCTTTTTGTATCATTATAATGAGTAAATTCTCTTAAATATATAGCGTTTATACTCACCTCTTACTTAAAAATATTGTGATATAAACAATTTCCATATAAAAGGTTTTATTATTTTATTTGCAAGTAAATAACTCACGAAAACTAAACGTGATTAGTGAAACTCTGCCATGAAAAATATGGAAATATATTTATGTTAGTTATTTACTTACAAGTTATTTTTATTTGAAATAATTGTTCGTATATACGTAGTACTAATTTAAATAAATCAACATTAAGAGATTTAAATTACATTTTAATAAATAAACGTTACATCCTGGAAGACAGCTAAACAACTGGACCGCTTTTCTTGGAATTTTTACACTGTCATTTTGTAATACCCGAAAGTAAAATAGGCTAGGAGCAGGGGGAAGGGGGAATTCCCATACAAATCTCCAGAACTATTACAGAATTATTACAGGTTTTGTGGAAATAATTTTAACTCTACATAACTGAGATGAAAACGGAACGGATAGAACCAGCGGAAATGATACCCCCATACAAGGAAAATATTAAGTATCGAATATCTTAGAAACTATTACAGTAAAAGTTTTAACATTTTATTAGAAAAACTTTCCTAAAAACCTCCATAGGTTCAGATGCAAATTGGTTGGATAGGACTAGGGGAAATGGTACCCCCCCCCTACAAAGGAAATAGTAGTAGCCCCCATATAAAGAAAATATTAGTTGTGGCATATATTCTATAGACAGCTAAACCAGTGAACCGATGTTATTTAAATTTTCACAGCATAATGCTGAAGGCTATATACTTTTCAATATGGGCATGGAATAGGTACCCAAATACAAACAAATTATCGCACATCTAAAGAAAGGTTTTAAATTTTTATAAACTCTATATCTTTTATAAAATTTGATGAAGGAAATACAGTACATTTTAACACACTAGCCCAAGTTTTAATCGACTACCTGTCATTTCTTAAAAATGGACTAGAAATGATTCCTTATAATGAGAGATAGATGAATTGAAAGTTCAAATGAAATATTCCTCATTAAATACTCTACATATTTATTCTAAAATATTTTAGCTTCGAACTATATTTATATTATTTTGTTCGATTTATCTGAGTTTAGAAGATCATAAAAGAAAAATTTTGCCTACCAGCGAAAAGTTCTTTGGAGGGTTTATTACACATATCAAGAGCTATCCATTGCAGATGGAATGATTCGGCCCCCAAAATACTTTCGCATAGTGTTATATTTAATACAATTTAAGACAAAAATGGGATAGAATAGATATCTAAAGAACTATTATGTGAGAAGACCTCAAATTTTGTAGGGACTACTATCTTATCATATTGAATTGGTAAAATAAAATAGGACGGGTTTTCGTATATCTAAAGTAGTAATTTATTTAAAATTGTAGCCCCATATAAAATTAATATCTAATATGGCATCAAAAGGGTAAGCTAGTTAAATATAAATGGGAAGGAAAATAACTTAATGTAACATTAGAATTTTTTAAACTAACAAGGTGCATTTTATTTGCTTAAATTTTAAACTAAGTTTACTTCTATATATTTTAAATACATGAAAATAAACTTACAAGCTTTAAATGTATTTTTTATATGTATACCTATGTATGTGTGTGTGTATGTATGTAGTGATGATACATATGAAAGTAAAGCAAAACTATTTATGCACAGAAACATTGTAGGTATTACCCTAAAGAATATTGTTTCTATATGAAGAGCATGAAACTTTGTGCTTATTTTTAATTGTATTGTATAAAACATGTTAAAACACTAAACAGTGGGACCGACTGAAAACAACTTTTGATTGTGTTGTTTTCTATTTAATAAAATTTAATTTACATAAAGTTAGGCTGAAAATAATAACCACACATTACCAGGTAATGTATGCGATAACAAATGGTCATTACCAGCTGATAATACTTAAGTATAAAAAATAACTGTCCTAAATATTTTCCATTCAACAATTTTCTATTTTAGTTCAAATCTTACCTCTGGAAATTTTCTTTGTTATTTTTGGGATACTTGATCCTACTGTTGTATGATGTTAATTTTACTGTTTTTCTTGTTTTCTTTATTTTTAGTTTTGTTGTGTATGTGTTTCCTCTATACAATGTATTTAAGTTTAGTTCTAAACTTTAGTTTTTAAAGAATGTGTATTTATCAGGGACCGAAAAGATGAGAATTGTATCTTAAAAGTCACAGTTAGACAGTTATTATGTAAATTATATGCCACAATTATAAACCACAAATATGCAATTACATGATGTTCCTGAACGCTGAATGAAGCCAACAATAAAATATTTATCTGTTTTAGAACAAATAAAACATTTTGGCATCGATTTGAAAATTTTTTAAATTTAATTTTATAAAACATTTTTAGTGTTTAAAATTAACTTTACCATTTTTTCGCTGAAAAAATTTACTGTAACAACAAGAAAGAAGATTAATTTATTTATATTTAAGACATTTTTAACTGAACTTATTAAAGCTATTTTTGAAATATAATAATATAAGGCGTATTAGCTTTTGAACTAAATGTTGTAAAAACAATATTTTTTATAGCTAATGAGCATCAACTGCTATAAAAAATGGTAGAATTTTTTTTTTCTTTTTTAATTAAAAATAACTGTTATTTTCGATCCTTCCTTTATTTGAACGTGTCTATGTGTTTATAAAGCAAATCCTTTTTCTTCTTTTGTGTTGCACAAATCAACATTTATTCTTCATTCATGCGAATTAGTTAGAAAAGCACAAAACTAAATTAAAAAGAAAAACAAAAAACCAAAAGATTTTGTGAAAAATAAAAAGAAAATACTGGAAAACAATAAGAATAATTTAAGACCCAACAAAACAAATACCACAAAGAAATCTCTTACAATAGGATTTAAGATTAAACGAAAACAATATTTGGAATATTAAGTGTAAATTAGAGTTTAAAAAAAGCAAAATTTCTTTAACAGGACTTGTTTGGAAATGAAATTTCAATCAAGCAATGTTTATGTTTATAAATTAATATGTTTCGTCTCAAAATTCATATTTATCTTATCTGATGAACTAAATTTTCTTTTAGTTGCATAGAATAAATGTCATGCAAAGAAGTGCAGCATAAATTTGGAAATTTTGGTAGAACTTGTACTTGCAAATTGGTTTGTTGGTTAACCATTGATCAATATTGAATGCCAACAAATGCAAACTGAAGAACATACATTCTATGTTTTTAGGGCAGACTATATATCTGTATATCTTTTGCTGTCCCTTTAGTTGGCTTATCAATCAAAAATGGAAAACTACACAAATAACATAAGGTAATAAATAAAATGTCTAGTTTCTAGGAAATTGTATGCATCCCATTTGCTTCATTGATATGTATGATTGCACATGTCCTGCCTTCATAACTTTTTGGCAAACAATGAATTCAAATGAACTGGCCTTTTAACAATAAGAAATATTAAATGAACACTAGGATTACAATTTACACAGAAAAAATGATTACCATATATTTTTCAATTAACACAGTTGTTTAATTTTGCATCAAAATTTAATAAATATATTCAAATAAAACTAAAATAAGAATAAAATTTAAGTAAGCTTATATTTCCCACTTAAATTTTTAATTGATTCAATTGATTTTTTTATTGGAAATTTTTTTCTATTTTTAATTTTTTACAATTTTTAGTAATTGATATAATAATTTTGGTGAGAGGAGCGAATTTAAAAAAGCTATTAATTGAATGAATTATTTACTAACATATTTGATAATTGATTTTATTTTTTGATTTTTTCTGTGTACAAAGAGAAGTATTTCTTTAACAAAAATCTAATAAAATATGTAAATGTGATTTAAGGCAAGTAAATTGATTAATTTATGCATTTACTTTAATTAATTACTTAGAACACATTTAAACAAGTAAATCCATTTAACTAATACTTTCAATGTCCTAAAACAAATGTAACAAAGTATTAAAAGTTAATTTTCAATCGATTTTTAATTACGTTTTAATAAAATGCTAAATCTTTGGAAAATTGTGTGTTTTGTTTATGAAAACATCAATTAGTGAATTGTATTTGTTAACATCAATTAGGAACTTTATTTGACAACTATTTACTTTGCCAACTGCGCACACAATTTGAAGGTCATTAAATATATTTAAAAATTATACTGTGGGGGGTTTCAAATACATATTTAGTATACAACTAACGATTTTAAAACAGAAATCCTATTTTTCGTTACACAAATAATGGTAAGAATAAACTTTTTTAAATAATAATTTAATGCAGTAAATAATTTAAAATTTATTTGCAAAATTTTATCATCTTAAACTAAAATTTTATGCAAAACCAAAACATAAAAATTGTTTTAAAATTTCTTTCTTTTATGTTAACAAAATGTCAATGTTAACATAAAAAAATGTTATTGATTTTTTCATTGTAATATTTATAAAGGAACAAATATTTCACCAAATTTTTCTTGCTGCTGAATATTTAAGTTAGTCATTACCAGGGAAACCACAAATATGCAATTGCATGTTTTTTCCTGGACGTTGAATGAAGCCATCGATTAAATATTTATCCGTTTCAGAACAAATAAATCATTTTGGCTATAAATTTGAAATAACACTTGATACATCGATCAAATTTTGACAAATGATCTAAATAATTCTAAATTATAGATTTTCATTAAAACGCGAATTTCGAAAATGTTGTCGGTTACGATATTTTGGCGGTAAGTGATCGATATGATAATTTTAATAATTTATGAACTAATAATAGTGTCTAGAATTAGATGGGTAAGAAAATAGAAGATAAATAACGTTTTTATGAGATACAATAAAAAATGGGGAATCAAAATTCGACGAAGTTGATAAATTTCAGTCTTGAGTTAATTTAATTAAATAAAAAACATAATTTTGTTAAAAAATTATACAAAATCTTTGTTTTTAAGTGCATATTTTCGCGTCTTTAGAGCATATTTTTCGTGCGCATAAAACCAATTTTTTTAGAGCATATTGGAGATTTCCTGGTCATTACTCATGACTAAACACATAAACCAGCCATAGCATAGAAGGGCAAAATCGAAAATGTCGGCTACTTCTTACCGTATCCCTGCAAAAACTTGGTAATGACATGTAATTATTGTCTGCATTACATAGAAGTGTTTAGTAACTAATTAATAGTTTATAACCCGAATGTAAATAATTATTTATGATAAGAAAAATCCAAACATGCATTTTGGCCGATATCTTAGATCAACGGTTCTCAAATGGGGGTCCGCGACCCACAAGGGGTCCATAAGGACATTTGTGGGGGGTCGCGAAGAGTTCCTGAAAAATATTCTTGAACACACAATTTTTTAATATAAATATTTTTTTGAAGTTTAAGACATTTTAAATAAAAAATTTTTAATATTTTATTGATAAAGTAAAATAGTAAAGTGAAAAATGTTGTTTTTAATTTAACGTGGACATTGTTTTGCATAATGGATAAATGTTTTGTTCTACGTTGTGTGCATATGTTGCTTCGCTGTTACATTGGGATTATTGATTTCCAAACATTACCGCGTTTTGTGGGTGAACTTTTTTGAAAACCGCAAAGTAATACCATTTTTCTAAATAATTTTCGGTGGCCTATTCGACTATGCTAGGGCCATTTTTATATATGCAAAAAATATGAAGCCCTAATGTACATCGTTTTACAAAATATACCCAAATTAAAGACAAGCGTAAAATTTGTTTTTCTAAAATGAGTTCTTTTAAGAAACCACTAATGAAGGAACCTTTGAAAATATTATGCTTGATAAAGACAACAATGACCAAACGAAGAAAGTAATGCTGTCAATGACACAGTATAAAGAAAACTTTACAATATGGCTAGGAAAACCATCAATTTAAAAGATAAATATGTAGTTCACTTAAATTCGATGAAACTGTAGTTTTTTCACTTGAAATTCTACTTTTATTTTATTAAAATATAAAGAAAAATATATTATGTCAAAAACTTTTTATAAAATCGTTTTGAGTACATATAACTTTTATTTCATGGATAAGTTTCCCGCCTATATAAAGAAAATTTGCTTAAGCAACTTTATAACTTAAAGATGGAAAGTCCTTTCAATGTTAATATTAATAAAGTACCATTTCATTTCAAAAAGAAATGAAATGTAACTCAAAAAATAAAAATATTTTTTTTTCTTTTCACTCTCTTATCCCTCAAGACATAAATTCGATCTTTTGTGGACGCAGGGAATAATATTAGATTTATTATACGAAAAAGTCTCTTAATACTCTAACAAAACAATGTCGCAATTATTAATATTATTTTTTTTAATTACTTTATCTTTACATAACATTTTTTCTGATATTTACATTAGTCAAAGAGCTCATTTACATTGGGGATTTTCCCTGGAAAAAATCGCTGCAACTTTTACGTTTGTAGGCAAGAGGTGTAGATAAGCAAACGGGGTAAGCAAAGTTGCACGTCGCAAAGCTAAAAATTTCATGAATTTTTTTCAAATTTCTTTTTAATTTTTCTATTTTGTTGTTTTTTTGTCAAACATTCTTTAATAAAATTCACAATACAAATTTATATGTGTAAATATGGAAGGGATTTCGAAACAACTTGAAAACAAAATATCATAAAAATACCCTGCGATAATCCCCAATGTAAATATGCTCAAAGTTGTAGTGGGTCGCGTTTCTATTGCAATGTCAAAAGGAGGTCGCGAAGTCTTGTGAGAACGCCTGTCTTAGATACTAATTGATCGATTCGGTTTCGGTTCCAAATTATACAGAGACTTTAAAAAGTTGAATAAAAAAACATATTTGATATAGCTTATTGTTGTTGTTTTCCATTACACATAAAAACAACAACAATCTGGTAATAACTCTGTTGTCTAGGGACCGATTTGTTCGATTCACAAAACCGATATTTTTAGAAAAATATTTTTAGAACGAAACCCATAGCTTATGTAGGAGCTTCAAAAAGTCTAAAAACGCGTTTTAGCTGACATCTAGGATATTAATGGCCGGTTTTTTTTTTTTTTTACTTATTCAGCAAAAAAAATTTTTCGTGCAAGTACAAGTCGCTAGCTTGTATAGGTGCTTAGAAAAGCCGACAACAAAAACGATAAAAAATTTTTCTATCCCTATTTTGAGCCCTAATATCAGCCGGTTAGAAGTAACAGATTTATTTCAAAAATGTTTGATTCCGACTTACTGTGCATTGCAAATTTTGCAATAGCAATTTAAATAGCATGAAAAGTTTTATTGTATTTTCATAAAGATATTTAATTAAATTAAATAAATTACAATTTATTTTTAACTCGTGTACTCTATACACGATCAAACTTATTACCATTTGGTTAAGCAAGTATTAAAAAATAAGTAAATTTCTTTTAAACTGTAGCAATATATTCGACTTCAACCCAAAATATTTTTTAGTCTGTATTTATAATTGATTCTATTAAGTTGTAAAAACATTTGAATTTTCAATTTAAATGTTGTTTTGTGTATAAGTTTGTGGGTTTGCAAATCCCACATTTACTACAATCTAATGTAAATTGGGTTTATAATAATATTAAACATCAACAAAAATAATTAATATTACAAATTGTTTGGTGTTTTTAGAAATTTGTAAATGTAAATTATCATTTTAAAATCAAATATATTAAATATGTATTAAAAAGGAAATAACCAAAGGAAAAGGTAAAATGAAGTAAATTATTTTCATTATATTAAAATTCTACTCAAGATTAAATTTCAACATTAAATATATTGCGGAAATTAGGTAATTTGGGTATAATATGAAAAATACTTAACGGAAATTATTGTTACATGAGAAAACATTATCGATAAAACTCTATCCTACAGCTACATTTAAAGTAAAGAAAAAACTATTTGAAAAGTTAAAAGCTATTTGCCTTAACAATTTATAGAATAAATACAATTAGCATTAAATAAAAATAATATTTTATTTTATTAACAATCCCTTCGCTTTCATAATTCATCATTAACCTCAAAATATATTTCAGGGGGAAACCACGTTCACGTATTCTTGTATGACTACATAATTCCATTATTGACAACTACTACAGTTACAAGTGAATAAAACATAAACAAACACCCACGTAAGCTTTTACTGTTACCTATGTTTCCAAGTGAGAGACAGTTGAAATAATTCAATTGCGCATGCAACCACATGAAAAACTAATAAAGAGAGAAAAGCGGTTTTATATATAAGTGAATATATTAGGGTTGTGGGATATTATATAGAAATTTTTTATCTTGTTTTATTTAAATATTTATGTCATAAATATGAAAGTAAATTTTAATTTGAAATATATAGTTTGGACATTCTTTAACTTTTTTTCTATAAGTAAATAATTACCTCCCTAATGACAATTTATATTGTTATATTCTTACATGTAATATAAATATTGTTGTAGGTTTTTTGTTTCACACAGAAAACCATTAAATTTAATCGACAAAAAGTCAACAACAATTAACACAATACTAATTCGTACACATACTCAGCATCATAGATGAGCACATTTAAACTTATTTATTTGTATAAGCACTAAAGGCTCTATTACTCTACCGTATATGTAACGAATCAGCTGACATGTTTTGCTTATGAGAGTTATGTGTGTATGGGTACTTATAAACCCAGTGGTAAAAAGAAGGGGTAAAGAGCCCTTCTAGAAGGCCTGTTTTATGTCCAGAAGACCTTCTCCCTGCATTCCATATTCATTTCATTTTTACACGCGATGTCATTGGGAGGTAGGCCTTACACATTCGCGACCCGATACAGCCCTTCTAGAAGACCTTTTTATTGAAAACTCCAAACAGGCCTTCTGTAGAAGTACTAAAAAGAGTCCTTCTACAGAAAGCCTTCTAGTCTACACTATTTAATAAAATAATTTTCTATTTATATAAAATATATCGTCAATTCCACGAAAGATTTATAAAAAATACCAATTTTTTACGGAGGGTCATTCGATTTTGTTCATATTTGTCATACGCATACCCTATGGAGCCATTTAAATATCTCAATTTTTATTTTTTTGAAATTTGAAAAATCCGCGGATTATTTATTCGCGATTTTAATTTTTCAAAAAGTGAAAAAAATTACAAAGGTCTCTAACTTTAAACACCAATATCTCAAAAAATTGTTAACGGATTTTAATGATTTAAATTGCATATTTAAGAAGAATATGTCCACTGTAAATGTAGTAATTTAAAAATAATATTTTCATTTAAAAATGCATTCATAATGCAAATGCAATTTTAGGATGCATTTTTGAAAAATTTCTACCCTTTTGATTTTAATTTTCTTTTAATATGTTAAAAAGCAATATCTTTACTATAAAATGCAAAAATAACTGTTCTGGGACAATAAAATCTACTATTTTTAATATTTTTTTCAAAAAATTTCAATCATATTTTTCATACGAAAATTTAAATTTTTTAAAAAATTTAGATTTTTAATTTTTTTGGTTATACTTTTTTAGTAATATGTAACTTTAAATATTTATAACTCCTTAAGTGTACGTGGGATTTTATTGATTTAAGAACTATTGTAAAGCTTATTACAACAAATATTGTAAATTATATTGTATAAATCAAAACTAATTTGTTTGCTAAAGATGCACTCAAGAAAATAATGCAATTTTCGGATGCATTTTTAAGAAATTTCTACCCTTTTGATTTTAAATATTTTTGCTTAATATTGAAGACAAATATGTTTATTATATAAAACATTAGCACTTAATTTGGGACAAATAGGTTTTCTATCACAAATAACAAATTATGAAATATTATGATTAAAATTAATTTTAAAATAAGCTCACAAAAATTAAAAAATACAAAAATTAAAAAAAAAAAAAAATTTTGTATGAAAAAATTTTAAGAAATATTTAAAAAAAATATTTTAAAATAGTGAACCTATTTGTCCCAGAACAATTTATATTGCAATTTGTAGCAAATATAATAATGTTTTTTATATCAGAAGAAGAAAAAAATTTAAAGGGTAGAAATTTTTCAAAAATGCATACAAAAATTGCATTTGCATTATGAATGCATTTTAAATGATAATATTATTTTTAAACTACTACATTTATAGTGGACTTATTCTTCTTAAATATGCAATTTAAATCATTAAAATCCGTTAAAAGCTTTTAGAGATATTAGTGTTTAAAGTTAGACACTTTTGTAATTTTTTTCACTTTTTGAAAAATTAAAATCGCGAATTTTTCAAAATTTAAAAAAATAAAAATGGAGATATTTAAATGGCTCCATAGGGTATGCGTATGCCAAATATTATTAAAATCGGAAGACATACAAAATATTCTTGGGCGTTCTTTCGTGGAATGGACGATATATATAAAAAAACATTTCTGTTAACTTTTGACAAAACATTTTAAGTCGATATAAGACAAATTATTTGGAAATGACATTTGTATAGAAATTGTTGATTTTTTTTTTAATATTCCTGAAAAAACTTAAAATTTTTGTTAAATTATTTTGTCAAAAATATAAGATACTTATAATAAAAACCATAAACAAAAAAATATAATTAACTTAGAAAATCACATCCTATTCAAACAAAGAATTGGAGACAACTAAATGATTTATCATTTATTTTTTTTTTTTTGAATTTCTGCTTTGAATTTTGATATTGTTTTTGTAACGGTTTCTGCACGGTTTTGTTTTTTCAAATACTGTAGTCTTTCTTTCCTTCTAAGAGAAGGGAATTAAAACAATGTACTTTTTATAAATAGAATTGTTGTTGTTTGAAACAAGATATATTTAAAAAAATACAACTTCTTACGGTCCTTCCAAGAGAAGCGAAGTCGGAAGGTCTGTCGGATCTTTTAGAAGGCAGGGATGAGGCATTCATGAAGGCCTTATTAGAGAAGGCATGTTAGCATGAGCAACTGCATCTGAAAATTGCGCGGTAGAGTCCCCGCAAATTTTACCGCTGGGAACGTTAATGTAATGTAGTAACCAAATCACATTAGTTACCTCTACGTTTTTACGTGACATCTTTCAGAACAGTGTTGACATTTTATTTCAATACACTAATTGGACAATTTGTTTTGAATTAAGCGAAGAGTTGAAGAAATCATTTTAAATTTAAAATTGTAGTTATAAATCAAAAAGTTTTGATTTGTACACATATCGCTAAACTAATAAGTCTTATGATTTTTAAACAGCAAGAGATGTGTAATTGGCATCACAGAAGTTGATAAGTAACCATCCACTTACGCTCTGTTTACATTTACATTTTTACGTTTACATTAACGTGGCATAATTTAGCCTTAACTAATATATACATATACATATTTAGTACATGAGAAAAGATTTCTTCTCACATAAACTTACAAAAAATTTTTTTTTTTCAAAACAAAAGCAACAATAAACCACATTTATAATCTGCATTGAAATTTTTGCAAAGAACTGAAGCACTAAATTTTTACCCACACTGATGCAAAAAAGAATAATATTACTACTACATCTATAACTTGTTCCACAATTACATTCATACATTTAACATCGCAGCGGGAAATATGACAGTCCTACATTCCAGGCTCCTTTCCCATAGCATTTGTGTTTATTAACCGATTTTGCATATTTTTAATACCAAATAAACCCTGTATAAGATAAATATTTAATTCAAATTTCATTCCCCTATGTGCTCTCCTCCGAGCCTTACAGACAGACGACGTCGTGACAGTCATTCCCACACATGAAAAAATTCATATACGCACGAAACTAGAGATCATAGTAGTAAAACTGAGTATTCGGTTTTTCTCTATGACTTCAAATTTTCACTAAAAAGGACTACAAAATTTCGAAGGATACACATTTTTGAAAGAAATTCATAAAATATTTACGAATATTATATCAGAGGTGTCAAATGAAAGCTAAGAATCCCTGAAATGTTATAATATTTTATATTTAAATGTTGCAGCAAAAAAACTAAATAAAATATCCTTTTGGCAATGTTACCTTTTACTATTTATTTTCAATTATACATAAGCCTACAAAAATCATTCTCACATATGAAAAAATCGTTATATGGATAAAACTAGAGATCATCCATGACAAAACTGTGTAATCAGTTTTGCTCCAGGATGTCAAATTTCTTTTCGAAAGGATTTCAAATTTTCAAAAAATTTGCAAAATTTTTAAGAATATTATAAAATATTTACGAAGATTCTATTAACACAATATGGATGTCAAATAAAAGCTACGAATCCTTGCAGTATAATAATAATTTCTATTCAAATGTTCCGGTACAAAAATTTAAGAAAATTTCTTACCGAATATTTAATCCTGCAATATTATATTTATTACTTAATTACATACTTTATATAAATGATTTTTTCTTAATATTTTGTTCTGGAACCTTTAAGTAAAACATTTTGCAATATTGCAGGGATTCATAGCTTTCATTTTAGATTTATATTATTTTGGTAAATATTTTATATATTTTTTTAAAGCTGTGTATTTTTCGAAACTGTGAAGTAATTTTGAGAAAAAATTTGACGTCCTGTAGAAAAACTGAATACGCAGTTTTATTATGTTTAAGCTCTAGTTTGACACATATATTGATTTTTATTATTTTTTTTTTTTTTTTTTGAGTGTGTGAAAATTATTTTTGGGAAATTGTCACACAGTATAATCTTACCAGGACCTAGAAAATATATGGGGTCTTAAATCATTTTTTTTTTTTTCTATTTTTTCGACATGTTACGCATGGAATGACAAACTCAATATACCCACACCTTTTTGATGGTGGATATAAAAAATGCTTTCTACTTTGTGTTCTATGGACATTCCTGAAAATAAACTTTAGCTTTCTTAAAAAAAAAATAATTTCTATTTCCTATTTCTTTTTCATTAGACGCTAAGTATAAGTTGTGAAATCGCACACTTATTAAATGCCAAAATTTCCCATTACGTACAAAAATATAAAATTAAAAGAACTCAAAATCATTTAGTATTTAATTTAATAAAATAAAAATTCAATTTAATAAAATAAAATTTCAGACTCTTTTTAAATAGTTTTGCCCGTAAGAGAGCAAATTCTTGCCTTCTTTTGTCAGGCGCAACATGAGTTAGCAATGCGAAGAATATAATAGAGTACTTTCGAAGGGCTCTTTAGTTCTTCTAATTCCCGTTGGGATAAGAACAACTCAATACTATTGTTAAACGTTGTGGTAATTTAACGAAGCGTATAATTACAACCACAACAAAAAAAACATAAATGAACAAAAATATATGAAAACAACTCGAATAATAATTTTAAGGCAAACTAAACTCAATTAACAAAATTTTCGTGAAAAGATAATGAAAAGCAATTCTTATGTTCATATGACCAAAATCCTAATATACATTTCATAGCACCAAACATGCATGGGTGTATGCATTTGAGAAAAAGGAATTTGTGGTTACGTGAGTCTGTAACACACACTGGACAAAAACCTGGATGAAATTTGCAGGGATCAACTAAAATTGTATTACAAGTAGAACAATTTTAGAGGCTGACAGGACAAAAATGTTAACAAGGTTAAATTTGTTAATTGACTATAAGTATTAACTTCTTTCAGAATTAACTTCAATTAAAAAGAAGTGAAAATGATCGAATCTATTACTTATTCCAACCATCTGCAACTTTTTGCGCCAACCTAATTTTAAAATTCTCTTTATTTGGGAGGTGAACGGTAAAATAAGCGGAACTCGCCATTTTTGGTTTATGAGTTTGTTTAAGAGATATCGGCGTAAAATATGTTTGGGAGTTACAGCGGACACAAAGTTTTCCTATTATTTGGCCCATAACTTTTTTGTTTATTAACCGATTTTTTCTATTTTCAATAACAGACAAACTTTATATGAGAGAAATATTTGAGATAAATTTCGTCCCCCTAGGTAATCCAACCCGAACGCTATTCTGCTTCCAACAGGCGGACCAAGCTAGATGTCCCAGAATTAGGACCCAGAATATATATATATACATATGGCTCCCCCATGTTTTTGGATGGTGCATATAAAAAAATAAGAAAGTTATATTCGACTTAAACGAATCTAACATTCCCACCATTTCCAACCATCTTTGTGCTAGTCTAATTTTTGGTTTCCGAGTTCACATTCATTCTTAAACTATGTGTCAAAAATTCTGTTGCCATACATGTTTTTGGTTAAAAGATATTATTAGAGCCAAATTTCGTCCCTCTATATGATTCGCTCCAAGCCTCAACCATGCTTTAAACAAACGAACAGAGCCAAGTTGACTCGGAATCTTACGTGGACCCATAATATATATTTTACGGGGTCTTAAAATAATATTTCAATATATTACACACGGAATGATAAGCACAAACAAAAGAAATTGGGTACAACATGAACTGAAGACAAGATACGACAAAATATGGTTTTGGTTGTCTGAAATGTTTTTCAGCGACAAAAAAAGAAATAATTTCGAAATGTTACTGACGATTCAAAGTAAATTTTTTATAATAATCCAAACCACAAAAAATCTTGTGTAATGACCGGTCAACCAGCAAAATCGACAAAATAGTCGAATATTGCTGTAGCCAAAGTATCTATTATGAGCTGTTAAATTTGAAAAAAAATATTACCAACGACCACCACCATATTATATCATAATTTGCATAATGATGACAATAAGCAAAAGATAATAAAAACATTATTTTTTAAAATATCAAGAAATCAAATATAACGGTTTTTAATACTTCTATATATAACAGGCCTTTTATCTTATATAAATATTCACAACACCCTGTTAACTACAAGGATATAACTACAATTATTATAACAACAACATTTATAACAGTTTTAAAAAATATTTAAAAGAAAATCTTAGCTAAACTTATATTTAAAAAAGTACATTAATTTACCTTCAAAATTTTTTAAATTTAAAAAAAGCTCTTAAGCTTGAAATTGTATTTCCTATCAACCAAAAAAAAAGCTTTAGTAAAGTTAAATACCTTTTGCTAAAATAAACTATTCTTCTAAACTTTATAACCGAAAGCTTAACAAAACTTTTAGCCTTAAAATTTTCATAACATTAACCGAAAGCTATCTATGTTCATTGTCTATTAATTACTGCAAAAGCTTCCCAGAAATGCTAAAATCTTTCTAAGTAAATAACAGGCACAAATAAAACAGACTAATAAATTGATAGTAAATTGTCAAGACCTCTCTAGGACACCTTGTATTTTGTTGTTTGCTTATTTTGACAGTCGTGTTTTTTATTTAAAGCTTTCAGGGCTGCTCCAAACCAGACATTTAGTCAATTGTTTACCTTCAAAGAGTTTACAACGCTTGAACGGAATTTCTAAAGAAGCGGGAAAATTTTTTAACAAAAACAAATTTAACGTGTGTGAACGATTGTGTTTATAAAAAAAAAGACCAAATGCATAAGAAGGAAAAAGAAACAGATGTAAATGGCGCGCAATTTAAAAATCAAATAAAAAAATAAATTTCTTTCATTTTTTATTAAAATTTCAAAAACAGCTGTTGTAATTGTAGCTGAGGTTGTTTGTGGTCTGCTGTTTATAAGCAGAAAATATTAAAAAAAAGCCACTAAAGTTAATTTTTTATTTTGTTATAAAATATGTTGTTGTTTAAATAAATACAATAAGGTGTTTAAAATATATGTTTATCTTATGTCTTATAAAACATGGATGGAAAGATGTAGTATGAAGATAAAACAAACAAAATAATTATTTTCCTGTTTATAAAATCAGGAAGTCTTGGTTGTTATGAGTAGTTAGTTGTTGGTGTTGTTGTTCGTATTGTATATTAAATGCGTCATTTAAGTATAAAAAATGTTTGCAAGTTTTTTTTTTTATGTTTTAAATTCTGTTTTAATTTCATGCATTTTATGTAACACACAAAAATTTCATAAAACTAAAAGAAAATCCCACAAAGATTAATAAAAATATTATGTTTAAATTTTAAAAGAAATAAATTATTTTTTATGAAAATTTGTTTGTTTGTTTGTGTGTGTGTTAAAAATAATTTAATAGAAAGACAAAGAAAAATTATACACATAAACAGACAATTTAAGAAAAAAGTACAACAGATGTTTATTTAATTCTATTTTTTTTTTACACTTGAAAATAAAGGTGTGCGTTTTGTTATTGTTTTTGTTTTTATTGTAAGCAAGTGGAATAATAAACATACACACACCTACAATTTCTAAAGAAAAAGAGTTGGCGAAATGCTATTTTTTTAATTAATTAAATTTATAGATGAGATGTCGTTATCATTTGAATAACAATTTTTAGAGTTAATCAATGCAAATCTATGCATAAACAAAATTTTTTAAATTACTTTAAAAGTAGAGAGTGAAGTTGGAAAAAAATAATAACACACTTTTAATTGTGAATTCTATATCCTTCGGTCTATTTGTCTATTGATGGATATGAAAACCTAAAATACAAAACCTAAATAATTTGAACTTAGTCTACAATATTTTTCATTGCACAGTGGAAAATTTTGGTATTTTTCTGTTCACTAATCTTTAATAATAAATGAACAAAAATATGTACCAATAATCTTGCTAATATTCGTAATATAAGTAAATATGAGCTAAATCCATTTGTAATTTGTTTTTCAAAATTTCTTTAAATTGAAATTTTATTCCTACTTGTTAAAAATTTTTGACACTGAGGATAATGAGGGTACGAACGTTAAAGCCTTCTGCTTAAAGAATTAATTTAAATACTTGAATTGATTAAAGCCATAATAATAATTTTGGGTTAAATACCCATTTTCCGGAAAGACAGCCGGACGGACATATTATGGACACTATATAATTATACACTTATCAGTAGTAGTAAGTGGTGTATTATTTAATATTATCTCCACTAGCTCCATAGAAATTTTCATTGTAAAAGATTAATTTAATACAGAGTTATTAATAAAAAAAAAAACCTTAAGGTAATCATTATGTTTTAATGTAAATCTGCATTTTTAAAGTAGATACTAAGTAATTTTTATTAATAACTGAAAAATTAATTGAGTAATCATAATGAAAATTTACAGAGCTATTACACTTATAATAGAGAATTACATGTATATTTTTCATGATCATTTAAATCATTTTGGTGGTACAATTACATCCGTCCGTACGTCCGGCGTAAAGACAATCTTTTGTTATTCCCTGGCTACATTCAGAGATATCCACTAATAAAATATTAAAAATCCAATAGCCAAGATTTCAATCATTCGTTTTATATTATATGTAAAGGTAAAGGAAACAACAAATATACATAGATACATTCCATTAAAAAATATTTTTCAAACTAAATATTTGAATTTAATCTGCACAAGAATTTTGAAATTTATAACATAAAAATAAATTCTATGCAAAGTTTTCCTTCTGAAATACTATAAACTGTGTATATTTAAATAGTTACTCTTGAAAATATGCAAGCTTCTTGTGGCAAAATTTTTAATTTCCAATATAAAAAATGTTGAGAATATTTTAGGATTTTTCCAACAATATTTTCTCACAATAGTTCATAATATGTTATTAATTATACTTATAAAATTTAAAAAATTAAAAATATATATATATATTTACGATCAGCTCAAACTCTAGCATTTCCCACAGTAGTTTGGTGTTGAAAATCAACAAAATCAGCTCTGTGGAATAAACCTTCTATCCTGCATGTAAAACAATCTTTAAGTAATTTTTTATGTTTTTTATGAGGTCGAAAATGGCGATTAATTCAGGGAAAGGTGATGTTATTATTTAATGATCACGTTTAATTGTTTATTGATTATTAGTTAAAAAAATTCAGTTTTAAAATTTAAAGATTTTTTTCAGCAGAACGTTAATGTCTGTCCGTCCGTCTATACATTAGAGTTAAATCAACACTTTAATGATCACTTTTAATTTTCCTATAAAAATGCATTTTTAGAATCATAAGATGTTTTTTGGCTGAATGGTAATGCCCGTCCGTCCATACATTTTGGTTAAATAGGACGCAAATGACGCTTAATTCAGGAAAATGTGATATCCAAATTTTGATGATCACGTTCTATTTTTTCTATTTATTAGTTAGTAAAAAAAATGCATTTTTACGATCCTAAAATATTTTTTGGCAGCATGACAATATCCGTCCGTCTATACATTTGGGTTAAATGGACCGAAAATGCCACTTAATTCAGAGAAAGGTGATACTAAAATTTTAATACATGCATTTGGTTTTATTTTAATTGAAAAGGGGAAAAATATTTTTCGAATTTTAAAATTTTTTTGAAAGAATTCTAATGTCCATCCCTCTTTGACTCGATAAAACGTGCCGCGCAAAAAATATTAGGCTTTCATTCATCTTTATATATTTTCTATGCTGGGGCTAACAGTTTTTTCTAAATTGTAACCAATTTATATATAATTGAACTATTACTACTATCCGCTAAATGTTCCTAGAACAATAAAATTTAACTGAAGTAGATAGAGGAATTGTTTAAAAGTTTATAAAACTTAAGAAAAAGTCTTCAAAATCCCGCTTTTAAGATCAACCTAAAGTAAGGTTTCTTCCAAGAAAATAGCAGCTAAATTTAGCGCTAGGTTTCTTCCAAGAAAATAGCAGCTAAATTTAGCGCTAAAACTACAGGGTACTTAAAAAATTCTAAACATAAACACACATGTGTAAAAGTACACAAAGCTCGCACCCTCTTGAGTACATGTGTGAGTGTATGTTATTGTATTTTTAAGGTTCCCAGTCGGAAATTAAAGGGCTAAAGATACATTCTAAAATGCCTTATTTAGGATCTACAAGGCCTGCCACTCGCATTGCAACACTATTTCTTTTTTACACGGCGTGTCATTGGAGGCAAGGCCTTCCCTTCTCTCTTCCAAAAAGAAGCGAAAAGGCAAGGACTCTTAAATAAATAAATATGCTCTCTTATATTTTCAATGCTATTAAAAAAGAGTACGAAATATATAAAGAAAAGACATGCGGACTACCTTCTTTATCGACACTTAAAACAAGACTAAATGAGTTTGAGCTTTGTAAGTCTCGTAGTTACAATTTTTTAATTTTGTAATGAGAAAGTTAGTAGGTGAGTGACACCTTCTACTTCGCATCTAATGAAATGGAAACAAGAATTAGTATCGGATTTCGAATTTTTACAGAAGGCAAAAAGGAATGTGGTTAAAGTTTGTTCGGAGGCATTCTGAAAGGCCTGTTGGGAGGAAGCACTAACATATTTTCCTGCTGGGTTTGAATACTTTTTTTAATTTCCGGTTGAGTGTCAAGAGTGTTAAATCGTCATTTTACAGAATAAACAAACATTTGTTTTAGCCATAAAGACTCTAAAATGAGAAGGAGGTCTCCTAATGATCGTTATTTGTTTTCATAAAAACAACTAAACATCCATAATTTTTAGCTAGTATGAGGGAGTAGCATGTGTCATCAGTAGCACATTTTTAACCTTCAATACAACTTTTTCCATATACATATGTACATTTATTTAGTATTGCTCTTTATACTTGCAAGTATTTTCTTTTCTTAACTTTTTACAAATGCAGTTTATTGCAGTACTTGTAAATCCTTGTGTTTCCTTTATGCCTTTTTTCTTTTCTGTATTTACTTTTATTTTGTTCTACTTTTTTCTATGTTTTTATTTCTCAATCACTAGCCTCTAGTTATTTACTTTCATTCTTATGAATATGAAAGAAAATCGTTTAAGCAAAAAAAAAATAAATAAATAACCGCAAAAAAATTTAGTTCATAAACTTTATTAAGAAACCTAAACTTTAAAAAAGTTGAAGCTCAAATTTCAAAGTTCAATTTAAAATAACAAAAAACATTTTTAAAGATTAATATTTTAGATTTCTTTAGAAAAAAATTTGTCAAATTTGTCAATCAATTATAAAACAAACCTGAAGAATGTTTAAATTTTTTAATAAATTGTCACTGATTTTATAATAATATAAAATCATTACCTTTTTTAATAAACGTATACTAAGAAAAAATCTATAGTCTACGTTTTTGCAGCAAAAAATCCTATTACTCTTAAGCATCCATTTATGCCTGCCTGCCTTGCCTGCTCTTACTCTATGTTACCCCAGTAACCATTGTATGTATTTTTTTTTTTTTTTTTTTTTTTTATAATGATTTTGCAGGAAACTACCAAATCATTCATAAAAAACCAGTATGAAAAGAACAAAAACAATTTCTGTTTTTACAAATATAGTTTCAAGGATAATGCAAAATAACAAAATGCATTATAGAGCACTATAGCTGTGATTTTTATAAAAGCAAAAACAAAAAATACTTTGCCAAATACATAAATGCAAAGATATACAAAAATGTATTTGTATATATGTGTATATATAATATGTATTAAAGTTTCGCAGAAAATATATTAAATTTTTGCAGAAAAAATTGTTATGAAAAAGTAGAAAACTCATAAATTTAAATAAAAATAACAAAAAGGTAAAGAATTGCAGAAATTAAGATACAAATTTGTAGATATTTCTTTAATAGACTATTAAGATTTTTGGAATACATATTTGAGTTTATGAAGAAAAGATTAATTTGAAAAATTTTATATTATTTAGATTTTATTTTATAGCTAAACAATAAAAATTATGTAAATTTTTAAACAAACTGAACAATTACAAAAGATAATATTTATTTAAAGTTTCATTTAAAATTTTTAATAATAAAATAAATGAAATCAGAATCATAATACAATAATCCCAAATTTTTATCGTAGACCTAAAGTAGTTAGAAAATTTGTATGCCGATTTCGAAAGGAATTCATATAAAACTAAAAACTAAATTGATTTTCAACTATTTTTTTTTTTTTTCGAAACTGTGTTCAATTGTGGTTTATCTATTTACATAAAAGACTAACGTTACTGAGCCCAGCCCTAACAGCAAGTAGAGATATGAAACTTTTCTCTTTTCGTTCTTTTTGTTCGTTTCTCAGCTTAGACATCCACTAAGGGCGCATTTTTAGGAATGTTTAGGGGATAAAAAAAAAGGTAAAAACGATAAATTCGGTAACTTTATATCTCCTATACTAATAGCGATACAAAAAAGGTTAATACCCAGCAAAAACTTAGCTTCTATTTTGAAAAGCAACAGCTTCATGTATGCATTACAATGTAGCCTTATTCGCCACCCGCAGCATTACCTAATAGTACTTCAACAACTAGTATTTAGTAAATATGAAAGTAATTTGATTTTTACGTGGCTCAGTTGTCTAGAGCGCCTAACTATAAAACAGCGTACTTAAATTGAAAGAGAGTTCAACCCCCACTTGAGGCAAATATTTATTTATTTTTTTTTTTATATGTAAATTGAGTTTATTTATTTTCCTATATGAAAACCACATTTTAGCACATAAAAAAATAAGTCGGTTGTGGTGTATCGAGTAAGACGGCAGACTAACACACAACCAGTATGCCGATGCGTGGGTTCAAATCTCAACCGAGCCAAATGTTTATTTATTTTTTTTTTTTTTTTTTTTGTACGTAAAAAAAAAAATTAGCATCCAAAACAACTCTTTTGGAACCCAAATAAAAACTTATTTAATTTTGGACATCTCGAACAAAATTCATCAGTTATAGCACTAAAAATGGAAGCTGTTTTTCATACCGATTTCGCTTACAAATCACGTTATTTAGTAGGCGAAGTTTTTGCTGGGTATTTATCGTTATTCGATTACGAAATAATCGAATAAATGTCCGGTTCTTTTTTAAAATTCGGCTTTTTTTATTTTGGTGCCTTTTTTTGGCACCCTATATATCTTTTGCACTAGTAAACATAGAAATAAAATTTGCATCACTTATGTACCTTATCAAAAATTGGCGAAAACAAGTTGGTAGTTTTTGGGAAATTCAAACGTTTAAAGGGTAAAAATTGTACCTGTTTTTGGTACATTTTTCACAGGATAGTTTTTCTTTTTACTAACATATACATATGAATATTTTAACATTAGATCCCAGAGCAATTTAGAAATTCATTGGAATACAATTTTTGTTACATCCAGGGGGAATAAAAAGTACCAAAGAGGGGATAAAATCGGGAAATTAAATTGTATTAAAATTCAGAATGAACTTTTTGTTATATTAAACCTAGAAACATAAACTTAAGTACATGTAGACCTAAGTGAGCGAGAATTCACAAGCGGGGACTTTGTGGTACTTTTTTGTTCTTCTAATGGTACCTTTTGAATTTTCTTTAATATTGAATCTAGAAATACGAAATTAAAGAAACATGGTCCTGTGAGGGTATGAGTTCAAGAGAGGGATTTTTTGTACTTTTTCGTTCTTCCAATGCACAGTGGGGCAGAATCGAAAATTTTTGGAAATAAAACTGTAACATCTGATCGGCTAGTTGGATTTGCGTGCTAAGGGGGCTCAAAATAGTGTACCTCTGACATAAAAAATGTTTAATCGCTTGCCAAAGTTTTGTTTCTCGTCCGATTTCAAATACATTGTACACTCCTCTGCTACGCCTATATCAAATTTCACGCATATCCAACTAGCCGATCAGAAGCAAGGTTAGAAACCGATACCGTTATAAATACCGATACCGATTAAAAACCGTTTATAGTTGGTTACCGTAACTGATACCGATTCCGAAATTATTATCTTATTAAAAATACCGGTATTCAAATACCGTTTCCCTCTGTACCGATATATACCGGTAATTTAGTTTAGGTATTTTAAAAATATTTTTTTTTTTTTTTTTTTTTTTTTTTCAACATATGAAATTTTTAAGAATAATTTCTCATATAATTTACTCGAGAAAATAAGAAAGATAAAATTATTTTTAATAATAAAATATTATTTCACGTAATAATTTTAGAATTTTATTTTAAAGAAGACTTTTATTGTTTGTTTCTTGGTTATATCGCTTGCAATAAATATAAAGATGTTTAAATCCCTTCACTTTAAGAAAAAGTCTTAGTGCGAACACAAAAAAGATATGGGCATTTCAACTTACGATATGCTCTCAAATATTTATCGTATGACACACATGAATGTACCGTTGAAATTAATTCTTAGTTAAATGTTTGATATTTGCTTCTATGAAGATTCTCTCCTTAATTTTGGTTTTTCCAAAAGACCGAAAATTTTCCTTTAGAAAGTTACAGCTTAAGCTACCTTTATAGAATGCATCCCGGGATTTCCCGGGAAATTTGCGATTTTTCATATCCCGCTTTCTGGGAATTTTGATCGTGATTCCCGGGAATTTTAAAATCGTGTAAAAATCGTATAAAGTTCTCTAATAAAAAATATTCATATACAAATATGTAATTTAACCATTTTTTTTTTTTTTTTTTTTTGCAAAATTCAAGTAAATATTATTTAAAAATTTAACTATTTTAATTTTTTTCTAGTTTTTTTTTTTAAGATTAATCAATTGATTTCTGAATTATTCATAAAGTGACTTGGTATATACGCTTTTTTATTTAAATAATTCATTTTTTTATTTAAAAACTTATCACAACGTTTTTGTTAATATCTCTGAATTCAATTAATTCGAAATAATTAATTTGTAGGGAACTGGAAAAGATAATACTAAATAAAACAGCATTAACACCATCATTATAAAATTATATGGTGGCTATTATATTTCCGTCCGGCTGTCTTTCCAAAAAAATTAACCTTTCACCTTAAATAGTGTTTTATTATCATGGCTTAAATCAATGAAAGTATTTACAACAATTCTTTCAATCCTCTAAATGCCATAAATTTTTAATATAATTTAAACTTACATAATCAAATAAAAATAAATTTCAAGTTGGAAGAGACTTTTCAATGCATTATTTGCAAATGAATTTAGCTCATATTAACAAATTTTATGGATAATATTCTTAAGATTATAGATGAAAAATTCTGTGCATTTATTTTTAAAAACTAAAAACTTACAGAAAATGGCAAAGATTTCTTACTGTGCTTTGTTCTTTTAAAAGTAAAATATTGGAAAGTTATTTTATAGTAATAAAAATCTATCATAAAGTAAAGTAAAAAATCAAAAGTAAAAAATACCTTGGGAAAAACATTTGAAAAAATATTTTAGGGAGAACATTTGTATGGTGACAAGATGAACAAATGGTTCAATTTCAATAGTGTTCGTTCTTGAATCATAAAAGGTCTTCGTACCAAATTTTATGGAATTATATGGGCAATTATCAAAAATTTTTGATTTTAGCCCTTCAAAAAAATAAATCCTTTTGTATGCATATAAAGTGACCCGAATGCATGTAGAATCA
This sequence comes from Protophormia terraenovae, assembly GCA_951394005.1. Lineage (NCBI taxonomy): Eukaryota > Metazoa > Arthropoda > Insecta > Diptera > Calliphoridae > Protophormia > Protophormia terraenovae. The sequence goes on from OX596076.1 coordinate 130,778,779, forward strand.
GTTCGCGTTAATAATTTCATATGAGGGGCGCTGACTATTTCGGGCATATCAACAAGTTATAGCGCAAAATACGCACAATTACAACAAGTATCAATCACTATCCAAAATTTTGTATTCGTTTGAGGGGCGCACAGACCGCGCCCAAAAAACTGAAAAATTTTTAAAACTAAAAAATTTTGTCATCAAAACTCGACTACCCTGTATTTAACTGTTGAAGGTCTGCACAATAGCAACGATGGTGCACAATTTATCTGTAAAGTCCAATTAGTTTACTTATGATAGAGTAAGATCAAAAAGTATAATCAGTTTTTCTATATTCTTGAACTTTGAACAACAATCATGGTTATAAAAAGAAACCTATTGTTTGCACTATATTAGTTCCAAGTCTTTTAAGTTCAGATCTGTAACCAATTTGTTTAAAATATCAATACCACAAAACTTATTAAGGATTTGAATCAGTTTCAGCCAGGTTAAAAATTTTTGATAATGGCCCATATATGTATTTTTAAAATTACAATCTATAGTTCCAGTACAAGGTTTACATGGACTGACGGACCGACAGACGGACATTGTTAAATCGAATCAGAGAAGGATTCTGTGCAAACTAATATTCTGTAAGGTAAATTTCAGATCAATACTTTTGGATGTTACAAACATCAGAACAAGAAACAAAACTACCATTAAACCTTTCCCATAAAAGTTCATTGAGAAAAAAACTAAAATATAAAACAATTAACTTTCTTTTACTATAAAATTTCATTGAGTAAGGAAACTATCAACAATAAAACCAAATTTTTCTTTCTCTTAAAAACATTTATAAGTTTTCCATATACCCCCATTTAAGAGTATACATATATGTAATGGGAAAAATATTTTTTCTTCTTATAATTTCACACTTTTTTGGTTCTGTTGTCATGATGGCCTTTAAGAAAACATGTTCTTATTTATGCATTAAAGATTCTCTGCTTTTAATTTATATGCAACACAGAAAATGCTAAAACAACGGCAACAAAAATTCAGCTGCATAATTTTACTTTTTTTTTTTCGGCTGCATAAAATTTTGTGCGACACAACACAACAGCAAACTCTTCAAAAATTATTAACATATGGGATGAAAGGAGTAAAAATAAATTAAAATTTCATGGAATACACAAACATATTTTGTTGAATTAATATGAGCAAGTGTTTTCTATATTTCAAATATACGTTTATGAATACGTTAGTTGTTATTTAACGAAACAATTTAATGAAATTATAAAATAATAAACTAAAATAAACTAAAATATATTATGGCTTAGTTTTTATGTTTAATTTAGTCATGCATGAAGTTTTTTTTTCTAAAAACTGATTAGATTATTATTTTATTTAACTTTTTTTCTGAACATTAAATAAATCTCTAAAATAATGAATGAATAAATAAATCATGTAGAAACTAACAATAAACTCATGCCGTTGGTGTTAAATTGACAAATGTGAAAATATTAAATACGAATACATAAATTGCATATAAAATACCCGTATACACTGAGAAAAATAATTCAATACAAAAAATTGATTTCACACAGAAATCTATTTTTATTTAATTTTCTTCATTGGGTTTAATTCCAGAAAAATTTTACGAATTTATTTACCTTGGTCTAAACTATTACTCTGCACTAGTTATATCAAAAAAATAACAAATACATTTTGTGTAAATGTTACTTTTTTGTTACCTATTTTCTAATAGTGATTATTTCAGTTCCAACAACGTTTACAAAAAATACTCATATTTTTCCATTGAAATAAAAACTATATACAAAATTCTTATGTCCAAAATATTGAAAAATATATTTGTATGTAAAAACCACTTTCAATAACAATTCTATAAAATTGTTTAGTTTTTTTTTTTTCACCATTCTACTATTTTGCATAATTTATTCAATAACAAATATAAATATATTATGGACATAATCAATTATACCACTATTTTTATTATTTCATATAAATAATATGAGTACTTATAAGGAAAATTACAATAATTGAAAAACAATTTCCTATAACTGCGTTTTATGGGCAACTAACGAATGAAGGCATTACAGTTGATTTCACTTAAATGTAACTGCTATAACTTTAAGATACTCGAGGTTACTTTTTTATTGATTTCTTTGTTTTTTGTTTCAATTAACATTATTTTTTTCGCAGAACAAAACTATTGGTTGATTGCTATTATTTTCGTATGATATTCTGTTCTAACAATGTTGCTGTTTTCTTAAGCTTGGTATTATTTTATATACGAGAGTGGTTTAGAAATGAATTATTAACTTACCATTAAATTGAGAAAAATCGAAGACAGCTTGAGAATTAAATATAACTCTGTAAAAGAAATTTAAAACTTTAAAATAATATTAAATCATTACTTTTTTTAATAAATTATTAAATTTGTTTTTTAAAATTTATTTTATTATATTTATTGTTTATTTTTTTCATGTAATTTTTTGGATTCACTTTCGTTTGATATTGTGGAACAGTAAAATAATGAATATATGTTAATACTTGCAAAGGAATATGTAAGCAATTTTGTAAGGAATTTTAAGGACAAAAAGGAGGAAGTTAGATTCACTTAATATTATGCAAAATTAGAGATCATATAATCGGTGTTAAACACTATTAATCTCTATATACTTTTTTAAAAGTGATACTGTAAAAGAAGGACCATTTGTCGTAGGGGTTAAATTTCCGCATGATCAGTGAAAGAGGTTTATTTTTAAATTCGATAATGTATTTTGTGTGGCAAAAGTTTTTAATTTTTGCAATTTAAAAGTAGTAAATTTGAAAACATGTTATTCCAAAATGCTTTCCTTATACCCTACAACACGAAAGATCGTTGGGATATTATATGTTTGTGCTCATGTTTGTAATGCACAAAAATATTGGACCTAACAAGACCCACATTTTAAATATTCTGAATCACTTTCTGAGTCGATTTGACGATGTATGTCTGGCTGGCTGTCCATATAAACTATATGAACAAAATACAGGTCATAATTCGAAGGATAATTTAATTGATTATGATTGGTCAATTATTTTACCTAGACCATATACAAAGTGCTTCTGGAATAAGGTTTTAATAAAAAATAAAAATAATTCTTTAAAAACTGAAACAGAATACCAAATAGCTCCCATAAGATATCCGATAATCACTTAAACTCGCATTAATACCATATTAGACTGGTCTAATTTGCAAAAATGTTAAACTACTCAAAACTGCCCGAATTCCATTAGAAAAAAATAAATAGTATTATAAAATATTTGTCATACAAATCTTAACTGAGATAGATTGGTTAATTTCTATCAGGCTGAGATATGTGGATTTATACATATCGAGGGCTTATATTCAAAATGAGTCATATGCAGATTTCCAAAAAAAAAAAAAATAGTTTTGCACATTCTTTAGTTTTCTGTTTTTTATATTTTGCAGCTAAAAGTTAATTCTAACACTATGTTTTTCACTTTTTGTCTTTGGGCTATCTACAAACAATCAATATATTTTTTTGAAGGAAAGTTTTTGTTTGAATTTCAAAGTAGTGTTAAAATAAAAATTGATAAATAATGACAAGTTTGTTTTTTGCGATTTTAACTTTTTTTTAAACATTTTGAATAAAAATCTTAATATACATCTCATAAAAATTATGTCAACTCAATGCAGTCTGAAGAAAAAAGCCATTAAAGTTAGATTTTTAACCTTTTTTGGATTTTATAAGGGAGTAATATATCCTACATTTAAAGACAAGAATGAATAAATTGGAATTCGTGATTGTAAACAAAATATCTATATACCAAAAGAAATTTCTTTGAAGTTTTTAATCACATTTGAGTGTTTTAATTTTTTTCGCATGCCATTTTTTTCAAAAATTTAATTTATAATTTTAATTTTGAACACATTTCCGTTTTTTTTTTTTTTTATTAAACACACCTGTTATTTGACAGTTCTAACGTTTAAAGATGGTCCTGCCATCCACAAAATTTCGTTTTTTTAATCTCCTATTGGTATGGTATCATACTTAAATTTAACATATTGCCAATTATTTTTCCAAAAATAGTATATTTTACTTCTTTAATTTCCGATAAACATAACGGGCTATATGAACATTTTATAACACACATTAAAAATAAATCAAGACAAATCGGGCTATCTACCATAACTTCGCGAATAATGGGTATTAAAAGATTTATTTTTCACCGCGAGGTTTAGTCGACGTAATATTAATAAGTCGTAGAAGATTGCAAAATATTAAATATGAGTGAAATAAACAGTTTTTATGCTCTCCTAAATAATTGGAGTTTTGCATATGGCGGGTTTTGAATATAAGCCCACGATATGTAATTTTCAAAGGATTTTTTTTTTCTCATTCTAGAGCTTTCTGAAGCACCCAAACGATGTAGAAAATTGGAAAAAATTCAGCTTATTTATACAACTATTCGTCCTGCAAATCCTAATTGAGCCAAATTTTAAAATTTTGATCAGGGCCCTAAAAATAACATTTGCAAATCTCATTAATTTTTGGACCAGTCTAATACGACATACATATGTAGTAGTAGCTAGATAATATTTGACACAAATAAGTTTTATATAGGAAATCATAGAGCAAGGATTCATAAGGACTTTTTTTATTTTATTTTTTATTGAGTTTTTTTAATTTTTGTGAAAATTCGGATTTTTGTAAAATGTTAGATATCGAGTGAAAAATCAGATTTCTAGCGAAAAATCAGCTAGACTAGTTTTTGTGAAAAATTTAATTCTTTGGTGAAAAATCGAATTTTTGGTAAAACAATTTGAAAAAAATAAAAAATCTGTAAAGAAATCAAAAATTTTTCAAACAAAATAATTGTTAGCATAATTCATAAATGCCTTAATTATGTTGTAATTTCAATAACAATTAAGTTTCTTCTGTATGTCAAATTTCATGAAGATGGCCCCTAATTGATCATAGATCCCATATAAGATCCCAATGAATATATATTGCAGGCCTATACATTATGGTATATGGTCGGACTTGGCCGAATACAGTGTTCTTAAATTTTTTTAATAAATCTGTACTTGGGATCCGTTAGGGACATATAAATAACAGTTTCTTTAAACTGTATAAAGGACCCACCATTGGGTCTTATGGATGTGGAGGGTAAGCTTCCACAGTTAGTCATGTCAATTATGTATTTTTTTAAAAAATCCTCAAAATTCATTTAAAATTTGTTTGTAAAATGTTTTATACAAGTAAGGAAGATATAGTTGGTCAGTCCCGACTATATGTTACCTTACATCATTTTTTATGTATACCAAAATTCAAGGAGTTGTCTTTTGTTAGACCTGTGGTCAATTGTGAACCGATATTTGTTTTAATTATAAAATAAAACATATGAATACAGAATATTACGTTCATACTAACTTTTATATAAACTTTTCGGTGATTCCCGAAAATGGGCCTTATATGGGAAGTAGGTGAAATAGTGGACCGTTCATAGCCAATTTCAATAGGCTTCGTCATTGGACCATAAAAACATCTGTAACAAATTTCATTCATTTATATTCAAAGTTGCGACCTGACGTTTAATAACACTATGCGACAAATTGATAATCATCTCATGGGGGCGGAATCATTCCATCTGCAGTTGATAGCTCTTTATATGTGTAATAAACCCTACAAAGGATTTTTCGCTGGTAGGCAAAATTGTTGTTTTATGACCTTTTAAACTTTTCTATTTGTGCACCAAATTAGTTTCAGATAAATAGAAAAAAATAATACAAATATAGTTCGAATCTCAAATATTTTAACGTAAATATTTAAAGCATTTAAATGGCAATATTTCATTAGAACTTTCTAAAACTTGAGTTTAATGGGTTAAAATGTTCTACAGAAAATGTCCACGTCGAATTTCACTAGGGGTAACCAAAGGTCTAAAGTTCATATTGTGAAGCACTTATCAAAAAAATTAAGTTAATGAAATTATTAGTAATTTTGTTTAAGATTTCTACAAAACTTTTTATTTTAGAAGTTTATACAAAAAATGTGGGAAAATTTTATAATTTTCTTTTTTAGCAACACATGATAAGTCAAATGAATTTTTTACTTTTGGAGACCCCTTGTAAAATTTAACGAAGAAAATATCTGTAGAACATTTTAACCCAAGTTTTAATCAACTTTCATGCCATTTGTTATAAAAGGACTAGAATTGAATTGAAAGTTCTAATGAAATATTCTCTGTTAAATGCTCTAAATATTTATGCAAAAATATTTTAGCATCGAACTATATTTAAATTATTTTTTTTTATATTTATCTGAGACTACTTGGTGCAAATATAGAAAAGTTTAGATGGTCATAAAACAATAATTTTGTCTATCAGCAAAAAATCCTTTGGAGCGTTTATTACACATATCATAGGCTATTAATTGCAGATGTAATAATTTCGCCTCCAAAATACTGTTGCATAGTGTTATAAGGTATATGTGGACAAACAGACAGACGGATATTGTTAAATCGACTCAGAAAGTGATACTAAGCCATTTGGTATAAATTGAGGTGAGTCTTAGACCAATACGTTTGGGTGTTACAAACATCAGCACAAATAGTGTGTCCAGTTGAAAAAAGTTTTGTAGGAACTAAAAACTTTGAAATTATAGCGGAATTATATTCATAGTTTTTCTTCGGGTTTTCTTGCACCGATTTTTTTAACTCAAAAACATAATAAATTTTCATAATATACGTACGTAAGCCTTCAAAAAACAGTCTTTCATTATTAAGCCTTCAAAAAACAGTCTTTCATTATTATTTAGAGAATATAAGAATATTGTAGAAAATAAAAATAATCCTCCTAATTAGCCAAACCAAACCCCATTAGATAAATATTCAATAAAATAACAAATAATAGCATAATATAAATATAAATTAATTTTGCCTAATTTTTAAATTTAACTATTTCAGTTTAACACTGTTTAAACTACCCACGCTTTATGTTTGAAGGAACTTATTGTTTTATTGAATGAATGAAGGTTTTTACGCATAATTTACTTTGATTGTTAGTTTGGGGAAAATCTCAAACTATTAGGAAATATAACCAAATGATATAAATTTATGTATTTGTAAGATTAGTTTCAATCTATATATATGTGTGTGTTATTTTATAACACTACTTACTTATACATACAAAAATATAAAATGACAGTGATTATTATAGTCTTTTGGTATTCATTTTTTATACTAACAGCCTTTCTTTTTCGAATAATGAAAGGAACAAAATTCATTCTTTTTTATTATTTTCCTTATTCTATACATAACAAAATAATGAATATTAATATGCTATGAAAAATTTAACTTTATTTTAAATTTTACTTGTATTTTGTTTCATCTTCATTTATTTTTGATTCTAAAGGATTTTATAGCATCTGTTTTTGTGTATTCTTTATTTTTTATCCTTTAAATTGTTTTTGCCATAAATCATTTATTTGCTTATTTATTTTCGATTGTTTTGTTTAATATCAGTTCTTTTTTAAATATTATTCTTATACAAAATAAAAGTTTAAATTATTTTATCCTTAAAATATTTTATATTTATTTTGTAAAGTTGCCTTGTTGTAGGTGGAAAAAGGAACTACAAGGTCTTAACTGTAATAAATTTCCGTTTCCTTTATGCGTTTACAAATTGTTCCCCCTGTATTTTGTTTAGAGAGTTTTGTATGTATTTATCTGTCCGTCTGTCTGTCTATCTGCCGGTTTGGTGGGTTGTTGAAATAACATTAAAAGTTTTATAAAAATAAAAATATAAAAACAGCAGTACCACACCTTTGTGTTTTTATATTGTTACGACAATAAAGGTTTATTTAAATTGTTATTGTCTATCTTCTCTTTAAGTGGTGCGCGGCAAGGACGTTAACGAATGTTAGTAGTTTGTGTAAGTGTAAGTGTATTAACATTAATGTACCTTAAATTTAATACCTTTTGCATTGAAATGTAAATGTGACATTAGTACTGAGTTGAGTATTGAGTAAATTGGAATTTATGAGTTTGTAATACTCTTTTGTTCATTTGTTTTGGCTTTTTTTTTTGTATGATACTTGAATATTGTTTGTTGTATTACAATGACACTTTTATTTATATATAAACAGAGCATAGTACATATATAGTATTTCGTTAAAGTAAACAGCTCATTAGCACGCATTTTACACATATTTTTGTTCAAATTGATTTACATATTTTTGTTAACATATTTGTAATAACTAAAGTCTAAAAAGTCCCTTAAGTATCTCATAATATTATTATAGCTGATAGAGATATTCAAAGGAATGTATTCTTTAGAGAAATAAATTTTTTTAAAGTTCAAGCTGAAAATCAGTGAGATTAGCTTAATATTAGGATTTTCGATCATTTTCACTGAGTTCATATTTATTATTGTTCCCATTTTTGGTTCTTCAGTTGTTTTGTAAATAATTAAGAATTATGTCAGAACAGACAGGGAAATTTATTTGAAAAAAAGAATTCCAAAGTTTTTCTGCTTTTTGGAATAAATGTAAAAATATTTGCAAAAAATTGGTTTTTATTTAATCTTTAATAAAATCTTGCTTTGTTAAGATATCCTTATGAAATTTTTGGCGATTTTTGATTTTATAGTGTGAAAGGTAAAGTGTAGAGAAATTTACGATTTTTTTGTAAAGGGAACCCCGCAATTCCAAAAAACTGACTAAAATCCCAAAAATGGAATTTTTTTAATTTGGCCAATAAAGTCCACATTTATTGCAGGTCTAAAAAAAGGCCATTGGCAAACTCTATAGAACACATTACAACTTTTGAAACTGTATTTAGTTTGTGGAACTGGCCTTTTTATATAAAATATGTAAAATTCGGAAGGATCTATAAACAGTCCTTTTGGGTGTTTGGGCTTATTTTTAATTCTAATATCATTTTTCAGAAAAGTGTAAAATTGTTATATGTTCTTAAAGAAAAAAATTATTTTAGGAAAAAAAATTATGGACAGCTTTTCCTCAAAAAAATTTTAAATTTCAAAATCGTTTGTTTTTGGACTCAGAATAGATAACTACTTCAAAGTTTTGCTATTTTCTATAGATAATTTGTTATTTAACTAACTGGGTAAAAATGTTACAAATTCGGACAGATATTGCGATGTATATTGAAAAAACTGGACCAAGATTTTTCAAAATTGAGAAAGTTTAAATTTCAAATGTAAATAACGTGAAAACCATAAGAAATTAAGCATATTTTTTTACGTAAATCTTATCGAGAGCTTAAAAAGATGTAAAAATATTTAAAATCGGTTAACAAATTTTTGGCAAGCGATTTCTATGACAGATGTACCCTGTTTTGAGCCCCAAAAGCTCCGCTCCTGAAAGGTATGTTATGCCTCCCCCCTTTAAAAATTTAACACTCTTCTGCTACGCTTCACATTGGTGTAATAGGGGCCGAAAATGGCGATTAATTTAGGGAAAGGTGATATCAATATTTTAATGACCACGTTTTATTTTTGTATTGATTATTCGGTAAAAAAAATTCAGTTTTAGAAATTTGAGATTTTTTTTTTTTTTTTTTTTTTTTGGTAGAATAGTAGAGTCCGTCCGTCTATACATTAGAGTTAAATGGGTCGAAAATTATGCATAATTCAGGGAAAGGTGATATCAACAATTTAATGATCACATTTAATTTTTTTATTTATTAGTAAGTAAAAAATGTATTTTTATAATTATAAAATATTTTTTATTTGAATAGTAATGTCCGTCCGCCTGTCTATACATTTGGGCTAAATGGGTCGAAAATGGCACTTAATTCAGGAAAAGGTGATAATAATACTTTAATATTTAGATTTAGTTTTTTTATTGATAAAGAAGAAAAAAATTATATATCTTTGAAATTTTAGGAGTCTTTTTAAAGAATTCTAATGTCTGTCCTTCCGTCCGTATGTTTATTAATTTTTGCAATTTTGCCAATTCAAAATCGTTTGTTTTCTAACTTAATAAAGATTTTCATTTTAAATTTTCTTTATTCAATAGAAAATTTTGTTCTTTAATAAACTGCAAAAAATATGATAAAATCGGTTGAAAAGACTTGACCAACATCTTGCAGAGTTGAGATTGTTGAAATTTCAAATGAATATATCTCGAAGAATATATAAGTCAAATATTATATGCAATCATGTTTTCTAAAGGATTTATCAAGGACTTTAAGGTGATATAAAAATCTTGGAAATCGGGTAAGGAACAAAAATTCGCTAGTGGTTAAACATTTTCTATGGCATTAGTACCCTATTTTGAACCCCCATAGTTCCGCTCCTGAAGCGTGCTTCTAAACTCAAAATATAACTGTCCTCTGCTATGCCTATATGAAATTTCATGTAAATCCAACCAGCCGATTAGAAGTTACAAATTTATTTCTGTTTAAAGTTTGATGCATTTAAGCTGTTTTTTTTACACGATTATTTTTATAATATTAAAGTGGACAATATGTCCTATTTTTCAGAAAATTTTCAGAATAAACATCCTGTAACATTTTATGTTGCATTCCATGAAAATTAAAAATTAGTGTATTTAAGGACAATTAAAAAAAAAAAATAACAAAAATATTAGGATAAAATATAAATTACAAATAGCTAAAGAAAAGTAAACTTAAATACCTGAAGTTGATGGTTCCATTTTAAATTTTTACTTTAAAAGACTTTTTATTTAAAATGAAAATACAGAAAGTTAATGAAAATTGAATTTCTTACTATTTTTCAAAAATTAAAAAAAAGTATTAAGTTTGACAGCCCCTTTTAAGAAAACAATACAACCTAGATTAAAGTTTATAGTTGATATTGATATATAATTTTGTCTATTTTTATTTGGTACCCAACTTTATTACATAAAATTAAATTTCAGAATTCAATTAATCGCCTCAGTTGACACATTTACCACGTGTGAAATTTTAGGTAAATCCAACTAGCCGATTAGAAGTTACAGATTTATTTTCAAAAAATTCGATTCACCTGTGCATTTTTTTTTCACATTTTTATTTTTCAATATCGTGTAAGCAATGTTTTTTTAGTTATTCGGAGATCCTTAATTTTTTTTTTTTTTTTGGTTTTTTTCTTTTTGGCGAAAAAAACTACAAACTTTTATTGTGGTAAAATGTTCATTCAACTAAAATTATTAAATATCATAAATAAAAAAACTTCAAGCTTGTGTGCATTTAAAATTATAAAGATTTTAAATTTTCCCAGAAAAAGGGCAAAATATAAGACAAAAATATAAAGGCAATAATATCATAATAAGCCACACAAGCGCAAAATACAGATAAAGAAAAGGGATCAACAGCAATTGCTAATATTAAAATTTAAAAAAAAGAGCAAGAAAAATTTTAAACAATTGATTTGAAAATCAACACCACATAAAACACCAGGCAAAACAGCAGACACAGCTTCCCCACAAGAAAACTCAACAACAGCTGTATAACATTTCCAAAAAGAAAAAAACGATAATACTTTATTTTCATTTTCATATAGATATAAAAAGAATAAACGTTTTTATTGTTATAATAATAAACCGAGAACAAAGCAAAGCAAACTCCAAACAATTTTAAACAGATTTTACTTATTTCTTATGTTTATATTTAAAAAATAAACCGAATAAAGTATAAAAATAAAAATAATCCTTGAAGAAAGCAAAAGCACAATAAAGAAAAATAAAAGTTTAAAGAATAATACTCTCGACTATTGTTGAAAGTTAACAAATAGAAATAAAAATGTTAAAAATTAAACCTTTAAAACGTCTACTAGAACCACAATATATTATTTGTGAAAAGTTTAATATTAAATGACTTTAATAAACAAATGAAACTGAATATTTAAAAAATCTCTAAAAAAGATAAATAAAAATAAAACTAAAACGCAAAAACTTTAAATTTCCTTTAAATAAAAAAAGGAAAAAAGAAGAAAGAATTCAAAATAAATATTAAAAGCGACACTTGAAACATTCCTATCAAATTTCCTTTTGCCTACATAATTCCTAAGAAATCTACTTGAAAACTCATACATTAAACTGTGTGTTTAAACAAGTTCCTTTTTATATCCTACTATTTTCTATATTCTCTCCTTTTTTCCCCTAGTATTTCTTATATTCTTACTTACTATTTTTTTATTACGCTTAGCTAATAATTACCATTTCCTTTTCAATCATTCCCTCATATTTTGCATCTCTACTCTTCTCTTACTTAAAATCCTGCCCCCTTCCTCCTTGTCATCCTTTTCCCCTTTTGCTTGATCAAAAAACACTATGGTTGAGATACAAAAACCCAATTCAGCTTTAAAACGTCCATCATTGAAACGTGAAACGGTTGTTGTCAATAATAGTGCACCCATGAAGAAGGTTACGCTGGTGCCAAAAGAGGAGGTAAGTTTTTATATGTAATTTATTTTTTCTCTTTCCTCTTTCCTTTTCCTTTAAAAATATTTATGTGTTACTTGTTTATTTGGCTTGAAGTTTATTGAGAATTTCCATCCGTAGTAGTGCTGGTGTCGTAGTCAGGAGTGTGTCAGAAATGTTATTATGGTATAATAAATATGAAAATAATATTTCGTTGTCGTATTGCCAAATTGAATGAGTGCTGTTTACAATTAGTTTTTTTTATTGATTTTGTTTTTTTTTTTTATAGAGAAAATGGAGAAAAAGGATATTACGCATTTCAAATTTTACTAATAAAAGAAAAGAATTAAAAAAAGCATTTAAATCGATTTTTAAGAGGAAATTTTATTACTTTTTAGCTCAGATCTAAATATTATATGTATGGTTAGTTGGCTGTAACGTAAAATTTCCTTTACAAAATCCAATAAAAGTATTTAAATTGATAGTTATCTAAAGTACATATTACGTAACGTGGATTAACTAACCTATTAACTTCAGTTAAGAAAATGGTATTATGTTTTGATATTTTAACCTAAAAATGTTGCATTCCAAAAATAACATTGGTACAAAATCTTCCTGAGGTTATTACATAAAAATTTTTAAAATCCTGAAACATCCTTTAAATATTGAGATTTTCTGAGAAAAAGAATTTTGAAACTTAGTTCTTCGTAGCTAACACAGTATATATTTAAAATAAGTAATGAATTAATTTACAATTTTAAATTTGTTTTCCTTTACTTTTTTATGTATAACGAGAAGAAAGTATAGTCGGTCAAGACCGACCACATGATACCCTACACCCTATGTATGAGCATACAAAGTCGGGAAGAGGACTTATATTAGACTTGTGGCCAATCGTAGATCAACACTTTTACTAAATGTAAAATAAAATATACAAATACAGAATAATAAGTTGATAATAACATATACATGATTTTATGCACTTTAAGGCGATTCTCGGAAATGGGTTTTTATGGGAACTATGGTAAATTATGGACCGATTCTAATAAAATTTGGCAATGTTGTTTATACTTATATAAAACTTATTTGCGTTGAATATTAACTTGATACTAACATTCGTGTGGGTTTTATGCACATTAAAGTGATTTTCAGAAGAGGGGTTTATATGGGAGCTATGGCCAATTGTAGACCGATCTTCGTAAAATTTGGTATAAAGATTGGTACTTGTACAAAACTTCTTAGCGCCGAATTTCATTAAAATATTTAAATTTTTAAGGCATTTTCGAGTGTTGAATCTCTATTCCGGGGGGACATTTGTATGGGGGCTAGGTGAAATAATGAACCGATAACAACCAATTTCAATAGGCTTCGTCCTTGTATCATGAAAGTACCATCTGCGAAATCATTATCTTCAAAATTGTGACCTGTACTTTGTGCACAAGGTTTACATGGAGAACCATCCAGCTGTCCAGCCAGCCAGACTGACGGACATCGTTAGATCGATTTAAAAAGTGATTCTGAGTCGATTGGAATACTTTAAGGTGGGTGTTGGATAATTTTTTTTATGCGTTACAAACATCAGCACAAATGCATAATACCCCAACCAGTGGTGTAGGGTATAAAAACAAGATATTTTTTTTTTTTTTTTTTTTTTTTTTTTTGAAATCGATTATTCAGAGCATACTTTGGGGCAAAAAATACTAATGTATAGAAATTTGATATAAAATCAAAATTCTTATTTTAAATTCTACAGTTTTTTGTCCAATTAAAAAAAAAATAGTTATGAGGAGAGCACACGAAAAAAAAAATCACACATTGATCCCCTTTTTCCATTTGGAGATATTAATAGCCTATTTCTCTAATGTCGAATGAAAATCTAAGCGAACGAAAGCAAGTCGAACGAATTACAATCATTTTGCGTTTTTCTATTTCCTACGGTGTCGTTCGCATCGAGTTACATCTTTTTACATTGTTTTTGTATTATTTTTCTTTCAGAGTAATTTTTTTTTTTTTTTTTTTTTTTTTTTTTTCGTAAAAATATTAAAAATACTACTAAATTGTTTTAACATGGATACAAACAAGTAAATAAACAAAAATAAATAAAAAAGGAAAAAAGTAATAAAAACAAAAATTTTGTTAAAATTTTTTATTTATAAACAGTTTTTTAAACAAAATCTTCATTTATCGATACGATATATATCCAAATGAAGAATTAACCTGAATGAGGAACATTTGCAGTATCCTATCCAACCAGTCGAAAGCAAAATAGCAAGTGACTGATTTTAACATTTTCGTTCGTATCGTTCGAAATACAGAAACTCAATTTTATATGAAAACACTTACGTTTTCGTATGACTTGTCGTTCGACTCATTGTTCGCATAGAAGTGAGATAAATAAACACAAACCAAATTTCGTTCGCTTAGAAGCCGAAAGAAAGCTAAGAGAAAGAGATTTTCATACAAATTCATACAAATTGATTTTTAGTGAGTATCACAAATTGAGGCCATTTTTCCATTTGGTGGCTCATTTACCAAGATATTAACGATTTAAAATTTTTAGAGATTTTCATACAAAATATTGATTTTTAGTGAGAATTATGAACAATCACAAATATACCAGGATATTGAGGATTAAAGATTTCTTGAGAATTTCACACAAAATTTTCGTTCAAATTTGTCATTATTCAAATACGTTATAAAATTTCCATTTAAAGGAGGTACCGTGAAATAACTCCCAAATGAAATTAGTCCCACCAAAAATTAAAAAACTCCTGAATCAAAAATGAAATTAAAATTGATAAGACAAATCCTACAATTATCAAAAAAAAAAAAACCCAAACATAAAATTTTTTAAAACTTTCCCATAAAGTTCACATTTATTATAGGTGTGGAAAAACTTAAAGAACACACCAAACTTTTAAGAACAGATCAGGGTTTCCCAAACTGCATTTGCTTGTAGATTCATACTTTCGAATTTTAAAACTTAAATCAAAATTTGTATATAAAAGCAGTCAATTTAAATATCATCGTCCTGAAGATACCACCAATAATGTCTTAACCGACATAATACAAATCTATAATTCAGAATCATTTACATTAGCTGTCAAAATTCCATCAGACATTTTCGAGGTAAAATTAAAAAAAAAAAAAAAAAAAAGAATGTGTTTATTTATGCTTTCGGCCAAAAGCGCAAAACAAATCATAATTTTTACTCAGTAACGATGTCGAAATATAATTTTTAAGTAAACAAAAAAATATAGGTCCGAAATGTTTGCCTATATTTGGATAACTTCACTCAGATATTGAAAAATTAAGAAAATTAAAATTTCAAGCAAATAA
Organism: Protophormia terraenovae; assembly: GCA_951394005.1. NCBI lineage: Eukaryota > Metazoa > Arthropoda > Insecta > Diptera > Calliphoridae > Protophormia > Protophormia terraenovae. The sequence continues at coordinate 130,794,495 of OX596076.1, forward strand.
CAGGATAACTTTAACAAAAATCTTCGAAATCTGATGAAAAACATAGATCCCCCAGTACTATGCCAATGTTCTTTATGTAAATCGATTAGAAGTTACAGATTTATTTCAAATATATGTTTAATTCTACTCCACTGTGTAGTGTATAGGGTGATCGACTCGGTTTTCCAAGCGGTTTTTAAAACGTTTTTTTTAGTCATTGTGCTGTCGGTTTTTTCAAAATGTTCAATTTTCGAATGTCGAATAGACCAGTTTTTTTTAAGCACAAAAAACCGGTTTTAAAAATACCTTTTTATTTCAAAAACCATGTACTAAATATTGATATTGGAAACGAAATTTATGATTATTTTTTTAATATTCATAAAGTATGATTTTTAATGTCTTAAAAATATAGTTTAAGTTTAAATAAATAAATAATAATTATCCTTAATGAAATTTGTTTTATCTATTGTAACACCTGTAATATTTTTGCACCTAATTTAAATGTTTTATTATTTTTTTTTTTTTTTTTTTTTTTTATTCAACGAAGAAATTCTTTTTCAAAGATTTTGTTTTAAAAAAGTTTCACCTGCAGAATCGTTTCAATAAAATTAATTTTTGCTTTTTCCATATTAACCCATGGTTTATGATTATGCTAAGTAAATGTTAATATAATTTTTGATGATTATTTTCTTACAATTTGTACTGATGTTTGTTAACCGGTTTTTTCTGAATTTAAAAAAGTGCAACCGGTTTTTTCAAAATACCAACTATTTGAACTATTCAAAAACCGGTTTCTCCAAAAAGTCAAATAATCGATCACCCTAGCAGTGTAGTCTTCGTTATTATAACATACATATTTAGAAAATTTTATTTATTTATAACAAAAATTATGTCTAACATAGAAGAAAGTTTTACCGACCTATGAGATATGTAGTACATATGTTAATAGAAAAATATTTTACCAACTCATTAAATATGTATGTTAATAAGATTTATTACGTAAAAATTTTCAATTTAAACTATTCTCTTACAATAATTTTTCTAATAATTTAAAGACTTTTTCCTTCTCTTTTTTGTTCAAAACTTTTTGCTTAACTTTAATATCCTTTATCTATGTGATATTTTTTTTTTACTGATTCATAGTAAAAACCTCTTTTCTTATTATATTTTGGCATTTTATTCCGTAATCTTGAGTAATTAGTATTAATCAACAAAGGAAAATGGGGCTGCTGTCTATTGTTGTCTCTTTACTTTACTTTGACTTTTTTTCCAAGTCTTTTTTTTTTTTTTGTTATAAAAAGTATTAAAAAAACTTTTTTATACCAATTTATATAAAAATGCTTTGAAAAAATACTAGAACAAGAAAAAAAAGTACAACTGAATGTTTGAAAAATTGTTGCTGGAAATTCTTGTACTGGTCAAGGCTTTAGGCAACGCCTTTAGTTTTGTAAATTTTGTTTTTTCGTTTAGTTAAGTGGCAGTTAGTCGTTTGTTTCTTTTTTTTTAGTAGAAAATTCCAACAAATATTTAATTACTGGTCATTTAGAAAATGATTTTCTTTTTCAAAGTTTTGAATAAAATTTGTTAAAATAAAAGGAAACTATCAAAGAAAAAAGTTCAGTAATTTAAAAAGAAATTATGAAATATGCATATTTGCATAATAATTCTTTATATTACTTAAAGCATTAGTGACAATAACAAGTACAATATAAAAAAATATATTGAAAATTTAATTCATATTTTATTAAATATCAAATTAATTGAATCTACCAAGCAAAAACTTTTTGGTTTTCGGTACTTACAACTACTTATTAAAGTACTTTCCTGGAAATAAGTCGTCATTATTATTTGTCTTCCCTACATTACATTAATAAGTACTCAATAGTATAATAGCACAGTAAGTTACAATCACATGGATCAGTTAGCTAGAGCGCAGGATTAGCAACCAGAAGGTTGCCGGTTCAATCCCGTTCTAATGCTATTTATTTTTCTTTAACAAAATGTCTAAAAATATATCTTTTAAATCTTTGTATTTTTAATTATTAAGTGCGAGATGGTGTACTGAGTAAGATATTGGTCATTAAAAACGAATAGTTAATGTGGCCCCAAGTTCAAATCTCACTGACGGCAAAATTTTTTCGTTTTTATACCTACCATCAAAAAGATGGGGGGTATATAGATTTTGTCATCCCGTGTGTAACATGTCGAAGGAATTATTTAAGACCCCACAAAGTATATATTTTCTGGGTCCTGGTTAGATTCTGAGTCGATCTAGCTATGTCCGTCCGTCTGTCCGTCTGTTGCAGGGCTCGAACGGGACAACGTAGGGGGACGAAATTTGGCACAAATATTTATCTTATATAAGGTTTGTTTGGGATTGAAAATGGGCAAAATTGGTTAATAAACAAAAAAGTTATGGGCTAAAAACTAGAAACACAGGGTGTCCGTTTTATACTTTTCTGCTGATATTTCTTAAACAAAAGCATGTACGACAACGAAATTTTGTATATATAGTTTGGGGGTCGATATGAACTCGGAAACCAAAAATGGGCGTGGTCCGCCCACTTTACCACCCACCTCCCATATAAGGTGAAATTGTGTTCAAATAGTTCAAGGACCAATGTAAACTCGGACCACGCCGCCCACTTTTCCGTCTATCTCCCATATAACGTAAAATTTGAAAAAGTTTATGGTGGGTATATAGATTCGGCGGAGCCGAATATAACATTCGCGCTTGTTTTTTTTTTGCTATTTTTATTTTCGTTTACGTACATATTTTTGAGTATCCCTAGAGTCTAAAAATAACTACATGGACAACTCGAACAAAAGTTTAGTCTAGTTATTGAGACAAAAAATAAGTAGTTTATTTTTATTTCCAATTATATCTGCTAGTTTACCAGGAAAGCAAAGTTTTTGCTGGGTATATATATAAAAGAGTAACGTCTGAGTGATTGAGTGACTGACTTTCTTGGTGATTCAAAACGGTTAAATCTAGCTACCGAATAGATCCACTAAGACGGGATTTTTGGAAATTCTAATGTTAAGGGGGTAAAAAATAATAGAGATACATAAAAATTCAAATAGATATCGTTATTCATTTAAAAAATAATCGGATAGGGTCTGGTACTTTTTTGAAATTCGGCTCTTTTATGAAAAAAAAATGGGTAAAAACTTTAATTTGGTACTTTTTTGGCAACATATATATCTTTTAATCCAGATAGGATAGACATAAAATGTGCATCGAATTAGTACCTTATCTAAAATTGGTACTTTTTAGAAATTCGAACGTTTAAGGGTAAAAATCGTACTTTTTTTTACAAAATTTTTTTTCTCTTTGCTGACACATAAATATGATTATTTTAACATTAGATCCTAGTACAATTTAGAGATTCATTGGAGGTATAAAAAGGTTCCAAAAAGGGGATAAAGTCGGGAAATTAAATTTTATTAAAACTAAATAACGCATTTTTTATAATATTAAACCTAGAAATATGAACTTAAGTCCATGCACTCCTAAGTGAATAAGAATATACAAGAGGAGATTTTGTGGTACTTTTTTATTCTTCCGATGGTACTTTTTAAATTTTCTAAAATATTGAACCTGGAAACATAAAATGACAGATATATAGTCCTAAGTGAATGAGAACCCATAAGAGGATGCTTTGTGGTACTTTTGTAATAATAATTAATAATTAATCGTTCTGTGTTTAGAATCCACAAGCCCTATTGGTCACATTTTTTCTCTACTAAAATATAATAGAAATTTGAAACTTCGAATGTTAAAAATTTTAGAAACTTGTAACTAAAATATTTTAGTTTATTGTTCTGAATGCTGACAGAACACTAATATTATAGCTGTTCCCACGGGTGATAGGAATCATAGTTGAATTTTACAGGTTTCTTATTTTTTGGTATTTCATTTCTTTTTTCTAAATATAAAGGCTATTAAGTGGTCTATATAGGAGTACTGCAAGATCGGGTTAAATGCTATCTATATAAAAGTGAGTATGTGTTTGTTAGTCTGTCTGTTTTAGAATTTTGTTTCGATGATTTTATTTTGTTTCAATACAATGGGTATTGTTAAAAAATTCATAATTATAAAATTAAAACAATTTGAATTTATAATACAGTATGGTTTTTCTTAAAAAGAATCTACGCTAACGGTATACTGCTCGTTATATATAAAGTACCTATAATATCCTGCAATTCAAATTCAATTTATAATTTTAAATAATAATTTCATATATAATTAAAAAAACTAAGTTAGGATTTCAACTTAATTTTCATTTACTAAATAAATTTTTATGTTTAGTTTGAAACTTGCTAGGAATGTATTATTTTCATTGATATAAATTAAGGCAACTTTTAAAAATAAAATTGTATCCAAACCTTTTTGTTGGGTAACTATTTAATAGAGTAAGTTCATAACAAACCTCCAACACAAAACAAATAATAAAAATATTGGAGAAAAAAAAACTTTGAACTTTGTTTTGAAAATTGACCCGCATTCATTATTTATGTTTGATAATTGTATGTGTGTATTGTATCCCAGTAAACCAAAGGTTTGATTTTAAATTTGAAAATGATTTCAAAAAATATTTTCTCAAATGTAAACGTTTGAGAATGAGGTAAAAGGGTGAAATTTTTTTCCAGATATTTGAAATAAGATTTCAATTAAGCGTTGATATCAAAGAAAAATGGACATGATTTTTCCAATGTTTGAAATATGATAACTCTGTGTTTGTTGGGATATGTCTGAGTTTATCAAAATTTTAATGTTTGATTAGATGTGGGCTCTAGTTATCAAAGATGCAAATAAAAAAAGATCTTAAATCAATGAGGGAAGCATTTTAAACGCAAATATCCCTGGGGAAAATAAACAATATATTTTGTTTAGACATCAGTTTATTTGAAAAAATATAAATAAAAAATAGACTCCTAGTTAATCTAATATTTCTTATGAAACACTAAAGATAATCGAATTTTGTTTGATTTTGACACTGGTTTTGTTTGTTAACATAATTATTAAAAAAAATGTACAAAAAAATATTATGACAGGAAATAGGACACCTAACTGAAAAGGAGTTTAAAAATATTATGATTTTAAATACTAAAAAATAAACTACAATTTTAATACTTGACTTGAAGTTTGCTATCATTTATCATTTATTTTTTTTTTTACCTACTTCAAACTTTTGAATTATAAGAAAATTTGGAAATTACAAATATATATGTATATTAAGCCGCCATTAATTTTATGATAACAAAAAATAATATACAATTTCATATAAATATTTGTATTTATATAAAATACAACCAAATGGTACTAAACAAATAAACTGCAAATATTTTATTTTCCCCCTTACACATACTTCCAAGGGATTATAATTTATTTAAGGACATTTTCTATATTTCACACATGTATAAGTTTGTTAGCATATTCATACTTATGCATACATACATATTTAGCAATATGTGTTACTAAAACAACAAACAAAAAAAGCAGCTAACAAAATATTTTTTTTTTCTGTTTTTATTTACGTAAACGTAACAGCGAACAATTTGTACCCAAATCAATTATTTGCCTTTAGGCAAAAAACCATAAATTTTATAAAAACAGCGACAAAGTAAAAGTATCAGAAAAAAAATAAAAATAAAAATTACTATATAAAGCAATTTGTTAAAAAAAAATAAAAAATTAAAAGAAAAATGTTCTAATATTAAAAGTTGGATTTTTAAACCTTCTAGTAAAAAGTTTTGGTATGACACAAAGCCCACGTATTTTAATGGCGTGCTAGTAAGGAAAATAATGCTGAGTGAAGGAGTATAATAAAAATGAAAACCTTTAAATTGTTTTAATATTTAAATGATGTAGTAATTACTTACTTTTTCTTGTCTTGTTTAAGCTAATAAATATTTGTTTTAACTATAAATTTTAAAAATAAATTTAATAGCTAGGATCGTAAAACTTTTGGTAGCAAAAATTATGAGGCTATTTAAACTGTTAAGGAGGGACTTTTGTGAAGTTTAGGTTGTAGAAATTACCATAGGTAATGTTTAATACTACGAAGGATAAATTCACAAAGATATTAGATAATTTAAGCTAATTTAAATTAAGATTAAAATCAGTAACATGTTAAATTTACTATTAAAAAAAATTAGCTTTAAATATGAGCAATTTTCAAAGCAAATACATATGCTATATAATCTTATATTGAAATTCGCCTGAAAGTATACCACCTTTTAGCTATTAGAATTTGTTCATTCTTAAAAATATAAAGATAATAATACTATAATTTAAGTAAACATAGTGTTGGGAAAAACTAGTTTTATAAGATTATAATAATAAAAATAACAATAGTTTGTAGCGTATAAGATGTTTCCAGTTTTATAACGTTTATTTATTTGAATTTAAATGTAGTTTATCTTAATTATCTGAGAGATCTACTCACTATAATGATACATGTAGAGAAAAAACATGGTTACAACATGGTCACTACAACTATTCAATATTTGTATAGCCGTTTTTCATTGATTTGAATAATACCGTGTTCATGATAGCAACGTTTATGATTCTGTTTAATAATTTAATGATTACCAACATGTATTTAAATATTTTTATATGAAACTATATTTATGAAAAATCCAAACATTTAGTCAATTCTACAACTATTTAGGTAATTCTACAACCATTCAGTTAATTCTACAAAATTAGTTAATTCTACAATCATTAAGCTAATATTTTTATTTGCTTTTAATAACTATTGAATAAACATTTTTGTATATTAGTCCAGTAGTTTGTTAGCATATTAATTCTCATTTAGTTTAGATATGAACAAATATAAATTGACAAGGTTTGTTTATATTCAGTATGATGAATCGTGCTACAAATCAATATAAATATGAAAACATGGAATTATACATATGATAAAATGAAATTATATATATGATGAAATTAGTTTATATATATATATGATAAAATGGGATTATTAAATGAAAGAAAAGGTTATAAACCTTACTAAATCGAATCATTAAATTATGAAAATATTATAAAATGGAATCATAACAATAATTACGTACAAATATACTTATGCTTAACCGTAATCATATATTACAATCATAGTATGTTGCTCTTAGTTTATGGTCACCAGAACCATATGTTTTCTTTGCATATGTAGAAAGCTTTATGTTAACTTTTTTATGTGTTAGTAATATGCTATAAATGATTGTTATTGTGGATTTAGTTCAGTAGTAAATATAGCTTTGAGTCGCACAAAAAGATGAAATTGAGAAAAATGGCGATTAATTGAAAATTAATGTTTTGAAAAAGTATTTGATGCCAAGTAAAAAAAAGATAAAATGAAGCATTATTATTTATTAAACAAATTTTTTGTAATCTTTTTCACTCTCCGTGTAGTACGTTATCAAAGTCACAGACTTTTGGTAAAATCGGAAAAGTGAAATTTTGTTAAGTTTATATTACATTTAATTTCTTTAAACGTTGTTTTTTTTGTTTTTTTTTTTTTTTCAATTGAATTGTTAAGAATGGGCATTTAGAAACATATTTATCCATATTTTGTTAACAAACATTTAGTAGAAATATTTTTAATATTTTTTAAAAAAATTATTCTAAAAACATAATTTTTTTAACTTTTATATAGATATGCAAAAAACTTTTGGACAAACTTAGGTGAAAATTAAAAAAAATTTATTTGTACTTGATATGTGTAGTATGAAAATCCAGAAAAACATTTAGCAGATTTTTTGCGATTACGAAGAAAAAAATATTTTCTAAAAAATTGCTCGCTTCCTAAACAAAAACTAAATTGTTTAGGAAAAAATAAAATTAGATTTAAACGAAATAAAATGAAATTTATTTAAAATTAACGTTAATTTTACATATTTATTTGCTTTATTTAAAAAGATATCTTTAAAAATTTTACGAAGAGTTAGAAAGAGACAGTCGTATAAGTTTTTCCTTATTAAATCACTTTTGCCTTATTATGCACAAAAGTAGTGTAGAATTGGCGTGACAGGTCCTTATATGGAGGCTATGGTCAATTATAGTCCGATCCTTGTAAAATTTTAATGTTAAACTAATACTTAAATATACTTTATTTGTACTTAATTTTATACGAATATTTATAAAGGAATTATGCGCGGGAAAGTCTTATATGGGAGCTATGTTAAATTTTGGACCGATCCTCACGAAATTTGTTAATACGATTTTTGCTAGGACAGATGCTGCTTAAAAATTTATGAAAATACAAACATATGTAAGACGTTTGACCCCTTTCCGGGAAAAAATTGAAATAAAAATTGAAAAAAAGTGAAATAATATTTCAATTAAAAAGTTTATATACCGAAAAAGGTCATGTACCGAATTTCATTAGATTATCTTTAAAACGGCGAACTACAGTCTATCTCAAATGTGCTCTACCTTTTCCCTGCATTATTTAAGCGCCATTTTTGGCGATTTTGGCCCAATGTGAGTTGTAAAGCAAATAGTATTGACTTTTTATTATTTGCAATAAAAGAACTCACGGGTTAATTAAAAGGAAATAAATCAGCGCTAAACTTAACAATAAAATGAAATTATTGGAATACAGTGTTCTTAAAGTTTTAAACTATGACCTTCAAATTAAAAAATATGCTCATAAAATATAATTGTTTCTGACTAAATTTCAACTTATGTGCTATGCATGCTAAAAGTAATTTTATTTCTTTTTTGAAATTGCTAAAAATAATTCTTTTTTGCAGCTAAAAACCCTCAAAAATAATAATTTTTTTTTTTTTTTTTTTGTCGATCTAGCTATGTCCGTGCATCTGTCCGTCTGTTGAAAGCAGGATAGGGCTCGAACGGGACAACCTAGTGGAACAAAATTTGATTCTAAAATTTATTTTATATAAGGTTTGTTTGTTATTGAAAATGAGCAAAATCGGTTAATAAACAAAATAGTTATAGGCAAAATACTAGAAACAAAGGGTGTCCGTTGTAGCTTCATTTCATACTTTTCTGCTGATATCTCTTAAACAAAAGCAGGTACGATAACGAAATTTTTTTGCAGATAGTTCGAGGGTCGATATAAACTTGAAAACCAAAAATGGGCGTGCTCCGCCCACTTTACCGCCCACCTCTCATATAAGATGAAACGTCAAAGAAATTTTGTACAAATAGTTTAAAGACCAATGTAAACTCGGAAACAAAAAATGGTCGTGGTCCGCCCAGCTCTCATATAACGTAAATAGATTCGTCCGAGCCGAATATAACATTCGCGCTTGTTTTTTTTTTTTTTTTTTTTGTTTTAAATAATGTTGTTAATATTTTGCCCGCTGCAGTTTGTTATAGAGGATTGGCTAAATGTTTGTTCTTAATAGTCCTATTAAAATAACCACCATACCACCTCCTGCAAACACTTTGTTTTAAGCCATTTCACTTAAATTAAAAAACAATGGAAAAAAGCGCCAAAAAAAAAAAAAAAAAAACTGTTCAAAATCTGTCAAAAGTTTTTGTCAGTTGTTTTGCAATGTTAACACAAGCAAAAATAAGAAATATTTTAAATTGCTTCGACTCAAACACTTTCCCAGTAACGGTACTAAATAAGTGACTGAATGAATGAGTGGATGGATACAATTCCCTAAGTTTTTTTTTTTTTTTTTTTCAAGTTTTATTTATGGCGAAAATTATGTTCCTTCGCTTATAAAGTGTTTTAGTGATTTTTTTCTTTTTCTTTCTTAAATTATACTTCCATTTTAATAATATTTTATGACACTTGCCAGAGTTTAAAAAACAGCAAAAGGGCTTGTTAAAAAATGTCTGCAGACAAATCATAAACAAATAGAGACATGTTTTCTAGTGTTTTATACGTATATTTCTTGTTCATTCTTCAGTACTTTTTGTAAGAACATTTATTTAAACATTATTGAGTAATAATTTTGTTTCCTGCTAAAAACAGAGGTAAGAGTTTATAATGTTGTTTATTATTTAGTTAGTTGTTGTAAAAGAAGCTGATGTGGTTAGGTCATTAAATTGTAGTTGTCTAAACAATTATGAAACATTAAGAAACAATAGAAATCAGAAGAAAAAATTGTAAAACGAACATAAATTAAAAAATTGTTAATAACAAAGTGCTTTTAAAGAAAAAGTCGAGATTTAAGAATAATAAGAATAAATAAATGTTCATTACTTTAAGATGGTATATGAGTAATTCCATGTCAAAATGGACAGCAATCGGATTTGGCATTTCTGATTTCAATGAAATTCACTACAAGCATTGACCATTCGAAGTGTTTCCGAAAACATGAAATTTCAGATCCATGTTTCTTTCCGGTCCGGAAATATGACGGTTTAAAAAACGAAAAAATTTTAAAAACTTTATAAATTCTTCTAATAACTTCTTAAATATACATGGTAGATATCTAGTTGTTGCTGCATATTAAAGACAAAGTGGGCGGACCCCGCCCACTTTTTGGTTTTCGAGGTTATATTTTGTTGAAGAAATATCAGCAGAAAACAATAAAAAGGACACCCTGTGCTTCTAGTTTTTAGCACAGAACTTTTTTGTTTGTCAACCGATTTTGCCCATTTTCAATCCCAAACAAAGCTTATATAAGAGAAATATTTGTGCCAAATTTCGTCCCCCTACGTTATCCCGTCTGTCCGTCTGTTTAAAGCAGGATAGAGCTCGAACGGGGCAACGTAGGGAGACGAAATTTGGCATAAATATTTACCTTATATAAGGTTTGTTTGGTATTGAAAATCGGTTAATAAACAAAAAAGTTATGGGCTAAAAACTAGAAACACAGGGTGTCCGTGAAAAACTTTTCTGCTGATATTTCTTCAATAAAAGCACGTACGCCAACGAAATTTTGTACGTATACTTGGTGGATCGACATAAACTCGGAAACCAAAAATGGGCGTGGTCCGCCCACTTTAACGCCCACCTCCCATATATGGTGAAAATCAACGAAATTGTGTTCACATAGTTCAAGGATCAATGTAAAGTCGGAAACAAAAAATGGGCGTGGTCCGCCCACTCTACTGCCTACTATGATGGTGGGTATATAGATTCGGCCGGGCCGAATATATTCGCGCTTGTTCATTTTTGAAACGTCATATTATTGGACCGTAAAGAGTCTTTACTCAAAAAGTTTGTGATTTGAGCAATATTTGCAATACGTAATATCTGTAGCGAATTTCATTGAAATCGGAAATATCAAATCCGAAAATATCTGTTTTTGTTCGTTTTGATACGTAAAACTGTTTAATTTATTTAATTTTAAATTCTATTTTAGTTTTTAACCTTTTAAGCCTACTAATTAATCTTAAGAAATAACAATTTCCATTTTTTATAACAACCTTGAAATTACTACATGTTTTTTTTTAGCTCTCATTGTACCGCTTTGCGTGTTTCTTAAACAACTCAATTAAAATTAAAAAATAAGAAAATAAAAAGCTTACAAAATGCACGCCCACTCTTAAGAAAGTGGTTTCCTAATATTTAAATTAAAATATTAAATATGAACGTTGCATATTTTTGGCCATAAAAGTTTATGTTAAGAAAATGCATTCTGTTACATAACAAAAGAAATGTGAACAAGTCTCTGCAAGAATATGAATTCAACACAAATATTTAAAACAAAACTAAGAAATGTAAATATTTGTACTAGAAAACTTCCAAAATGAATAAGAATTAAAGTTTACACAAATGATAAAATAACTACACAGAAAAAATATAGTCTATTAAACGATTTATCAAAGATAAAAAGTATTTTCAATTCTTCAATTGATCAAAATTCAAATTTTCTAATATTTTTTTAATAAAAGTTAAATAATTTATTGGCTTTCAATTATTTTTCTTATTGTATCAATTAATATGTATATTAATTAAATATAAATAAAAATATGTAATAATTTTAATAATTGAATATAAAATTTTTTCAGTTGAATTTCAATAATAAAATAATTTATTATGTATTATTCTAATTGAAATTGGATTTTAGATTTTCCATGTAAATTTTGATTCCAATTTATTTAATTATAAAAATATTTTAAATCATTTAAAAATTCTAATTAATAATTTTATTGAATTTTTTTCGAAAATATTTTTTTTCTGAGTAAAATAAAATATTAAATAAAGTTTTAAAATTTTACAAATTATAAGAGATTAGGATGATAGTAAAAGTATATTTAAAATAATTAAAATATTAATTAATGGCTATACAATTCCCTCATGTCCATAAATACATTCCCAAAAGTATCTTTATTTAATAGTCAAACCAAACTACCTAATATTCTAAAAAAGACCTTAAGTGCCACTTGGGAGTATCTTAAACTTGAAAGTCAGTTTTTTTTTTTTTATTAAAACAAAGACACACAATTTTTTTTTTTTTTTTTTTCGAAAAACTATTTTATTTTTTTTTTTTTGTCTTAAAGCCATTTTACTGTATTTTTTCTTTTATATTTTTTTATTGCAATTTTCTTGACATTGTTTCTCTTTATATGTCATGCAAAAAAAAAACACACTCAAAGATGTGTATACATTTTAACATTATAAACGAATATGTAGTATTATGCAAATGTACATATGTGTATATTTAATTCGCATACATATACACTAAATAATTGTGAAAAAAAAGATACAAATGTAAATAGTTTAGACATTTTAAAGCAAATTAATATTGAAAGAAATTAAATTAAAAAAAAGTAATGGAAAATTTTATTATACAAAAATTCCATGTTTATTTTTTATTGAAAAAAACATTAAAAATAAAAGAAAAATCCAAACAAAACAATTGGAGTATTAAAACTGATTGTTTTAACATAAACAAGTATTTAAGGTTAAATATTGTAGAGACCTTGAAATCACACAAGTCGATCATTATTACATTTTATTATAATAAACATTGATATATACTATAATACTATTGTTATGATCTAATTGAAAAGTTAAACTTTTGATATTATCAATAAGGATGAAAGATTTGAACTCGGAAAACGCAACCAATATGTAGTATAACAGAATTATTGATATTTTTTCTTAATAAAAGTAATATTGTAAAATTATTTCAAATTTTTCACACTACAAACAAATATTGTTAAAAATATAAATAACACTCTGCTAAAAAATTACACTAATGTGAGTTGTATATTTTCTTCAGTACATCAAAAAACAATTTTCAAAAATTTAAATATATATACTTAAAAATTTTACCACAGAGATAAAAACTTTAATAAGTTAATTGAAAGCTATTGTGCTTTTGAGATGGTGCATTCTTTTTGGTGCAAAAAATGAGAAATGTATAAAAAGTTGAGTTCTAGTATTCCAGAAAAATCGATAAATTTTATAGTTTTTGCCTAATTTTTGAAATTTTAATCTTTTTATTTATTTACAACAAAAATGTCTTTCAAAATTATATACAATATACTGACTATATAGCAAAACTTATATTTTTTTTTATATTCTATTTGCTGAACTAAGGCTGTGCCTCCAATATAATATAATTAAAAGTTAAAATATTCTAATAAAGTCGGTCGGAAATACTAGGATATATATTGTATATAAAGTGGACTAAAAACCTTAGAAATTTAGAAAGTTAAAACATCTAATGCATGTTTTTTTATAAGTCTTATTAAGCGATTTAAGAAGATGTTAAAATATTTAAAATCGAATAAGAATTGGTTAACGTTTAAAAATTGTCTAAATTAGAGCTATCCTATTTTGACCCCCATAACTCCGCTCCTGTGGGGTATGTTTCACTCCTCGGTTATGTCTATGTGAAATTGTATATAAATGCAATTAGTCGATTAGAAGTTACAGAATTATTTCCAAAAGTTTTCGATTCTGCCCCGGTTGAAAATCTCAAGTCTAGAAAAAAAAATCGATTTTTTCGCGAAATAGTTAAAAATCGTAATTTTAAGCTTGTTATGCAAACCTATTTTTAACTTTTCCCCATGGGACTTTGTTCCGCTTTTTATTATTATTATTTTTTTTTTTTTTTTTTACATTTTGGTGAAAAAAAAAATTTATAATTTCCCTGCGGGAAATTTGTGGTAATTGCAGAAATGGACCGGTTTCTCTGTACCAGTTGAGTACCAATTGACACCTAACTCGTCACCAAAGTTCCAATTGAGAACCAGTTGACACAAACACACTCACTATTAACATGCTCGTTAAGTGCGCAAATAGCAACTCGCGCGCAATAACAATCAGTGGCTGAGTGGTAAGCGTTGAAGACTATAAAACATAACATTCGTCAGATGAACATGGGTTCGATCCGGGGTGCCGCCATCGACATTAACGAAAAATTATAAAATTAAAATAAAAATAATTTAATATAATAATAAAAATAATGTTTAAAAAGTAAATAATTACCGAATTTTTATAAAATTTTTATTACAATAATCGTTACTGAACCTGTCCTCTTGGACCTGTCCTAGGACCTATCCTATGACCTGTCCCAAGGGGCTAATTAGCCACCTCCAATGGCAACCTTATGTAAAAGTGACAGGTTCTTCTCATATAAAGTTCCGGAACTGGTACCGGTCACTAGCCCTGAGAACCTGTCACGTGGCTAGTTTTGAATCGGTTCTCTTTACTCTAGGGTTATTATGGTTCATATTTATTACAGTGAAACTTTTTAATATTTTACAAAATTATGGAATTTTTATCCATAAAAAAAAAAAAAACATATGGACCAAAAGTAGCAGGATTTTTTTTATCCTTTTACTCAAAAGTACGAGTGTTTTATACCCATTTCTTGGCAAAACTCAAAACTTTTTAGAACAAAATCTTCTACACCCGTGACTTTTAATCGCTGGTAGGGATATTCAAATCATTATAACGGATCATTTTTAGGGTCTTCCTACATTTTATTTATTTATTTTTTTCTACGGAACACTAATGTACATACATCTACCTATACATATTTATTATTTCACTTTAGTATTACTTTCTTGTAATAAAAAATCTAATCTAACAATTTAAAGGTAATTAATTTGTTCATACTCACAGAATTTGCAGACATTATTATGTTTCCATGCTAATAAAAAATTAAATGGGGAAAAGTAACAAAAACAAAGTTATTTGTAATTAATTTTAAATTTAAGCCAAGGCATAAAACAATTAAAAATAAAACAAAGGAGAGAATAATGTTTATATGATAAAATAGCAGTAATTACTAAAATCCAAAGAACCCAACAAACAATTGACTTAAATGAAGGACAAAAAAGAGAATACTATAATTATTTTTATCCCTTCCAATTAAATTGAAATATTATTGAACTAAACATTTTTGTGACAAAATAATAAAACGAATTTTAGTTCCAATAAATTTTGATTTATTTTTTATTTAAAAATACAGTAAATTTTTATTGTAACAAAAATTTTAATCAATTCTATTGTTCTAAAAAAAATTTGCGATAAATTTTCTTTTCATAGAAAATTTTTAATAAATCTGTTCATAAATTTTTAATAATTTTTTTTTTTCTTAGATGTTGTTTCCATAAATTTCCTAATAGAAAAGAAATTATTAATTTTCAATTTATGGAAAATTATTTAATGTAAAGCTTTAGTTTAGCAACATGAAACAACACTGCTATGATAAGATACATATTTAAATAAATCCATTATTAATATATAAGTATACTTATAATTATTACCCCAAGTGTTTTGCATCAAAAATAATGTTTTTGTGGTAGAGCAAATGCAGATAATGATTAAATTGAGCTTTAAAATGAAATTAAATAAAAAACCACACATACGCTCATACTCTTATAAATACATATACAAATATACATATGTATGTACCCATGAGTGTACATAAACGCGAATCCTTTTTAAAATAACAAATTCATATATAAAACTCACACATGCAAAGAAAAACCACATAAAAAAGCAGATAAATCGTTGTTGTTTGTATTTAACAACATATTATATTTACAGTTACATACATACACTTTTAACTATTATTGTTAAATAACAGTTATTTTCCCCTATCACTTTTACTCTTACTCTTGTCTCATCTTGTTATTGTTAAAAACTCTTTTACTTACACTTACACACACTTACTTGAAAACTTTTTAAACCATAATAATAAAATTTGATTTTATTACTTTACATTTATTTTTGGGTGTAAGTATTCATGTTCGTGTGAGAGTGAGAGTGAATATGTTTGCATTTAAAAGTGTGCGTATCAAAGAATGTAAAATACTTTTATTTAAAATTCTCTACAGTTATTTGTTTAAGTAAGAATGACCTTTAGTGTTTGAGGTTTTTAACATTTCGTTTCTGGTTTTTATTTCTTTATTTTTACTCCTTTTTAATCGTAAAAAATGTTAAATGCTTGTCAATTAAGCTGGGGTTTTATTATTACTCAGAATACACTTAACAAAATGAAATGAACTAAGTATATTGTTTAAATTATTTAAATCGCAAATAAGCAATTTGTATTTAAAATCTCTTTCTAAATAAAGTTTATATTAAACCATATTTTTAATAGTGTATATGTTTAATATTCTTTTATTTTAAATATATTTTTTATATGTATTTTATTATACTTGAAAACACCCAGAAAAATTTTCATTTTTTTTTTTTTTTTTTTTTTTTTTTTTTTTTGGTATTTTAACAAATTTGTTCAAATATAAATTTAATGTACTTAAACAATGATAAACAAAATGATTATCGGATTTTCAATGTATACTACCAAGAAAAAAATATATGAAGAATTAACTCTTTTACATTAGACCATGATTTAGCAATTATGTGTTTTTTTTTTTTTTTCAAAATAAATCACATCTACAAAACAAAAACAAGACAAAACGCAATATGAATAATAGATCTTTGTCATTTTGCTGAAGTGTCCTTGAAGATGTAATGACGTGTGTAGATGATAGACAAAATTCAAGAAATGAGTATTTGGAATAAAATTTTGAAGAAAAAATATTAATACATTAAATGATTTATTAATGAACGTATTTAATGTTAAAGAAAAAATAATAAAAAAAATAGTTGTAAAATTTAAATTTTCAGAATCATAAGAAAATTTAATAATAAAAAGAAAACATCTTGAGCTGCACAGAAAAAAATATTTTTGGCAAAATTCAATTAAATTATTAATCCGAATTTTAAAATAATTTTAAATATTTTTGTAATTAATTACTCGAAACTGAAGAACAAATTAAAATAAAACTTTACATATAAAAATCTAAAATCCAATTTCAATTACGAATGATACGCATTCAATTATTTTGTTAATTGAAATTCAACCTACTAGAAAAAATGTAAATTCAATTATACAGTTATTTTTTTTTTTTTATAGTTGATTAATTTATTAATTGATTCAACCAAAAAAATAGTTGAAAGACGATAAATTGTTTTATTTCAATCAAAAAATATTATTAAATTTTGAATTTTGATCACATGAATAATTAATACAATTAAAAAAGTAACTAAAATAGTTTCAATCTTTGATAAATCGTTTAGGCTAATTAAATTTTTAATCAGAATTTTAAAATGATTTCATATATTTTTACAATTAAATAAATTACTTAAAATCAAAATATTCTAACAAATTAAATTAAAATTTTACATAGAAAAATGTACAAAGAAAATCTAAAATTATTTTTTTCGTTTTTGCAAAGAATGCTCGGACATTTTTTTATGATTTTTTTTTTTGCTAAAAAATAAAATAAATCGGTTCGGCACGGCCGAATCTTTTTTCAATTTCATTTGTATTTATATTTGATTAATTTATTAATTAATACAATAAGAAATATAATTGAAAGCCGATAAATTTTTTAATTTTTGGTAAAAAAATAGTAGAAAATTAAAATTTTGCTCATTTGAATAATTTATACAATTAAAAAAGTAATTGGAATAGTTTTTGTCTTTGATAAATCGTTTAAAGGACTATATTTTCTCTGTGTAGCTTAAAATTAAAAACATCCTACTTTCAGTTTATTTAGTGACAATTAACCCGCAATTGGTGTATAGTCACCTGCCGCGGTCACAAATGAGCGTATTGGCAATTGCCAATTTACTGAATCTATTTTAAACGGGAAGAAGGCGAAAAGAAGATATCAAACATTTTTAACTGACTCAATGTGCACAGTGTGAACACAAAAGGTCCACCTCGTAGTTAAGGAAGTCCTGGAGGTGATTGTGTGTGTGAAAAAGTTACACCATGTAGTCGTTGAGGGGGCAATAGACTCCCTCCTAGGACAAGCCCATGTTAAAGTTATTTGTCACGTAGCTAATAAAGTGACTAGTGGTACCCTAATGTAGTCGATTAGGTATTTTGTACGCAACATCCACCATAGACTGCTGCTTTTAAATTAATTCTCCCCGTATAAGGGGCGTATGATTTATTTTTTAAATTAATATTGCTCATACGTACTCAAAACAAGATATAATCTTTTATCGCTTTACAACACAGTTATTTTGATTTAAATAATTTTATATCTAAATAATATGTCCTTCAATTACTAAAAATATACATAAAACCCTAACAAAGTACAAAAAGAATACAAATAGCAGACAATTTCCTTATTCACGTAACTCTCCTTTAACTGTTATCTTTCAAGTGAAATTTTTCAACAATATAAATTGACACCTTTCACAAAGCGTTTTCTAACAAGCACCCACTTGATACCAAACTGATGATAAACTCTAACATTTGTTTGTTTCCTTACATTTTGTAAATTATTATATTGCGTGTGACTTATTTTTACTTCCTGTTTCACACAAAAACACAAACTCATCTACCTATTTACCTACATATACACACAAAAGGAATGCTTATAAATGTTAATAACAGGTGTAAGTGTTTGTGTTTTGTAACAGAACAAAAAAAAAATAAGAAAGTTTTAGCAGCAATAATAATCATATACAACAACAACGACAATAATAATAACAATATATAATATGTCATTTCCTTACACTACCATTGCATTAGACATTTACTTGCTATACAACAGGATATTATCATATTGACATTTTCTTTATATTTGTTATTGTTACTTCTTTAGAATATTTATACATTTTAAAACACACACACACACATACACAAACATCACTGTTTACAATAATTTTTTAGAAATAATGACAGCTGTCAGTGTGTTAAAATAAAAATACAGAAGAAAAATAACGAAAAAAGCAAAGATGGTACAATATGTTAATGTTTTCTATTTTACGTTTTATTTTTTATTATTTTTTTATTTTTTCGTTAGTTAAAGCGTTAGAAACGAGGTGTTATTTTCATATAAAATTCATGTAAATTTGTCTCGTCTGTTGGTATTTTTTCCCTACATAAATACAATCGCAGCAAATGACATTTTTCCATGTCAACATATGCAAATTACACTTTGAAATAGTTTATTGGTATTTTATTTTTTCGAAACTTGGAAGAAACTTTTTGTTTATACTAATACTATATTATACCTGGATAGTTCCGCTACCCCTATCATATTAAAAAGACAACCCGTTTATTATCAATCTAATAAAAATTTAACGACTGTAACTCATCAAATAATGAAATTGTAATCTGTAAAGTAAATTAATACCTTTCCCAATTTAAAATGTTATAGATCCTGTTTTTTGTACAAAAAAGCGAAAATTTGTGAAAATTAAAATAACCAACATAAAAATTACAGTTAAATATAAAAACAAAATCTCCTAAAATTCTTTAAGAGGAAATGAATAAAACTTTGAGTATCTAAAATAACTCTCTTCCATTTTGGGAATTCATTTAAATTCAACCCAGTTAGATACTTTTTTCACAGTTTTTTTAGATTTTAATTAAAATTATTTATTTTTTTTGATTTCCGCGGGTTTTTTATTATTTTTCTCAATTTTTTTTTCCGTTTAACGAATCTTTTTGGAGATTTTGTATTTTTGCATTTTTCTTATGGATTTTTTTATTTAAGCAATTTTTTTGTCATTTCGAGGATTATTTTATTTTAATATTTTTTTTGTTTTACGCTTTTTTTCCTTTTTTTGTCGAGTTTTTTTTTTCATTTTGGCGTTTAAGCATTTATTTTTTTCCTTTTGGCGATTTTTTATTTTGTCGATTTTTTATTTTGGCGACTTTTGTTCCGCATTTGTATCAAAATATACAGTATATATATATGTAGATTTTAAAAGCGTTTTGTTGAACACTTTGTGGTTTTGTTTATGTGACTTCATCTGTCACACTCTATCCTCTATTTTAAATTATATACACAACTCTATTTCATATTTAATATTTACACTTTATATTTACAAAACTTTAAATAACCTAGCATTAACACAAAACTCCTTTTGTGTTAATGCTACTTCAACTCAGCTTGACTCACACTGAGTAACTCTCCCCGTCTGTCAAAATTGTCGGTCTTTTATACCCATGTTCCCATTCCGTCTCATCCCGTCCTGTTTAAGCCCAACCCTTAAAACTCTAAACTAACGTCTCTGTCCAGCAAAACCTCGGTGATCCTCCCATCTTTCCCCTCCAGTTCCTACATATAAAAAATACACTTCCTACATATAAAAAATACACTTAAAATTTTGATTGTCCAATTTTGTAGGGACCAAAACAAATAGTAGTTGGACAGTGCGTCAAAACATTCTAGCCAAGTGCAGTAAATTTTTGGGCATGTCTGGTCACTCTTTTAAGCAGTAGATTTCAGAGTTGATCGTTTCAACATGTTGTAGCAGCTCGTAATGCATAATTCCCTTCCAATCCCACCAAACACTCAACATAACCTTTTTTGCTGTCAAACCAGGTTTTGAAGACGATTGCTGAGGGTCGCCAGCCTTTGACCATTTTCCATCGCCCGTAATGATTCGCATCAAAAATGGTTCGATTACTTTGCTCTCAGTAGCGTTTCACTGATGGTAATTCAGTCAATCAAATTCCTTTGTAATAATTCATGTAGCATCCAAACATCGAGCTTCGTTGATTAACGAACCTTTTTCAAAAGATTCCAAACTATCATGTGTTTGATGTTTAGTGCCTCGGCTATATCCGGACACTTGCAAAATTTTAACCACCTTTTCTTTCACCTTCCGACCTGAGCGAGGTGCATCTTTGACATCGAAATTTTCCGAACGGATTAGAACAAAGCACTTCTTGGTCCGGCATTCACTAACAGCATTCTCACAGTACACTTTTTAAACTTGTCGGCATATTTTTTTTTTTTTTTTTTTGCAGTTTTTTCCTTTTATGTAGTAAAAAAAAAAAAAAAAACATCATATAGCTTATTTCTTCGGATACTTCTCTCATTTTCCAATCAGTACAACTTTTTACACGAGAGACGAATTAAATAAAATGTAACCGGAATAAAAGTCATAATAGATACGGTCCCTGATTTTAAATATCAAAAATAAAATAATAAACAATTTGCTTATCTTGATAACGCAAGTAAAACAATTAATTTTACATAAAAATAAAAAATAAACGAATATAAAAACAGAAACACCTTTAAAAAAACAATTTGAAGTATTTAACTCTTTTCTATTTTTTTTTTTTATCATTCCTCTCTTACATATCTCTCAACTAAAATTGGAAAAAATACACTAATACAATCATTACAACTTGTTAAGTTTGTTTTTGAAATAACAAACTTAACAATGTTACTGCTTTAAATTGAGTGAGTATATCTGAGATGCAACTTTACGCAATTAAACTTCCAAATATTGAACAGATATATTTTGCACATCTATCAGAAAATACCTTTCTAACGGTATACTTTTTATTCAAATCGGATGTATGGTAAGAGCGTAAAATAGTAAACAAAAAATGTGTCTGCCTATTAATTATATAGACATATAATATAATAAATAAATTGATTTTTATTTAATAGTTTTAAATTTAAATTTAAAAATCCAAATAAAAATTTAATTTTTCAAAACCCTAAGGCACACATTAAAAGCAAATGTGTGATAACTATTAATTGAATCTTTATTACGTGAGAAAACAAAACTATTTTTCATACACATTTCACCTTAAATATTTTCGCCTTATATTTTATTTGCTAATATAAATACTAAACGAATTACATTCTTTATGATCTAAGTCCCCTTTTGGGAAATATTGATATAATTAATATTTTACTAAGAGCGCGCAATTAAAGCAAACATTTTTACTTTACATACGAAAATTTTAATAATGTAATGTAAGTATGTGTGTATGTTCATAAAACTGATATATAAAGAAAGCAACAGCAATAACAATGATATAAAAATATTTATATACATTGTATACACACACAAAGCATGAGTAAGTTTTACGCTAGTTAATTAATTAATTAAATCAATTAACAATAGTTCATAAAATGATTTTCACATGTGATTGATTAATATTTTATTATAATGAAATTAACAAAATAAGAAATGTCAGTAAAGATAAAAAACAAAGGAAAGAGTAGACATTGAAAGAAAACAAAACAAATAAAGTTAATAATACAATATATTTTTATAACAAATAATACTTTAAATGACAACCCGCAGGCAACTACAACAAATTAAATAAAAAATATTTCATTTAGCTCTCTAAGGAAACTATATAAATCTCTTTCAAAAAATAAAGCTAATAAATATATGAATGAACAAAATATTTCCTCCTTTTAAACAAAGTTATTGAAAAGTAAGGAAATGTAAAGGAAATTTTATACAAAATTCTTTTATATATTAAATATGTAGAATACACATTCTGGTATTGTTTGCTAAAAAAACACAAAAGGTTTCCTTATTTTGTTATTAAGACAAAAGGATACCAATGATATAAAATTAATTTTATGATGATATACAGACACTGTCCTTGTCACATACAAACCTTTAACCAAAAAAAAAACACATACACTTGAACACACACTTATGAAAATGTATTTAGTAATAATCATTTACATAGATACTAAACAATTTAGATAAACACCAGTGTAAATAAATATTGTCCTTTTCTACGTCTTTTACTAACTCTATTGTTCCAAATACTTTGGCAGAAGGTTAATAATGAATAAAGTATAAATACGAAAAACTTTGTAAGCTACAAAATGAAAGAAAAAATATAGAAAATATCGAATACATTAAGTGTCGTGAGTGTTTATTATCACTTTACTTGAGGTGAATATAAAAAGTGTCAATTTATATTCTTGAAAAAATATCACTTGAGAGATAATATATAAAATATTCTGTTTTGTCAGCGTATTATATGTATTTTGTAATTGGAAGTCATACGATAATGAAATAAATGTTTATACTTAAATAAAAATCTGTGAGATTAAATTTTATTTTAATTTGAATACATACAATACGTATGAATAATATTAATTTAAATATTATAATACAAATCATACGCCCTGTTCAACTATTGACGAATTTAAAAAATATATACAGGTTAAACCCCAGCACAAGAACACTTGAAAAGCAAATACCACTTGCTTTTTAAGTGCATTTACACGTCTTGCTTGCACAAGAATAACAAAAACTACTGTTTGTGCCCCTCGTCGACCAAAGCAAAGTAAACACTTCAAGACATTGAGTGATTTCAAATACTGCAGTGTACAATACTTGTTCCAAACAAATACTTCATTTATGTGTACAAAAAAAGCAAGAAATATAAGACATTGAAAAAATACAAGTGTTTCACTAGTTTTTTTTTTTTTTCAACGTTTGAAGTATTTGCTTTTTTATGTCGTGTGCACTAGCTATGCGTGTGTGAAATTGTTTGTGTATCAAAAATATCGATGTGGTGTTATACACATAAAAAACGTACAAAGCAGACAAGCAAAATTTTCTCTATTGAAGCAAACAAATATACAAATGTCTTATATGTCTTGAATTTTTGATCGACTGCTCTCTCATGTCTTTTTAGCTCACCACTACACTCTTGAAGTATTTACTTGTACAGTTAAACACTTCAATTAGTATTTAAATGATTTCACGTGCTTGCTTTATAATATTTGTTCCCTGCATACACACAACAGTAAAGCATTTGAAAAATACCAAATGTCTTGAAATGTCTTGTAAGACATATGTGGCAGGTCTCTAATACATATATATGCGGTACAGAATTTAAAAGTGAATTTATTTTCCAGTAAACATGGAGACAAAATAAGACTTGCGAAACAAGAATCTGCTTTCAGTTTTTTCTATCACATACTGATTTTTTATAGACATGTACCCATTGAAAAGATGGTTACCCAAGTATATTTCACTATAACTCGAGAACGGTGTGTCCGATTTATATAAATTTCTAATATATTCCGAAATAATATATTTAGTAATATGCCAAAAAAAAGTACCTTTTCATTTTCAAGCTATTAATGCCGAATAATTTTTAATACTTCGGGAGTAGAGTCAGCTATCTTAATATCTAATTAGGGTGTCCCTCACTTGTCCTAAAACGGAAATATAGGGTGGCCCTTAAAAATTGGATTTTTTTACTTTTTATGAATTTAACGTATTATTTATGTTAACAGCTACAAATTTAATGTTTTTATTAGTTGGATAGTTAGTCTGGGTAGTAATCTTTCATTTTCGGATATTGTTGCAATAATACACTGAGAAAAACAAAATGGCAACAACAAAATATGGAAGTAAGAAAATACTACTGCTAACATTTAACGCGGCACAAATTGGACTGAATGTTATACCTTGAAAATC
Source organism: Protophormia terraenovae (assembly GCA_951394005.1). Classification (NCBI taxonomy): domain Eukaryota; kingdom Metazoa; phylum Arthropoda; class Insecta; order Diptera; family Calliphoridae; genus Protophormia; species Protophormia terraenovae. Next base: position 130,819,112 of record OX596076.1, read on the forward strand.
AACATAGTTGTTGATGACATCGTATTTTTGACGATCGTATTTTTCGTTTACGTGAAAATTGGGAAAATGTTAAAAAAAAATCGAAAAAATTGAAAAAATGCTTTTACTTAATATTACGTTTAGTCAATGTGTCCAAATTTAATAAATTTTGTTCTAAAAATGAGCAATTGAAGATTTGATTACTTTTGTTCAAAATTTGATGATTTCTGCAAGAAGATTTATAATTGTTAAGTTATTGGAAATCTTTAAATAGCAGTACTAAGTATCCAAAGATTTTTTTGTTGAATATATACTTTATTTATTAAATCTTCAGTAATTGTACATGAACTAACAATAAGTATTAAAATCTTAAATCTAAATATTAATATCTTATTTTGTCTAACCACCGTCAGACAAAAATCTATTTTAATTAAAATAGATTTTTGTTGAATTCATTTGAAATTAAATTTCTTATAATGTCGATAGGTTTACAAACCGGCCTATGTGTTTTCTTATAACTTTTCAAGAAACAAGGTAAATAAGTAATTTTTCATATTCATAATTTTTATACCCTACACCACCATAGATGGCTGATGTATTATGCATTTGTGCGTCGGACCCCCATCTTAAAGTATACCAATCGACTCAGAATAACTTTCTGAGCCGATTTAACGATGTCCATCCCTCTAGTAGGCTGGCTGGATGTCTATGTTAACCTTGTGACCAAATACAGGTCACAAGATATCTTGATGAAATTTGCCACGAACAATTATTTTGACACAAAGACGAAGCTTATTGAAATTTGTTATGATCGGCCTATTATTTCACTTAGCCCCCAATAAAATATCCTGCCGTAATAGAGGTGTGACGATCACAAATGCCTTAAATATAGCAATATTTTAATGAAATTCGGTGCAAAGAAGTTTTGGTGTCAATCTTTGTGCCAAATATTATCAATATCAGTCCATAATTGGCATAGCTCCCATATAAATCCCTCTTCCGAAAATCACTTTAACGTGCATAAATCCCATTTAAATGTTAATACAAAGTTAATATGCGACACAAATAGTTTTATTTATGTAGAAATCACAGTGCCAAATTTTATGAGGTTTGATCCATAATTTATAATAGTTCTTCCCACTTTCGGGAATCAACCTAAAGCACATAAATTCATATGAATGTTAGTGTTAACGTAATATTCTGTATTTTTATATTTTATTTTACACTGAGTAAAAGTATCAATCCACAATTGGCCACAAGAATTTTGATACACATAAATAATGGTGTAGGGTATCATCTGGTCGGGCTTTACTTATTATATCTTTCTAACTAGTTATATGTGTATTTAATATTCCGACAATATAAATTTAATGCAATTTTTATTAATTTCTTTGAAATTTAAATTGTAATTTTTATCAAAAAAAAATTTTAAAAATTTCATTAGAATAAAAAAAAAAAAATACAAATTATTTTTGATGTTGACAAGTTTTCTTTTCCAAATATTTTCGTATATCTACTTTCTTAACTCCCACTAACTAAAATACTTTAACAACAAAAAGAGTTAGTACAAACAAAAGCGAATACAAGAGACATTGAACGTTAAAGTTATTTTGTCTATTTTATGAATAGCTAACAATAACAAAAGACTATTGTCACACGTACATAAATACATATGTATACAATATCCTGCATTCACATACTTACATTTTTATATAATCTCATGTATTAGTATTTGAGTGACAAACACACATATGTATGTATTTATGTATGAAATTTAACAGGAGCTCAGCAAATGGCAAACGCATCATCATTTTGAAAATGTAAATATTCATTGTTTTGTTTAGTTTCTATGCAGAAAAAAAAAACAAATTTCACTAAAAATATTTCACAAATACTAATACAAACACACATTTACTTATTACTCTTATACAATTACGTACATACAAATATAAATATAGTTTTGTTGTCGCTTAAAAGGATATCACAGTTTTAATATCGTCGGATAAAATTAAGTAAAGCAAATTTAATTAATATTTAAGATTTATTTTAAAAAATTTAGAAATTCAAAACGATGATTTGGAGTAGCAATATTTAGATAAGATGTAATGCTCATATTTTGACTACAAGTTATCGATTTTAATCCCGGGAAAATATTAATTTTTTAGAAGTATATTCTCTTTAGTGCTAAGAAGTTTTTTTAATAAACAAAATCTGTTACAATCTTTAACTTCACTTAAGTCCTTTTGAATTTCAACTAACGCTAACAACAAGTTACATAGTATTTTATTATTATTTGTACAAGTACTTGTTTTATAAAGTTTTTCTCCTTTTAATAAAAAAAACATTCTCATATTAGTATGTTTTTTTTATAAAAACAGATGAATGTTTGAATGGGTGGATGGATAAATGTAAATACTATAATTTAGTTTAGTTTATTTTTTTGTTGAAATTGTTGTTATTGTTTGCTGCAGTGTATGAGTTAATTTATTTTTAAAAGGAATTACTTTTTTCTTTTTTATTATTTTTTTTTTTTTTTTTTTTTCTTCTTCTTTTTCTTTGTCAACATCAACAGCTGCTGGTATTTGAATTTGTCGCCCAATTGGCGCCTTTAGCTTTATTATGCGAATACATTTGTATTAAGTTTTATGTAAGCATTTTGAGTTTGTTAAAGAATTTGAAACCATAGAAAATTGCAATAAAATGAAGTCAATGAAAAATTTCATTTGTTGTATAATAAAATCAAATTAGAAACTATTTGTAAAATTATAAATAAAAGCATTCAGACTAATTAACCACCATTAAGGAGTATTCTCTCTCAGCTCTGTTCCACTACTTGTCAAAATTAATTACATGTTTAAGTCAGAATTAGTTTTGTCAAAAAAACAACAAAATACATAGAAAGTGGGAGTACCGGACGAACTACTTTCCTGTAAATTCTTACTAAAACTTGTAAACTTGAAAAGTACAGAAACAGAGGTAATATTTGAACTGACAATAAAGTTTTTAAAGCTATAAACAAAATTAAAATAAAAGGACAACCAAAACGCTAACAAAAAATAATGCATAACATCAATTATCAATTGTAATATACAATCGAAAAAATGTGGCTTCTTTTTTAAACTCAAATTATGATTTTGTTTTTATTACAAACATGAATTATTAAAAATCCCCCTTAGAAACCCACCGCTGACAAATTATTTAGCATTTATATTAGAGATTTCTTTATATCACAAAAAGCTGTAAGGTTCTTACTAAACTCTTTAAATTATCTTGCATAAATTATTAAATCGTAAATACTTTTAATAATTTGACATTTTTTTTTTTTTTTCTTTTTTCTTCTTCTTTTGTGCTTTAAAATTAAATATTTGTCCTTTTTTTAAATAGCAACACCCTCGAGTGTTATTTTTGAGTTTATTTTGCCAACAACCCCTAGAGAATCATTAAATTTTTATAAAAAATAATCGACTTTTTAGTCTAGACTCTGACCTAAAAAATATTTGTTGGTTGTGCATTGTTTTATGAAAATAAATGGACAAATAATCCATTAATAAAAGAAATGTGCTTTATTTATTGATAATGTTAATATGACAAAAAAAAAAAATACAGAAAATAAAGGATAAGAAAATAAAATGGTTAAAAAAATGAAAAAGAGATAAATTGAAATATAAACTATGCAATTTAAACGAAATAATTTACTTTTAAAAAGTCTAAACAAAGCAAGTTTGACGATAAGGACAAGTTTCCATTTCGACTGAATTTCTAGTTCCGTGCTAGTTCTAGTTCAATTCTAGTTCAGTTCTAGTTCAAGTTCAGTTCTAATAAAGTGTTAGCATTCATATCATACCATGTTTTTCTTATAAATCCAATAGATTTTTTTTTTTTTTATAATGTAAAATTCTACAAAAAACCAAAAAAATATATTGCGGTTATACAGACTATAAGCAAACCAGCAGATTGTTAATATTTATGATAGTTATTTAAATTTATTCGAACACACATACACACATATTTATATATACTCCACTATTGTTAAATCTATATATATATAAAAATTAATGTGTGTTTGTTTGTATGTATGTATGTATGTATGTATGTCTGTTTGAAGTCTATAGCCGCCTAAACCGATTTTCTTGAAATTTTCACAGTGTGTTCCTATATGCCTGGAAGGAAAAATAGGTTACTTTTTATTTTGAAATTCCATGTGGGCGAGGTGAAACACCCACTTACTAAATAACTATTAAAAGTAGTATATCTCGGAAATTGATAATACTAGAGTCCTCAAATTTTGTACGAACAACTTTGACACCTATATGAACATTCTGGAAAAAAATAGGCGAACTAGCAATAGGGGGTGTGGCACATCCCACGCCTAATATTGCTTGCCAATACCAAATGCCGTAAATTTAGGAAACTAGTTACATTTCCCAAATTTTGTACAATAAACTTAAGTGTCAATGTGAACATTTTGTGCAAAAATGGGCGGAAAAGAAATAGTGGGCGTGTCATCTCTCATATAAAGTTATACCAATACCAAAATTTTTATATCTGGGAAACTATAAAAGCATTTTGTGCAAAAATGGGCGGAAAAGAAATAGTGGGCGTGTCATCTCTCATATAAAGTTATACCAATACCAAAATTTTTATATCTGGGAAACTATAAAAGTTAGAGAGCTCAAATTTTGTACGACTAGCATTAGCTTCAATATGAATATTTTGGACAAAAATTGGTACACTAGCAATAGTGGGCGTGGCACCTCCCATATAAAGAAAATATTAAATTATCATATCTGAGAAAATATAACAGTTAGAGTTCTAAAATTTTGTCGGAGCCACTTTGGTATCAATATTAATATTTAAGAAAAATATGGGCAGACTAGAAATAGGGGGCATGGTACCTCCCATGTGAATTAAATGCAAAAATTCGTATATCTGAGAAACTATTGGAGTTGGAATGCTCAAATTTTGCACAAAGAATTTTGACATCCATGAAAACATTATGGGGGTATGGTCCCTCCCATAAAAATTAAATACAAAAATTAATATATCTGGGAAACTACTAGAGCTTGAATTTTCAAATTTTGCACGGGAAACATCTATCTATCTATATAATTTTTAAGAAAAATGTTTTATTTTAATTACTAAATAAATATATTTTTTTAATCCTTTAATTACTATGTATTTCATTTCGGGGGGTGGCGAAGCACACCGGCTATTAGCTAGTAATTTATAAAGTTAAATGTTAAATGTTAAATTAAATGTTAAAATCCTAAATAATTGAAAATTGTTTTATAAAAGGACACATAAAGAGTGAATTAAACCAAAATTAATTAACTTAAAACACAATAAAATTAAATTATTTAATGTTTTGGTTTATTTTAGTTTGTCCTTCAAAAAGAAAACTTTTGAATGTTCATACCAAAAGAAAACTCCAATTTCATTAACTGAATTTGCTATTGGAATCAACTTCATTTTTTCTCTAATTATTTTTTCTTTTATTTTTCTTATATTTTTATTTTAAATAAAAAATAAATTTTTTACATTTTCCACCATTTTTCCCAACAGGATGCATTCAGTTTTAATAAAAGTCTTCTTCCTTTTCCGTTTTATTTTTTCTTTAATTTTTTTCCGAAAAACTAAAACAATTAAATAAATAATAGTTTTTTGTTGTTATAAAATTCCTTTCATTTTCATCTTCCAAATTGTTGTGGTCAAAGTTACTTAATGACATTTATATAAAGATTTTTTTACAATGTTCTCTCTCACATGTGTTAGTTATGCGATTGTAACAAAAGCATTGCCAGAGGCCCTAATAACTGGGTCACATGTCAGTATAAGTTAAATGTTTAGAACAAAACAAATGAACACTTTGTTCATTTTATGTCATCATCATGACGATGCTGATGATGATGTTGTTTTGATGGAAAGTTACATTGTTTCTTTTATATGGTAGCAAGATAAAGAAAGGAATTATAAATGTATATGATGATGTTAATGAAAATACAAACACAATTCACATGGACTTTCATATAACATTATTAGAAGTACTAATGTATAATATTCCAACAGATCTGTTGCACTGTATCCTTTTAATTTGTGAATGATTTCTTTCTATAATAAACACTTGTTAACACATAGTTACATAGGTGTTCAATAACTAATGCTGTACCAAATGTGATAGTAAAATCTCTAGTTTTGGGGACAATCACCTGAACTGTAGGGCTTTAAAAGCTGGTGTCACAAGGACTTTGAATGAAAAATTTTGTGCAAATAATTTAACTTATAAAAATGAAACCAATGGGTTAAGTTCTTTGACATTTTGTTTGAATTAAAGAAAGTTATATTCAAGTTCTAAATTTAAATTAAAACTTATATTTTATTATTTTTTAAAAATATTATCTGAAACACAGCTTTATTGTGTTTTTAGTTAAATTTTTCTTTAATTTTAAACTTTATTTTATTTTTTTATCAGCTTTAAGAATTCTTAAAATATTTTTTTGCCTCTTTGGTACATAGCAGCACTATTTGTTTGATACCGCTCAGTTACTTTTTTGTTGTAATAATAGGAAGAAATATGAGGCCATACAAATTGGAATTCATTGTGTTTGCTAATGATAGGAAGAAATATTTTCTGACTCTACACATTTGCGTACATTTCTCTGTTAAAAAAAAAGTCTTTTGCTATGAATAAAGTAAATTTGTCCTATATGTACAAATCACTATTCAGACCAAAATTTTATTAACGTTAACTTGTAATAACAAATTTACAATTACAAGTTAACGGTACTAATATTTTCATGTAAAAGTTATAAGCCTTAAAGTGTGCACTAATTTTTTCGTGCCAAGTTCTTACATGAGTTATGTTTGCATTGGCTTGGAGATTTAATTCTCAATACAATCATTATTTCCTAAATGACAAATATGTATAAAAAAATGTATACATTTCTCAAGTAACTATTGATATTTGTAATACAAATGCTTTAAATATTTTTAAGTACAATATTAATGAAATGTGAAATTTCCTAAGTGTCATTTTATTTAATTACTGCATAAATTCGTAAATGAAAAAGACTCTATGACTTCATGATACCATGATTATATATATTAGTTGATTACTTGCATAAGTATTTTATTTAACAAATAAAAGCTTTATTATCAGATATAATATAATTTTAATAGCATTTAATTTAAATAAATCTTTTATTTGTAATCCATTCAAATAAAAATAACCTGCCCTAAAAGCATTGATTATAAAATAGACTTGCATTAATTTGTCATTATTTAATAGAAAACGAAAATCTAAATTTATAACCTTTTAAGTTTTACCTTTCATTCTAACATTTTATAAATATTTTAGTTGTATTTTGAAAAAATCTCTCTTCTTCTCTCTTATAAGTAATTTATTAATTTTAACAAGATAAACCACTTACTATTACTTTTCAACATGTTTGTATTTCATACGATATCTAAATCCTTTCAAATCAATATTCATTTTAGTTTTAAAATAAAAAGACTTTAAGTTTTAAATAAAACAAAATAAATCTCAATTTATTTCTCTTGTAAATTTTCCACACGGCTTATCAACAAAATAAATTCCTTAACCCAGCAACAATAATAACAACAACATACTATTCGAACAAAGTAATAGAGAATTTGAATTTTAAGTCAGATAATATGAATGTGAGTTTAATACTTAAAATAAAATTAATTTCTCTACCTTAAATAACTAAAATAGAATATAATGTGTAAAAAAATTCAAATAAAAAAACTTTTGACAGAAAATTCTGCATACATTTATATTCCGAAATTATAAGAGTAGAGAAGGACATATTCACATGCATTTTACTTAGGCATTATAGTTTGAGAGTATGTGCATGATTTTATAGAAAACACTTAAAGAAATTTTGAATTTTCAAATGCTCAAAAATATTAATAATGAATATAAAAAATGATTTGTTAGGAAAGCTGTGGAAAACGAATTATTGTGAATTGTTTAACCATAAAAAATTCACAATAAGGTTTCCATTACTTAATACTTTTTCATGTAAATACTTAAAAGAAATTAGAATTATTAAGTGTATTCTTTGTTATTTTTATTTTATTTATTTTTTTTTTTTCTTCTTTTATTATTATTATTATTTATTTTTTTATTATTTTATTTTTTATATGTATGTTTTTGAAATATATGGAACATTTTTTTAGTGTATTTAACATATTTTAAATTCAAAACACGTCTGCATACTTTGCACTCTTCTTGCAGTTACTTCAAATCACTTTAACCAACTAGGTTTTGAAAAGTTTTCATTACAGGGTAATGGCATAAGAATATATCAATTATATATATATGTAAAGGATATCATACTTTTAACTTTATTAAAGAGTGGCAAGTTCTTGAGCAATTATCCGTCAACATATTTTTTAAATAGAGCAACTATACCAACCAAGCCATAGCTGTTCATTGTGAATATTTTCAATCAAAATATTTGTTAAAAATAAATTATTTTAATATTTTATTTATATTTTTAGAAATAAATTTCTTTAAAATTATTTTATACTCTTTGTAATATGATTTTCAGTTACTTGAAATTAATTTGAATTTAAATATTATTCCATTTGTTAACAAGTTAGATAAAATAAAATTTCCACAAAAGTATTCAAATATGAATTTATAAAATATAAATCAAATTCCTAAGTCTTTAACTAATTTTAAAATATATTTTATTTCTTTAGTTTGAATACAATTGTTCTTTATTTTATTTGCCATTTTAAAAATAAAATAATATCTGTTTTAAAACATTCAATTTTTTTTATTCATAGAAAACTTTTGAATATTTTTATTCAAAATGAATTTGTTTGAATAGTTTTAAATTTACTTTGAAAAAGAAAAATAAGTAAAATATTTTTTATACTTGAATATTTGAAAAAATTTTATAATTCTTTGTTATTCAAGCCTTTTGAGGCTGAATATTTTTATTTTTTGGAGTTTTTGTTGAATAAAATAATAAAAATATTTATTTTAAATGTTTCTATTTGAATATAAAGTTTTTGAATAAAAATCAGAAAGATTTGTTGAACTTTTTTTATTTAAATAAAATACATATGAATATTATTAAACTTTAAAATAATCAAATAAAAAACTTTTGATTATCTTCTTATAAAAATATATTTATTTGTTTTTCTTTTGGTTAAATAAAATATTTTAATTTTTAATTTATTTTGTTCAATCAGATACAAATTTATAATAAATTCAATCGTTTTAGTATAAATAAAAATCCTTAATATTTTTATTCAAAAGATAATAGATTGATTAACAAATATTTTTAATTGGAAATAAGAAATAGAAATGAAATAAAAAGTATTTTTATTTTTTATTTCATTCATAAGTTACAGCTATGAACCAAGCAATACAGAAAATGATTGCAGCCTGATTAATTTATTTCAGAACTACACACTGAAAAAAGATTCCGAATTTTTAGCCAATCGAATTTCTTCGGTTCCAACAACTAACATACAATTCGATTGGAATTACTGAATATTTTTGGTACTCGCAAATGTTTTTAAAAACGATTCAGTAAAAAAATAAAAACACAAAATTGCTACTTTGAATTAATAATCAAATTATTTGGCTTTTATTTTAATAATATTTTTTTATATACAACGAAAATACAAAAAATATGTAGATAGACATCTTCATGAGAATTAATGGAGTATTATATTAAAATAGTCTTTAAACATTTGAAGGAATAGTTAAAGATTTCATGGCCATAGATATCCCGGGAGCATTGTTTACATGAAAAACTAGTGCATCTATATCACTGCATTGTCTGTATATTTCCAGTTACATCTATAAACAATGTTACATCTATTAGCAAAAAGATAAAAGTAAATTAACAAAATCAAAAAGATAATAGTAAATTTAGAAGCTGATATAGGAATATGCTTACCAATTTATTATCTTAAAAATGATCTTGAGTATGCTGAAGTTATCTTCAAAATATGTCACAGGACTTTGTAAGCTGCAGCTTTTGAAAAAAAATGCCGTTTTAAGTTAGCTTCTTGGATATTACGATGTAGAACTTATTTCGATTTAAATAAAATAAATTTTATTTTAATATAATTTTTTTCAAAGAATGTGAAATATATTTTTGGTTTCTATTGGTTGGAAACATCGAATTTGAATTTGGAATATAATAGAGCTATTAATAGCTGCAACATAATTTTTAGTTCAAATTTGAATGTTGTTCATACAAACAATATTATGATTGCAACTACCAATATATTTTTTTTAAGAATGTGCATATAATTCAGTAGTTCCTACCAAATTAGATACATTTACTACAACCTTCACACATTGACACAGATAACCATTATTATTTTAAAAGCAATTGTTATTTCAATATAATTATTATTTTACCTCCATTAATATTATAAATCGGTTCTATTCATATAATTTCAGTAACTACAGTACAATTTAGGTTTACTGAATTAAAATTTAATGATTGTAATCGTTTTCTAACCATTCTTTTTTCTGTGTGTACCATAAAATTATATTAATATTTATAAACTTATTACGACAAATATAATAATATAAGGACTGCGCACGAAAAAGTCCATGTATACTTTAAGGCTTATAACATTCATTATACTTGAAACAACTAAGTCATATTAACTTGTTATCATATGTTATTATTCTCAGTAAATACGTGATAAATATTTTTGTAAAAGCATAATTTTTGTATGAAAATTTAACAAAATTCATGCACAGACATACCCAGCAATGAGTTAAGAAGCTAATATAATGGCTCTTCAATACTTACACAGTGATGTCATTAGTGGCATATTATTACAAGGACTAATTACTTCCTAGCTATTCAATAACTCATTGATTTTAAGTATTACATAAGTCATTATTAGTGAAAACAGTAGGAACTAGTTACGTTTTAGGTTACAAATAAGTAATGGAATGTCAAATTATAAAAATATGTTTTTTTTTTTTTTTTTTTAATTTTATAGTACTGTTCTAGTACTCAAATTTACAGGTTTTAGTCAGAAATAATTGGAAAAGCAACAAAATATACATAAATTCATAGCATGGGAAAGTTTTTCAAGTACTTGAATAGCAATTATCCGTACCAGGTTGTAAATAAGTAATTACTAGACTACTTATATATAATGCAGACAGTTATTTGTTGTCATTCTAAAGTAAGTACAACAGTACCTACATACTATAACCAAGTTTTTGGTGGGTAATTCAAGTTTTAAAAACACTTGTCGATAAAACAATTGCTAGTAGTGCAATTAAGTCGAAAAATTAAATTTTTTGTGTCATAAAAAATACAAAGATTTCATAGTCAACGAAAGAAACCCAGATTACCGAAGAAGAAGTTTATTTACAGGCCATAAAGTTGCAGACAATGCACAGAAAAACATATTTTCGAAAAAATTCAATTTAAATATTAATCAGTATTTATACCCTACACCACCTTAAGTGGGGAGGGTATTATGCTTTTGTGCTGATGTTTATAACACCGGAAAATATTAATCTAATACCCATCTTAATTTATACTAATCGGCTTAGAATCACTTTCTGAGTCGGTTTAACGATGTCTGTCCCTGCGTCCGTCTGTCAGTCTGACCGCCAGTTCGTCCATGTAAATCTTGTAATCAAACTACAGGTCGCAATTTTGAACAAAAATTAATGTAAATAAATTTGGCATACTGGTTTCTTACAGTCCAGGGATAAAGCCTATTGAAATTGGTTATGATCGGTCCATTATTTCATCTAATCCCCATACAAATATCCTCCCGGAAATGGGTTTAACGATCATAAATCCCTTAAATATAGCAATATTTTAATGAAATTTCGCATATATAAGTTCCATATAAGTCTAAATCTGTGTGCTGAATTTCATAATTAACCATAGCTCCCATATAAATCCCTTTAAAGAATATCACTTTAACGGCCATAAATCCCATTAAAATGTTAGTATCAAGTATCGACGTAATATTCTGTATTCGTAAGTTTTATTTTACATTTAAGTTAATTACAATTGGCACCAAGTCTAATTAAAGACCACTCTCCGAATTTGATGTACATAATGGTGTAGGGTATTATATGGTCGGGATTGACCGGCTATATCCTTTTGTCTCATTTAAAATCATTTTAAATATATGTATGTATTTATAATTAAATAAATTACTCAAAATTGAATTATTCTAACAAACAAAATTCAAATTTTACATATAAAAATCTAAGATCCAATTTTAATCACTTATTTTATTATATTTGATTAATTTATTAATTAATACCATAACAAAACTAATTCAAAGCCGACAAATTGTTTCATTATTAAGTTTCAATTTCGATCACTTGAATAATTGATACAATTAAAAAAGTAAAAAAGTAATTGTCTTAAGGGTGATAAAAATTCATAATGAAGGACTTTTTACAAGGTCCTATGGGAAATGTATCAGATAAATATCAGATAAAAAAAGTCGAATTTGTCGAATAAACATTTTGTCTGTATAGAGATTTGTACATGTGGGGAAAAAAGCACATCTTCAAAACAAATTGGTGTAGAAAAGGGACGTTTATTTTTGAACTCAATTTCTTTAACGAATTACAAAAAAAAAAGTAATAATCACATCTATTGTGAATAACAATTGGAATTTTTGTTCCCATAAAATTTTTATTCCCCTCGAAGGAAGAAATGCTATCGTGAATCTCCCATGAAAAATTTTTCTCGCTATCAGTTCTCAGTGAATGTAAAAAAAGAAGGAAATTATAAAAAAATAAAAATCAAGAAACACTTTTTTTTTAAATATACACATACATAATATTTAAAAAAAAAAAGTGAAAAAGCAAAGCAAAATGTTTAGTATTGGAGTGATAGTTTGATTGCAATATTAGTTTATTGTACTATTTAACTTTTATGTAGCAAAATAATTCGGATAATTTTTGGAAACCCCATAAAAAAAAATAATTATAACAATTTAAAGTGTAAATTATGTTTAGAATTGGAACAATAATTTTATTTTATGTTGAACAATATATCAGTTTGTGTCTTATTAATTGATCGTGGCCTTAAAATAAATTTTGTAAACTTTAATATCCGAATTATAAGAAGAACTACTTACATTTTCTGTTCTATTCCCCAGTAAAAATAAAGTCAACAAATTAAATGGAAAAGTGAAAAAAACTCGGGGGAAAAAATTATTCACGATAAGGGAAATTTTATTTTAGCATGAAATAAAACTTCACGGGGAATTTTTTCACGATTGCAAATTTAGGGAAAACATTTCCAAAATTCAATTATTAGCTACTTTTAACACATTTTACCCCAATGTGTGGCGTCAGTAAAAATTCCTTACTGTCCATTAGCAAGCAAACACAGTGAATTTTAATTTGTTTAGAATCATCTCCTATATCATTGCCACAACAAAAAAGTAACTAAGTGGTTTCAATATTAAATATTTTTTAAAACCGAATAAAAAATAATTTTTCTTTTAAATTCGAAACTTGAAAAAAATCAAAATTTAAAAGAAATTGCAATTGGTTTCATTTTTATAAGCTGAATTGTATACACTAAATTTTTTCAAGCGCAGTTTTTAGTGCAAACCCTAATTACTATTCCATACATAGTTTATCGAAACTACTATGTATAACCTCACTAAAGGTCCTAAACTTGAAGCAAATTAGACAATTGACTTATTTCTATTTTAAAAGAGATAAGTGCCATTAGTATCTGTTAAAATTAATTGTATCTAAAATGTAAACATTATTTTCTTAAACACCCTGTAAGAGTATCTCTAAAATTGTTAAACCTTCACTAAGATGCATGTTTCAATGAATGTATTGTCACTGAGGTTTTGAAAATTTTCGGTAAAGTAATTTTAGTTTTAGTTTACTTTCACAACTAACAGACAAACTGTCAGCTAACAAAGCTTTTAGCCTATCGAAACTAAACTAAAGCGACTGACTGACTGCCTGAATGACTGTCATAATAGGATTTCAGTTGTCAATTAAACTTGTATATGTACTAGTAAGCATTTGATAGCATTGAGAATGTGTAAACTACTACATTTGCAGTTTTAAATAATTTCTTTCTTCATTTTATGTAAATTTATCTTGATTTTTAGTACACATACACACATACATATAGATGAATGTATTATTTAATTCTTAACAATTGTCATTGTTGAAATTTTGCTATAAAATTTCAATAGTTTTATTTTAAATTTTTTGCTATTATCAAAAACCTTTAAATATTTAATGGCTTTTTTTTATGCAAATATTTGTGGTAAAATTTTTATGTTATTTTCTTGGAGATTTTAATGCTCTTAAGGAAATTTTTGTTTAATGAAGCAGTCAATTCATATCAATTATTTAATTTTTATATTTGTGTAAACAAATATGTTTTTAATACGTAATTTTAAATGAACAAACTAAAATTAAAATAAACTTAATTAAAAAAGAAAAATTAAAGAAAATCAACAGAGCATTTATTATTATAATTGAAAACAATATTGCTACATCGACTATTAAATACTACACTAACAAAAAATAAAAATACAAGACAAATATTAAATTAAAAATAAGAACAGGCTTATAAAGATATACAATTTTATTTAGCTACAAGGCTAAAAATTAAGATTTCATTTGCTATATATACTAAATGTTAACATTACTGTACTTTTCTCAGAATCTTCACATGCTTATGGTTATTTTTACTTGTTAAGCTACATAAATAAATAATTCTAGCAATTTTATAAATTTATAAATATATCGTTTTAATTTAATTTTAATGCCATCAATTTTATTTTATATATTCTTTTTACTTTCCAATTTAATTTTTATTTATTTTGTTTTACTATTTTGATAAACAAAAGGAAATTATTTATCATTTATTTTCTAAATTAGTTTTTTCCTTGATTAATGAATAAAATGAAAACAATTCAATTGTTATTTTTACTCAATTATTTAATTTTCAAAATGAAAACAATAGTAATTTATAAAATTGAATTGTCAACGAACTAACGAGAGGGAGGTTAAATAAGGAAAACTTACTCATACTCGGTGTTACCAGATAAGAGAATTACTTTTTAAATTTGGGATTTCAAATTTCATTTGTGTAAGGATTTTTGTGGGGAGAAAGAACTTTGGAGATTTTCATAAAAGTTTTTGTGTATTTAACAAATTATAGAAAATTCATAAAAATTCGAAAGTATCAAAAATTCAAATTTTTATTCTTTACTCATAAAGATAAACTTGTTGCAAATATAACAAGACATATTTGATTAAAATAAACCCATAAGTTTTGATTTTATTCACAAACTAGTCAAAATACTCATTATTTTATTTTTTATTGGAGTGATAGTTTTATTGCAACATTAGTTCGTTGTACTATCTAACTTTTATGTAGCAAAATAATTCGGATAATTTTTAGAAACCCAAAAAAAAAAAAAAAATTATAATTATAACAAATTAAAGTGTACAATATGTTTAGAATTGGAACAATAATTTTATTTAATGCACAGAAAAAATTATTACCGTATTTTTTACAATTAACTCAGTTGTTTAAATTTGCATCAAAATTTAATAAATATGTTCAAGAAAAAATAAAATAAAAAATAAATTTTAGTATGATTTTTTTTCCTATACACATTTTTAATTCATTCAATCATCTACTTGATTGATTTAATTAATTTATTAATTGGGAATTTTTTTCTGTTTTGTATTTTTTAAAGTTTTTAGTAATTGATATAATCATTTTGGTGAGAGGTGCAAATTTAATCAAGTTTATAATTGAATGAATTATTTTCATATATATTTGTTAATTGGTGACTTTTTTCTGTGTGTTGAGCAATATATCAGTTTATGCCTTATTAACTGATCGTGCCCTTAAAATAACTTTAATATCCGAATTATAAGAAGATCTACTTACATTTTCTGTTCTGTTCCCCAGCAAAAATAAAGTGAACAAATTAAAGGGAAAATTGAAAAAACTGCGGGGAAAAAAACCATTCAAGATTAGGGGAATTTTATTTTTAGCATGAAGTTATTCACGCGGAATTTTTTTCACGATTGCAAATTTAGGGAACGGGAAAACATTTCGAGGGAAAAAGTATTCATTATAGGGGTGATTGTTTTTTATCAATTATGTGTTAGTGTTTCCCTGTGCTATTCATCTTTGAGGGAGGATTTTTCTTTTGCCGACCAGTGTTATTTACAAAAAAATTTAGATTTAAATTAATAAAAATTACGTTATTTTATAAATGGCCTTAACTCCCTTTAAAAAAATAAGTGTCTTTTCAAAATTGTTTATTGAAAGCAAAAAATAAATCAAAATAGTGTCTTGCAATCAGTGTTGCCAGTTTAGCCTTTTTAAGGCTAAATCTAGCCCTTTTATTTTGCTTTTAGCCTCAAAATTTTCGTTTTAGCTTCTAGCCTTTTTTTAATTTTAAAATAGCCTTAAAAAGGCTAAAAATTTACTCATTTTATTTCTACAGAATTATCAATTTAAGCATTATTGTGTATTAGTTCGCACAAAAAATCGAAATTATTTATAGCAAAAATTTTCTACTGCGGCGCTTCATTCTACAAAAATATTATAAGTATTTTTTAACAAACGTTGTTACCTATAAAAACTATTTATGTTATATTTACAAATTCACTAAAATATCTTTAAGAAATACCAAAATCTAATGAGAAAAAAATAAATAAATGCGTTTTTAAATAAAAAAAATATATTAGCTTTTTTTTATGGCTTTATTTTTTGGGACATTTAGCCTTTTCTGACTTTTTTTAAAGTCTAATTTAGCTTCTTTTTTTCTCAAGTCCTGGCAACACTGCTTGCAATTCTTTATCAAGCGATAAATATTTTCGATAAGTTTTCGATTTTATTAAATATCAATAGATATTTTAATGTCCAATATAAAAATATCTATAAAATACATATTTATTCGAATCGTTTTAATTTTCAGAAAACCAATTTGATTTCAAAACCTTTATCTAATAATCCATTTTCACCATTTTTTTTTTTTTTTTTTTTTTTCTGATTTTTTAATCCCTTGAGACTATTATGCCGTTTTGGAATAAACTTCATGTTGATTTTATGCAAAAATAAAGTCAAACAGTTGAATTTTAATCTTACTGTCGGCACACACATGATATAAGAATAAATGACAAACTGACAGGCAACGGTGTTAAAGGCTGCCGTTTTATTGCGAAATCAAAAGAAAAATTCTTATTTCGCTTTGGTAAACTCATCTGGAGGGCATATTTATTCAAATATATGTGTATATACATCAAGTTTTCATACATGTATTATTTCAGTTCATTGCTACACATACATACATACATATGTATGTACTTGCAGTAGGTTACATTTATGATTGTAAAAATTTATTTTTTTCTTCAAATACTCAAATGGTATTCTATTCTTTTACTTATTCGGTTCTTTTACTAGGTGCATTTTTGTTTATCAAGTAAACGTTTTGGACTAAAGCCAAGAAACTGTTTATATCAAGTTAAAAAGCATTTTTAAATTTATTATTTTGTTATTTCCAAAAGAAAAAAACTTTTTGCAAATTTTTAAAGGTAAAAACGAAAAATCTAATACTAAAAAAAATTGTTGGTTGAACAATTTAAATTATTATTACACAAGGGTGGCTCCGGTGATGGTCGTTACCAATTTGTGTTTTTTTTTTTTTTTTTATTATAAGTGTTTTAATGAAATTCAAATGCAAGTAGAAGAAAGTGTGTTTTAATTACATTAAAACATGCACATGCAGGCAGCTTTTAAACTTAATGGGTTATTAAAAATTACTTTTACAAGTTGTAAAAATAAAAAACAAAATTAAAATTGCTTATTTGCATTTAAGGTTGGTAAAATGCTATTAAGGTGAGAAAAATTCTTAAAAAAAGGTATTAAAAGAAATAGAGCGCTAAGAAACCAGTTAAATGACAATCGAATGTTTTATATGAATGTAAGTATGTACCTAAATATAAGTGTGTTGACTGGAAAAAGCAATTTACTTAGTCGAACAATTTGATTGGAATACAGTGAAAGCTCCCATAGGCGGACAGCGATCGTCACGCTGATTTTGTCCGTTATCGGTATATGTCAGTCTATCGGATATGGTACATATTTTTGTTTTACAAAGGGTAATTCATTACTATTTATAATTTACTGGATTATAATGTACTGACGCAAACTACATTTATAAAAAAATTTCATGCTCATATCTTCAAAAATTATATTGACAAAAGTCAAAAGATCGTAACATTAATTTCAAAAACGAAACAGTCATAATATTTATTCCATTTAAGAAAAATTTTATTTGAAAAGTGTTTTATGTTTTATCTATTTTTGCATTAAGTTAACGTTTGAAAAATTTTACATAATAGCTCAATTTTAAAGCAAAAAACTAAAAATTGGGTTTGTTTTTTCTTTTGCTTCTGTGGCAAACGACATTTTTCATCTAGACATTATTTGCAATAAATTACTTTGAGTCTACATTAGACAAATTTTTATCAAGACAAACGTCAAAATGAACTCGAATTTATGGAAGGTGGTTATAATTGTGCAAAAACAACAATATGGCGAATTCATTCATGTTTTTTATGTATGCAGTTTGACAGCTGTAACAACCAAAAATAATAATCAGCTGTTTAACTGAGGCTACCTTGTATAGATTCGCACCGATTTTGTCGTTTGTCTTGATAAAAATTTGTCTAATGTAGACTCAAAGTTATGATTTCATAATATTTATTTTATCGAATTTATGCTTCTCTCCGTTTCTCTCATTTTTCGTACGCGAAAAAATCCTCTCCTAATTGGCTAAGGGTCAGACTTCTTTCAACAGCATTTTTACTAACGATTTTTTCACGAAATTAAAAGCATGTTGAGGACAAGTTTGACAACAAAGTCATCTACATATGATGGCATGTTGTTGGCATTTAAAAAGAACAGGATTAACTTGGGAAAATAATGTTTGGTGGCCTGGCCTCGATCTTAAGCAGCACCCAATTACTTTTTTTATATGACTGATGACAATGTCGCTCTGCACAATAACAGCAGAATTTCTATGCCCTTTGTTCAAAAAAGTTGTCAAGATTTTTAGGAATCTGGCGCCATTGTTTTGTACGAAAAATCATGGACCCATCAAAAAAAAGTCATCATTAAATTAAAAAAATTAAATTAAACAAAAATTAAAATAAGTAGCATCTTATTAAAAAATTGTCGGTACATTTATTTTACGGTTTTGGATTTTTGTCCGCCTACAAGAGATGTTTTCTCTAAAAACAGGTGTCCGCGTCCGCCTAACGGATATTAATTTATTCTAGAAATAGACAAAAAATATTTTCAAAAAAAAATTCCAATTAAATTATTAATTAGAATTTATTTCAACTATTTTTATAATTAAATTAAATAAATTTCTCAAAATCAAAGTATTCTTAACAAATAAAATTACATTTTTTATAGAAAAATATAAAACAAATTTTAATTACAAATAATTCACATTTAATTACTTTATTAATTGAAATTGAATCTATTAAAAAAATTTTTACACAAAAAAATATTGTCTATTAAACGATTTGTCAAAGATAAAAACTATTCCAATTACTTTTCTAATTATATCAATTATTCAATTAATCAAAATTAAAATTATCTGTTGTTATTATATTTTCTATTTTCTTATTATATCAATTAATAAATTAATCAAATATAAATAAAAAATAAGTGATAATTTGAAGAATTGAAAAAAAAAAATTTTATTATATCCAGATTGAATTTCAATTAATGAAATAATTGAATATTTTTAGATTTTTTATGTAAAATTTAAATTTAATTTATTAAATTAATAAAAGTTAAATAATTTATTAAATTACAAAAATATTTAAAATTATTATTAATAATTTAATTGAAATTTTTTAGAAACAATTTTTTTCTGTGTAAAATCCAAATTTAAGTAAAAATATTTAACATTTTATTACAAAACTTTAACCCTACGGTTCATACCGTAACGTGGTACTCGGGTACCATAGTGTAATTTTCATTGCTTTTATTCAAAAAATATATAATTTTATACAAATTATTCATTACGACTATTTAATTGGCCCCAGATCTTAAAGTAAATCGGTAAATACATATAGCAAGACATGTTTGAGTATTTAAGCGATGTCCCTCCCTGTGTCTTGCAGACCATAATAAACTCTTAATGAAGCTACAAATTGCAGTTTTTGAAATAATTGTATGAATTTTGGCTTTATATGATGCCGACACGAGCTCAGTTAAAATTAGTTTATAACGGTTACCTATTACAACCAAGTCCCCATACGATTTTTCTCCTAAAATCGGGTTTTGACTTCCATAAATTTTTTTAGTATTGCATAATTTAGTACATATAAAAGTTTTATGGACGTTAGAAACCCTATTTAACTTTCTAAAATAATTTTTATAAACGTAAAAACTAATCTATAACATTTCTTATTCATATCCATAGCTCCCATATTTAACCCATTTCCGAAAATCATCATTAAGTGCATAAATTTGTATTTGTAAACATCACGTTTTTTTTTAACAAAAGATTGTAAAAAGTATAAATTTAAATTTTAAACTTTACAACAAGACTTGATCTAAAATAAAACACACTTTCCATATAAACTCTCTGAGAAAATCGGTCAAGAAAGACTATAACGTTCTTACAGTCCTAAATAATGATAGCACTGACTTCATCCACAATTAAGCACAGGATCCATATAATATTCTGACCAAAAATAGGTCACGTCCAAGAATAAATTCTTTTTTACAACACTAAGAAATGTTGTCAGTGTTGTCATAGCGTCCTAACTATCATGTTTGCAGCAACAATATAGAAAGCTTACGTTCCTTAGAACGAATATAGGAAATAATTTCAATATCTTGAGTCCTTGCATGATATTTTGGAGTAAAAGTGGTGGACATTACTACATGATATTGAGAAACTGAAAAGAATTCATAAAAACCAAAGTCAATGCGGTGAAGGATGTAAAAATGGTTTAAATGTGCGCTATCATTGTCATATTCATAAATACTGGCTCAAAACAGCGTTAATTCGAAAATTTTTTAACTTTTCACATAATATCCTTTATTTCTTTTTCTGAAACTCCTAAATAACTTAGAAATATTAATGACTACTAATGGAGTCATTATTTAAAATTTGGTAATTTTGCCTGTCATGGACATTCTTATTGACTAGTTTAAACAAAACATTAGTAAAATTTTAACTTTATATGAATCAAAGGACAATAAAAATAAGATTTTCAATAATAAATAGTAAAAAAAGATGTTAATATTAGTGCAAAATACAGAAATTATATGGGGTACCCGGGTACACTGGGTATTGACTACCGTAGGTATCAACTTTAAAGCCATTTTACATATAGACCAAGTTAATAAAATTTAGATTTTTCCAGTTTTTATGATGTATAAACACCTTAATCACGACGATCTGAAGTTTTGTGACTATATCTTTCTTAATAAAGAAATGTGAGCACTTTAAAGTTAAAAGTTACTCGGGTATGTACCGTAGGGTTAATGTAAAGCCAATGTCAATGTCAAATGTATTGATTTTTAAAATAAATGCATAATTTTATTTACATATTAAGGGGGTTTTACACTATAATACTTTGCATTAATACCAAAAATATTTTCAAATGTATTATGGTATAAATACCTTCAATACTTCGTATGTTGAAATCTTGAAATTTTTAAAACGTTATTGCATCTCCTTAAGTAAATTTCCGCACTCCTTTTTGTTTGTAGTTTGATTTGTATTCAGTTTAGTTAAATTTTTCGTTTTTAATTTATTAAGAAATATTTTAATAAAGAAAATAAAAAATATGACATTCAATAATACTTTTCATAATACATTTTTTGATATGTATTATAGAAAATGAAACTCTGGTTTTAATACCAAGTATTATAGTGTAAAACCACCTTTAGTAATACTCTTATGTAATGATAATAATTATTATAATTAGTTTGACACTTTACCCCTGAAGCATATAATTTGATTACATTTTCTATTAATTTGATTTTTAAATTACATTAGACAAAACTTTTACTCATATTTACACGCTTCATACAAATATTTATTAATTGAATTTTTGTTGTCAGGTATTTTCTAAATTCTTTTTTTATTTTTTTTTTTAATCATACATGTCTCAATATCTTTCTATATCAAATATAAATAATATTATTGTATTCAAATGTACAAATACATTGAAATGAATCAAACCACTGAAGGTCAAGGTAATAAACCAGAGGAAGCCAAACCAAATGTTCAATTTTCGGAGTAATGAATGACACGGGCAGGGTACGTTGCCATGTATCATATAAAATAACGAAACATATACATAAAAAACCACAGTAAAAGTAAAATTTATAAAAAACAGAATAAAGCAAAAAAAATATAAATAAAGTTGGAAAATTTGTATTTTTTTGGGCAAATCAATCAAATGTACATGAATTGTACAACAATATTAATAATATAAATTTGAAATAAACCAATAAGCATTAGAATTAAAATTAAATAAATCTTTAAAAAATTAAATATAAAATTAAACTGGATAAATTTTAGAAAAGATATTGGAAATCATTTTCAATTTCTTCACGTATTATATGACATTTAAAACCCATTTAAATTAAAAACTTTGTTTTTTAATTCATTTGTTTCAAAATTTTCTTTTGAAATTTTGTTTTTATCTTTCTTTTTGAGAACGAAATTTATAAAAAAAATTGAAGCATAAAAACAAGCCGGATTTCTCTCGATTCTGCACCTCTGGCTTCTTCTTTTCCTTTTTCTCCTGTGGACTCAGACTTGCTAAAGTTATAATGATTTTCAATCAATGTAAATCGAATTATAATTTATATAAGATATAAAGTTTAAGTTAATTTACTTAAGATGCTGTAACAAATTTTTTTGTTTTATTGAATTTACAAACGCATAAAAATTTCATAAATATTAAATTTCAACTAAATTGTTTATTGGGTAACTTTCATGTGCGTTTCTGAAAAAAAAAAACTTATATTTGTATCTTCAAACAGACAGACGATTATATTTATATAAATACGATAAAATATAAATTTTGAATGATAAATTTCTTTTTCATTTTTTTTTTTTTTTTATTATTTTTTTTGTTGTCCATCTATTTTATTTCAAAATAAATAAATAAAACAAAAAGAAACCTATGAGTAAAAATATAATTAATTTTAGTTTATTTACTTAAGTTTGCTCGAATAACCTTTGAACTTTTGGATTTTTTTTTGTACATAAGATAAAATGTACAATTTGATATATTTTTTTATATTTTTAAAAATTTATTGTACCTACTTCTTTTTGAAAAATTCAACATCTCAAACATTGTAACGCCTTAATTTACTTGGTTGAAAAACGTTTTTTTTTTTTTTTTTTGGAAATAATTCTGTAAATGTTGGATATTTCACATGGTCAGAGCTGAGGTTTTTTCAGGTTGATTTGGAGGAGCATAGCTACATAGCGGGTCATTGGGATAGTGGGTAGACCCACGTCAAAAAATAATTTTTGATTTTTGAATGTAAAAAAAAAAACATATAGATTTTGTAAATCTTAACAAAAAAAAATGCTTACATGAGCAGGTTGTCCCTTTTAGTTTAAGAGATTTTTATTTTAAAGCAAATTTTACCCTCGTTTTACTAAATTTCTTACTTAATTCTTAATAACATTATTGCATATAAATATGTATATTTAACCGATAAAAATTTATAATAACAAACAAATTTTACGTTTTTGGGGGCCGGAACAAATGCCAACCTTTTTGAAAAATTTTAGAAATTCTAGAAAATTTTATTGATGGTTTCAAAAGAAATCTGAAC
This sequence comes from Protophormia terraenovae, assembly GCA_951394005.1. Classification (NCBI taxonomy): domain Eukaryota; kingdom Metazoa; phylum Arthropoda; class Insecta; order Diptera; family Calliphoridae; genus Protophormia; species Protophormia terraenovae. The sequence continues at coordinate 130,842,988 of OX596076.1, forward strand.
GTAAATGCGCGTAAAGCAAAACCAATGCGCTTTGGGAAAAAATATTTCCCCATGCCCTATCAAAACTTTTTTTTTTTTTTTCTTTTTTTTTTTTTGTAAAATTCTCAAAAACGAAAAGCCGAGATTAAAAAAAAAGTATGTTGGATATAACTCCTATATGTTGTTTAAACATACAAAAAGTATTTTCTGAGCAACGCCTTTTTATTGAAAAGTTAATTTTTAAAACAAGTTTTCCTTGGACCGGAATTTTGAGTATTTTGGTACAAAAAAGATAAATTTAAGATAAATTTATCTTTATTATGCTAAAATTTCATTGGAATAGCTCCACTCATTTAAATATTATTTAGGTTCAAATATTAACATTGTTTTCAAAAATAAACTTAAAAATTTTTTTTTTTCGAGTCATGGTGTGGAGAAATGTCACGTCACGAATTCTAGATTTGCTAAAAATGCGTAATTTTGCTAGGGTTAATATAAGTACCATTTTCAGCAACAAAAACTTTTAACTATTCAAGAAAAAAAATAATATTCCAAAATTTTATAAATATCAACTTTATTTAGTTACTCAAATATTATCTTTTTGTTATAAAAATTAGACGAGAATTACTCTTATATATTTATGCTGGTAACTTTTAATATTTGTTGTCATATTTGTCAATATTGTGTTGTCATTGGAAGGAAGTACCTATTTAGTGCTGAAAAAGAGCCGCAGCATGGTTGTCATTGATAGGATGTTCTTTTTCATGAGTCTTATTGACAGTTTTTGAAGTTCTCTTAAAACAATGTTTATATAATTTTTTAATTTAGATTTATTAAAAGATAATAAACATACTTTTAAAATGCTGAAATTGTAATTTTCATAGAAATCATTATCCATTTTTCCTGCTAAAGGTATTAAGCCCAAATTAAGCAGAAATTACAATAGCGCGTAGTCAGCAACAGTATCAGCAAAAATTATCAGCTGATCACTGTCAGCACAACATGTTGCTGCTGTTATAATTACAATTCAGCGTAGGCAGCCACAATTTACAAACACCATCTAGCTTTGTTTTACTTGTGTATTTTAGCCTCTCATTTATTTGATTACTCTCTTTGTCTCGCTCTCAATCTGAATGCAGCGCAGTGAATTTAGAAACAAGGCTAAATGAAACAGCACTGCAACCTGCTGCTGACCAAATGTAATCATCACCATAACAAACAGTGCATTCTAAATAATCAGCTGATTATGGCAGCACACACTGCTGCTGACTACGCGCTATTGTAATTTGGGCTTTACATTTACGCGTAGTCAGCAACAGTATAGTAATAACTTGCAAAAACATTAAAAATATGCACTTAGTTCTACTTTTTAAGTGATGAAAATTTTTTGAACTTACTTGCAAAAATCTTTTTCTTTTTTTTTTTTTTTTTTTTGCATTCTTCCTTGCTATATGATATTATTTCAAACACACTTTTCTCGGTATTATTTTAGGCGTTATCATAATTAATAATTTAATATTAAATTTCAATATGTCATGTCCTTTATAAGCAATTTTAAGTATTTTGTGTATTATACATAAATGATGACTATCATTTATCGATAAATATCTACATGTACACAAATATTAAATATTAGATGATGCCAATACACGTATTTAAAGTTGTAATTTTTTCAACGACCCGAAAAACGACCTTGTTTGGCTTTTTTTACAATAATTTCTCTTTAATATAAAATATGATTGATTTGTCAGTAGAATGATTAAAAAATTAAACTGAAACGTAGTAAAACTATTTTTTTTTTTTTTTTTTTGTATTTTTAATAAATTTTAAGGTATTTTTAAATGTTTACGCTTATTTAAAATTAAACTACAATTTATTTAAAAGGATTTATTTAAATATACAAATTATAGCTAAAAAGTTAATCAATCATTTTAAGGCCTAATTTCTCCATTTCAAGCTTTTAAAAATTTGCCAAAGTCTATGAACTTTGATTTTAGACAAGCCATTGATTTTTTATAAATCCGGTGTGACCCAATTTTTATTTATTAATCACTTTATGTGCTAACATTTTTTACACTTCATTTTAATTTCAAAACGACATTGACAGGTGGTTATACAAAATGAATAAATGAATAAGTAATGAATGAATGTTTAAACAAACCAATTTATTTAATTTACAATACAACAACAGATTTTGTTATCAATGAATACACACGTAGGTATATTTTTTCAATATTGTTTTGTTGACAGGGTTAACGGCCTTTAAAAGGATGTAGAGTATGCCATCAAATATAAAATGCAATTTTAAATTATGACAAGCAAAAATGTTTGTAAATAAATATTGTAGAGAGAAAAATAACAGTTAGTACCATACATGATATAATAATAGAAGGTAGAATCATTAGGGAGAGTTGTCAATTTTAATTCTTGTTATGTCAAATAGAAAACAAAAAATCAAAAACAAAAATTTAAAAAATATAAGGAAAAGGAAAAAATTAAAAAAGTAAAATAAAAATTATTAAAATGTTTTTCTTTATATTTATGTATTTGAATTTAAATTTTTTTTTAAGAAAAATATATGTGTTACAATTTTTTAGATAGATTACAAAACTGCCTAAACACCAAAAGCTTTTCGGGATTCCTGCTATATCTTGCTATTCGCCTTTGTAGAATGTTTCCGAAACAAACACCACACAAAATATTTTAAATTACAACATATGCTTGCAAGCATTACTTAAACTTCCTTCCAAAGATGGGCCAGAATACATCTTGCACTTGTACTGTTGTGGCGAGTCCAGTAGTTGAATCCCAATGTTGAGGACTATATATTAGTATCATATTTGTCGGCAGTGGACATAGAATTGTAGAATATATTTGTGAACAAAAATTTTTAACAAATATATTGTAATTTTTTTTATTTTTTTATATTTTGTTTTGATTTTTTTTTAATATTTTCTTGTTTGACACTTCATGGTAAAATAAATTGAGAGCTCTCTCTCTAATGATTCTACCTTCTGTTATTATATTATGGTACCATAGTATATACAAGTAGTCCGACTCTTTGGCAGTAATACTTAACTCTAAGAGTGTGTTAGTGAAAAAGTACCTAACTCTAAGTATGTGTTAGTAAAAAAAAATGTAAATCTATTAATGCTTTTTTATTTTCCCCATATACACTGAGTTTTATAAAAATGTTTTAAAATTCAATTTCTTCGAATTTTCAATACCAAAAATTTTAACTCTGTTGTACAATTTAATTTGTAAAACAAATTGTCAAAAATGTATAAAAAAATATATTGTGTTTAGTGCAAATTGGACCCATTTTCAAAATAAAAATGTGCTAAAAGTGTTACAAAAAATTATTAAAGTGTGTGTAATTGTGTAAAAAGGTGCAAAAATTTTTCATAATTCCAAGATTTAAAGGTAAAATTTCCATGTGTTTTCTTTGTATTAGTTCTCTCACAATTCACACGACACCCGTATATGAGAGAGAGAAATTTTACCAAAAGAGAGTCGGACAATTTTGTATACTTTGACAAAGAATACTAAGAATAGAAGGATTGTCAAAAAAACCTAACTCTGTTGTCAAAAAAAACCTAACTTTAAGATTGTGTTAGTCAAATTTTATTTATATGTATTAGTGCTGAAACCACTTTCACCACACATCATAATCATACATAGTTGCACAAAAGAGTATTAACAAATTATTAAATATAATTCATCACAATTATATTCGCAGATTTTTATCTTTTGATGCGGGTTACAGCCACAAATAGTAATATAATTACATTTCTTTGCTTTTTGTTGATGAATATGAAAATAATTTAAAATTTTTTTAAAATCTGTTTTATTTTTAATACCAAAAGTAGCAACATTGTTCGTTCAATTTAAATTTCAACATACAAAAAAGGAATGTCAAAAATAAAATAAAAAAATATTTTTTCAGTTTGTGGAAAATATTCGTTTAACGGGAGTTAAAATACTATAAACGCGTGTGAAAAAAATAATAAAAATATCGTGTGTTTGTTGAAAAATGTGTCGCGTGTGTAATTTTCCTTAAATTTTAAAGAAAATATTTGTTTTTTTTTGTGTTGTTTCTCTCTCTCACAAGTGTGTTGAATTCACACAGAACTTGTATGTGAAGAGAGAGAAATGTTGTTGTAGGAAAGCGTACTATTTTCCCTTCTTAGTATTCTTTGTACTTTGGTTAGTACTTTTTTAAATAGAACTTAAAAAATAGTACTTTTTATGTTTTTTTTTTTTTTTCAAATATAGTACTTTTTTAAATTGGAAATATTAAAAAAAAATATATATTTTTTAAAGAGCTAGTTTTATTTAATCAATTTAATTTCTTTTATATAGCCAAAAATTATTTTCAAGAGCCCATTTAAGGACCGATTTTGTTGATTTTAAATAACATAATATTCATAACTATTCCTGATATTTCGATACATCACACGTAGTAAGATTTTCTCCAGATTCTTCGGAATGTAGATTTCAACAGACACACGACGATCGATTCATGTACATTAGAGTGTCCCGAGGAAAGTATTTTTTTGAGATTTCGATGTAGGAAGACCCTCAAACGATGCGGAAAAATTAGCTTAATATAAAAAAGATATTAAAAAATTTTAAAAATTTGTCTTCAGTTTCATACCAACGATTGAGAAATCATGGGTCCCATACATTTTGGCAAAAAAAAAGTTTGCATTTTTTATCGAAATGGGTGTCAGAAATAATTAAACATTTTTATTCATTTTGCAAGCAAAAATATCAAACTTTTTTTGCATGATGTTCTAAAATTATGGTTTATGGACCAATATTTTTGCGAAAAAATTGTTAAATACTTTTTTCATAACTGGCTCAAAATTATGAATTTTTGATACCCAATTCAAGACAAAACTCAATACTTTTTTCGGATGAAATGTTCTAGAACCGTGACTTTCAATCGCTGGTAGGGACCTTAAAAACAATTTAAAATTTTTTTAAATATTTTTTCCATATTAAGAGCCTATTTACATTGGGGATTATCGCAGCATTTTTTAATGATATTTTGCTTTGAAGTTGCTTCCAAATCCCTTCTGCATTTACACATATAAATTTGTATTGTGAAATTTTTTCAAAAATGTTTGACAAAAAACAACAAATCATAAAAATTTAAAATAAATTTGAAAAAATTTCATGAAATTTTTTGGCTTTGCGACGACATGCAACTTTTCTTAACCCGCTTGCCTCTCTACACCTCTTGCCTACAAACGTAAAAGTTGCAGCGATTTTTTCTGGGGAAAATCCCCAATGTAAATGAGCTCTTAGTTAATTTTTACGCATCGTTTGAGGGGTCTTCCTGTAATGTACGGAACGTAATGTCACGCTTTGTCATCTTTGATGAAGGAAGTAAAAATCACCGCATTTGCCAAACAACCACAAAAATCGTTAATAGTAGAGAAAATCACTCACAAAAAAGTTAACAAAATTTTAAAAATTGATTTTATAAAACACAAGGCTAAAGAAACCTTTACGTAATCAACATTTTAAAAGGAATTTCTAAAACTGGGGTTACAAAATACACACTGTGCTTCTAGTATTTAGCCAATAATTGTATTGTTCAAAGAATACTAAGAATAGAAGGCTTGTCAAAAAAAACTAACTCTGTTGTCAAAAAAACCTAACTTTAAGATTGTGTTAGTCAAATTTTATTTATATGTATTAGTGCTGAAACCACTTTCACCACACATCATAATCATACATAGTTGCATAAAAGAGTATTAACAAATTATTAAATATAATTCATCACAATTATATTCGCAGATTTTTATCTTTTGATGCGGGTTACAACTACAAATAGTAATATAATTACATTTCTTTGCTTTTTGTTGATGAATATGAAAATAGTTTAAAATTATTTTAAAATCTGTTTTATTTTTAATATCAAAAGTAGCAACATTGTTCGTTCAATTTAAATTTCAACATACAAAAAAGGAATGTCAAAAATAAAATAAAAAAAATATTTTTTCAGTTTGTGGAAAATATTCGTTTAACGGGAGTTAAAATACTATAATCGCGTGTGAAAAAAATTATAAAAATATCGTGTGTTTGTTGAAAAATGTGTCGCGTGTGTAATTTTCCTTAAATTTTAAGGAAAATATTTGTTTATTTTGTATTGTTTCTCTCTCTCACAAGTGTGTTGAATTCACACAGAACTTATATGTGAAGAGAGAGAAATGTTGTTGTTGTAGGAAAGAGTACTATTTTCCCTTCTTAGTATTCTTTGGTTTTGTTTATGAACTGATTTTTTTAATACCAAACAAACTTGATGTAAGACGAATATTTGAGAAATATTTCGTCTCCCTAGGCGTTCCGCCCATAGCCCTATCCTTCTGTCAGATCTTATGAGGACCCAGAAATATATATACTTTATGGGGTCTTAGATGATTTTTTCGATATGTTTCACATGGAATGACAATAAAAAGTTCAAAATTAAATAATTTTTTTTTTTTTAATATAAACCTTAAGAAAATCTGGTGATTACAAAATTCCATTAATTTAAAGTAATAAAACTTCAATATGTCAAAATCAACAATGACCATTATATATCAATAAATAACTTTTAGTTTGCTCTAACTTGACAATGGGAATTTTACTAAAACTTTTGCAAACTAAATTGGAAAAAAGTGATAATAAAATACAAGCCACTGGAAAAACTTTTTCTTTATTAAAAAACTGAATCAGGAAACAAATTTGTTGAACATAAATATTTATATGAACATGTGTATATGCCACAAATAATTTAAGTAGAAATATTACAATTCTATTAAATTAAATTAAATTTTTATTAAATATAGATAACAAAAACTGTTTTCCTAAAGCCCACATACATAAATGTTCAACGCCTTCAAAAGAAAAAAAAAAAAACCAAAAATAAAGAAAACAATTAAATAAGTTTATACATACAAATAAAATTGCATACAATAATAATAAATAAGGAATAATAATAAATAAAGTATAAAATAAATAATAAATGAATACATGAATAATTGTTATAGTTTATTTTTGTTTTTCTTTCTTGGTATTTTAACAGGAACTGGTGGCCATTTCCCCTGAAAGGCGTAATTGGCGTGGAATTTTTATAGCATTACTGGTCATAGCAGCCGTATTTAGTTTAATTATATTTTCCATATTTTTATTATCGCCAGGTAAGACAGAAAAAAATATAATTCTTGAAAATTTTTCATTAATATAGTAAATTAGTTTAATACTATTTATCCAATCAATAAATTTCTTTGTAATTTTTATTTTTATTATTTTTTTTTTTTTTTTCTGTATATTTTCAACAAACTAGAGGATGAAGGTCTACGCATACGTGGCAGCAGGTTAACGTTAAGTGATATTTTAAGTAAACGATTTCAGTGGAAACCATTCAATGGCACTTGGCATAGTGGTAAGTATAAAAACTTATTTCAAAATAACTAGTAATAAGTATTTTAAAAATAGTACAAGTCCTTAATATATTTTCATAAAATTTAATTTTAATTACGTTTTTAATTTATTTTTATTAGACACTGAATTAGTATTTCGTGATCCCAGTGGAGGTCTTTCAATAGTTAATTTAGATAATTATACAACAAGAGTTTTAATGACCAATTCAACATTTGTAAGTTAAATAGAAATTAAAAAAAAAAAAAACACCTAAAATAACAAACAATGAAAGATTTTACCATTAAATTTGAAATTGTTTTTAAATTTTTAGCGGCAATTGAATGCTGAAACATATTTAGTAGCACCAGATCTTAAATATGTCTTGCTGCAGTCCGATAGTAATGCGGAGGGATCAAGGTAAAAAAAAAAAAAAAAAACAAATGAAATTTAATTTTAAATTCAAACGAAAATAAATAAATGATACATTTTTAATGAATTTCGAATTTTATTACAAAAAGAAACAAAAAAGCAAAGAAATCACTAAAAATAGCTAAACACAATAAACAAAATTAAAAGTGTTCTGTTTTTTTGTTCATTACGTTTTCATAAATATTTAAAATTGTTTTTAAAATAATGTTATTTACTTAACGTTAACACTAAGTAAATAATAGTCTAATGTTATTTGTAATAATTTTTAAATTTAAAAATTTATTAATTTAAGTGTGAATATTTTTAAAAGGAAATCATTTTCATTAAAAATATTAAACAGGTTTAATTTGTTTATGCATATTTTTGCTAAAAACAAAAGAATACCAGAAAAACTCAAAACACTCTTAATAAATATTTAATTTAAAAATTACAAAAATTTTTTTTCTACTTTTTTATATTCTTCGACAGGCATCATGTCTATGAGGTACAAACAGCAAATACCTTTCCTTTGGGACCAACTGAAAATATAGCGGAAGCACCACGTTTACAATTTGTGTTATGGGCACCTTACAATAATCATTTAGTAACAAGTAATAATGGTGGTAGTAGTAGTAGCAGTAGTAGTGGTGTTACTAATAATGGTGGTTCCATTACAAATACAATTTCCACCTCTTCGTCATCTTTAAACACACCCACAACTCCATTACCCACACCCACTAGCGGTAGTCCACTATTGAATAGTCTGGGCAGTGGGGCCAGTGTAGCGAATTTAGTTAAACCCCCTCCACCCATTCAGCTACAGCAACAAAATCAAGAGGCTTCAGCGTCATCGCTTAATAATGGATTAACTAAAGCTTTGGCCCAAAATCAAGCCATTGCTTTTGTCTATGAAAATGATATCTATTATAAACCGAAAGTTCAGGGAGAACTTGTGTGCCGAATAACAACAACAGGTGAGTTTTTATAGCACTATTCGGCCAAAAAATCCTTCCTTAAAGAAAAGGATTTCGATGTGCTAAATATGAATCTACTTTCAGTTTTTTCCCATCAGGTCTGGATGTATTGATGGGCGTGTCTAATATTTTATTCGTTTCCTAAATAATAATGTAATATTAGCAATGCCCATTATGTATTCGCCTTATTAAGAGTTAACCATTTTATTATTTTTTTTATTTTTTATTATTATTTTTTTTACTTAAAAATTTCATAAAGTACTATAACAAAAATAACAAAAAAGTACCACGAAGTGTCTGCTGGTACATTCTCACCACAGAACCATATACATATATTAAATTTCATGTACAAAAAGTACCAAAAAATGTCAATATTATAGAAAATTCAAAAAGTACCAAAAGTGAATTATTACTAACATAGGCCCAAGTATCTTTTGCAGGTTTCTATGTTCAATATTGTAAAAAAATCCAAAAAGTACCAAATGTAAACATTAGCATTTACAAAAAATACCAAGGACATGCTTGAACCTTGAACCTTCGAAATAAGTATACGAAAAAAATATTTCTATACAAAAAAGTAACAAAAAATCGCAACTTCTAAACTCTTATTCTCATTATAGAAATTTAAAAAAGTACAATTGAAAGAACAAAAACAAGTACCACGAAGTGCCAACTTGTGGATTCTTATACACTTAGGGTCATATAGCTATAATTTCATGCTTCTAGTTACCTTAAATATTATAGAAAATTCAATAAGTACCACATAGTGCCGCCTTGTGAATTAATTTCATGTTTCTAGGCATAGAATAGAACTAGAAGTTTATGTGAGAGCCACCCTATACTAAATTTTTAAAAAAATTTACTAATTTTTTTGAAAATACAAAAACAAAATATATGTGACTACATATATTTTGTTGTTGTATGAATTAGGTTTCTGACAATTGAATTAGGTTTTTTTCTCTCACATAAATATCTAGTTGTTAATCTATGTTTCTAGCAAAGAATACTAAGAATAGAAGGCTTGTCAAAAAAAACTAACTCTGTTGTCAAAAAAACCTAACTTTAAGATTGTGTTAGTCAAATTTTATTTATATGTATTAGTGCTGAAACCACTTTCACCACACATCATAATCATACATAGTTGCACAAAAGAGTATTAACAAATTATTAAATATAATTCATCACAATTATATTCGCAGATTTTTATCTTTTGATGCGGGTTACAACTACAAATAGTAATATAATTACATTTCTTTGCTTTTTGTTGATGAATATGAAAATAGTTTAAAATTATTTTAAAATCTGTTTTATTTTTAATATCAAAAGTAGCAACATTGTTCGTTCAATTTAAATTTCAACATACAAAAAAGGAATGTCAAAAATAAAATAAAAAAAATATTTTTTCAGTTTGTGGAAAATATTCGTTTAACGGGAGTTAAAATACTATAAACGCGTGTGAAAAAAATTATAAAAATATCGTGTGTTTGTTGAAAAATGTGTCGCGTGTGTAATTTTCCTTAAATTTTAAGGAAAATATTTGTTTATTTTGTATTGTTTCTCTCTCTCACAAGTGTGTTGAATTCACACAGAACTTATATGTGAAGAGAGAGAAATGTTGTTGTTGTAGGAAAGAGTACTATTTTCCCTTCTTAGTATTCTTTGGTTTCTAGGTTTAATATTATAGAAAATTCCAAAAGTACCATTAGAAGAAGTGTAATTTATTCTAACTCAAAAATATATAAAATAAGTACCATTTGACTTCTTTCATAGGTACCGTTAGAGGGAAATAAACTAACCATTAAAGCCTACTGATTTCTACTTTTTTACTCAGAACCATATAAGCTAATTTTTATGCTGTTAAATGTATTTTTTGAAAACATAAAAAAAAAATTGACATTGTAAGCAAAAGTTCTATAAACGTCTTGGTATCCGAGTTCTAACCTAGCAATAACTTTAGACGGTAAGCACATAACAATGCCAAAAGGCGGATGAAACACTCATTAATTTTATATGGCGATGTCCACGAATTCATAGGAACCCTTTATTATGATACTTATTTAAACAGACAAATAGGTAGTTAATCGAATACTACAAAAAAAGCGTCGCTAATTGTTCTCACATACAAATATGTATAAATCAGAGATGCGCAATTTTCAAATTTCCTGACTCGCGAGTCTAGACTACAAATGCTGCTTACGCAACGCTGCTTCACACGTACACTATAAACTACTTCGTTTGACTGCTGCTCTCTCATTAATGTCAATGTAAATCAAGCAGAGTTTTTTGCTGCTTCACATACACAAGCGAAAATGTATAGTAGTGTGTGTGCGCATCACTGGTATAAATTGAAATAATTTGCTAAAAAGAAATACGGATTAAGTTCGAGATTGAACCTACAATCAAACTGAGCCATTGCTGAACTAAATGAACTTGTTATTTACTGATAACTAGTTATGCTACTACTAATGAGTCTAATAACTAGTAGTAATTTCCAAACGTCCCATAAATTGTTTAGCAAAATTACCTAAATGAGTTTGAAAATATGTTTAGTTTTATTCTTTAAAAAATGTATCAGGCATCTGTCCGCTTATTTTTAATTTTTTTTTTTTTTTTTTTATTATTATTTTTTAATTAATAATTATAGGAATTACTTTTTTTAATCTACATGTAATGCAGAAAAACGCATGATGAGATAATTTGTTTTATAAATATCTTTGTATGTAACATTATTTTACAGGTCAAGCTGGTATTGTTTACAATGGCATACCAGATTGGACATATGAAAATGTACCGGAATTGGATAGTCGTGGCGGTAGTATGGCATTTTCACCGGATGCATTATATTTGGCATTTCTTACATTCAATGACAGTGATGTCAGCGAATACAAGTAAGTATTTGTACTATTTAAAGAAAATATAGAACATTACAACTATTTGGTAATTTTTTTTTTCAACGTAGATATACTTGGATGGGAGATGATTTAAAGTATCCTGCAGTTCTTACACAACGCTATCCTAAGGCAGGCTCTACTAATCCTAATATAACTGTTAATGTGGTTAATCTATCCGTCCTTAAATACATTTTTCCCACACAAATCAAACTTCCTGCAGAATTGGCAAATGGCAGCTATATTGGTGGCTTAACATGGGCCACACCCATTGACCTATCAGTCACCGTAACAAATCGCGCACAAACTAAAGCTCACACGGTGCTATGTAGAGCACCCGAATTTAATTGCAACATTGCACACACCGAGGTAACGGTCAATGATGGTTGGGTGTTACCGGCAGAACGACCCATATTTTCGGCCAAACTCAATAATCAATTGAAAAATCAATCGAATAATACAAGTATTAACGAAAGCTTCCAGAATATAACGAATGGTCAAACAACTTATGAAATACCCAATGGTGGTTATTTACTAAAACGTCTTCCGGTACGTGATGGAGAACATGGTCACTTTCGTCATGTGGTTTTTATTTCGTCGATAGATCGTAGACCGGTGCCCTTGACAATGGGCCGCTTTGAGGTAACCGAAATTGTTGGTTGGGATGAGGCCAATGAAATTGTCTACTTTATGGCTGCTCCTGAGAAGCGTCCTGGCGAAAGGCACCTCTACAAGATCAGCCTTAAGTTGAATGTTACAAAAACGAATCGCACCTACATAACCTCATCACAACCCACATGTCTGACGTGTGATAACACGCCCAGTACCTTTAAACTTAATAATGGTCGACCGGCCAAAAATCCCGAAGATGTGGACGATGACGAGGAGGAATGCGTCTATATTATACCTAAAAATTGTCTCTATAATAAAGTTTATTTCAGCAAAGATTTCTCCTACTATGTTCAGGAATGCTTGGGTCCCGAATCGCCTAGTGTTTATTTGGTAGATACTCAAAGCAATCTAAAGACAATCGTACTAAATGCAGGCGACAATTTAAGACATCGTTTGCTGCAGTATGCTCTGCCACAGATACGAACATTTAATGTAGAGATACGTCATGGTTTTCATGCTCAGGTGAAACTATTTTTACCGCCCGGCATGAAAGAAGATGAAGAAGTGGCTTTTCCCATGATTTTACAAATGTAAGTTATTCAATAACTTTCCGAATATATTTTTGTTATTTAAAATTGTATTACTTTCTCAGAGATGCTTCACCCGGTTCACAATTGGTTAATGAACGTTTTCACGTGAATTGGAATTGGTATTTATGTAGTCAACGTTCTTTTATTGTGGCGCAAATTGATGGACGTGGCAGTGGCTATCAAGGTGAACTACTGCGTACTCAAGTTCATGGTAAACTTGGTACAGTAGAAGTTGAGGATCAATTAGCAGTATTAACGTAAGTACTCTTATAATGTTAACAATAACAATGTATGTACCTACTACTCGATTAAAGGAAATATACATTATTATTTTTATTTCCTAAATTTGTGTTTGTGTTGGTTTGTTTTCATTTCTTTTTTTCTTTTTCCTTTAGTTACCTGCGTGACAATTTGAAATTTATTGATCCCTCACGTATCTGTGCTTATGGCTGGGGTTATGGTGGCTATGCTACAGCCATGACTTTAATCGATGATTCCCAGCAGGTATTACAATGTGGTGTAGCTGTTAATCCTATAGCATCATTTGGTTATCATTGTAAGTTTTTCTTTCACTTCTTTATGTATTGTTTTGTTATTTTAAATATCAAACATTTTAATTTTTTCCCCTTAAAGATTCCTTTTTTACGGAACGTTATATACCGCTCAAAGGTGATTATTTGCGAGCGCTACAAGAGGCCGATTTAACAATGAAAGCTGGTAACATTAAAGGCCGAAATTTAATGTTGATTCATGGTACAGCTGATACTTTTGTGCATCAGGATCATACGTTAATGTTGGTGAAAGCTTTAGTTGATCAAGAGGTTAAATTTAGACATCAGGTAAGATATGGGTATGGGTAGTTTAATTTAATATAAAACTTGACATATTATAGTTTATAACCAGGGCAAGTTTTTATATGCACAGAAAAAAATTGAAATATGCGCTTGAAAAACCACGAAAAAATGGTATAATATGCACAGAAATATGCAAAAATAGCATGAATATGTATATCAAAACCAACGAATTTATGCATTCTTATATATTAATGTGTTATGTATTTTTTTTTTAACTTTCAATCTCTAATAGATTTCGATGTTTATAAAAATATAACTACTTTAATTTAAAATATCATATTTAACGCTTCCGAATTTTTTTTCTCTACAATATTTACAATGTACTCAAAATACACAAAATTTTTGGAAATCATTAGTTTGAACTCCAAAAAATCACATACAAATTGTGTTTTTGTTAAGAAAATTAACTTTTGTATCCACTATATGCAAATTTATGCAAAGATTTAAAATATAAGCATTTTTTGTGAAATTCTTTTGAAATATGCAAATGCTTACTTTTCAAGCAAAAAACTTGAAAAACTTGTCCTATTTATAACTTTTCAAGTTTAAGTTAAGTTTAAACTAAAATTTATTTAAGAAAATGCATGTTATATTATTTTCTTTAATTTTTAGGTCTATCCCGATGAAGATCATTTAATGTTAAAATCTTTATCTCATGTCTACCAAACCATGGAATGGTATTTCGATGATTGTTTTGGTCCCAATGATGATAGTGAATGGGATCCAACTGGACTGTTTGTGTTCAAACAATAATTGTTAATGTTAGCAACCATTTAATTATAACATTAATTAGTAATTAATTAGAACATTTTAATTAATTTTTATATTAAAAATGAAAACCAAAAAAAAAAAAAAAAACATAAATCAACAAATAAAAAAAAATACGTTTGTTAAATTAAAACAAGTGATGAATTCATTTTTATGTATGACTGAGTAAATTTAACACAAAAGATATATAAATAATATTTATTATATTTAATTATTTATTATTAAAATTATAATAATTTTTTATTTTATTTAATTAAATAATATTTGTATACATACAGCATTTAAAATTGTTAACTTGTAATTTAAAGAAAAATCCCCAAACAATTAGTGTGAGTCAGTATTTTTTTATTTTGTTTTTTTGTATTGACTGAAATTGTTTACAATTTAAAAGGTTTGATTTTGTTTTTAAAGTATTTTATTAATTGTTTAAAAAAATAAAATAAATGAAAATACAATGTAGATAAATATTTATTTTTTATAAATATTGGATGATATATTAGTGTATGAGTATTTTTAGAAAATTAAATTGTATTGAATTAGTTTTAAAAATATTTATGTTTTTATATACATAGTATAATAAATGTAAGTTATTTTCTCTGAGTATTTATACATAATTAAAAGAAAATGTAAAATGTATGTATAATATTTCCCAATAAATTCAAGACGCTTTTTGAACTCTAAAAAATTAAAATGGCGTAGCTAGTTAATAGGCTAACAAAATATACTAGGGTGATTATTCCAAAAATGATTCCTCCATAAATCTTTCACTCGATATATACCTTCGAGTATAAAGCAAGAGTTTCCGAATTTAGCTCTCTTAGTTTAATGGTCTTCACCAATATCAATCTCAGCTTTATGTAGTAATCTACAAAAATTCGATATTATAAAAGTTTAGTTATCAAAATCGATGCATATGCGGGACTGAGACGCAAAATTCTCGAAGCTCAAACAACAAAATTGTCCTAGCTGTATTAAAAAAAAATAACAAGGACTCGAGTTGTTCCCCTACCTAAAACTATTTGTCCAATGCGCGAAATTCAAACATTTTAAGCCGAAAACGAAGTTAAAGTTTATGTGTCACTAATTGATTTTCTTTTCCTTTATCGCTGATTATTCATCTATCAAATTGTAATATTTTCAATTTACATTTGTTTCTGTGATAACTTTCATAATTTTTAGAATCTAGCAAAGATTTTTTTCTGTAGATGTTTCACTGTACATATAAACTGTCTATTGTTAATAGAATTTAACCCAAAAATCATTTAGTGATTTGTATTGTTTTAATTTATTTTACATAAAATTCAATTAAACATAATTTTTGTTTGTTTTTTCAATTCTTGTATTTCAATAAAATGAAAAAAAAACATAAAGCGATTCTGCCCCCATAACCTGGAGAATTTACCCCATGGATTGGGATAAATTAAAGTAATAAGGTGATAGTCAGGTTCATAAAGTCTTAAATGTAAGCCAAAACATCTATGTTTTTATTTCTAAAGAAAGTTTACTGATATCGTTTACGGCAACGAAAGGCAAAAAGAGGGACATACAAATTTTAATGTATTTGTGTATTTTATTTGTTTACGCTCTTTGCTGCGAAGGTGTTATATCTAGCACTCAAAAAATAATAATTTTTTCTTGCGCTCTTTGTTATATGATTTGTTTCGTTTTTGCTCAACCATGCAACATGATCTTGCTTTGTTGAAAGCTAGAACACAACTAAATGATTTTTTGTTTTATATTTATACTCAATTGTTTATCTTCGTTAATATTTGTGTTGTGTATGTGAAAATGCCGAAAACACTCGATTCCTGAGTGATATGGGCTCTTTCCCTGGTTTACGGTTATAAGATGAGAGCACTTTAAACAAAAAAGTGGCAATACTCCCACTTCTTCCCTGCACAGAAAAGAATATTAAAGTTTTAATCAGAATTTTAAAAACTATTTCAAATATTGTTATAATTAAATAAATTAATCAAATCAAAGTATTCTAACTAGGGTTGCCAGAATTGTTTGGTAGTTTAACTTGACATTTCGAAAAATTCAACTTGATTTTAAACAAATCAACTTGCCATAACCACAAATGTTAAAAAAATTAAAACCTGAAGAAAATTGTAGACGCATCAATTATATCCAAACAAATTTTAATTTTTTTAAACAAAATTTTATTAGAAACTAAAAAATTAAATTAAACAAAAAATATATAAAACTCAGAGTAATATGTTTTTATTACGATATTTTCCACGTCGACTGATAAAGCATTCAACGCACTTTTACACAATTGTTTATCACATGCCAGTTGCAATTAGATTTTATTATTTTATTGTTTTAATTTTTTATTTTTTAAACACCGAATTATGGACATCATAATTTACAGCTGCATTATTGGCGCTGTATGAAGTAATTTTTTGGAAATCTAGTTTATTTTCTATAATTATTCTTTTAATATTTTTGAAAATATCTGTTGAAGTTTCATTCGGATTTGCATATGGATACGTTTTTACATTTCCAATATTTGATGCGTCACTGCAGATTCCAAAAATAAACTTTCTTTTAAGACACTTGAAACTTTTTCTTGTGAATATTGAGCTAATAAGTTTCTTGCAATTGCTGCTACTTTAGTACGACCACAAATAATTTTGTTAGCAATTTTACTATCGCAGTATAAATATGAACATAATTTCACATGGCAATATAAACTGTTATAACCAGGGCAAGTTTTTATATGCACAAAAAAAATTGAAATATGCGCTTGAAAAAGCACGAAAAAATGGTATAATATGCACAGAAATATGCAAAAATAGCATGAATATGTATATAAAAACCAACGAATTAATGTATTCTTATATATTAATGTGTAGAAAATAAGCACAAATATGCATTTTTTAACTTTCAATATCAAATAGATTTCGATGTTTATAAAAAAAATATAACTATTTTAATTTGAAGTATCATATTTGACGCTTCCGATTTTTTTCTTTACAATATTTACAATGTACTCAAAATACTCACAAACAAATATTTAAAAATCATTTGATTGAGCTCCAAAAAATCACCAAAAAATTATGTTTTTGTTAAGAAAACTAACTTTTGTATCCATTATATGCAAATTTATGCAAAGATTTAAAATATAAGAATTTTTTGTGAAATTGTTCTGAAATATGCAAATGCTTACTTTCCAAGCGAAAAGCTTGAAAAACTTGCCCTGGTTATAACTAAGTTCATGTATTATATTATGAAAAACAAATAATCAGCCTTTGAATCAAGTGATTCATTCTTTAATACTGCCGGTACTACAAAATTTTAAAATTTTAATTTTTTCTCCCAAATATATTTGATATTAAGTACTCCCAAATTTCACAATAAAATAAAGTTTTTAAATCATTTCTTGCATTTATTGTCAGTGATGGGTAAAAATGCATACAATCTGTAACGGAGAAAACCATACTTTTTATATTTAACTAAATTTATTATATTTTTTAAGAAATTTAAATTGTACAATATTTTAAAGTAGTATAGAATATTTTTAGCTTGACAAATTGTATTTTAACTTGAAACTTGACAAGACCTAAAATATCTTGACAATCAAGCTCATTCAAGCCCGTCTGGTAACCCTAATTCTAACAAATTAAATTCAAATTTTATATAAAAGAATCTAAAATACATTTTAAATTACGAATGATACTTATTCAATTATTTTATTAATTGAAATACAATCTATTAAAATTGTATATTCAATTATTCAAATTATTATTATACCCTTCACCACAGGTGTAAAGGGTATACCTACATAAGTTTGTCATTCCGTTTGTAATTTCCACAATTTTCGTCGGAGAGCAAACAAGTTTTTCGGAATCCTTGTAAGAAGCGATGACGATAGGACCATGTCCGTCCGTCCGTGTGTCGGTTGAAATGGCGTTTATGAAGCCCACCGATAACTGGCATATATAATATACAGTGGTTGTCAGCTTATTTGATACAAGCAAAATAAAAATATTAAAATCCCTCTAACTCTTAATGTTTAAACTTTTTTTTTGTTTGTGTGCACTTGTTTACTCTTTCAGTGTTGCCGAAAATTAGTTGAAAAAACAAAAGAATCATGTAATCAAATAGTTATTAAATTTTTCTTAAAAATGCATTGTGATCTTTAAAATAAAATATAAATAGATTCTTTATGAAATTGTTTAAAATAAATTATTAAAAGGAATAAGAATGAGTTAAAAAGATGAATTACGATAAAAGGATTTAAAACTTATAACTGCTAAAAAAAAACCTGCTTTAAGTGTCTTAATATGCTTAATTACAGGATAACGATTTTAGGCATATATACAGCTAAGTAAACAAAGCAGTACCTTGAACTCAATTGGTTTTTTTTAAGTTGTTGATCGAATATACAGTGGTTGTCAGCTTATTTGATGCAAGCAAAATAAAAATATTAAAATCCTTCTAACTCTTAAATTATTTTCCATTCCTGAAAAATTTTAAAACTCAGTTATTTAAAAAAAGTATTTTTTACCAAAATCATAAATTTATTTATTTCATATTATATATTAACGTAAAAAAAATAAGAAAAACAAAAAAGTAAAATTCACAGGAAGCAGCTTATTTGATGCAAGGTATTGCAAATAAAAAAAATTGTACTTTTGTTATTTTTTAATGTAATTTTTTATAAAAATTAGTATTTAGTGTGGTAGCCTTTTTGATCCAAAACTGCTTTTAGCCTATTTGGCATTGAGGCAACCAGTTTTTGTGTGGTTTCTACTGGTATTTTATTCCACTCCTAGAGTAAAGCTTTTTTCAGCGATTCTTTGCTTGAAATATGGTGATTTCTGATATTTTTTCCTAATAGCGCCCATAAATTTTCAATCACGTTCAAGTCGGGAGACTGTGCAGGTGGTTCCATTAAATGGGGACAGTTCCATATAGGCCAGTTTTGAACAACATTGGATTTATGTTTTGGGTCATTATCTTGGTAAAAACGAAAGTTGCTTCTCAGACCCAATTTTTCCGCACTCTGAACCAAATTTTCTCTTAGAATGTTTAAATACATTGTCTTATCCATGTTTCCTTCGATGAAAACTAAATTTCCGACACCTGTTGCGACCATACAAGCCCAGACCATAACACTTCCTACGCCATGTTTAACTGTTGCGCGAAGGTTCTTTGTTTGGAGCTGCGTATTTGGTTTTATAATATTTTATAATATTATCTAAAAAAGATAATATTATAAAAGAATAATTTTTTTTAAGAGTCTATATTGCCCATTAATGAGTTTTTTTGTTTCTCTTTAATATTATAATTACTTTATGAATTATAGCGATTTTACTTTTTCAGAATTGCTTGCATCAAATAAGCTGAGAACCACGAGAATTTTGCTATTGAAATTAAGCATATGTCATACATTGTGGAGATATGCTTAAAAAACCGGTTTTTAGAACCGGTTTTCCAGTTTCTGAAGCCTCTGTATATACCAGGGATTTCGTTTTTGCAAAGAAGGCTCAGATATTTTTTTCTGAAAAAAGGAAATAAATCCGTTCAATAAAAACTGAGATATCGGGCAAAACGCACTTTTTAATTTTTGAAGCCCTTGTTTAAGTTACAGATTTTTATTTTTATACAGATCGGTCATAAATATTTTTATAAAATTTCGGTTTTTTGAATCAGTAAGATCGGTTTATAAATGGAATAAAAATGAAATAAATCGGTTCATTAATAACTGAGATATCGGGGAAAACGCATTTTTTATTTTTGAAGCCCTTGTTCAAGCTACAGATTTTTATTTTTATATAGATCAGTCATAAATATTTCGGTTTTTCTAATAAACCAAATTCGTTCATAATCAACAGAGTTATGGCCCAAAAATAAATCTGTTAAGAATATAAATACATACACAAGCATGTATATTAAGCATTGTAATGACTTTTAGTGAATTTTTTTTTTTTTTTTTTTTGTACAGGCAAGTAGTTTAGTTAGCAACAGCAGTAATATAATGAATAACAGTATTGTTGTTGTTCTTTGTATATGCCATAGTATAATAATAAAGTATACTCGTAAGACCAGCTGTTTTACAATTTTTTCATTGGCAAACCTCGCGGTACTGTCAAATTGTTTTTGTATTCACATGTAAAATATTTTTTGAGTTTTTTTTTCTTGCTCTCTTTCGTTCTCTCATTTTTCCGTTCAAAGCATTTTGACATTGTGGGCAGTAGTTTTACACTAACAAAATACAAGCAATTTTTGTTTTTGTAGATGTGCGAGTACTTTATTATTTTACTATGGTATATGCAGTCAGTTTGTACAAAAATAAATAAATATGGAATTGTTATTGTTGTTTATATTTTAAAAACTAAAACATATCTGTTAAGAATATAAATACACACACAAACATATATATTAAGCATTAGTGACGTTTTTGCCTATAAGACAAGTACCCAGCAAACACAAAGGTGTGATATCAAATTGAGAATGATTTGAAATCAAACCCTTTCTCAAACGTCAAACGTTTGAGAACGCTTTGAAAAAAACTTGAAAATAATAGTTTTCTAAACAAAAAGGGGAATTAATTCTTAAATTGAGAAATGCTATTATTATCAAATCATTATCAAATGAAATTCTCAAATATTTTTCAAATGTGGATTGTGACTAAATGTGGAACATACATAAAAATCATTTGATTTTTAATTTTATTTACTATTTTATTCATTATTTTATTGAGTATTTGTTTGTAAAAATAATATTTTAATATGTAATTTCTAAATAAATATTTTTGTTTAAAAGAATTAAATAAGAATATATAAAATATATATACTTATTTACAAAAGCCGCAAATTTTAGATCCTTTTTTAAAGAAAATTATCTCAAAAATTATTTCAAAATAACCGCTACTTAAAGTTCGTGTAAATATTTATTTACTTTTTAAATTATTATTATTTTTTAATTATCATAATCTAAACTTTTTTTTAATAATGATTAGATAATATAATTTAGATTATTCTTAATTTTCTTTTAATTTAGTTTACAAATATTTATAAGATTTTATAAATAATTTGATATCAAATTGAGAAAACACATTTTTTCAAAATTTTGTAAACTTTATGAATAATTTGATAATAACATTTGATACCAAGTTAAAAGCGTACAATTTTTCAAATATTTTTAAAGTTATCTTTAGGTTTTATAATGATTTGATAATAACATTTGATATCAATTTTAGAAAATATAGTTTTTCAAAGTTTTTTTCTCAAATGATTCTCAATTTATATTCAAACTTGAAATTCAAACCACTATCCACATTTGACACATGTTTAATATCAAATGATAAAGTCATCATATTTCAAACGTTTGACACCGTTTGCTGTAATATAATGAATAACAGTGTTGTTGTTGTTCTTTGTATATGAAGGCAGTTTGTATATACACACATTAAATAATAAATAAATATGGAATTGTTGTTGCTGTTTATTTTTTAAATGGAAAGCTTGTTATGATTGTTTTTTTTTTTTTTTTCATATTCAAATTTTCGTAGTTTGAAAAAAATGTAGATTTATAAATGTGAAATAATGAAAGCATACGTTAAGGCGAAAATTTAATTATTTGTCGGTAAGATGGTGAAAGTTATCAAAGATTAGGCACAGCCGAATCTTTTTTCAATTTAATTTTTAATTATATTTGATTAATTTCTTAGTTGATACAATAAGAAAAATAATTGAAAGCCAATAAATTGGTTTATTTCTATAGAATCTATTGAATAATTGGTTCAATTACAAAAAAGTAATTGGAATAATTTTATCTTTAATTAACCATATTTTTCTGTGTATATTTTTTAGAACAAGAACAAGAAAATTAATTCAACTTTTTCATCAACTTCTTTTATGAGATTAATGTGAAGATAATGGGGAAATTACGTGAAAATACTAAAAAATTAAAATCGGTAGTCAGATCCCTACCAGGGATTGAAAATTCATCGGTCCCATACATTTAGGTAAAAAAATTAGTAATAATATTTACAGTTTTATTTTTTCGTGCTCTTTTAAAAAAATGTTGGTGAACTGGAAACAACATGCTTATTTTCTTTATATATTTTCTTTATAATCGAAAGAAATTTATGTCAAAAACGCATATAGTATTTACGGATTATTTTCAGAGGAAAAAATATACTCTTTAAACCTTGTAATTTTCAGTTCAAGTTTATTACTATTGTATATAATAGTTTCCTCGGATTAAATCAACCCAATAAACCAGAGAACGATATGATAGCGAAAACGATATCATATTAGGTGCCGATTATAATATCATATTTATTGTAGAAAACGATATTATTATGATATTGAGATTTCGAAATATTTCTTTTCAATAAAATAAAAAATATAAACATTTGGAAAAAACTTCAAAGAAAATATAAAAATTAAACATTTTTCAACAAACAAAAACAAGCTGGGAATGAAATGCAAATAAATCAATAATAAACAGATTTTTAATGGTTAAACCAAATTGTTTAGGTATGTAATTGCAGAAATATGTATGTCCCTAAGAAATAATCATGCTTGTAAATATTATTATTGATATTTGCATAAAATATGTTATGTATGATGATTTTTATGTTTTATTTTTTATTAAGGATTTTTTTTTATTATTTTAGCTGATAATGGTACTTTGTAATTATATTTAGAATATCTAAATGCATATAAACATAATTATTGGTATTAAATGGCATTTAGAAGAAATGGAAATAACGATACCGAAAACGATATCATAATTTTACGGAAAAACGATATCCTAAGGAAAGGTACACTTTAGTCCGTAAAAACTATCGTTATAGATTCGAAAACGATTATCAATAGTGATAGTTTTTATCACCTAGATAATATCATTTCGATATCGTTATAATATCGTTTGGTTTATTGGGAACTATATTTTAGTATTTTTATACATTAGTAAATTTTTATTTTGTTTGTTTTTTACTTACATATATTTTTAATTTTAAAATAAGTCTCCATAAAATGTAATTTAAATTGAGTAACTTTAAATAAATAATAAAAAAACAAAATGGCAAAGCTTTAAATGTTTATATGTATGTGATCTGTGTAGTTGGCTTAACATTTCACAATATACATATATAAAAATACATATACAAATTAATATAAAAAAAATAAAAATTAAATGAAACTAAATTTTAAAACTACTTTAAATTAAAAACAAAAATTAAATCAAGAAAAAAATAGTAAAACAAATTTAAAACACAAAAAAAAGTACAAACATATTTTTTAAAATTTACTTCCAATTAATTTTTAAAATCTCTACTACAACAAGACCAACCAAACGAAAACCAAAAAAAAATAAACATATTTTTTCTTTGAGAAAAATATTCAGTTTTATCCAACGACATATTTGGTTTCATTTTATTACAAACAAATAACAATTATTATTTATTGTATTAATTTTGAAAATAAATTAAAATTTATTTGGTCTCTAGATCTCAAAGTCGTGAGAGAAAAAAAGCCACTTAGGCTTAGTTTAACAAAAAATAAATAAATAAAAAGAAATATGTAAATCCAAAAATTCTTTAATACTAAATAAAACCTAATAATAGAATTTTAATAAACAAAAATAAATGAAATTTCAAAATAATTATAAAAAAATTTATGGAAATACAAAATCATGAAGACAACGCAAATTAAAAAAAAAAAAGTAAAAATAAATAAAAATTAAATGAAATATGAATTAAAAAGGTGTTTTATTGTTTAGAAAACAAAATTCATGTAGCAGATTTATAGCCCTAGTATTTTTTTTATTGAACCTAAAGGGGATTTTACACTATAATACTTTGTATTAATAAAATATTT
Source organism: Protophormia terraenovae (assembly GCA_951394005.1). NCBI lineage: Eukaryota > Metazoa > Arthropoda > Insecta > Diptera > Calliphoridae > Protophormia > Protophormia terraenovae. The sequence goes on from OX596076.1 coordinate 130,867,316, forward strand.
TCATCTTTTCGTTTTTAATTTTTTTTTTAATATTTTTTTTTTTAATATTTTTTTTTTTTTAATATTTTTTTTTTTTTAATATTTTTTTTTAATATTTTAGTAGAAAATAAAAATTACGACATTTAGAGCGTGTGCCAAACGATAGCAAAGTTCTGTGGAAATTTTAAATTTTCCTATGGTGAAAACATTTTACAGTTTTGCTGTGCCAAATGAAAACTTTTTCCCGTGATCAATTTTGACAAAATCGTTAACAAAATTTCACAAACCTTTAAATAAATTTAATATATTTTTAAAAATTATTTGTTTTAAAGAGAAAAACTACAATTTGATAAAATAAACATTAAAAATCTGAAACAATTTCAAATTATTTTAATTTATTATTTATTTTACGACTTTCAAATTTTTCTATTCTGAGCGTGTGCCAAACGGTAGCAAAGTTCTGTGGAAATTTTAAATTTTCCTATGGTGAAAAAATTTTATAGTTTTGCTGTGCCAAATACAAAACTTTAAATAAAATTAATATATTTTTAAAAATTATTTGTTTTAAAGAGAAAAAAATACAATTTTATAAAATAAACATTAAAAATCTCAAACAATTTCAAATTATTTTAATTTATTATTTATTTTACGACTTTCAAATTTTTCTATTCTATTGTCAAAAATTTATGAGCTAGTGAAATTTTATTCACCTCATATACTTCAAAATTTTACTTTTCTACATGCTTTGCTACCGTTTGGCACACACTCTTAATAATACTTTCCTTATTACATTTTTTGATATGTGTTATAGAAAATTAATCTCTGGTATTAATACAAAGTATTATAATGTAAAATTACCTTTAAGAAGAAACTCTCAATCAAAAGTTTTGTTTTTAAACAAAATGTAATTTATTTTTTAAATTTATAATCAACATTTTGATTCATCTTATTATGGTTAATTTATTACTTTTCATTATTTTTTTTAATCAATTTTCATATCTTATTAGCAGGGCAAGTTTTTCAAGCTTTTCGCTTGGAAAGTAAGTATTTGCATATTTTAAAAGAATTCCACAAAAATGCTTGTTTTTTAAATATTGGCATAAATTTGCATATAATGAAAATAAGAATTAGTTTTCTTAACAAAAACGCAATTTTTTGTGTTTTTTTGAAGTTCAATCTAATGATTTCTAAAAATTTTTGCTGTGACTATTTTGAGTACGTTATAAAAATTGAAAAGAAAAAAATTCAGACGCGTCAAATATGACTTTTGAAATTAATATATTTGTATTTTTATAAAAATCGAAATCTATCAGAGATTGAAAGTTAAAAAATGCATATTTATGCATGTTTTTTACATATCAATATAAAAAAAATGCATAAATCGTCGGTTTTACTATGCATATTCATGCTATTTTTGCATATTTCTGTGCATATTATCCCATTTTTTTCGTGCTTTTTCAAGCGCATATTTTAATTTTTTTCATGCATATTTAAACTTGCCCTGCTTATTAGATATTTGTTTTAAACTGTATTATATATTTTAAGTATAATTTTGTAATCGATTATGGCCAATAGGCTAGGTTACTGATACTGATACATTGAAATAAATAAAAAATAAAAAAATATGTACATACATATGTATATCGTCCATTCCATGAAAGAACGCCAGAAAAAGGACATTTTTATACTTGATTGATTTTAATTTCTATAATAATTTGTATACACAAACTCAAGCCTTTTTTTCAATTTCAGTTTCGTGAAATTGTAAAAACTCGCGATTTTATTTCTCTTTTTCACTTTCTTTGCCTAAAAAAATTCAAAAGTATGTAACTTTAAATAGCAATATCTCTGGGTTGGCTTTGTGAATTTTAATGATTTAAACGGCATTTAAATTTCGCACATGGCGGCTTTAAGACGAACATTTTAAAAATAAGAACGATTTTTTAAAAATTTTTTAGTGTCGATTTCAAATCACTTATTTTTGCAAACACTGTGCAGTTAATCAAATGTAAAATGACTTATATAAATAATTTATTATGTTCTTTATCCAACAGCTGAAAATCACTTGCGTGATTTCAAAATCGTTCGTGATTTGAAATCACCGTGATTCCAGAACAGGCCTGTTTGTTTCATGTTTTTTGAATTTTTTTTTTTTAAATTTTTATAAAAGTTACCAAAATTTAAATAATAAAAAATATAAAAAGGTCCCAGGAAAAATTTGAGAACAAGTTCTAAAATCATTAGTATTAGAATTGGTGTAATCAGAACCACTTCAGTTTCTTTAATAACATTATTAGAACTAGTGGTATCACAACCTGTTCTGAAACTTTATTGTGATTCTAAATTAATTTTAAGGAATGTTTTTGAGAACTAGTGCTTAAAAACTAATTCTGTATGACTTCTTCATCACTTCTGGTTCACGATTAACTTCATAGAACTTTTGAAAAAAAAAAAAATTAAAAAAAAAAAGAGTACCTATTTACATTTTTGGGCGTTCTCTCATAGAATGGACGATATATATTTCTCAAACATACCAGAAGACTTATTCATAGATTAACAACTAGATATTTATGTGAGAGAAAAAAACCTAATTCAATTGTCAAAAACCTAATTCATACAAAAACAAAATACATGTAGTCACATATATTTTGTTTTTGTATTTTTAAAAAAATTAGTGAATTTTTTGAAAATTTAGTATAGGGTGGCTCTCACATAAACTTCTAGTTCTATTCTATGGCCTTATTTTTAAAAAATAAAATTTTATTTATTTATTTTTTTGTTTTTTTGCTGTTGTTTTTTTTACATAAATGTGTATTCTATGATTTCATTTAAATATAACATGAAATCATAGAATTTATATAAACACACTTTCAAATTAATTTTTTTCCTCATGATGTCCCTTTTTGATACGATGTTTTCTTAAATATCGGCCACATAAAAACGCTTCACCACATACGTCGCATCTATAAGGTTTTTCACCAGTATGAAGGCGCAAATGCAATCTGAAATTATTCGAATTATTAAATGATTTTTCACAAAATGTACACTTGTAAGGACGTTCGCCGGTGTGTATGCGTTTATGAATATTTAATTTGGACCCCTTCGAAAATGATTTCTCACAATATGTGCATTTGTAGGGACGTTCGGCAGTATGTACGCGTTGGTGATCAGTTAAATAGCATTTTCGTATAAAGGACTTTTCGCAAAATTCGCACTTATGTGGTCTCTCACCCGTGTGTGTTCTTATGTGAATAGTGAGACTTGTTCGAGATGACAAGTATGCACCACACTGGGGACATAATATTTTATTTCGCACCTTGGGTGTGCTCTCTTTAACATTATTAGTATTGATAAGATTATCTGGCGTAAACCATAACTCGTTATGTCCCATTAATTTGCGATGGGCTTGCAAATACTGGCGACACATAAAATCTTTACCGCAAGTATTACACTTATAGGGTTTCTCTCCTGTATGACTAGCCAGATGCTGTTTTAAATGGTGCTTTCTATTAAAAGGTTTCTGACAAATTGTACACTTATATGGAAGATTGCCGGTGTGCAAACGTTTGTGAATATTTAACGAGTATATACGCAAAAATGATTTTTCACAAAACGAACATTTGAAGGGACGTTCTTTGTTGTTTTTCTTTATATTGGAGCTGCTAATGGATTCTTTACAATCATTGGAATTGGAAATAGTATTCGACGATAACTGTTCAACAATATCATCACCATTTTTATCATTGGTTGTTGCAATATCATTAGTGACCACCGAGTTAGTAGGCTTTGTTATATTAGTAAATTCATTTGGAGTATGAAATGAAAGAATATGATTATCAAGATTTTCTTTCCACATAAATTTAAAATTACACTGTTCACATTTGTATTCTTTTTCAACATTAAAACATTGCGTGGCTTTATGATAACATAAAACTTTCTGAAATGTAAATCAGTCAATAAGATGGATTTTATGTTCAGTTCTGTATATTAAAAAAAATTAAATACCTGTGAGACTGTACGAAAAATACAACGTTCACATTTTAATTCTATTAATTCATAATTGTGCATAGAACGTTGATGTTGAGAAACTTGATATTTTCGTTTGAAGGACTTACTGCACATGCAACAATTATACGGGAATAGAGTATTTGTGTCGATTCCATTATTTTCATCTTCTGTCTCTGTTTCAGAATCCATTTCCAAATGCAACTCGAATCCTTTTTGATTAGTAATTGAATAATTTGCTAGTGAATGTTGATCAGCACAAATGTTTTGAGGATTTTCAGATGAAAAATGTTGCTTTAATTTGGCCATAGTTTTAAATGTTAAATCACAAATTTTACATTTAATTATTTTTTCACCATTTGGCCACCATGTGGAATGAACTATACTTTCAACGGCCTTCATTTCCATTGGAGTCAAGCGATGGTGGAGTAAATGATCGTTTAGATGTGCAATCGTGAAGAATGTTTTTGGGCACATGAGACAATAATAAAGAAAAGAAGGTTCTAGTAAAAGTTTTGTATGTATCGACTGTTCATCATTTTGGGAAAAAACATTCTTTGATACAGTTGTCATTGTGTTAACAGTGATACTCGAGTTGTTCGAAGTCAAAAGTTCAGTTGCCTTTGAAACGATAACTTCTTCAACTTTCACTGGAGCCTCTAGAATATCAACTTGAGTAGCTGTCGCAGTCTGTAGAGTATTTAAAGCACAAAAGTGATTTTTCATATTTTCCGCCCAAATAAACCTACCCGGACAACGTTCACAATGAAAAACTTTATAACTATTATAGCAGTGTGTTAGTAAGTGCTGTTCATACATTTTGGTTGAAATAAATTCTAATTTACAGATACTGCATTTCGAAGCTATTTTCTCTTTAGAATGTTTTTCTTTTAAGTGTGAGAAAACTTGGTATTTAAACGAAAACGCCTCAGTGCATAATTCACATTTATATTTGCCAACACGTTCTGTAGTTTCATCTAATAAATCCTCTACTTCCGTATCACTAATAGACATTTCATAACGATATTCATTTAAAACTGAATAATATTTAAAGTAATTCTTCTCAGAAATATCTTTTACTACACTTTGCTTTACAATGTTTATATCATTAATATTGGGAAACAAATGCTGTATAATTATATCGTTCATTTGCAAGTTCTGAAGAGTGTCCACATTACAATGCGCTTCTAAGTGTGGACGAAGTTCTTTGGTGGTAGTTAAAGTGGTTGCACACAATTTACATTCTACATGACTCCAAGCTGTGGGTTTACTATATAAACGATTTCCAAACAATCTTTCTATATATTTAGTGTTCGTATCAATTGATTCATCGGGATGAGTACGTTTAATATGTTGATATAAATAGTCGCTGCTTTTAAAAAATTTACCACAAAATCCGCAAAGATATTTAGTTTGGTTTATATGTTTTGTATAGATATGTCGACGACAATTTCTTTGCAAAGAAAATGTTTGTTTACAAATGGGACAAACGAAGCGATTATTGATTTGCTCAAATTTAAAACCTGATGGGATTAAGTTTTTTTTCCTTCCGATCTGTTGGTTGCGTACAGGAATTGTTTTTATATCTGTACTGGATTTCTTTTTCTCTATCTCCAACACTTTCAAAGGCAGATCAACTTCATGTGAAGATGTGTAACTAAAATTTAATTGAAACTTTAATTTATTTATCTTTACCACAAGTTATACTTATCCATTTTCACCTCGATTTTTTTATGTTGTCGTTGAAACTTTGCTTTGATTCATCTTCGACAGTGCTGTTAAGTAAATCTTTTTAGAAACATGTTTTTAAAATACATGCTTATTTTAATTAGTTTACCCTTTGAATTCTTCAAACCATGATGAAGATAAATTGGTATTCTTGCCCAAAGTTTTCATAAATGTACCACGATCATCTGATAAATGAAAATATCTAATATATAAAGAATTTTCCAATTTATATAACTTACCATTTACGTTGTTACTTAAAATAATATCAAATGGTGTGAAATTTTCATTTTCAATCTTAATTTCTGATATAAACTGTTCCATGGGCATATCAATAAGAGACTCATTTAAACCATCACTAGAAGAATCAATTTTTTTGCATATCCCTACATCAAGTAGTGGATCGGTAGAAGTTGCTAATAATTCCAAGTATTTTTTATTTACACGTTTAATTTGAAGTATAAAATCATGAAATACTATAAGTTTATCTAAACATTTCGAGCATACAGTATTTGGAAGTGGATCGTCCTCATGTGTCTATTGAAAAAAATTTGAATTAGTATTTTTACAAACTATATACTTTAGAATACATTTTCCTATATTACCTGCAATTGAGCAACTTCCTTTAATAATTCACGGCAAGTTTTTTTATCACTGCACTCATCTTTAAGGGAATATACTGCACTTCCTGGATTAAAACAGGTCCGACATCTATATAGCACTCCATTTATAAAACATCCATTTTTAATTTTGCTGTCCATTTTATAGACCTTTATCGTGAATTTTCAAGTCTTAAAAATTTACTAAATACATCTTTCCAAAGTTATCTGCAGATACTTTTATTACATTAAACAATCATCAAAAAATTTCCAACCAACTTATCGTTTACTTCTTCTTCTTACTCGATATTGTAACTCATACTGAATGACAACTTGGTTGCCATGTTGTAAAATGGTATTCACACTTCACACATCTACCATCTATAGCAACGGTTCTCAAATATTAAGTAGGAGTTCAAAAAATAAAAATTCCAGTGAATGTTTTTTTTTTTTTTTTTTTTTTTTTTTTTTTTAAATCTCAAAAATTTTAATTGCGGAGGTACGTAACCAAAATGCCAGGGTATCTCCCGTTGGTCTAAGTAGATTCCTAGTCGACCTATATATCTTCATATAGGAAGCTGGAACGCTTGGATCATTTAGAAAAAAATTGTCAAAGTAAAAAAAAAATTCAAAACAGGTCTCAAAAATATCAATTTTTTGCCAAAAAAAACTAACTTTATATATTTCTTTTTTAAAAATTTTTGTTACAACAGTTTAATATTTTTTGTGTAATTTTGAAAAGTTTACCCTATATCCAGCAGTGTTCAAAAAATTATTAATTTTGTATGAGTTGAACTTTTTGAGTTTGTAAAAAAAATTGATTGTTGATTTCGATACTTCTGTGAATTAAACTATATAGCTCAATATGTTCTTAAAGATTATGACAACCTACCGGTAAACTTTGTCACACGCAGGCTTCTAAGAATTAATTAAACGTTAGCTTAATTCCCTTAAATCTTAATTCTGAATAAAGAGATACAAATTTTTCATCCATAATACCATACTCAAAAAAATAATTCAATAGCTTAATTTGAAGGCTTTTGTTTGAATAAAATTAATTTAAATTAATTCATGAAGAATTCATTCATTTTTTATTAATTGAAATCTGCTTCAAATTGAATGAAAATATTTTTTTTTTTTTTTTTTTCATTCAATTTGTAATATTTTGTTTTTTAATCTTTTATAAAATGAATTAAAAAATACTTTCTAAAGCTAATTTGTAATAGATTTGAATTGAAAAAAAATTAATGATTAGTATATTCTTTTTTTTTAATGCTTGAATTGTATAATTTATGAATGAATTCTTTAAGGAATTAATTCAATTCATATGAAGTACAAAGAATTTAATTCTATCAAAATATTTTAAAGTCAATATTTCCGGTGATCTTGATTAATGCCAAGATGTTAAAATACATAGATGGTTAAAGTTGTGTCGTTCATTAATGTATCGATTCAACTAAACGAGTTAGAAAAAATAACGATGTTGATTCGTTCTTTATTTTTGATTCATATCGTTCATTTTTACATTGTTTTTAAGGCCCCTTTAGACGATCAAATTTATCTGACGATTTGTCTGATGATTAAAACTTTTGATAGTGTCATGTATTGAATACGATAGTCGTACGATTGTTTGAAGAAAATCAAAAATTTTTGATATTTTGTTTGGTTTGATGATAAGTTGTACAGTCTAAGTACAAGTCGTACAATTTAAAAATTAAAAAATTGTGCATATATTTATAAAAACATTTGGTAATAATTTATTAATTTATACAAAAGTGTTTGCGAAAACTAGAAAAATATCTGAACGTGTATTTTAAAGCATTTTTTAGTCGTCAAATTTATTGTTAGATATATTTGAACGTTTGAAGGCCCCTTTATATTTCTTTGACACAATTTTGATACTTTAATTTATGCATTTATTTTCTTAATTAATTAGGTATATTTATACTCCACACCACCGTAGGTGGGGAGGGTGTTATGCGTTTGTGCTGATGTTTGTAACACCTAAAAATCTGGTCTAGGACCCACCTTAACCCCTTAACATAAAGTTGGAAATAAAAGCTTTTTCCTGTTATTCTGCCGACGTTATTTCTTGTGTTATGAAATAAAAACGTCTGCGTGGAGACGTAGAGTTATTGCTCAGCTTTGTGTTTAAACATTTATTGCGAAATATATTGCGCAATAGATTTCTTATTGGTCCACACGTAACATTTTGAAGAGAGAGATAAAATTTGACAATTGCGGACACAAAAATGTCTGCGTGGAGACTAGGAGTAATGTTTAACATAAGCTGTTAAATTTATTGTTATTTTTTAAAATTTCAATTTTCTTAACAAAACAAAGATGGAAAATGAATTAATTTTGTTTTAAAAATACAAATTAAAAATTAAATTTCTCATTTTTTTCTCCACCCCTTAACATAAAGTTGGAAATAAAAGCTTGTTCCCGTTATTCTGCCGACGTTATTTCTTATGTTAGGAAATAAAAATTGGAGACGTAGAGTAACTCTACGTCTCCATGCAGACGTTTTTATTTCCTAACACAAGAAATAACGTCGGCAGAATAACAGGAAAAAACTTTTATTTCCAACTTTATGTGGAGAAATCGTACATGAGAAATAAACATTTTAATTTGTCTTTTTTAAGGAAAATTTTATTTTATTCTCGGTTTTTATTTTTTATTTAATGCATTTTTCATCTTTGTTTTGCTAAAATAATCAAAATTTTAAAAAATAAATTTGACAGCTTATGTTAAACATTACGCCTAGTCTCCACGCAGACATTTTTGTGTCCGCAATTGTCAAATTCTATCTCTCTCTTCAAAATGTTACGTGTGGACCAATAAGAAATCTATTGCGCAATATATTTCGCAATAAATGTTTAAACACAAAGCTGAGCAATAATGTTTAACATAAGCTGTCAAATTTATTGTTCTTTTTTAAAATTTGAATGTTTTTTTAACAAAACAAAGATGGAAAATGAACTAATTTTGTTTTAAAAATACAAATAAAAAAGAAAAACGAAGAAAAAAATAAAATTTTCGATAAAAAAGACAAATTAAAATTTAAATTTCTCATGTACGTTTTCTCCACCCCTTAACATAGTTGGAAATAAAAGTTTCTTCCCGTTATTCTGCCGACGTTATTTCTTATGTTAGGAAATAAAAATGTCTGCGTGGAGACGTAGAGTTATTTCTCAGCTTTGTGTTTAAACATTTATTGCGAAATAGATTGCGCAATAGATTTCTTATTGGTCCACACTAAACATTTTGAAGAGAGAGATAGAATTTGACAATTGCGGACACAAAAATGTCTGCGTGGAGACTAGGAGTAAGTTTTATATAAACATAATACATTAAGCCCAAATTACAATAGCGCTTAGTCAGCAAAAATTATCAGCTGATCACTGTCAGCACAACATGTTGCTGCCGTTATAATTACAATTCAGGGTAGGCAGCCACAATTTACAACCATCTATCTAGCTTTGTTCTACTTGTGTATTTTAACCTCTCATTTATTTGCTCACTCTCTTTGTCTCGCTCTCAATCTGAATGCAGCGCAGTAAATTTAGAAACAGGGCTAAATGAAACAGCACTGCAAACTGCTGCTGACTAAATGTAATCAATACCATAAAGCCCAAATTACAATAGCGCGTAGTCAGCAGCAGTGTGTGCTGCCATAATCAGCTGATTATTTAGAATGCACTGTTTGTTATGGTGTTGATTACATTTAGTCAGCAGCAGTTTGCAGTGCTGTTTCATTTAAGCCCAAATTACAATAGCGCGTAGTCAGCAACAGTGTATGCTGCCTTAATCAGCTGATTATTTAGAATACCCTGCTTGTTATGGTGTTGATTACATTTGGTCAGCAACAGTTTGCAGTGCTGTTTCATTTAGCACTGTTTCTAAATTCACTGCGCTGCATTCAGATAGAGAGCGAGACAAAGAGAGTAAGCAAATAAATGAGAGGCTAAAATACACAAGTAGAATAAAGTAAGATGGTGGTTGTAAATTGTGGCTGCCTACGCTGAATTGTAATTATAACGGCAGCAACATGTTGTACTTACAGTGAACAGCTGATAATTTTTGGTGATACTGTTGCTGACTACGCGCTATTGTAATTTGGGCTTAACAAACAGTGCATTCTAAGTAATCAGCTGATTATGGCAGCATACACTGCTGCTGACTACGCGCTATTGTAATTTGGGCTTTAGGGTGCCAGAATTTTTTGGTAGTTTAACTTGACATTTTGAAAAATTCAACTTGAAAAAATTATCTTTTATTATTTTATTGTTTTACTTGTTTTTATTTTTGAAACACGAAATTATGGACACCATAATTTACAGCGGCATTATTGGCTCTATATGAAGTAATTATTTGAAGTTCTATTTTTTTTTTTTCCTATAGTTCTTCTATTAATATTTTTGAAAGTATCTGTTGAAGTTTCATTCGGATCTTCATTTAAATCCAGAATACAGTATACGAATACTATTTTTAATACTTAAATATTTATTGTAAAGCATATGGATACGTTTACATATTTTCAATATTTGATGCGTCACTGCAGATTCCAAAAAATAAACTTTCTTTAAGGAACTAGAAATTTTTTCTTGTGAATATGAAACCAATACGTTTCTTGCGATTGCTGCTACTCAAAGGTTCGAAAGAATTAATTCTTTAATTCCCTTTTTATAGCCTACACCACCATAGGTGGGGAGGGTATTATGCGTTTGTGCTGATGTTTGTAACACCCAAAAATATTGGTCTAAGACCCACCTTAATTTATACCAATCGGCTTAGAATCACTTTCTGAGTCGATTTAACGATGTCCGTCCGTCCGTCTGACCGTCTGTCCGTCCATGTAAACCTTGTAATCAAACTACAGGTCGCAATTCTGAACCAAAATTTGGTACACAGGTTTCTTTTGGTTCAGGGACGAAGCCTATTGAAATTGGTTATGATCGGTCCATTATTTCACCTAGCCCCCATACAAATGTCCTCCCGGAAAAGGGTTTAACGATTATATATCCCTTAAATACAGCAATATTTTAATGAAATTTGGCACATATAAGTTTCATATAAGTCTAAATAAGTGTGCCGATTTTTAAAAAGATCGGTCCATAATTACCCATAGCTACCATATAAACCCCTTTTCAGAAAATCACTTTAACGACCATAAATCCTATTTAAATGTCAGTATCAAGTTAATATTCGACACCAAATTTTACAAAGATCGGTCCATAATTTACCATAGCTCTCATATTAGGCCCTCTTCCGGGAATCATCCAAAAGTGAATAAATTCATATAAATGTAAGCAAAAATGTAATATTCAGTATTCGTATGTTTTTTTACACTTATGAGTATCGGTCTAATAAAATACCCCTCCCCGAATTATAATGTACATAATGGTGTAGGGTATATGGTCGGGCTTGACCGACTATATCTTTTTCTCTCGTTAAAAATGAATTAAATCATATAGAATTATTAATTCTTTCAAATAAATTCATCATAATTAATTCTGTAGCTTAATTCCCAAAGCTTTTGATATTATGGAATTAATTCATTTATGAATTAATTCTTTGAGAATGCTTAATTCTTTTGATTTCATTCAATTTTGTTTAAACTATTACAAATTGAATTAAACAATTTTTCAACAATTCAATTTGTACTAGATTGAATTAAAGTTTTATTGTTTAATTCTTTAGATTTTAAACAAATTTATATAATTCTAAAAATGATTTATAGTAAGCCACGTTTATGTACATACATGTTTCCGGGCGTGCATCACATTTAGTATGAGATATCTATTATTTTTATTAGCTTTGTATTAAACGTGTCCTAATTTGCATGTTATATGCACTTAGGTTATTCTGAATCATGGGATTTATCCCTAGATCTCACAGAGAACGTATTACGAGTTCTTTACAACGTTTATTTGGGCACAATCATCTTCTATTTTATGTGGAGTTTAACTGGATAGTAACATGTTGATTTTGTATTGATTTTAGCTAAATACCACTGAATCATTCAAATTGAATTTTCATTCTCTAAGGAATTAATTCAATACAAAGTTAAGCCTAAAGAATTAAGCCTAAGAATTAATTTCTGAGGAATGATTTTAAAGAATTCTAAATTCAATTTTTATAAGCTGAATTAAATTTATAAGTGAATTAATTCTAAATAGAATTCATTCTTTCGAAACTCTGCTGCTACTTTAGTACGACCACAAGTAATTTTGTTAGCAATGTTACTATAGCAATATAAATATGACATGGCAATATAAACTATTATAACTTAGTCAATGTATTATGTTATGAAAAACAAGTAATAATTCAGCCTTTGAATCAAGTGATTTATCCTTTAATACTGCCGCCGCTACAAAATTTGAAATGGATTTTGAAATTTTACGGGACAATGCCGCTTTTTAATTTTAAACTTTTCCACAAATATATTTGATATTAAGTACTAACAAATTTCACAATAAAATAAAGTTTTAATCAGCGAAAAGTGAAAAAAATATATTCATATGGTTTATTTTTCACTTAAGATGAGTATCGGTCCACATTTGGTTCCAAGTCTAATAAAAGACCCCTCCCCATATTATAATGTACACAATGGTGTAGGGTATCATATGATCGGTCTTGACCGAGTATATCTTTTTCTCTCGTTTTATTATAAATAATCGTTAAAAAAACAATTTAAATTTTTTCTTATCCATTAATTTTTGCTAATTAGTGTTCTAAGAAACAAATGAACAATTGTTTGTTTATTGTACTAAATTGAATAATAAATTGTACTTTTTGTGCCGTAATTGTACTAAAATGTTAAGAACTCTTCTGTTTAAAACTTTACAGAATTTCTTGATCAGAATAACTTTTACTTGAGTTCTCAAAATATGCAGCATTTTTAATTTAAAGAGTTAAAATCATGTGAGCTATTAAATATCGAAAAATTGTAAGATATACATTTAACTATACCGAGATAAATTGATAATGGTGTTAAATGAAAAGAATACATCTACTATTAATAATGGGATCTTAAAAGTAAAGTTCCAAAAATTCGACTAAAAGTTTTGCACAAAAAGGTAAAGTAAAACAAAAAGTCTTGTTCACTGAAAATTTTTGAGCTGAGCCAAATAAACACATATTCAAAAAGGATAACATTTAGGTCTAAAAATCTCAAAATCATAAAAAATTATTATGCAAAAATTTTGCTGTATATATATATGTAAAACAAATTTTGAATACTATTCTTAAAAGATTTCTATAGGAATCCAAACATTTTCTAAAGAACTTTTACTTCAAATACATTAAAAAATGTATTAGGAATAAATACTTTATAATTGTACTGAATTGAATATTTCAAAAATTGATTGAAATAATAGGTATGAAAGAAAAATATTTTTAAAGAAATAAAATTTTGAGAAAGTAATCAAAAATTTTTTGTAAAAATATATCAAGTGTTTTATGTAATAAAAAAAATGTTGCAACACAAATGTATAAACCACATAATTGTTTATTTAATGCCTTTTGCAGGTTTTTTTTATTAAAAATAAACATAAATATGTACATTAGTGTCCCGTAGACAAACATTTTGTAAGAACACCCCTCAAACGATGCGTAAAAATTAGCTGAATATGGGAAAAATATTAAAAAAAAAAATTTAATTGATCTTCAGTTCACGGTTGTAGAACAAAAAATAGTGTTGAGTTTATTCTTGAAATGGATATCAAAAAATTCGTAATTTTAAGCCAATTATAGAAAAAATATTTTAAAAAATTTTCGCAAAAATTTTGGTCCATAAACCGTCATACATCACAACGTCACATCACATCATGCAAAAAAAATTTAGATTTTTTCTTAAAAAAATAGATAAGAATTTTATAATTTTGTTCCTTTTAAGGCTAAAATTTAAAAAAAAATTGCATTGAGTAAGAACTATTGATAATATGTAATTTTCTAGATTTTTTAAAAAATTGTTCATCAAAGTACCTTAAAAAGTCTTCTAGCGAACGAAACATTTTTTAAATATTTTTTTCCATAACCAGCATAAAATTACGAATTTTTTTATACCCATTTCTATTAAAAAATATAAACTTTTTTTCGACCAAAATGTATGGGATCCATGATTTTAAACTCGCTGGTAGGGAACTGAAGACCAATTTTAAAAATTTTTTTAATATTTTTCCCATATTCAGCTAATTTTTACGCATCGTTTGAGGGGTGTTCCTACATCGATATCTCGAAAAATGCTATTCTCGGCACATTCTAATGTACATACATAAACAGAACACGAAACCATCAAATTTATCTAAACGGTGACATCTCACTCATTCAAACTAATCATTTTTCTCAGGATGTCCCTTCTTGGCACTTTCGCATAAAAGACATTTTGCAAACATCGCACTTATATGGTCTCTCACCCGTGTGTGTTTTCATATGTAAAGTAAGACTTGTTCTAGATGACAAGTATACTCCACACTGGGGACATAATTTTTTATTTCGTGGTCTCTTCAGCATTATTTGTATTGGAAAGATTGTCTGGCTTATTCCATAATTCATTATGTCCCATCAATTTTCGATGGTCTTGCAAATACTGGCGACACATAAACTTTTTATCGCAAATATTACACTTATAGGGCTTCTCGCCTGTATGACTAGCCAAATGATGTTTTAAATGTTGCATTCGATTAAATGATTTCTGACAAATTATGCATTTGTATGGAAGATTGCCCGTGTGCAAACATTTGTGAATATTTAATGAGTAGGTATGCAAAAATGATTTTTCACAAATTGAACATTTGAACGGACGTTCTTCATTGTTCCTTTATATTAGAACTGCTAGTGGGTTCTTTACAATCATTAAAATTGGAAGTAGTATTTGACGATGACTGTTTCACAATATCAGCATCGCTGTTTTTGCTGTTTCTTACAGTTTCATTAGAAACTGCAGTGTTATCAGCATTAGTTGTAGCAGTTAATTCGTTTAGGGTATGAAAAGAGAGAATATGGTTGTCCAAATTTTCTTTCCACATAAATTTGAAATTACAGTGATGACATTGGTATTCTTTTTCAATATTAAAACACTGTGTGGCTTTATGATAATATAAAATTTTCTGAAAAGAAAATCAAGAACATAGTTTCAGTATTTAATTTTGAGTTTAGAATTTTAAATAACATTCACCTAAGCTTAGTAGAAAAAATCAGTAATGAGTAAAACAGTATGTTTACAACTTACAAAAAATAAACAAATAAAATACCTGTGAGACAGTGCGAAATATACAACGTTCACATTTTAGCTCAAGTAATTCATAATTGTGCATAGAACGTTGATGTTGAGAAACTTGATATTTTCGTTTAAACGACATGTTGCACCTGCAACAATTATAGGGGAATAGAGTATTTGTGTCGGTTCCATTATGTTCATCTTCTGTCTCTGTTTCAGAATCCAATTCCAAATGTAACTCGAATCCTTTTTGATTAGTAATTGAATAATTTGCTAGTGAATGTTGATCGGCACAAAAGTTTTCAAGATTTGTAGGTGAAAAATGTTGCTTTAATTTGGCCATAGTTTCAAATGTTAAATCACATATTTTACATTTAATTATTTTTTCACCATTTGGCCACCATGTGGAATGAACTATACTTTCAACGGCCTTCATTTCGATTGGAGTCAAACGATGATTGAGTAAATGATCGTTTAGATGTTCAATAGTGAAGAATTTTTTTGGGCACATGAGACAATAATAAAGAAAGGAAGGTTCTAATAATAGTTTTGTAGTTATCGAGAGTTTATCATTGTGCAAGAAATCATCTTTTGATACTGTTATCGTTGGAGTAACAGTGAGGCTCGAGTTCTTCGAAATTGCAGTTGTCGTAGAAGCGCTATTGGATGGTCGCGTGGGCTTGGGATGCTAAAGTTTAAAAATCAAAAATATATAAAAGTAAAAGATCAAAAACGCTATGTACGTTTATACCTGTAATTTCATATGTTTTGACATACTATATTCCCATATAAAACGATCTTTACAATATTCACATTGTTTAGCTTTTCGCCGGTTTTCATTCCAACATAATCTTTTTAAATGTTGTTGTAACAATTGAGAATTGACATATTGTTTATTGCAGTTCTTACACGAGAAGGGTAGTTCCTCATTATTGTGGTGTTCTTGTTGGTGTTTCAATAAAACTTTTCGTTGTTTAAAAATTTCTTTGCAAACTTCACACATGTATTGATTTTTAACATTTTCATCACTATTACTTTCATCTACAGAGCTATCAGAATCTGAAATGTGCAATTCATTGCCCTGCTTATCGATGGCTTGATAAAAAAGACTAATTTGTGCCTTACTATAGGCTTTTTGAATCTGTTTTTGTAAATGTGCTTGATCAAATGATTTCGATCGTTTAAAGGTGTTTACGTAAAGACAATCTTTGAAATCAATGCCAGTTTTACCATCGGCATGCAGCGGCATATGCTGATGCAATTGGCTTAGCTTTTTAAACGAATGTGCACAAAGAGCACAGCGTATTATAGCTTTGTCTGAGAATATTTTAACGCTTAAGTCATAATTTTTAGATTTAGACAGTTTCACATTTTTAGTATTAATCTTAACTTGTGCATCTTTCACTGGAGTCTCTGAAATATCAACTTGAGCTATTATCTCTGGAATATGTAGAGTATTTAAAGCACAAAAGTGATTTTTCACATTTTCCGACCAAATAAACCTGCCCGGGCAACTTTTACAATGAAAAACTTTATGATTATTATAGCAGTGTGTTTGTAAGTGCTGTTCGTACATTTTTGTTGAAATAAATTCTAATTTACAGATACTGCATTTCAAAGCAATTTTCTCTTTGGAATGTTTTTCTTTTAAGTGTGAGAAAACTTGGTATTTAAATGAAAACTCTTCATCGCATAATTCACATTTGTATTTGACAGCACGTTCTGTAGTTTCTTCTAATAAATCCTCTTCTTCCGTATCACTAATAGACATTTCATAACGATATTCATTTAAAACTGAATAATATTTAAAGTAATTCTTCTCAGAAATATCTTTGACTATACTTTGCTTTACAATGTTTAAATCATTAATATTGGGAAACAAATGCTGTATAATTATATCGTTCATTTGCAAGTTTTGAAGAGTGTCTACATTACTATGGATTTCTAAGTGCGAACGAAGTTCTTTGGTGGTAGTTAATGTGGTTGCACACAATTTACATTCTACATGACTCCAAGCAGTGGGTTTACTGTATAAACGATTTCCAAATAATCTTTCTAAATACTTAGTGTTCGTATCAACTGTTTCACTTGGATGAACACGTTTAAGGTGTCTATATAAATAGTCTCTGCTTCTAAAAAGTAGTCCACAAAACCCGCAGTGAAATTTTGTTTGGTTTATGTGTTTTAAATGCATATGTCGACGACAATTTCTTTGAAAAGAAAATGTTTGTTTGCAAATTGGACATACAAAACGATTATTCACTTGTTCGAATTTATAACCTGATGGGATTAAAAGATTTTTTCTTTCGATCTGTTGGTTACGGAAAGGAATTGTTTTTATACCCTTCACCGTAGGTATAGAAGGCTTATATAAGCTTGTTGATTCTGTACTGGATTTCTTTTTCTCTATCTTGAACACTTTTAAAGGCACATTATCATCTTCATCAGAAAATGAGTACCTAAATTTTAATTGAAACTTTAAATTATTTATGTTTAATACAAGTTATACATATACATTTTTACCTCGATTTATTTGGGTTATCATTTAAAATTTGATTTGATCCATAATCGAGAGTGCTGTATAGTAAATATTTTTAGAAGCATGTTTTAAAAATACATGTATATTTCAATTAATTTACCTTTTGAGTTCTTCAAACCGTATTGAAGATATATTGGTATCTAGTAAATGAAATATCATATATAAGTATATAAAAAATTTTCCAATTTATATTACCTACCATTTTCGTTGTTACTTAAAATAATATCATGTGGTGTGATTTCTTCTTTTTCAATCTTAATTTCTGATATAAACTCTTCCATGGGCATATCAATAGGAAATTCATCGAAACCATCACTGGATGAATCATTTTTTTGGTATGTCTCTAGATTACTAAGCGGGTTGGTAGAACTTGCTAATAATTCCATGTATTTTGTATTTACACTTTTAATTTGAAGTATAAAATCGTAAAATACTATAAGTCTATCCAAACATTTTGAGCATACAGTATTTGGTAGATGCTCGTCCTCATGTGTCTAATGACAATAGTTTCAATGAGTATTTTTGTAAATTAAATGTTTCCCTGTATTACCTCTAGTTGAGCAACTTCCTTTAATAAATCACGCCAAGTTTTTTTATCACTGCACTCATCTTCAAGGGAATATACTGCACTTCCTGGATCAAAACAGGTGCGACATCTATATAGCACTCCATTTATAAAACATTCATTTTTAATGTGGGTGTCCATTTTACCGTCCTTTTTTCATTCAAGTCTTAAAAATTTACTACATACATCTTTCTCAAGTTATTTGCAAAAAACTTTTATTATTGCATTAAGCAATCATCAAAAAATGTCCAACCAACTTATTGTTTACTTCTTCTTCTTCTTACTCGATATCATAGTATAAGAACTAGTACGGAAAGTCTCTCTTATGGTACATCACGCATTAATCAAAAGTACGTAACGCTAAGAATGTGTTAGTAAAATTTTATTTATATGTATTGGTGTAAAATTAACATTCACCACACTTCATATGTACACAAAGTTGCAAAAAATTGTATTAAAAAATTATTAAATTTTTCTTTTACGTGTATATTTATATTTCTCAACAAATATAAAAGATTTTAACGTCTATTGTATTTATAATGATTTAATTATTATATTTTTGTTGCTAAATATCAACAAAAAATATAAATTATTGTAAAATTTACTACATTATTAATACCAAAAATTGCAACTGTTTTTATTTAGTTTAAAATTCAACAGCCAATAAAAAAATTTCAAAAATATTAAAAAAATTATTTCTCGTTTGGAAAAAATAAAAACGTGCCGGAAATTAAAATGTGATAAAAGTGTTAAAAAAATAATAAAATATTATATGTGTATGAAAGAATGTGCTGCAAATGTTATTTTAAAGGACAATTTTGTTAATTTTTTGTGTTGTTTAGGTCTCTCTCAAGTGTGTTGAATTCACACAGCATATGTATGTGAAGAGTGTTGAATAAAAAAGAGAGTCAGTTTCTATACTAGTTACTATACTACTATGCTCGATATTGTCACTCATACTGAACTGAACTCATACAGGGTTGCCAAATTAAAAATTTTGTATTTTATCCGCCTCATGTCATAGCGTAATTAAGCCCAAATTACAATAGCGCGTAGTCAGCAGCAGTGTGTGCTGCCATAATCAGCTGATCATTTAGAATGCACTGTTTGTTATGGTGTTGATTACATTTGGTCAGCGGCAGTTTGCAGTGCTTTTTCATTTAGCCCTGTTTCTACATTCACTGCGCTGCATTCAGTTTGAGAGCGAGACAAAGAGAGTGAGCAAATAAATGAGAGGCTAAAATACACAAGTAGAACAAAGCTAGATGGTGGTTGTAAATTGTGGCTGCCTACGCTGAATTGTAATTATAACGGCAGCAACATGTCGTGCTGACAGTGATCAGCTGATAATTTTTGCTGATACTGTTGCTGACTACGCGCTATTGTAATTTGGGCTTTAGCGTCGAAAACGCTAATTTGAATTCCCAAAACCGGGAAGTCAAATTAACGTTTTTGGGAATATGAAAAATAGGAATTTCATATTTTCCCGTTAATGAGAATAGGAATTACGTGGCAAATGCTAAAAAATGGGTATTACAAAATACCCAATTCGATTACATGAAGGAAAATTAACTATTGCATTTTTAATAAAAATTAAGCCAAATGCAATATCATCTCATAAAAACAAAATATAACTAATGTATATTATTTTAAGAATAACATTCCATGGAAACGAGACTGCGTCAAGACATAAACTATATGGGACATGAAAGTACATCATCCAAGGATTCTAAAAAACTTTCCGTGCAAAAAATCGGCCGAGCCGTTTTCCAGAAAATCCACTTCATCCAAAATGGTCAGTAAAATATATGGCGGGGTTTTTTGTTTTTTTTTATTAATTGTGAGTTGGAATATATTGTAGAAACAAAATACTTTGTTTATAAATATACTTATTAAATTTATTTTATTTTATATAAGCTTTGGAAATTTTGTTTTTTGTAAATGAAAAAATTGTATATAATTTTTCAATTGTTTAATAAAATATCAAACTGAAACATCAATTACAATAGGTTATGGGCCATTGTTGTTTCACAAGATAATTTAAAGATACATATTGTATATTAAGGATAACAATCAATAAAGAAATAACATTCAAGAATAAGTGATAAATACATACTTCAAGATGAGTGAAAATCGTTTTTATGGGATCGAAAAACTAAATCAAGACAATTATTACAATTGGAAATTCAAGATGCGAATGTATTTAATTAAGGAAGACCTTTGGTCAGTATTTCAAGATCCAGTTCAAGATTCTGATGCTTGGAGAAAGAAAAATTTGGAAGCGTTTGCTGTTGTAAGTTTATGTGTTGAAGATTCACAACTTATCCATATACGCAATGAAACCTTAGCCAAAGATGCTTCGAATAAGCTGCAAAAACAACATGAACGTGTCACATTAAGTTCAAAAGTGCACCTAATGCGAAAAATATGCAGTATGCGGTTAGGCGAAGGTGAGAATATGGAGGCGCACATAAATTCGATGATGGAATTATTTGACAAACTGCGGGCTGTTGGAAATCAAGATTTTTCTGAAGATTGGCAAGTTTCCATGATCTTAAGCAGTTTACCATCAAGCTATGATAGTTTAATTACTGCTCTTGAGGTAAGACCAGATAAAGATTTGACATTAGAAACAGTGAAAAGCAAATTGCTCGAAGAATATTTCAAAAAATTATCTCGTGACGATTCGTTGAACGTTTCTGCGTTGAAATCGAAAGCAGTAAAGAAATTTGATGCCAAATCCTGCTTCTTTTGTAAGAAAACTGGTCACCTCAAGAAAGATTGCCATAAATATCAGAAATGGTGTAAAAATAACAAAAAATCTGTTAATATAATTGAAGAAATTAGTACTGAAGATGATGATGCTGAATTTGTGTTGATGACTAATTTTTCGGAAGGAAATCAAGCTGCATGGATTATAGATTCGGGCGCAAGTTGCCATATTGCCCATGAAAAAGAATTGTTTACGGAACTCAACTATAGCGATAATGGACAGTCAATTTGTGTAGCAAATGGAAACACTTCTCAAGCTAAAGGCAAAGGTGTGTGCAAAATCAAGGTAGGAGATGTGTCTTTATTAGTGAATGACGTCTACTATGTTCCGGATTTTAATTCTAATTTATTATCAGTTAGAAAAATTACAGAAAAAGGTTACACTATAAATTTTGTTAAAAACGTATGTATTTTACAGAAAAATTCTAAATTTATTTGTAAGGCATTTCTTAAGAATAGTTTATATACACTTAATGCAACTTCTGAAAATGTTTTCACGGTTAATAATTGTAATAAAGGTTGTATACACTACTGGCATCGAGTTCTTGGTCATCATAATGAAGAAGGTATTAAAAAATTATTTAAAGATGATTTAGCAACAGGCATAAGAATTAATGAATGTAAAAATCATAAAGAAAAATGTGAAATCTGCTTGCAAGGAAAATTTTCAAGAAATCCCTTTCCTAAAGAAAGTTTTTCAAGATCAAAGAATTGTTTTGATCTTATTCATTCAGAAGTTTGTGGTCCTATATCTCCTTCAACGTGTAGTGGCTATAAATATTTCGTGTCGTTCATTGATGATCATAGCAGATATTGTGTTATTTATCTACTAAAGGCTAAATCTGAAGTTTATAGTAAACTAGTCGAATATTGGAATTTAGTGAAAAATCAAGTTGGTCATTACCCAAAAACATTAAGATCTGACAGAGGAGGAGAATACATAAGTTTTAATGTAAAACACTTTTTATTAGAATGTGGAACTGAAATTCAGTATTGCGTTCCATACAGTCCACAACAGAACGGGGTCGCAGAACGAAAGAACCGTACTTTGATAGAAATGGTAAAGTGTATGTTAATCGATTCAGGTTTAAATAAGAACATGTGGGGTGAAGCATTAATGACTGCAAACTACATTCAGAATCGGTTACCTTCAAGAAGTATATCAAAAACACCATATGAACTAAGATATGAAAAGAAACCATCGTTAAAAGATTTTCATACATTTGGATCTTTATGTTATGTTCATGTTCCAAAAGAAAAAAGGAAGAAGCTGGTAATAAAGGCACTTCGAAAAGTATTTATTGGCTATGATTTTAATTCTAAAGGTTTTAGAGTTTTTGATCCAAAAACAAATAAGGTTCAGATTTCACGTGATGTTGTCATAGATACTAAAGATACAGACAATAAAACTTTGCAGAAAAACAGAAACATAGTATATTTTCCAACAAGTAACCGCAAAGATGATGAAATACCTTCAGGAAGTGGAAATGAAATTGGAAGTGAAAGAGGAACTAATGATAATAGCAATCTTGAGGAAAATGATATTTCAGAAAGTACTATAGTAAGCATAGACAGTATGACATCTGATAGACAAGTTTCGGATTCAGAATGGTCAGGCGCTGGAGAAACTTTTGAAGATGCAGTACAAAGTCCTATTCCAGTTCGTCGAGTGTCTAATAGAGTTAACAAGGGGATGCATCCAGGCCGATATGAAATAAATTCTGCGATTTTAACACCAGATCCAAGTAATTTCAATGAAGCTATTTCAATTAAGGAGGAGAAATCACAATGGATTGATGCGATGCAACAGGAGTTAAAATCTATCCAGGAAAATAACACATGGGTTCTTGTTGATCTCCCCCCAGGCCGTAAAGCAATTGGCTGCAAATGGGTGTTCAAGAAAAAGTTAAATGAAAAAAGAGAAATAGAACGTTATAAAGCAAGACTCGTGGCTCAAGGATATAATCAAAAATTTGGTGTTGATTATGATGCAGTATTCGCTCCAGTTGTTAAACAAACAACAACTAGAATTTTATTTTCAATTGCTGGTAAACAGAAAATGCATTTATATCACTTTGATGTTAAGACGGCTTTCTTGAATGGTGATTTACAAGAGACGATTTACGTGAAGCAACCTCCTGGTTTTATATCGAATGAAAATCAAAATAAAGTTTGTTTACTTAGAAAAAGTTTATATGGATTGAAACAAGCCGCTCGTTCCTGGAATCAATGTATTCATAAAGCATTAATTGAATTTAAATTTAAGCAAAGTCTAATGGATCCTTGTTTATATATCAGAAAAACAAAAGAAGGATTAGATTACCTTTTGATATACGTTGATGATATGATTGTTGCAAGTAAAAATGTAAACTTTATAGAAGAAATTTTTAAAATGTTAAATTCTAAATTCGTCATGTCGAATTTGGGACCCATCAAACATTATCTCGGAATGGAAATTAAGCAAGATAAAGATGGAAATTATTTGTTGAGTCAAGAACAATACATTAAGAAAATTTTAAACGAGTTTGGACTTCAAGAATCAAAAGATTCAGATATTCCGTTAATTCCATCTTATAACAAGACATTAGAATCAAAAAATTAATAGATAATAAAATCTATCAAAAAGCTATTGGATCTCTTTTATATTTGTCTTTAAATACAAGACCAGATATTACTGCAAGTGTTGCAATATTAGCTCAGAAAACTCAAGCACCATCAAAAGAGGATTGGAATGAAGTTAAACGAGTTATAAAATATCTTAAAGGGTCATCTAAATTGTCATTAAAATTAAGTAGTTCGACAGAAAATAATACTTTATATGGGTATGTGGATGCGGATTGGGCTGAAAACAAAATTGATAGAAAATCTCATAGTGGTTACGTGTTTTATTTAAATGGTGGTGTTATTAACTGGTCATGTAAAAAACAAAGTTGTGTATCTCTATCTACAGATGAAGCAGAATTCATAGCATTATCAGAAGCTTGTAAAGAGGCTAAATGGATTGTGAATATACCAATTACAATTATGGAAGACAATCAGAGTTGTATTAAGATGGTTTTAAACGAAAATTTTAATGCCAGGTCTAAACACATTGATATTAAGTACCATTTTGTGAAAGATTATTGTATTAACAATTTTGTAAATCTAAAATACTGTCCTACGGACAAAATGATAGCAGATATTTTAACAAAACCACTTTCAAAAACACGATTGTTATTATTAAGAACACTTTTAGGACTTATATAAATTGTAAACAAAGAGGAGGAGTGTAGAAACAAAATACTTTGTTTATAAATATACTTATTAAATTTATTTTATTTTATATAAGCTTTGGAAATTTTGTTTTTTGTAAATGAAAAAATTGTATATAATTTTTCAATTGTTTAATAAAATATCAAACTGAAACATCAATTACAATATATATTTGGCGTTTTTTTTTTTATTTTATTTTTTTTTTTTTTTTTTTTTTTTTTGCACCTTGAAAAATCTTATTGTCAATTAATACTTTTTTTCCAAAAAAATTTTTTAAGTACAAAATTATTTTGTACTTCACTTAAAATGTTTTTTTTAAATTATTTTATTATTTTGTTTTTGAACAGTTAAGAAAAATATTCTATTTTTTTTTTTTTTTTTATTTTATTCAACTTGTTAAATTTTTGATTATATTTAATTTTGAAAGGTTAAAACTAAAAAACTATTTGATGCAGTAAATTTTATTATATACATACTACTTGTTATATACAGTTTTTTAACAAAACTAAAAAAATGCTTAGTACATCTTCTACTTAAGTATTGCTTTTCTGTACGTAAAAATTTGTATGTACTTTTAACATAATTATTTCTTATTGTCTTATATAGTTCCTTAAAAACTAAAAATCTCAAATATGTAATCGCATTTCGTTAAGAGAAGCATTATCAATTCGGTGTGAATTGAAGTATTTATATTTGTAAAACAACAAATTATAATACACTTATTTAAATAGTAATAATGGTTGTGCATATGAATTGCTTTGAAATTGTCTATATACTACACATACATACATATTTACCAATTCAAACTCAGTAGTGTATAAGTATTAATTGACAAGATTTTTCAGGGTACAAAAAAAAAAAAAAAAAAGCCAAATATATTCCAACTCACAATTAATAAAAAAAAAAACCCGCCATATATATTCCAACACACAATTACGTCGAGTCTATATTAGAGAAATTTCTATCAAGACAAACGTCAAATTTTTGTTTGAGTTGCAGATAATTTTTTATCTCTGTCAATTATAGGGGAAAACGTATGTCATAATAAGCCATGCAAAAAGTACCAACAACAATCAAGATGGCGTCTTTTACAAAGCATTATCAAGACAAAGTTGTCAGAGCTCGAGCGCTGACAATTTTCTTTTAACGCTGCAATAATACTGACAAATTCAGTCTACATTAGACAAATCTTTATCTTGATAAAATTTTGACGTTTGTCTTGATAAAAATTTGTCTAATGTAGACTCAAAGTTAATAAAAAAAAACGCGAGGCATAAAAGTGTTGAAAACTGTTCTCTTGTAAAAATATTTTATCTCGTAAAAATCGCTAAAAGAAAAAAAAAAATTTTTTCTGAAAATTTTATGAAACATATATAATATTCTCGCTAGAAGGATTTTTAGCATGAAATGTGTTTATTAAACCAGAAATAGTCCACTTCCATTCCCATACAAATTATGTCCTTACCTTACACTCTTTTAAAATTTTCTGACCAATTGAATGAAATTGATTTTCTGAAAAACCGCTCTGCCGAATTTTTGCACGGAAATCTTTTGATGATGCTTAGATGGTATACTTTCATGTCCTCCATAGTTTGTATCTTGACGTAACCACGTTTCCATCCAATATTAAATCCCAGATTTTTCTGGCCAATTTGGATGAATTTGATTTTCTAGATAACTGTAGGTGACATTAAGACACTATATTGCTTATATCTTGACGTCGCCTCACTTCCTTGGACTATTGAATCTTAGATTTCTTGACCAATTTCTTTTCGAGAAAACTCTGTCCAAACTATTTTCTTTTGAAATTGATACATTTTCCATCTTCCGGACGCAGCTTACATGCAGTTCCAGATGGCAGTGGCCCATTGGTACAAATGGAGTTTTCTAGAAAATTATTTGGGCGTTTTTAAAAAAAAAGTTGTTTTTTGTAGTTAAAATATTGTATTCTTTTGAAATTGATAAATTTTCCATCTTCCGGACGCATTTTTCATGCAGTTCCAGATGGCAGTGGCCCATTGGTACTATTTTGGCGTTTTTGAAAAAAATTTGTTTTTTGTATTTAAAATATTATATTCTTTTGAAATTAGTACATTTTCCATCTTCCGGACGCATTTTACATGTAGTTCCAGATGGCAGTGGCCCATTGGTACAAATGGAGTTTTCTCGGAAACTATTTGGGCGTTTTTGTGAAAATGTTGTTTTTTGTAGTAAGGATATTATTTGCTTTTGAAATGTCCCATATAGTTTATGTCTTGACGCAGCCTCGTTTCTATGGAATGTAAAATCCCAGATTTTTCTGACCATTTCAGATGAAGTGGATTTTCTGGAAAACGGCTCGGCCGATTTTTTGCACGGAAAGCTTTTTGTGATCCTTAGGTGATGTACTTTCATATCCCATATAGTTTATGTCTTGACGCAGCCTCGTTTCTATGGAATATAAAATCCCAGATTTTTCCCGACCATTTTGGATGAAGTGGATTTTCTGGAAAACGGCTAGGCCGATTTTTTGCGCGGAAAGCTTTTTAGAATCCTTGGATGATGTATTTTCATGTCCCATATAGTTTATGTCTTGACGCAGCCTCGTTTCTATGGAATATAGAATCCCAGATTTTTCTGATTCTGAATATAGAATCCCAGATTTTCTGAGATGATATTGCATTTGGCTTAATTTTTATTAAAAATGCAATAGTTAATTTTCCTTCATGTAATCGAATTGGGTATTTTGTAATACCCATTTTTTAGCATTTGCCACGTAATTCCTATTCTCATTAACGGGAAAATGTGAAATTCCTATTTTTCATATTCCCAAAAACGCTAATTTGACTTCCCGGTTTTGGGAAGTCAACACGTAAACAGACTGCAAAAACATATGATCATTTGTTTACAAATGTAACGGGTAGTCTGCACTAGCGATGAGATTATGTTAAAACATCATGTTAAAATTAAGGCTCAAATTTCAATTTTTTCAATATGGCGTACATGCATTTATGTTAATCTCTTGTTTTCTCATTGCTTTGTTGTAGCATTATACGCACATGCAATAATTTCTTCGTGTTTGTAAGAAATAGATTTTTACGTAGCTGCGTGAGTTTTTAACAACCCTGTAATTTATTTTGCTCACAAAATAACCGAAAAACAGGGTTGTTTACACAATGAATGTTGAAAAACATATGTTACGTTTACTTTTGTTGACTGGTTGAACAAAATGTTTTACGCTACTTTTCTTCATTCTACGTTGCGATGGAAAGTTGACTGGTTGGGGCTTTAAGCGTGAATTAGTTGGTTGTTTATGTGACGTTTCCTCCCGCGAAGGAAACAGCTGATCGTTTATATTACATGTATTGTAATGCTAACAATTATAAAAACTTGACGTTGATGTGAAGTGATGTCTGATTCTGTTGAAAACAGAACACTAAATAATAAAAGAAATAAATAAACAAAAATAATTAAATACACAAACAATTAAATAGATAAATATTTGGCATGTTTAATTTCAATCAGAGTTGCATTTTTAGGCTTTTTCTAGTAAATAATTTATGGTAACTCTGTGTTTTTTCTAACAAATGTCAAAAACATATGTCACGTTATTAATTTTGGATAATTGCACAAAATTCTTCCCGTAAATAAACGTTGATGTCCCGTTTATCACATAAACAACCAACTAACCCGGCCTTTATTTACTATTAGGTTAAAGCAAAGAATATTCACATATAGAAGGCGCATCATGTAGAAGCAAAATTTCTTATGGCGGGTTCTAATCATAGAACCCGCTCTCATGTAATTCTCGCTCTCAACATTTTGCATATATATGAGGGGGATAAGTAACAAGGGAAAACAAAATCCACCACCAAAACAGAGAGAGAGAGAGAGAGTTTAAATATATGTGTTTCTACATGTGTGTATTCCTTATAAAGAAATTCAAATAAAAACACACACATATATAAGTTTGTCACGTTATAAAGATCTTTATTTTAAATTGAAAGAAACAAATAATATTTGTTTCTTTTATTTTGAAACAAAAAGTGCCTACAGAAATTCTAGTTGTTTATTTACTAATGGAAAAGATATGAACGTTAATATTACTGTAGGGCATAGCATACATATTTGTTGTTTTACAAGTAGAAATACATTGATCTGCACCGACGTGCTTATACCTTTCTTAGTGACGTGACAAATTTTAGTATGATTTCGAAGTTGTCAATTTATATTTTATAGTTATATTTGTTATAAACTAATAGTTGTTATTTTTTACTTTTATATTTTCTATATTTATATATTTGATAAAATGTGCAGATAATTTGCTTTTGGTGTTTTTTATTATTATTTAAAAAAATTGCAATTAAAAAAATGTTTTTATAGACAATTTTTAATTTTAGAAAATTTTATTTAAAAAAATATTTAAATTTTTTAATTTTTAAAAGTACATATTTTTCCATTTTTTTATAAAAAAAAAAAAAAAAAAAAAACAAAGTAAATAATAAATAAAAGTTTTTCCTTTTTTTGATTTTTTCCAAGATTTTGAGTTGTATTTTATTTGAAACAAGAAACTGTAATTAAAATATATATTTTTTATAGAAATAAATAATATTAATATTTTTAATTTTAAAACTTATTTTTAAATTATATAGATTTTATTTAGTAAAAAAAGTTCTTTTGAATAAAAATGTATTTCATTTCTTTTATTTTTGGGCATAAATAAGATTTATTTTTTTTGAAAAATAAAGAAGTTTTTTGATTTCCTTTTTCTGAGCAAAATGTTTCAATTTATAGACTTAAATTTTTTTATAAACAAAAATACTGATATTTTTTTTAAATATATAAAAGTTATATTTTGGCAGAAAATAAGTTATTTTTTATTTATTTATTCATTTATTTATTTTTGTCATAACAATTTTTTATATAGTTTGTATAGGTATATACAAATTAAATATTTTTTACAAAAGATCTTTTTCCAATAGAATTCCACCTCTTTTACTGAATAAAACAAAATTATTGAAGAAAAATCTAATTTTTGTGGTGACAAATTCGATATGAATAAAAAAGTGGATATAATTTTATATTTTTGTTTTTATTTATTTAATATACTTAACTTTAACATCTGTTACTTTGAATACATAAGTAACACAACTACACAAATCAAATTTTAAAATATAAATTTAATATTCTGAGATATTTACATAACGTCATATGACGTTAAAAAAGGCATAACTAGTTCGGTGCTGATTAAAGTATTTCTACTTTTAAAACAACAAAACACATATGCTATACCCTACACTAACATACGCGATCGTATTTTATCTCCTTTAGTAAATAAACAACAAATTTCTTGTTTCTACTTTTTTATAGGCACTACACCAGCGATCGTCACACTCATACATTCACAATTATGTTTGTGTATGTTTTGTTTTTCCCATTATGAAATTATACACCAAAAAAATAACATCATTATTATAGTAATTTTATTTTGAAAGTTTCTTCGTCAATTCAAGACTTGTAAGTGGAAATACACGTTACTAGTTTAGAATTTGAATAGTAATAACCAGGGATCGCAACGATTACCATAGTAATCATAAAAATTAAGATTTAATGTTTATTTTTTCTATTATTTGATTAAAAAAAAATAACGATAAATTATTAATTTAGGATTTTAATTTCTTATTAAAAAATATGGAATAATTCAGCACGAACGATTATTTCAGATTTGTATTTTATAATAAAAAATTAATTGTAGTACATTATTAATTAAAAAAAGATAGTTATATAATTAAAAAATCATATTAATTAATCTTACTTAATATTAAATATTTTTCATGAGTGTATCTCAAGCAACAAGCAGTAACACAACATTCTTGCTTGAATGCTCGTGCGAGACTGACTTTCTTGTGTGTTTTTTATTCATTTCAAGAGCATAACAAAAGAGATAAAAAACACGCAAGCTTCTTTTCCTTTTGCCTTCCCTCCCGCATCAGGAAATACTTTTAAAAAATATTTCAGTTTTCATTGACATGCGCCTTCTATATGTTGTATATTCTTTGGTTAAAGCAATTCTACAACAAATACAACAATAAAAAAAACTCTCATTTGTTTTCGTAAAATGTCAAATTTTGTACATTGAAACAATAACAAAAATTATATAAAAATGTAAACAAAACACACATAGAAACAAACACCATATAAAAAAAGATTTGACAGTCATCACACATAAAGAAAAAAAAAGTCAGCTGTGTTTTCTACCTAACTTTGAGTCTACATTAGACAAATTTTTATCAAGACAAACGTCAAAATGAACTCGAAGAGAGTAAAAATTTTGTTTATATTATGTTAGATCTTAAACAAGGGGTAAACGTATTCTAATAAATCTTATAAAGCCCAAATTACAATTGCGCGTAGTCAGCAGCAGTTTGTGCTGACATAATCAGCTGATAATTTAGAAAGCACTGTTTGTTATGGTGTTGATTACATTTGGTCAGCAGCAGTTTGCAGTGCTGTTTCATTTAGCCCTGTTTCTAAATTCACTGCGCTGCATTCAGATTGAGAGCGAGACAAAGAGAGTGAGCAAATAAATAATAATTACAATAGCGCGTAGTCATCAACAGTATCAGCAAAAATTCTAAATTCACTGCGCTGCATTCAGATTGAAAGCGAGACAAAGAGAGTAAGCAAATAAATGAGAGGCTAAAATACAAAAGTAGAACAAAGCTAGATGGTTGTTGTAAATTGTGGCTGCCTACGCTGAATTGTAATTATAACGGCAGCAACATGTTGTGCTGACAGTGGTCAGCTTATAATTATTGCTGATACTGTTGCTGACTACGCGCTATTGTAATTTGAGCTTAACATTTTGCTTTTATTTTGTTAACTCTACAGGCTCAACTACATAGAATACTTTCGCTTCAACTGCGACTGACAGCTAATTTAAATACATGCATTTATATTGAGCGGAACCAAATCAGTACGCCAAACTTCTGCGTGAAGTACTTCAAAGATGAAAAATGTTCAACTTTAACACTGGATCTCCACGTAATATTTTTATATCATAATATGTAACAGAGAGTGTCAAATCCGCTCTCTGAGAGAATTATCTCACGTGTAAACTAAAATATAAATATTATGAGACTGTTGTGATAAGATTTTTCTACACAACTATCTTATAAGATTTACTCTCAAAAAAACACACATATACGAAAGTTTGCATGTGTGTGTGAATGTGTATTTTTAAAAATACTTAAAAACAATGTTTTTTTGTAAAATTGTATTATTTTAATGGTTATTCTACATTCTGAAACATATTTTCATTAAAATTGTGCTAAAAAATTTAGAATTTCTTAAATAAAAATTACATGTTTACTCTGTGACTGAATGAAAATAATGAAATATTATGAGATTTATTAGAATACATTTTCCCCTTGTTTAAGATTTAACATAATATAAACAAAATGTTTACTCTCTTCTGCCGGCGTTATCTTACATATTATATCAACGTGAAGACAGTATGTAAAGAGCCGAAGTACGAAAATATATTTTGTCAGTTGTTTTATTCTTATATTAATATTTTTTCATTAAGTCGGAAATTTTAATTTGCAATTCATTATTTCAACTGAGAACATAATAGAATTTTTACATCTTTATATTTTATTATATATAATTTTAATAACAAAATAATGCAACGACTGGGTTAATATCATTTATGTGTTACGTAGCTGTCAGTCGCAGTTGAAGCGAAAGTATTCTATGTAGTTGAGCCTTACGTCTCCACGCAGACGTTTTTATTTCCTAACACAAGAAATAACGTCGGCAGAATAACAGGAAAAAGCTTTTATTTCCAACTTTATGTTAAGGGGTGGAGAAAACGTACATGAGAAATAAACATTTTAATTTGTCTTTTTTAAGGAAAATTTTCTTTTATTCTCGGGTTTTATTTTTTATTTGTCCTTTTAAAACAAAATTAATGCATTTTTCATCTTTGTTTTGCAAAAATAATAAAAATTTTAAAAAATAACAATAAATTTGACAGCTTATGTTAAACATTATTGCTCAGCTTTGTGTTTAAACATTTATTGCGAAATAGATTGCGCAATAGATTTCTTATTGGTCCACACGTAACATAACACAAGAAATAACGTCGGCAGAATAACAGGAAAAAACTTTTATTTCCAACTTTATGTTAAGGGGTGGAGAAAACGTACATGAGAAATAAACATTTTAATTTGTCTTTTTTAAGGAAAATTTTCTTTTATTCTCGGTTTTTTATTTTTTATTTGTCCTTTTAAAACAAAATTAATGCATTATTCATCTTTGTTTTGCTAAAATAATAAAAATTTTAAAAAATAACAATAAATTTGACAGCTTATGTTAAATATTATTGCTCAGTTTTGTGTTTAAACATTTATTGCGAAATAGATTGCGCAATAGATTTCTTATTGATCCACACGTAACATTTTGAAGAGAGAGATAGAATTTGACAATTGCGGACACAAAAGAGGGCGTAAATCAAGATCTTCGGCACAGTTGATTTTTAAACAATTTTGATAGTGATTCTATAGTACTTTTACATGTGATTATAGTGCAATAAAAAATTTTGTCCGCTCTTGCTCGGTTTACGAGTTATAGGCCTTCAAAGTTTCAATATGTTTTCCTGAATATCTTTATTAATAATTGTCGGATCTTAATTATATTGATGTCATTTAAAAGCACTTATAAATACCTTTTCAATGATATATATCATTACCATATTAATAAATTACTTGGGAAGAAAATTTACATTTTGTATAAAAATGGCGGAATTTAAAAAAATTTTTGATATTCAAAAAAAGCTTATTTAG
Source organism: Protophormia terraenovae (assembly GCA_951394005.1). Taxonomy (NCBI): domain Eukaryota; kingdom Metazoa; phylum Arthropoda; class Insecta; order Diptera; family Calliphoridae; genus Protophormia; species Protophormia terraenovae. The sequence continues at coordinate 130,900,800 of OX596076.1, forward strand.
CGAAGCCGGTGTTCGACATACCCAGAGGAGAAAGTCTTTAAGTCCGGCCACAGGCCGGCTACACAGAAAAACTTTTATTAAGGCGTAAAAAAAATATAATAATTTCAAGTGTGCCGAAGATCTTGATGAGTGCCCAAAAGAGACTAGGGGTAACAAAAAGAACAAAATTACTATATTTTTATTTTTGTACATAGATTCGCGTTTATAATTTAATGAGGGGACATTACTTTTTGTTGTCTATAAACTTTTTAAAACTTTTCTTTAATATTTTTCAATATGAGAGTAAATTGATTTTTACTCTCTCAAAAAAAGTTGCTGGATAAATATTGCTGGAAAATACGCAAACACACCTATTATGTGCAGTAGTTTTACACTAACAAAATACAAGCAATTGTTGTTTTTGTGGATATGCGAGCACTTTCTAATTACGCTATGTAAAGAACTGTTTTTTAAGAAAATACCAAAAATTGGGTATTTTTCAGTTCCCTGCTTAGGTTATTCAAAAAATATACATTTCTATTAAACGCCTTTTGACGCACTACTAAGTTTTTATTATAACAAATGTCAAAATTTGTTTGCTTTTGTTTTATGAAAATAATTCAGGACAAATTTTCGCTTGAAGACAAAATATTAAAAAATAAATAATTAAGGTGTAAAATGTCGAGTAATGTTAACAATGAATGTTTTATAAATGGTGTGCGTTATAGATGTCGCACTTGCTTTGATCCAGGACGTTCACTATATTCCCTTCAAGATGAGTGCAGCAATTCAAAAACTTGGCGTGATTTATTTAGAGAAGTTGCTCATTTACAGGTAATATAAGAAAAATACTAATTGTCTTGACTTATAAAAAAATATTCACACATAGACAAAAGAGGATGAGTTACTTCCAAACACTGTTTGTTCCAAATGTTTGGACAAACTTATAACATTTTACGATTTTATACTACAAATCAATAATGTGAATAAAAAATACATGGAACTATTGGCAATTACCAATGATCCTCTAGAAATAGGTAATCTCAATGAAAAAGGTGCTTTTAGCGATTGCTTGTCTGAATGTGGAAGTGATATACAAATGGAAGAATTTATATCAGAAATTAAATTGGAAGAAGAGCTAATCGCACCGTATGATATTGTATTAAGGAACGACAATAAAGGTACCAAAACATAGCAAAAGCAAATTAATTTTAATAAAAATTATAAAGATTAATGTTTTTTTTTTTTTTTAATTTGCCAGATGACCACAAAACTTTTGATGAAGATATCGAAATAACTTCAATGCAATTGGAAGAAAACAAAGGGTAACATAATTGAAATAAAAAATATATATCTGAGGAATTTTGACAAAACAACAAGTCAAAATTTTCTCTGTTACCAAAACGGGCCTGTTATTAAAAACGGGCCTCATGTAAAGCAGCATTTTTCAGGAGAACATAAAAACTGTTTATTTCCCTCATTTTTCAATATTTTGCAATCCGTTCTTCTACGATTTATTAATATTAAGTCTACTAAACCTCACACTGAAAATTAAATCTTTTAACTTCATTATTCGCGAAGTTAATGTAGGTAGCCCGTTTTGTCTTAATTATTTTTAATGTTTGTTATAAAATGTTCATATAGCCCGTTTTGTTTATTGGAAATTAAAGAAGTAAAACATAATATTTTTGGAAAAAAACGACAATATGTTAAATTTATGATATCATACCAATCAGGAGATTGGTATGATATCATAAATTATCGTTTGAAATTTCAAATAACAGGAATGTTTACTAAAAGGACGAAAATGTGTTCAAAATTATAAATTAAATTTTGAAAAAAAAATTGCATGCGAAAAAATTTGCAAAAAAATAAAATTTTAAACCAATTAAAATTGTATTAAATTGCATATCAACAACTCAAAAATTATTAAAACCTTTAAAAACGATATTTATTGCACTTTTTATTAAATTATCATTTTTTTAACAAACTGATTTTGGTATCTAAGAAGTTTTGCTTATAATTACGAATTTTATTAACTTTTTTTCATTCCTGTCTTTAAGTCTAGCGTATAGTGCTCCCACTTTGCTCCATAAAATGTTGATAGGTGTACCCTCATATGATCTATAAGCATCTAAAAATGCCTAAAAATCTAACTCAATGGCTTTTTTCTCCAGACTGCATTGAGATAACAAAATTTTTATGAGATATATTAAGATTATAATTCAAAATATTTAAGAAAAGTTCAAACCGCAAAGAAAATTCTCATTATTTATCAATTTTTATTTTAAAATTTCTTTGAAAATCAAACAAAAACTTGCACATAGCCCGTTTTGCCTTAAAAAATATACTGTTAGCCCAAAAACTAAAAGTGAAAAAATAGTGTTAGAATTAACTTTTGACTCCAAAATTAGCACCATATATAAAAAATAGAAAACTGAAGAGTCTGACGCAAAAAAAAAAAAAAATTCTAAATGATGCCCGATTTGAATATAAGACCTCGATATACAGTATCGGTCACCTAATTAGCCCACCCAACCAGATTTTTTTTGGACTTAATTTTCTTTTTCTAGAAAAAAGCTTTTAATTGTTTTATTAATTCAATATATTGACTATTATATACTTAATTAATTGCAGCCAAAACTTGCATTAATAAACTAACAATTTACGCAAAACCATTGTTTTATTAAATATTCCTATAAAAATCAAGGACAGCTAATTAGCCCACTTACACTATTTATTACGAAAAATCTAAGTAAGCTCTGAAAAAATTATGTTTTAATATAAAATTCTAAGAATAAAGTAATTTTAATTAATTTAAGATAATTTTTGTGGGAAGATTTCATGGAAACATCCATTAAAATACTAATATTCGACAACACATACAAAGTGGTCAAATTCGATTAAATCCATTAAGAAAATTGGTTAGAAAGGTTAGATAATCATTACATTATCGTCAATAATCCTCCAAAATATCATAAATCATTCAAAAACCTTAGCGCTGTGCAAAGAAATGAAAAACTTAGTTAAATTGCGAATTTCAAAAATAGAATAATCATAAATTTCGCAATGAAACTCTGACTTAAAAGATTTGTGGCGAATAAAAAACGCTTTAAAATGTACATAAGTATCTACTAAAACTAAAATCATTTGCCAAATGTTATACTATATAGTATAAAAAGCATCATAAGTATAGATGTTTCAAAAAAGAAAGTAAGTTCTTTATAGCAGTAAACAAAAATACAAAGAATTTTATCTATAGAAACCGCTTGGATGAGATGCATAAAATATTTGTCAATAAGTTACCTAGACGAATGATTTAGGCAAAGTTATTTTCAATTTTGCAATGTTAAGGTAAGATTTTACACTTTCTTTTTAACTAGAATACTAATAAAACTTTTTAATACATCGCATATACCAACTACCAGCAATTGTTTGCACTAGATAATATCTATTAAATATTATTAGATAGTTTATCAATTTTAAAATGATTTCTCAACTTTTATTTTTTTTTTTGGAAAAGATTTTTCTTACTTAAATGCTGATTATTTGATCATCTAAATTCGCGGAGTAACTCAAACCGTAATTTTAGTTAACGAATTTAAACTTTTTGTATTGCTTTCGATGTTACAGATGATTTTTTACCATAATTAAAGGATTATCAAGGTTTCTATAAAATTTCATAATATTTTAATTTACATTTTTCGCGATTTTTATTAAATGTCGAATATTCGAAATATAAGGCGTTTTAACCAATTTAGATATGAAATTTTTTACGAAAATTGCAGTACTTCTATTTTTAAACTGCAATCCATATGAAAAATTACTTTTTTTCAAAGCTTGCTTAGATTTTTCGTAATAAATAGTGTAAGTGGGCTAATTAGCTGTCCTTGATTTTTATAGGAATATTTAATAAAACAATGTTTTTGCGTAAAGTGTTAGTTTATTAATCCAAGTTTTGGCTGCAACGTATTAAGTACATATTGGTCAATATATTGAATTAATAAAACAATTAAAAACTTTTTTCAAGAAAAAGAAAATTAAGTCCAAAAAAAATTCTGGTTGGGTGGGCTAATTAGATGATCGATACTGTATATTACTTTTAAAATAAATAAATTACAGTCATAGTCATGTATATATTTACACTTTTTAACATTTGGAAAAGAAGTCAAATAATTTTTTTCGTTTTTTACACTCCATAATTATTTACACAACTTAAAAAATCAATCAATTTTTGCTCAATATTGCGAAAGATGGCTAAAAATCTTGTCTATAAGATATTATATAATCTTGAGATTCAAATTCAACTTTAATAAGTTGCAAAAATATAATAATAGTGGAAAAAATGATCAAGAAACCTATCAAAGCCAATTTAAGAATTAAATGATGGTTTAAAATGATGCATCGCCATTATGGTTTGAAAAAAGGAATTGGAGTAGTTAGAGGCTGATATAAACTTTAATTAAAAGATATAATTTTAAGAAAATAAAAATATTTTAAAGAAAAATTAGATAAAATCTGTAAGAAAAATTTAACAAAGTTTGGAACATTTACAAAATTGTTTGCAATCGTAGGTATTTTCGGCGAGAATGTTTGATATTTAGAAAGTTTGTGATGTCCACATTATAGAAAGTTCAATTAATATTTCTAAATTTCGTTTTTCTATAATATAATATGCAATTTCCAAATATTACTAGACAACATTATTAATTTTATTTTTGTATTAAATTTTCTATGCAATTAAAATAAATCAAATATTTTTAATTAAATGTTTTTTCTAAAATCGCGAATTTTTCTACAGAAAAACAAATATTGAATCAATATATTACACATTATATAATGTAAACACTATAACCTTTTAAAATATCGTACTTTCTCGCTGAACAAATGGATGACTATTGAAAATTTTGGAAAATTTATAAGCTATGTTAAATTTTTCTGACAGATTTTTCTTAGTTTCACTTTAAGCTGTTTTTATTTTCATAAATTTATATCTTCTAATTAAGGATTATGCCAGCCTTTAACTATTACCATTCTTTTTTTCAAACCATAATGACGATGTAGCATTTTGAAATTTCGCTTAAATCTCAGAATCACTTTGATAGCTTTTTTCATAATTTTTGCCACTAGGATTTTATTTTTGTGACTTATTAAAGTTGGGTTTGAATCTCAAGATTATATAATATCTTATAGACAAGATTTTTAGCCATCTTTTGCAATATTGAGCAAAAATTTATCGATTTTTTAACTTGTGTAAATAATTTTGGAGTGTAAAAAACGTATGTAAGTACTTTTGAAATGAAAAGTTCATACAAGTTTTTCATTTTATTTCAGAAATGAATGACGCGACTTTTTCAGAAACTACCACAATATATTGTAGACATTTCAGGCTACACAACAACAAAAAAATTATTTCAAAATGTTTTATAACAACAAAAATATTTGACTTATTTTCCAAATCTGATTGGACCTTTATTTATAATTTTTGCTTTAATTTTTTATATGTACGTACGGCTGGGGAGACATTGATTTAAATGAATATATATACATATATATATATATATATATATATATATATATATATATATATTTTTTTTTTTTTTTTTTCATATAATATAATTATTTTTTTAAGTATATAGTTTTATGCATTAGTTAAAGTTATGATCTCGGGTTTTATTGCTATGTAATATTGTTATTTTGGCCTTTTTTAAGGCTTTATATAACAAATAAATGAATTGAAATTGAAAAATTTTAAAAAGTGTAAATATATAATTTTGACTATGACTGTATATTACCTCAAGACAAGATATTTTGCCAAAAGTCAAAAAATATGAATGCATATTTGTTTACACATAATTATGAACATAAATTTATTAACAGCTATCTTGATCAAACTAATCAAAGTTATAAAACGAACTACAATGATGACTCTGATAATTTCAGGTATGAAAATTCTATACATAACATGCAAACAAAATAATTAAAATTTTTAATTTAATTTCAGTTCCTCATCTTACGAGGAAAATGAAGTAACTCAAAGTAACAAAGTTGAAATGTCTTCATTATATGAACAAATCATAAAAATCCACAATCGTTTTGCATGCCCGAAATGTATGAAAACATTTGCAGCGGCTGCGACTTGTCGTCGACATTTAGATAAGACACATTCTCAACAAACTAGTGGATCCAGGTGAAGTAGTTAAATCAATTTATTTTATTTTATAGTGTAATATAAAAAGCCTTTAGAGGCCAATAAATATATATTACAAAAGAAAATTCCTGAATACTATTTGTACATAAAATAATATAATTCTAAAATAATTTACATAATATGATGATTATGATTTTTTATTTTTTTGGCTTTATAAATCTTTAAATGCATTTATTCAATCATTTAGAACCGTTAAGAATCTGATAATTTTTTTTTTTTTCAAATCGAAAGACGTTTATTCCAACACAATTCTATTAAAATTTAATTTCAGCTCCTCGTCTTCCGATGAATGCGATAACATTCCTACCAATAGGTTTGTAAATAAATAAATATAGACTCTTGTTCTTGAAACAATACAAAACAATTTTAATATTTACTTTTATAGCCAAACTAATGAAGAGTCCGTTTATGACGAAATCGAGATGGTTGATAATCGTTTTGCATGTCCTATATGTAAAAAAACATTTACTTTAAAAAGAAATTGTCGTCGGCACATACATTATTTACATTTAAAACAAGGCAAATTTTCTTGTGGATTTTGTGAAATAACATTCATATGCAGAGACTATTTGTATGCTCATCTTAAACGTATGCATCCAGGGGAAACAATTGATTCGAACAATAAAGTTATTCAACGATTATTTGGAGATCGCTTATACAGTAAACCCACAGCTTGGCGTCATGTAGAATGTAAATTGTGTTTAACCACATTTACCACAACTAAAGAACTTCGTCGGCACTTAGAAAATCACAGTGATTTAGAGACTCTTCATAACTTGGAATTGAACGATGAAATTGTCCAGCATTTGTTCCCAAATATTGACGATTTAAATATTGTCAAGGAAAGTATAGTCAAAGATATTTCAGAAAAGAATTATTTTAAATACTATAAAGTTTTAAATGAATATTGTTATGAGATGTCTGTTAGTGATACAGAAGCGGAAGACTTGTTAGATGAAACTACAGAGCGTTCTGGAAAATACAAATGTGAATTGTGTGCTGAAGAGTTATCGTTTAAATATCAAGTTTTCTTACACTTAAAAGAAGCTCATCCCAAGGAGGAAATTCCTCTTAAATGTAAACGATGTAAATTAGAATTTGTTTCAATTGACATGTATGAAAAACACATACAAACACACTGTCGTAATAAGCACAAAGTTTTATGTTGTGAAAATTGTCCGGGCACGTTCGTTTGGTCAGAAAGTAAGAAAAATCACAATTGTCCGTCGAAAATTTGGGAGACTTCAGAAGTCAATGCTAAAAATCAATTAAAATCGAATGATGATAAAGTTGTAGAAAAGACCAAAAATGAAGAACAATTATACCAACAAAATAGTCATAAAAATCACAGTTCAGCCTTGAACGTTTCAGAAAACGTTTCGTTGGTCGCAGTTGATGATCAAATAAAATCTAATATGCCTAAATATACGTCAACCATTTCCAAGACTTTAACTGTCTCTACTGTAGATCAACTTAAAACAAATTATGAATGCCAAGAACATTTGAAGCAAAATTATAATGACAGTGTCGCTTCATCAGAAACTATAATACGATGTGCTCTTTGTGCACTTTCCTTTAAAAAACTGCAACATTTGCATCAGCATATGCCGACACATGCCGATGGCAAAACAAATATTGACTTTAAAGATTGCCTTTATGTAAAAATCTTTAAACATTTGAAAATAATTGATTATCCACTATGGCAGCAGCAGATTAAAAATGCATTCAGCAAATCCCAAATAAGTCGTTTTTATCAAGCCATCGATAAGTACGGTAATGAATTGGATATTTCAGATTCAGATAGTTTTACAGACAATAGCGATGCTGATCCAAATTTTAAAAAACAATACATGTGTGATCTTTGCAAGAAAAATTTTCGAAGGCGAAAACTGCTATTAAACCATCAACAAGAAAGGCACACGAATGTTGCACTGCCCTTTACATGCACGAACTGCAATCAGCAGTTCGTTAATTTTCATTTGTTACAACAACATTTAAAAAGAGTTTGTTGGAATGAACACCGACGAATAGCTCAACAATGCGAAGTTTGTAATGCTCGTTTTATATGGCCGGATAATCTGTTAAAACACAAAGAAATACAGGTAAAATCAAATACATATTTAACTTATATGCTTTTAATGTTAATCGTTTTTACACATCAGCATACAAAGGTCCCAAAGCATTCCGCTAGCAATCGCACATTGACGACAACTGTATCAACAGAAAGTTTTTTACCCAATGATGAACTATCGATAACTGCTGAGCTGTTACTAGAACCTTCCTTTCTTTATTATTGTCTCATGTGCCCAAAAACATTCTTCACCATTGAACATCTCAACGATCATTTACGTCGCCATCGTTTGACTCCAACCGATATAAAGACCGTTGAAAGTATTGTTCATTCTACATGGTGGCCTAATGGTGAAAAAATAATTAAATGTAAAATATGTGATTTAACATTTGAAACTATGGCCAAATTAAAGCAACATTTTTCACCTAAAAATCCTCAAAACTTTTGTGCCAATAAACATTCATTAGCAAATTATTCGATTACTAATAAGAAAGGATTCGAGTTGCATTTGGAATTGGATTCTGAAACAGAGATAGAAGATGAACAAAACGTAACCGACAAAAATACTCTATTCCCCTATAAATGTTGGATGTGCAGTAAGTCATTCAAACGAAAGTTTCAAGTGGCTCAACATCAACGTTCTATGCACAATTATGAATTACTTGAGCTGAAATGTGAACGTTGTATTTTTCGTACAGTCTCTCCGGTATTAAATTTGTTTAGTTTTTATTTAGTTTTCTTAAACAAAATTTAAATTTAAATCTTAATAAAAATACCTTGTTTGCATTTCTTTTTAGAAAATTTTATCTTATCATAAAGCGACGCAGTGTTTTAATGTTGAAAAAGAATACGAATGCAATCACTGTAATTTTAAATTTATGTGGAAAGAAAATCTTGACAATCATATTCTTTCATTTCATACACCAAGTGAATTGACCACTACAACAAATACTGCTAAAACGGTAGTCTCTAATGAAGCTGTAACCAACAAGGAAAGTGGTACAAATATTTCCGAACTCATAAATTCGGAACAAATCGAAAATAATATTTCAAAATCAAATGATTGCAAACAACCCACAACATCAACAGTGAATAAACCTCTATGTTATATTTGTGGCGCCGCCTTTAATAACAACTCTAATCTTGCGGTACACATAAGGAGACATAAGGGTGAGAAGCCTTTCAAGTGTAACTTTTGCGAAATGGCCTTTCCTCGCAATGCTGATTTACAGGAACATCGACGAACACACACTGGCGAACGACCCTACAAATGTACGTTATGCGAAAAAGCATTTTCTCGACAACACAAATTAACTATGCACAAACGTTTGCACACCGGTGAACTTCCTTACCATTGTACAATTTGTCCGAAACCATTTAATAGATCAGAACATTTAAAACTTCACTTGCTTGGCCATAAAGGTGAGAGACCATACAAGTGTAACGTTTGCGGCAAAGGATTTATATGCGCTTCATATTTGAAAAGACACCGTAGAGATGTGGGACACAAGGAAACAGATCCAGTTTCCAATACAAATAATGGGGAAGAGGGCACACCAAAAGCACCAAAGAAAACATTATGTCCGCAGTGTGGAGTATACTTGTCAGCTCGTACAAGTCTCACTATTCACATGAGAACACACACGGGTGAGAGACCACATAAGTGCGAATTTTGCGAAATGTCCTATATACGTAGATGCGATTTAATTGATCACAGACGCGTACATACTGCCGAACGTCCCTTCAAATGTACTTATTGTGAGAAATCATTTACGAAGAGATGCAGATTAAAAGTTCATAAACGTATACACACCGGCGAACGTCCTTACAAATGTACATTTTGTGAGAAATCATTTAATAAATATGAAAATTTCAGATTACATTTGAGACTTCATACAGGCGAAAAACCCTATAGATGCGACGTATGTAGTGAATCCTTTTTATGTGCCCGATATCTGAAAAATCATCGTATCAAAAAGGGACACAAAGAAGAAAAAGATTAATTCAAAAATGTTCTCATTAATAAAGGGGTTTGATAAACAATATAAATAATAAATTATTATTCTTTTAAATATTTTATTTTCTGCAACAAAAATTTTATAAAATAAATCAATTGTGAATTGTCCTATAATTGAGTTTTGTAATTTTTATACCCTCCATCAAAAAAGATATTTTGGGTTTGTCATTCCGTGACCCCACAGGATCATTCAACGTTTTTGCCTTTCAAAGGCGTTGGTTTATTTCTTTTAAATAAACCAGAGTTCTTTCCCTTCCAACAATAAGAAGTCAGTAAAATTTGCTCTTAAATTCTTTATGTTACACAATTGAACTTTGACGACTGCCAAATTTTATTACCGAACTGCTTATATACTAGAGCAATAATTATTATCTACATATCATTTCTAGCTCATTATTTATAACATCTTACAATCAGCGTTAACGTTGAGAATAATTAAAAAGTCTTCAAAAGAGTTTTTTTTTTAAAAGGTTCCAACCATAGAAAACAACTAGAAGTCCAACTCTTTTTCATTCGCTCGCAAACAAAAAATTACTCTCTTCACACGTATAAATTTGTTCTGTAGAAAATTTTACTAACTTTGAGTCTACATTAGACAAATTCTTATCAAGACAAACGTCAAAATCAGTGCGAATCTATACAAGGTAGCCTCAGTTAAACAGTTGATTATTATTTTTGGTTGTTACAGCTGTCAAACTGCATATATAAAAAACATTACTGAATTCGCCATATTGTTGTTTTTGCACAACTGTTGCCACCTTCCATAAATTCGAGTTCATTTTGACGTTTGTCTTGATAAAAATTTGTCTAATGTAGACTCAAAGTAACACATGCAAAGAGTTAGGTTTTTTTGACAATTGAGTTAGGTTTTTTGTGTTTAAAATTTGTTTATTTGATAAAATCCAAAAAAGAAACTGTTATATTTTAAGAAAAACTACTAAATGCAATTTTATTAAAACAAATTGTCGTAAATTGCCTTGTTGTCTCTATTTGGCGGTACCAAAGCAGAGTTTGTGGACTATAAGTAGACACCAGCAGAATGGAATACGTATTTTCTGTGCCGCTACACAATTCATCAGCATTCGTGATGCATTGAAACTGAACCGATTAAGATGAAACTTGAAACATCGCACGTTGGGGTAAAATATGTCAAGTGGCGCTTAATAGAATACCGAATAAAAATAGACAAAATTATGTATCAACATCAATCTTTAAGCTAGGTTGTGTTGTTTTCTTACAAGAAGCTGTCAAAGTTAAGAATTTTTTTACATTTTTGAAAAATTCAATTTTCATCAGCTTTCAGTGTATTTATTTTAAATAAAAAGTCTTTTAAGCAGAGACCGGATTTTAATACTAAAAAAACAATCTTTTTTTTCAATCGAAAAACAATATTTAATATTCAAAAAATAATAAAAATCCAATTTTTAATTTTTTTTTTAATTTTTTTCATCATGATTGAAATAAAAAATATAAATATCTTTTGTGATATTTATTACCAAAGTATATACAAGTAGTCCGACTCTTTGGCAGGAGTACCTAACTCTAAGAGTGTGTTAGTAAAAAAGTACCTAACTCTAAGTATGTGTTAGTAACAAAAATATTTATGTGTTTGTACTTTTATATTTTTTTATACACACAGAGTTTTATAAAAATGTTTTAAATTTTATTTTGTTTGAATTTTCAATACCAAAAATTGAAACTCTGTTAACGAATTTAATAATGAAAGAATACAAAACAAATTGTCAAAAATTATAAAAATAAAATATTTGTGATTTGCGTAAATTTTACCGTTTTAAGAAATAAATTTGTGCTAATAGTGTAAGAAAAAATTGTAAAAACCTGTGTGCAAGTGAAATATAGTGCAAAAATGCATAATAATTTCATAATTTAGTGGTAAAATTCTAATTCTATTTATTTGTATTAGTTCTCTCACAATTCACACAGTACCCGTATATGTGAGAGAGAAATTTGATTAAAAGAGAGTCGGACTACTTGTATATACTTTGTTTATTACCAAAGTATACAAAGTAGTCCGACTCTCTATTTATGAAATTTCGCTCTCACATATATGGGTGCCGTGTGAGCAGAGAGAACTATAAACAAAAGAAAAAAACACACAAATTTTAACTGCAGATATCCAAACGTTTATGAACTTTTACAAGTTACTGCATTCACTCACAACATTTTAAAATTTTTTTTATCACTAAAAGATGGTTTTTATTTGAAATACAGGTCCATTTTGCACAAATTTAAAAAATAATTTTAATATTAATTTTTGACATTTTATTTTGTTTGATTTATAGGTTGAATTGTAGAACAGAGTTTCATTTTTTAGTATTGAAAATTCAAACAAATTGAATTTTAGAACATTTTTATAGAACTCTGTGCGTATGGGAAAAATAAAAATTCACCAACACATTTACATTTTTGTTACCAACACATATTTAGAGTTAGGTACTTTTTCACTAACACACTCTTAGAGTTAGGTACTCCTGCCAAAGAGTCGGACTACTTGTATATACCAAAGTATATACAAGTAGTCCGACTCTCTTTTAATCAAATTTCTCTCTCACATATACGGGTACTGTGTGAATTGTGAGAGAACTAATACAAATAAATAGAATTAGAATTTTACCACTAAATTATGAAATTATTATGCATTTTTGCACTATATTTCACTTGCACACAGGTTTTTACAATTTTTTCTTACACTATTAGCACAAATTTATTTCTTAAAACGGTAAAATTTACGCAAATCACAAATATTTTATTTTTATAATTTTTGACAATTTGTTTTGTATTCTTTCATTATTAAATTCGTTAACAGAGTTTCAATTTTTGGTATTGAAAATTCAAACAAAATAAAATTTAAAACATTTTTATAAAACTCTGTGTGTATAAAAAAATATAAAAGTACAAACACATAAATATTTTTGTTACTAACACATACTTAGAGTTAGGTACTTTTTTACTAACACACTCTTAGAGTTAGGTACTCCTGCCAAAGAGTCGGACTACTTGTATATACTTTGGTATATACTTTGTTTATTACAAAAGTTGAAAATTATTTTGAACTTTTTTCATCGGATGGAAAAAATTCTAAACAACAAAAATTTCATTGAATAAAAAAAATATTTTGAAAACAAAATTATGTATAAAAAAACAATCTTTTGAAATTTTTTTCGAACTGATATTTATCTTTAAAGATATCGTTAAAGATATTTTTTTTTTCATCATGAGGGATATTTATTTTAAAAAATAAAAATCCCTGGCATATTTTTTCATCAAATGAAAAAAACATTTTGAACATTAAAGATATTTATTTTGATTGAAAAATAAAACTTTTTCGGGTGCTTGCTTTTAAGGTAAAAATTTAAAATGAAACCATCAACTTCAGATATTTAAGTGTACTTTTCTTCAAGTATTTGTAAATTATATTTTGTCCTAATATTTTTATTATTTTTTTGAAAATTGTCCTAAAATACACTAATTTTCATGGAATGCAACTTAAAATGTTACAGGATGTTTGTTTTGGAAATAGTATATATTGCCCACTTTAATATTATGAAAAAAAAAAATCGTGCACATATATAGCCCGATTTGAAAAAAAATTTTTTTTTTCAAAAAAACTCCAGAGCTTAAGTGCAGACATTTTATTTGCTTTATCAAACATTAAACAGTGGGGAAGAATCGAAATAAATCTGTAACTTCTAAATGATAATAGTTTCATTTTCCCATCTGGCACGACAAATAAGGAAATATATTTATTTGTGCAATTTGCGTATAATCAGTGAATTTAATGAGTCAAAAGTTAAACGATTTTGAATTGGAAAGTTTGCAAAAATTAACAAACAGACGGACAGAAGGACGGACATTATAATTCTTTAAAAAATATTAAAATCCGAAAAATATTTTTTTTCCACTTCTCTATTAATACGAAAACCAAATGAAAGTATTAAAATTTTGATATCAACTTTCCCTTAATTAAGTGGCATTTTCGACCCATTTAACCCAAATGTATAGACGGACGGACATTGCCATACTGCCAAAAAATATTTTAGAATTGTAAAAATGCATTTTTTTACTAATAAACAGAAAAAATAGAATGTGGTCATCAAAATTTGGATATCTCCTTTTCCTGAATTAATCAATAGAGTAGAAGTTAAGCTTTCAGAATATTGTTAGCCGGAGTGTGCCAAAATTGACCAACTCTAGAGTGAATTAAATTGAAAAAAGATTCGGCTGTGCCGAATCTTTGATACCCTTCACCAGTGTTGCCAAAACTTTGAACCCATGTCCCACCAGATTTTATTTGAAAAACCGCTAGAAACCGCCTACAGTTAAAATAAAATCGCCGATTTTTACCGCTAAAATATTTCTTACCTTTAAAAATGTTCAAAATTGATGTATAATCCTTCACAATCTTAATTTTGAGTATCTGAATGCATTTCAGAGTCATCAACTCAAATTTAAAAAAATTTTAATTCATTTTTTGTTTAGATTTTACTATATTCGGCTGACATAGATAAATAGAGCATTTGCATGTAAAATTAGCTTGAATTACTTTAAAATATAGGGTTTCTGCTGCATCTTCATACTGCAAGATATAAAACCGAGGGGCTCATTGTATATTTCGATTCTATTTTAAATACATTGATTTTCGAAAACGTTTTCTTTCGCATCGAATTACCCAATAATACTCAAAGGTTTGAAAAATATTTCCATACATTTTGAGAAAACAAATTAATTTCACTATCTTTCTTATAGAAAAACAATTGATTTTATATAAAATATCCGGTTTCTGGAAACTGACAAAAGTCGATAGAAACCGCCAGCTAGAAAAAATGTTGCAGTCAGAAAATCCACTTGGCGGTTTTTATGAAAAGTAACCGATATGTACAACAAAATATCGCCAGATCTAGCGGGAAAACCGTCGTTTTGGCAACACTGCCCTTCACCATATTACCATCTTACCATCTTATCGACATCATATACCATATTACCGACAAATAATAAAGTGTTCGCCTTAACGTATGCTTTCATATTTATACATATATAAATCTAAATTTTTTCAAACTACGAAAATTTGAATATGAAAAAAAAAAAACAATCAATGCAGGCTTTGCTTTAAAAAAATAAACAACAACAACAATTCCACATTTCCCAGCAGTTTTTTCGGTGTCAATTCACCCGCTTTAGCACAGTAAAGTCCTTTTGTGACTACACACCTGACTCATTCAAATGTGTACGTTTTTTTTATACAACCTAACTTCGTATATATTGTGAGCGATAGTTAAGCTATCGTACCTTTTATTGACTCTTTTGAGGTGGCGATTTATACTTTATTGACCCTCTCGTTAAAGTTTTCGTTTATTAAATGTTTTTACTGAATTTTAGCAAAAATGTAGAGATTCAAATGAGAGTTTATAACTGAGTTTTTAGAATTTTGAAACTGATTTGTTATTAAGTCTTAATTACATTCAGTTCTTAGTGAAAAATTTTTTTTACTGAAAATACAAAATTTTGTAAAATTTTTAATTTTTAATAAAAAATTAAATTTTAAGAAAAATTTCAGAATTTTTTAAAAATTTTGATTATTATTATAAATTTTTCCTTTTTAGAAAATTTTAATTTATTGCAAAAAAATTTAATTTTTCAAATATTAGAACTTTTGTGAGAGTTGGTATTTTCAGATGAAATAAAATATTTGAATAATTTGTTTAAACGAAAAATATTAACGAGTTTTTAAACATAAGTTTCCATAGTTATGTTATTTTAAAGTTTAAAGCAAATTTTTAATGAACGAGTCTAATATAAGAAACATTTAACATTAAATTTATTTTAAAAATATTTCCAACAACATACCATACATATACTCATATTGGTTTATTGTTGGAAAAATCTGCACACATTTATATAATATTTACACTTCTTTCATATTTTTTTCAAGACAATTGTTTTGTTTTTAAATAAAAATCCAATTAAAATTTAAATTTTTTTTAAATAATGACGTTCTATCATTTCTATCGATATTTGTCGTTAAAATATACTTACGAAAAAAATCGCTAACTTTAGTAGAGAATAGCAAAATCAAAAACAACCGAAAAATTTCGTTAATTAACGATATCGGTAGTATATGAAAAAAGTTACGGAATTGTGGTACTAGTCTTGCTTATTAGGATTTTACAATTAATAAAAAAATCAATTATTCTGCAATTGCGTTTTTTTTTTTTTTTATTGACTTTTTTTGTACTAGTCACAATATCGCCACTTTTTGGTCCTTTGGTGGCAATACACCTCTTCCTAGGACATCCCCATGTTAAAGTGACTAGTCAGGTGATTAGTAAAGTGACCAGTTGAAAAGATTGTCAGGTGACTGACTCAATTTCACCAGTAAAAGGATCGACTTCCAAAGGGTAAATAAAGTGGAAGCAACAGCCACCTCACGCTCACAAAGGGTCAATAAATCAACATGCTCATTAAAACAACAAATAGTGCAATGTATGTAAGAATGCTCTGTGGCTGAGTGGTTAGCGCGTATGACTATAAAGCATAACGATG
The DNA here is from genome assembly GCA_951394005.1 of Protophormia terraenovae. NCBI lineage: Eukaryota > Metazoa > Arthropoda > Insecta > Diptera > Calliphoridae > Protophormia > Protophormia terraenovae. The sequence goes on from OX596076.1 coordinate 130,917,639, forward strand.
TGAGTTCGAGCCAGGGGTGCGCCATAAACAAAAATGTAAAAATATAAAATTGAATTAAATTGATTAATATAAAATAATATGGAAAGAAAATGAAAAGATTTATTAAATAAAATATAAATAAATGAAATTGAAAAAAGATTCGGCTGTGCCGAATCTTTGATACCCTTCACCATATTACCATCTTACTATCTTATCGACATCATATTACCATATTACCGACAAATAATAAAATTTTCGCCTTAACGTATGCTTTCATATTTTCACATATATAAATCTAAATTTTTTTCAAACTACGAAAATTTGAATATGAAAAAAAAAAAAACAGTCATAGCAGGCTTTGCTTTTAAAAAATAAACAACAGCAACAATTCCATATTTATATATTTTTTTATGTGTGTATATACAAACTGGCTGCATATACAAAGAACAACAACAACACTGTTATTCATTATATTACTTCTGTTGCTAACTAAACTACTTGTCTATACAAAAAACAAAAAACGTCACTAATAGTCATTACAATGCTTAATATACATGTTTGTGTGTGTATTTATATTCTTAACAGATTTGTTTTTGGGCCATAACTCTGTTGATTATAAACGAATTTGGTTTATTAAAAAAAACGAAATTTTATAAAAACATTTATGACTGATCTATATAAAAATAAAAATCTGTAGCTTGAACAAGGGCTTCAAAAATAAAAAATTAGTTTTCCCCGATATCTCAGTTATTACTGAACCGATTTATTTAATTTTTTCAGAACAAAAATTCAGAAAATAATTTCCGAGCCTCCTTTGAAAATTCGAAGTCCCTGGTATATGCAGAGGCTTCAGAAACTGAAAAACCGGTTTCAAAAACCAGTTTTTAAAGCATATCTCCGCCATTTATAAACCGATCCTGCTGATTCAAAAAACCGAAATTTTATAAAAATATTTGTGACCGATCTGTATAAAAATAAAAATCTATAGCGTAAACCAGGGCTTTAAAAAATAAAAAATGCGTTTTGTTCGATATCTCAGTTATTATTGAACCGATTTATTTAATTTTTTCAGAACAAAAACTCAGAAAAAAATGTCCGAGACTTCTTTGTAAAAACGAAGTCCCTAGTATATACAGAGGCTTCAGAAACTGGAAAACCGTTTCTAAAAACCGGTTTTTTTAACATATCTCCGCATTGTATGAACCGATCTTGCTGAATTCCAATAGCAAAATTCTCGAAAGCATTTCCGATCGTTTGATATATATATATTATATATGTCAGTTATCGGTGGGCTTCATAAACGCCATTTCAACCGACACACGGACGGACGGACGGTCGGACGGACGGACATGGTCCTATCGTCATCATTTCTTACAAGGATCCCGAAAATGTAAACTACGAAAATTGTGGGAATTACAAACGGAATGACAAACTTATATATACCCTTTACACCTGTGGTGAAGGGTATAAAAAGAAAAAAAAAAAAAAGAAATAAAAAAATATACGCAAAAAATTTTTTTAATTTAATGATAGGTAAAGTGACCCAATTTCGTCAGTCAAGTAACCGGTTTCGGACAGTCACCTTTGACTGCAGGGTTATTAATTTTTTTATGTGTGTATATCAGTGATGCGCACTAGTCTCCTGCGCAAGATGATTTGAAAAGCAAACACACTTGAATTTCAAGTGTGTGTTTCATAGCCAACATGTACAAAAACAACAATAAATACTGTTCGTACTGTTCGCTGCCCGAAGCAAAGCAAGTGTTTACTGTGTATGAGCGACTGCAAATCCGTGCGTTCAAATCATTTATCTTAAACAAGTGGTGCAAGTGGTGTGGCAAAAAAAAGCAAATCATACAAGACGTTGAGAAATGATTTAAAGCATTCAAGTGGTCTTGATGATTTGTTTGTTTTTTGTAATACGTAGTTGCTGTGTGTAGCAACAAAATGTGTGCAAAGGGGTTGTTTATTTCTTGCATACACACATATATTTTTATGTCTACATTTTATTGTTGGTTTTTCTTTTTCACAATAATGATCGCACACACACATACATATGTTTTTTATAGAAAACATGTAAAGAAAACAGAAAAAATCTTTCTTTTTTTTTCTTATTGAAGCAAACAAGTGGTCAAAAGGCTTGTATTTTTTTATACAAGCCTTTGAGAGGCTTGTTTGGTCGCTATCATAGCACACTCATGATTTGTTCATAAAGTTGAAGCACACACGCAGTATTTGTATGGTTTTAAGTGCCTGCAGAACAGTATTTATTACTCCGCACACACACTGATAACAACACTTGAAAAATATCAAGTGGCTTGTACAGCCTTATAAGACACAGTTTGCAGGGCTCTAATGCGCACACACACACTACCATGCAGTCAAAGGTGACTGACGACATTGGGTCACCACTAGTCACTTTACCTATCACCTGACTAGTCACTTTAACATGGGGATGTCCGAGGAAGGAGTGTATCGCCACCAAAGGACCAAAAGGTGGCAATATAGTGACTAGTACGAAAAAGTCAATTCATACTAGTCCTTTTACTGGTGAAATTGAGTCAGTCACCTGACAATCTTTTTAACTGGTCACTTTACTAATCAACTGACTAGTCACATTAACATGGGGGTGTCCTAGGAAGGAGTGACTAGTACGAAAAAGTCAATCTTTAAATTAGTGATTTTCAGAATGTAAAAAAATTAAAAGTTTTTTTTGCGTATATTTTTTTATTTCTATTTTTTTTTTTGTAAATTTCTTCTTTTTAATTTTTATTTATATTTTATTTAATAAATCTTTTCATTTTCTTTTCATATTATTTTATATTAATCAATTTAATTCAATTTTATATTTTTACATTTTTGTTTATGGCGCACCCCTGGCTCGAACTCACATCGTTATGCTTTATAGTCATACGCGCTAACCACTCAGCCACAGAGCATTCTTACATACATTGCACTATTTGTTGTTTTAATGAGCATGTTGATTTATTGACCCTTTGTGAGCGTGAGGTGGCTGTTGCTTCCACTTTATTTACCCTTTGGAAGTCGATCCTTTTACTGGTGAAATTGAGTCAGTCACCTGACAATCTTTTCAACTGGTCACTTTACTAATCACCTGACTAGTCACTTTAACATGGGGATGTCCTAGGAAGAGGTGTATTGCCACCAAAGGACCAAAAAGTGGCGATATTGTGACTAGTACAAAAAAAGTCAATAAAAAAAAAAAAAAAAAACGCAATTGCAGAATAATTGATTTTTTTATTAATTGTAAAATCCTAATTAGCAAGACTAGTACCGCAATTCCGTAACTTTTTTCATTTACTACCGATATCGTTAATTAACGAAATTTTTCGGTTGTTTTTGATTTTGTTATTCTCTACTATAAGTTAGCGATTTTTTTCGTAAGTATATTTTAACGACAAATATCGATAGAAATGATAGAACGTCATTATTTGAAAAAAAAAAATGTAAATTTTAATTGGATTTTTATTTAAAAACAAAACAATTGTCTTAAAAAGAATGTGAAAAAAGTGTAAATATTATATAAATGTGTGCAGATTCTTCCAACAATTAACCAATATGAGTATATGTATGGTATGTTGTTGGAAATATTTTTAAAATTAATTTAATGTTAAATGTTTCTTATATTAGGCCCGTTCATTAAAAATTTGCTTTAAATTTTAAAATAACATAACTATGGAAATTTATGTTTAAAAACTCCTTAATATTTTTCGTTTAAACAAATTATTCAAATATTTTATTTCCTCTAAAAATACCAATTCTCAAAAAATGTCTAATTTTTGAAAAATTCAATTTTTTTGCAAATAAATTAAAATTTTCTAAAAAGGAGAAATTTGTAATAAGAATAAAAATTTTTGAAAAATTCTGAAATTTTTCTTAAAATTTAATTTTTTATTAAAAATTTTACCAAAATTCTGTATTTTCAGTAAAAATTTTTTTTTTTACTAAAAAAAAAATTTCACTAAGAACTGAATGTAATTAAAACTTAATAATAACAAATCAGTTTCAAAATTCTAAAAACTTAGTTATAAACTCTCAATTTAATCCCTACATTTTTGCTAAAATTCAGTAAAAACATTTAATAAACGAAAACTTTTACGAAAAAAGAAAGCACTTATTATTCATTATATTTTTTCTAATTACATTATTTATAAAACAATGTTATCAAAATTAAAAAAATTATATTTAATAGTCAAAATCAGCTTCTTTATCGTTATATATATATATATATATATATATATATATATATATATATATATATATATATATATATATATATATATATATATATATATATATATATATATATATATATATATATATATATATATATATATATATATATATATATATATATATATATAAAACATAATTAACTTTTTTCTTACAAAGTAAAATATTAAAGACTCTGTTAAGCACCATGGAGTCAATAAATTGATATTTGACACTACACACGTCTAAAAAAAGATGCATCAGAGCCAAAAGTCCTGCCATGTATTTATTGCCGTTAGTCAAGTAACCCAACCTGTACTGCCAATGGATGAACTATTCACTTTTTTGACGTTTTTGTGACTTATAAAAAAACCAATCGCCACCTCCACGCTCACCAAAGAGTCAATAAAGTATAAATCACCACTTCCACGCTTTCAAAAGAGTCAATAAATAGTACTATCGCCACCTCAACGCTTTCAAAAGAGTCAATAAATAGTGCGATCGCCACCTCCACGCTCACCAAAGGGTCAATAAAGTATAAATCGCCATCTCAACGCTTTCAAAAGAGTCAATAAATAGTGCTATCGCCACCTCAACGCTTTCAAAAGAGTCAATAAAAAGTACGATAACTTAATTATCGCTCACAATATATGCGAAGTTATGGTGTATAAAAAAAACGTACACATTTGAATGAGTCAGGTGGGTAGTCACAAATGGACTTTACTATGCTAAAGCGGGTGAATTGACACCGAAAAAACTGCTGGGTTGTGAGCGAAATCTGTTGAGAGAGCAACAGTCGAACAAAGTAGTTTATAGTGTACGTGTGAAGCAACGCTGCGTAAGCAGAATTTGTAGTCTAACCTCTCGAGTCAGGAAATTGGCAAACTGCGCATCTCTGGTGTATATACAAACTGACTGCATATACAAAGAACAACAACAACACTGTTATTCATTATATTACTGCTGTTGCTAACTAAACTACTTGTCTTATAGGCAAAAACGTCACTAATAGTCATTACAATGCTTAATATACATGTTTGTGTTTTTAAAACCCTTTAAAAATTCGAAATTTTATAAAAATATTTGTGACCGATCTGTATAAAAATAAAAATCTTTAGCTTAAACCAGGGCTTAAAAAATAAAAAATGCGTTTTGTCCGATATCTCAGTTATTATTGAACCGATTTATTTCATTTTTTCAGAACAAAACTTTAGAAAAAAATGTCCGAGACTTCTTTGTACAAACGAAGTCCCTAGTATATACAGAGGCTTCAGAAACTGGAAAACCTGTTCTAAAAACCGGTTTTTTTAACATATCTCCGCATTGTATGAACCGATCTTGCTGAATTCCAATAGCAAAATTCTCGAAAGGATTTCCGATCGTTTGATATATATTATATATGTCAGTTATCGGTGGGCTTCATAAACGCCATTTCAACCGACACACGGACGGACGGACATGGTCCTATCGTCATCATTTCATACAAGGATCCCGAAAATTATATATACCCTTTACACCTGTGGTGAAGGGTATAAAAACATATAAATTATATTTTATGATTTAAGATATTTTTCAAAAATTTAATTTCTCATTTTTGGTCATGACTTTTTGGCGTTCTCTATAATTTCCTAAATTATGCAGAAAATATTATACAAAAAACCAAGGCAAATTTATTTATCAGGTAAAGTTAGTTAATCAGCTGATTTTTTTTTACTTTGTTTTGGATATTACATCTGTCAAACTTTGTTTACGTTTACCAGAGAACAAAGCGTACCGGCATAATTTTTCTAGCCGTCGCCGCCGCTGACTCATACCGGCTAGAAAGGCTGAACAAAATACAAATAAAAATTTACTAAAAATTGCATATGTTAAACGGAAATATTAGATTTTAGTAATATACATAAGAAATGTACTTAATTTATGTAATATAATACAAAAAACACTGAGCTTACAAATAAGCTGCTGCCGATATGACCTTGTGAAAGTTGCCGCCGCCGACCAAAATAGGATACGCAGCCGCCGACAATTTTGCGTCGGCTTGGTTCTCCGATGCTTACTTTATTTTTTGTTATGTTTACAAATTCGCTTTGTTTCTAATTTGCCGTCCACACGAGCCTTTTTCATGCTCGCACATTGAACAAAATGTTGTGCGCAAATGCATTTGGATAGTGTGGACCCAAGTTGTTCATGTTTTGTTCTTGTTCGCACACCGTTGTTCGCACAATTGTTCGAGCAACCATGTCTGCCATCAAACGTCATTTTGTATGCGGAAGAAGAGGCGCTGCATGTAAAAGTATCGAAGCGACATAGACGGCAAACAAAAAATTATGATTTGTTCGACAAATGTTCTGCCCACTGAAAACAAAATGAAAAAAATTGTGTGTGTTGCTCTGCCGACGTTTTGTTCTTGTGCGAACAAGAAAAATGCTAGTATAGACGGTACGTAATCAGCTGATTTTGACACTACTAGGTAGGTAGGTAGAGAAGGGTTGCACAGTACTCGAAAGAGTTCCTGTGCATCCACTCAGAGACCTAGAGGTTCATTGTGAGTCTCTTCGAAGAATTTACAGAGAAAGTAAGAAAGAAATGAAAATATATTAGGAAGTTGAGACCAAGAAAAGAATTGAAAAAAGAGATTTAGTATAGAAGGAAGATATTACCGCCCTACTTCATTCGCCGTAAGCCAACGGCACCCTTTTAACCAGCCTATTCCCATGACGAATCCTATTAAGCTACTCATATCCATTTCCGATAAGCTATCTAACTCGTCGACGAATCGGCCGCCTAGCCATTTCTGCCTACTCCGTTGTAGACATGGACAGCGACATAAAATATGTTCCACTGTCTCTATTTCCTCATTATCTTCGCGCATCCTGCAAAGACCGGAGGAACCTATCTCCCAATTCTCCATCATTCCCCCTATAGGACAATGACCTGTCAGAATACCTATCATGGTTTTCAGGTTTCCCCTTTTCATGCTCAATAGTAGATTTATATCTGCCATATCAAGTTTTGGCCATAGGGCCCTTGACACTCTGCAGTCCGCTCTACGATTCCATGCATGATTGGTTCTATACTGAATCCACTCTATAATCAACCTGAAGTAAAAGCCTATAGGTGATCTAAAACCACTTTCACTTACAGCACCATCCAAAGCTGAGCCGTTCCTAGCCAATTTACGGCTACCTCATTGCCCATTATCTCGCAATGACCCGGTACCCAGCAGAGTCTAATATGATAGTTGCCCATCAATCTCCTAAGAGCCTTCTTACAGTCGCTAACTAATCTAGACTTGACAAATTGTCCCTTCAGGGCCTTTAGCGCCGCTATCCACATAAAGAGTTACCTCCGTATTTTCTTCGATGTTCCTTGCTATCAATCCTGTGGCCCTAAGGATACCTAGAATTTCTGTCTGGAACACACTACAACTATCCGAGAGCCTGTACTATTCCCTGACGTTCTCCTCAAACAGATAAACACCTGCACCAGTGCCTATATACATTTTGGATCCATCAGTGAATACCGATGCTCCACTGAATAGTTTATCCTTTCCTGACCATTGGTCCCTATTAGGGATAATCAGTGTAGGATTTTCCCCGAAATCAACCTCTGTGCACATGTAATCCGTGGACCCTAGAGGAGTCAGAGCATGTTCACCGAGATTGATTTCGTTTAGAAGTTTGGAATGTCCTATTCTGATTGATACTACAAGTCCTAGCTCACTAAGCCTAAGCAAGCTCCTTGCAGCCATTCCCATCACGAACTCCTCAATGGGTAGGTGATGCAGAATGACGTCAAATTGGTTTGAGGCCCCAATTCTTACCTATGGAGTTCCTGCATGTGTAGTAGGCGTTGAGACCTCTTTTTAGCCTTTCCTGTGCATTCCTCTTCCAAGATAGTTTACTATCAAGAAAAACTCCAAGTTATTTTGCCTCATTTGCTAATTTAAGTTCAATTCCCCCTAGTACCGGTAGCCTAAACTGCTCAATCTTGTACCTTCTGGTGAAAAGAACTAGCTCCGTTTTCTAAACCTTCACTAGTAGCCCATGAGGACAGTTCGTTAAGTTCAAACTGCATGACGTCGCTGATCGTAGAGAGAAACTTCCCTGTGATCAGTATAACAATGTCACCAGCATAGGCAACGATTTTTCGCCCTCTTGCGTCAAATTGTCTTAGAATGACATTGACGGCTAAGAGCCATAGTAAAGGCGAAGAACTCCTCCTTGCGGAGTCCCTCTAGTCACTAGCTTCCTTATGCATGCATCTCCCAAGTTCGAATTTATTATTCTGCTATTCAGCATCAAGATAATCCATTCGATTAGGAAGTTCTGAACGCATAGTGATTCTCTAATAGCCTCAATCTTAATATTGTTAAAAGCTCCTTCTATATCAAGGAATACTACCAAGGTATACTCCCTATACTGTAGGCCACGTTAAATATAACCAAAGAATATACAATATATAGAAAGCGCATGTCAATGAAAACTGAAATATTTTTTAAAAGTATTTCATGATGCGGGAGGGAAGACAAAAGGAAAAGAAGCTTGCGTGTTTTTTATCTCTTTTGTTATGCTCTTGAAATTAATAAAAAAAAAACACACAAGAAAGTCAGTCTCGCACGAGCATTCAAGCAAGAATGTTGTGTTACTGCTTGTTGCTTGAGATACACTCATGAAAAATATTTAATATTAAGTAGGAGTAATTAATATGATTTGTTATCTCTTGATTAAACAACTATCTTTTTTTAATTAAGAAATAATAATTTAATACAATTAATTTTCATTTTTTATTATACAAATTTGAAATAATCGTTCGTGCTGTATTAAATTTAGTATTATTCGACATTTTTTAATAAGAAATTAATAATACATATATCGTTATTTTTTTTAATCAAAGAGTAGAAAAAAATAAACATTAAATCGTAATTTTTATGATTACTATGGTAATCGTTGCGATCCCTGTTTATTTCTATACAAATTCTAAACTAGTAACGTGTATTTCCACTTACAAGTCTTGAATTGACGAAGAAAATTTCAAAATTAAATTACTATAAAAATGATGTTATTTTTTGGGGGTATAATTTCATAATTGAAAAAAACAAAATATACACAAACATAATTGTGAATGTATGAGTGTGGCGATCGCTGGTGTAGTGCATATAAAAAAGTAGAAACAAGAAATTGGATGTTTATTTACTAAAGAAGATAAAATGCGATCGCGTATGTTAGTGCAGGGCATAGCATATGTGTTTTGTTGTTTTAAAAATAGAAATACTTTAATCAGCACCGAACTAGTTATGCCTTTTTTAACGTCATATGAGCTTTTGTAAATATACAAACTTTCAGAATATCAAAGTTATATTTTAAAATTTGATTTGAGTAGTTTTGTTACTTATGTATTCAAAGTAACAGATGTTAAAGTTAAGTATATTAATTAACATGCCTATTCAGAGAAAAATTGTGACTGAAAAATAGTCATAAAACATAAATTGTGACTATAGTCTTTAATTTTCTATTCACAAACAAAAATGTATTAATATTTCGTTTTAAAATTAAGACCTGATATGTAGGCAGTCATAAGAATTGTGACTATCATAAGAAAACATTTTAATTGAAAATAAAAAATATGAAAATATAGAAAAATGTGTTGTAGTAAAAACAATGCATACATACATATTTGAAATAATTGAGGGCCAAAAAGCCTCAAAGCATACATACAACACACTCTTATTTACATTTCTTGCCGATTTTCATCAAATTTTGCAGTATTCTTTGCAAATTTTCATTCTTCCCTAAAAATTTCAAATTTTTTACAAAAAATTTTATTCTTAATTTTTATTTTTAATTGACAAGAAAAGTCAACATTTTTAAATGTTAAGCATGTTTTGTGATTATGTTAACAGAATATGAAGTTATGACCGAGTCACAAGTATAGCCGTAACTTTTAGTCATAATAAAATTGTGACTTTTTTAAGACTTTTCCTATGAATAGGCATGTAAATAAATAAAAACAAAAATATAAAATTATATTCACTTGAAAGAAATAAAAAATATTTTTATTTTTTTATTCATATCGAATTTGTCACCACAAAAATTAGATTTTTCTTTAATAATTTTGTTTTATTCTGTAAAAAAGGTGGAATTCTATTGAAAAAAAATCTTTTGTAAAAAATATTTAATTTTTATAAAAAATTGTTATGACAAAAATAAATAAATTAATAAATCGCGATATTTCGCGAACCACTTGAAGAATTTATCTGAAATTTACCAAATATTATCAAATTGGGAAGAGGTGAGAAAATCAGCTGGATGGTTTTAAATGGAATGACTCTTCTTTATTTTTAAATGTTATTTCTAAAATATATATAATTTAAAAATAAGTTTTAAAATTAAAAATATTAATATTATTTATTTCTATAAAAAATAAATAAGTTTTTTCCGAAAAAAGGAAAAACTTTTATTTATTATTTACTTTACTTTGTTTTTTTTTTTTTTTTTTTTCTAAAAATTGGAAAAAATATGTACTTTACTCTAAAATTAAAAATTCTCTATAAAAACATTTTTTTAAATAATAATAAAAAAAAACACCAAAAGCAAATTATCTGCACATTTTATGAAATATATAAAAATATAATATATATAAAAGTAAAAAATAACAACTATTAGTTTATCAAAAATATAACTATAAAATATAAATTTACAACTTCGAAATCATTCAAATATTTGTCATGTTACAAAGAAAGGTATCAAGGAAAGGCACGTCGGCGCAGATCAAAGTATTTCTACTTGTAAAACAACAAAACATGTATGCTATGCCCTACAGTAATATTAACGTTCATATCTTCCATTAGTAAATAAACAACTAAAATTTCTCTTGGCACTTTTTATTTCAAAATAAAAGAAACAAATATTATTTGTTTCTTTCAATTTGAAATAAAGATCTTTATAACATATACACTTATATATGTGTGTGTGTTTTTATATGCATTTTTTTATAAGGAATACACACATGTACAAACACATATATTTACTCTTTCTCTCTCTCTGTTTAGGTGGTGGATTTTGTTTTCCCTTGTTACTTATCCCCCTCATCAATGAAAAATTTTGAGAGCGAGAATTTCATGAGAGAGGGTTCTATGATTAAAACCCGCCATTAGAAATTTTGATTCTACATGATGCGCCTTCTATATATGAATATTCTTTGATATAACTCACCACATCATGCAGCGCACTCTCAACAGATTTACCCTTCAGATAAGTATGCTGAGCCCCGCTTATGATGTAGTTGTCAATTGTCGTCCTCAGATAAAGATCGATTAGTCTCTCTAATGTCTTCAGTAGAAAAGAAGATAGGCTGATCGGTCTGAAATCTTTAGGTTTCGAGTGGCTCGCCTTGCCTGCCTTAGGTATGAAGATTACCTTAACCTCTCTCCACCTCCTAGGAATATATCTCCTAATGAGACATACACTAAAAAGCTCCGTGAGAAGTGTTAGTGCCGTGTCGTTGATGTTCTGAAGCATGGCTGGAAAAATACCGTCTGGACCAGGTGACTTGTAAGGTTCAAAGGTATTCACCGCCCATACTACCTTTATCCATTGGATAAAATTCGCCTGAATCTGGATAACTCATTTACGGAGTCGATGGACTCACAGTAGTTTCTCCATGAGTCCCTCTTTGCTCTCTTGATGTTTGCCTTATACCTATTAAAACTTTCCCTAGACCTGTTCCAATCCTCACACTTACGTGTTAATTTCGCCCTATTGAACAGCTTCCTGACGGCTGACCTTTGGTTCCTAAGTTCCTTGGTCCACCATTTGGGCTGTTCCCTTTTTCCCGGAAATATTACCGGACAAGTTAGTTCATAACTGTTCCTATCTTTCCCTGTGAAATCTTCCACTAAACTCTCAACTCCCTCTGATGACAATTGCCATCCTGGAGCGGCGTTTAGTTCACTATTCATAATGGCCCTAAAGGAGTTCCAATCGGTTCTCCTGGAGTTCCTATATGGTTCTCCTTTTGACCCCGCGAAATTCAAATTAAAGGATATCCTACTATGATCCGAAAAGGAACATTTACTATCTACCCTCCAATTCAAAACATAATCGCTCCTAAAGTTTGTCAGTGTTATATCTATAACTGCCTCTCTATCCTTAGTTCTGAATGTGGGCATATTGCCCTTGTTGCAGATGAAAAGATTGTTAGTAGTTATAAAGTTGAATACAGAATCACCTCTCTCATTTATATCAGCGCTGGCCCACTGGAAGTGGTGTGCGTTGGCATCGCAACAGAGTACCAGATATATGCCTCTTCTCTCTGCGTACTCCGTTAGTTTGTTCACCATGTCGCCGGGTGGGTTGGCTGCATCGTAGGGCATATATACGGAGGCGAGTGCGAGACTTCTCCCGTCTCTATCCTCTCTTTGTACGACCGTTAGGTCTCCATTGCTGAAAGAATTAAAGTTTAAAAATTTCAACCCATTCTAGCCAGTATACACGTTCTTACCTTATCCTCAGTGGATGCGCTATGGTTTCTATGACCACTTTTCTTGGCCAAAATTACCAAAATGGAAAAAAAACAGATTGTCTTGTTTGAAATATGATTTGGGTGAAAATCAAAGCAATTTAATGTATTTATTTTGTATTTCAGAAATTTAATTAATTTTTTCACTTTTTATGTGTCAGAAGTAAAGTCATTACAAAGGAAATTTTAACATATTTTACTTATAACTCAACCCAAGGCGTGCATTTTGTTTTAGCAGCATTAATTTTGATACACAACTATATTTTAGCAATATCTGCTATTTTGTTTTTTAATCTTGGCTTTTTTATTCATTGGTTAAACTTTTGTAAGTGCTAAGAATTTCCAATGCTAACTTATACGAAAAAAATGGATTTTCTCGAAAATCGTAAAAAATCGCAAAACGAGACAATATGGAAAATATAGCCCAGATATATGTTTATTTATTTCCGTTCAGTTTTTCTTTACCAATTTTCACCAAAAACTTGCAGGTCTAATGAAATGAAAATTTTTTACGAATCCAATTTCATTTTGGGTTTTGTAAAACAAACTGTATTTTTCTAACATGACAACAAGTTCTAACTGATTTCGTATTCAGTTATAAAAGTACTTATCCTAAGTACTATTTTCCATAATATACTTATTTAAAAAATTGTTGTATTCAATAATTATAAATTAATGAAAACCGTTGAAAAAAGTCACCAACTTTGATCTATTGTATTATGGCGACAAATTAGTGAAAGTAAGAAAAAAATTGATTTTCTGGCATTTTAAAGTGTTTGCTATAAAACTACGATAATTAAAACACAAAAAGAAAATGTTACCAAAATTAGTTTTGGCCAAGAAAAGTGGTCGGCGAAACCATAGTGGGATGGTACGAAAAGTGTATATCCTTTGACACTTAATCCACATACCCTGGTGTTGTTGATCCAGGGCTCTTGGATCAAGGCCACATCCACTTTGGAGTCAGTAAGGTTCATTGCTAATTCGATTGAGGCTGCTTCACAGTGATGCAAATTAATTTGTACCACTTGCAACCTCGTTGGTACTGTCAGATTTCGGATACCGGAACCTGATAGTGCCCAGACCGAAATTAGCAATTCCCCCCAATGACTCCAATTTCCTGAGAGACTCCTGGTCTATAGCAAACCTGAAGTCCCTTCCGAGGTTCTCTTTACAAGTCAGAGAAGTTAACAACTTCCACTGACTTGTATCCAGACCCTCATTCTGGTTGACCAGTACTGTCAGTATAGTTTCCACCGGTTTTATGGGTGGTGGAATCCACACTGTCACTACCGGCCTCAGGGGCAACTCAGACGCAAGTATCACATCCAGTTTCGCCTCTGGACAAAGGTTGCCGTACTTGGCAATTGTGGCCTTGAAGAATTCAAATGATTTCTCATTGCCACAATTGACAGTTTTGACACCCTTTGACCAGTCCGCGCCTTTGAAGGACACTTCATCCGGTCTTCCCTTCATTAAGGCGATCTCATCGATAAGCCTATCTTCAACCAACCTCCATAGATCCGTGCTAATCCTCCCATATGGGTCAGCACGGTCTATGACAGTCGCCTGAAGATATGCCGGCTTTGTCGACTCCTTCGCCTTTTTTGAGGTAGAAGGCTTGTCATCACCAGATCTAGTTCTCTTAATGACTTCCTTTTGGGGGCCCTTAAGAGAACCAGCCGGTGTATGGCTCGCCTTCTTAGCTGTCGAAACTGGCTAGTCATCGCGAGACCTAGCTCTCTTAACGACCTCTTTACGGGGATCCTTAAGAGAACTGGATGGCTTATGACCAGCCTTTTTCGATGTAGAAAAGTGCTGGCCCACCAAACTTCCAGCGTTCTTTATCATCTTCTTTTGAAGACCTTTAAGAGAGCTGGGAGTGTTGTTTGCTGCACCTTTCTTGCTAGTCGAGGGTTGATCGTCTCCAGGCCTGGCTCCTTTAGTGAATGATACACCAGAGTTGCCGGATGGTTTACGATCAGCCCCCTGTTTGGCGATGATAGTCAGCTTCCCAGGTTCAACCGATCGTTCCGAAGAAGAGATTGGTTTGACACTACTAACCAACAAACCATTTAAAAAGTGCCTGTTGTTTTTGTATTGTTGTATTTGTTGTAGAACTGACTTTACCTGATAAATAAATTTGCCTTGCAAAAAACAACTACATATATGGCGAATTCATCAATGTCTGGCGTAAATCAAGATCTTCGGCACAGTTGATTTTTAAACAATTTTGATAGTGATTCTATAGTACTTTTACATGTGATTATAGTGCAATAAAAAAATTTGTCCGCTCTTGTTCGGTTTACGAGTTATAGGCCTTTAAAGTTTCAATATATTTTCCTGAATATCTTTATTAATAATTGTCGGATCTTAATTATATTGATATCATTTAAAAGCAGTTATAAATACCTTTTCAATGATATATATCATTACCATATTAATTAATTACTTGGGAACAAAATTGACATTTTGTATAAAAATGGCGGAACTTAAAAAAAATTTTGATATTCGAAAAAAGCTTATTTAGCGAAGCCGGTGTTCGACATACCCAGAGGATAAAGTCCTTAAGCCCGTCCGCAGGCCGGCTACACAGAAAAACTTTTATTAAGTCGTAAAAAAATATAATAATTTCAAGTGTGCCGAAGATCTTGATGAGTGCCCAATGTTTTTTATATATGTAGTTTGACAGCAGCAACAACCAAAAATAATAACTTTGAGTCTACATTAGAGAAATTTGTATCAAGACAAACGTCAAATTTTTGTTTGAGTTGCAGATAATTTTTTATCTCTATCAATTATAGGGGAAAACGCATGTCATAATAAACCATGCAAAAAGTACCAACAACAATCAAGATGGCGTCTTTTACCAAGCATTATCAAGACAACGTTGTCAGAGCTCGAGCGCTGACAATTTTCTTTTAACGCTGCAATAATACTGACAAATTCAGTCTACATTAGACAAATCTTTATCATGATAAAATTTTGACGTTTGTCTTGATAAAAATTTGTCTAATGTAGACTCAAAGTAATCAGCTGTAACAAACACAACAAAGCTTGACATCTAAAAAACCAAAAGAAAAAAATCAGCTGGGCTAATAAATTTACCTTTTTAATTCGCCTTGTATTCGTCTTTTCTATGATGTCAAATTGTTTTTGTATACTTGTTTATGAATTTTAAGAGTCAATTTATTTGTTTACGATAAATTTAATGCAATTTTAAGTGAATTTTATTGATATTTAAAAATAATAATGTTCATAATGACAAAATATATAGATTTTTTAAGCTGTATTAAACTTTAACAAATAGATATCTTTAAGCGCAGAATTTGTCTATGGTGTAAAAAATATGGTACATGTAAGCAGTAGATATGGAATAGAAACGAAAGTTAATTTATCTACCTAAATTTTATTGAAAAGAAACAATATGAGCAGTGGTATTAAGAATGAATGTTTTATAAATGGAGTTGAATATAAGTGTCGTACGTGCTTTGATCCAGGACAAACAGTCTATTCCCTTACAGATGAAGCTAGCAAAGCAAAAACTTGGCGAGATTTATTAAAAGATTTTGGAAAGTTACAGGTGAAGAAAAATT
Organism: Protophormia terraenovae; assembly: GCA_951394005.1. Classification (NCBI taxonomy): domain Eukaryota; kingdom Metazoa; phylum Arthropoda; class Insecta; order Diptera; family Calliphoridae; genus Protophormia; species Protophormia terraenovae. Next base: position 130,933,967 of record OX596076.1, read on the forward strand.
GTATTTAATATCTAGAGGAAGTTAAAGTTTTAATAACATTTTCCAAATCAATGCCTTTGTTAATAGCTTTTAGTTTTATTTCTTTCTATACAATTTTGGAGGACATTTTCAATTCCTCATAATTAATTGTAACACAATGTAGCTCATTTATACTGTTTATTGTTCTCCTTAGATAAATGACGAGGATTTACTCCCAAACACTGTTTGCTGCAAATGTTTGGAAAAACTTAGAAGTATCTACGATTTTATACTTCAGATTGAATATGTAAATAAAAAATACTCAAAATTATTGGAAAGTTGCAATGATCCATTACATGAAGGGGTTTTAAATGATATTGATAATTTCAACAATTGTCTGGCAATTGATTTGCCACTGGAACAGGATATATCGAAAATTAAGCTGGAGGAAGAACTGGTTGATCCTTATAACATTGTTTTAGAGGATAACAATCAACTGTCTGAAGATTGTGAAACAAAATTTGAAAATGAAGGTAAATATCTGAAATTTATTTTACAAATATGTAATTAATTATACATATAATTATTTTATTTTGCTAGACACTGATGATGATCCCTTTTCGAAAACTTATGATGATGATGATTTTAATTCAACTTCGGAACAATTAGAAGAAAAGGAAAGGTATTTTATTAAAAAATTTTAAATATTTTTTCTTAAAGAGTGTTGATTTAAATATTTTTTTAAGTGTAAAGGCAACAAATAGCCAACGTAAAACAAAACCAAAAAGGCGTAAAAAAGCGGTATCTTCGGAAAACGAAATATATCATGAAGAATGTAAATACCCTCAAAGACGTAGACGAATTACTAAAACTGCAATACAACCAAAGGAATCTGATAATACATTACAAACAGAAAAAGAAAAATATTCAAATGAAGACGATGATGATAACGTAAAAGTAAAGCCAAACGTATGTCCGATATGCTCAAAAACATTTAAGTATAAAAAATATGTAGATGAACATGTAAAAATTGTACATGAAAAGCTGAAACCTTTCAAATGTTTAAAATGTGAAAAAACGTTTGCATCTAAGCATACTCTACGAATTCATGAACTTTCACACACGGATAATTTCCCCTTTCAATGTGAATATTGCGATAGACGTTTTCGAGTAATAAGTAAATTGAGAATACACACAGAAATACATACAACCAAACCCGAACTTTTGTGTCCTATTTGTAAAAGAAGTCAAAAGTCTACAAAAGACTTGGAAGAGCATGTAAAAAGTCACGATGATAAACGTTTACAGTGTAATTCGTGTGGTAAACTATTTACAAGAAATTCAACACTTAATGATCATTACAATGCGGTTCATTTAAAACTACGCCCATATAAGTGTCAGTATTGTGAATTAGGTTTTGGTGATCGAAAAACACGGCGTATGCATGAAAGAAAGCACCATCCAAAGGACCCTGCTATATCATGACCTATTTCTAGAACACAATTGAATACTTCCATCACTTTAAGCGAACACATCAATGATTCTGGTCACTCAACAGTGGATTATAAAATCAAAGATATAGATATTATAAATACAATATAATCCATAAGATGTAAAGAAATAAAAATAAAGTAACATTCCTCTTTTTCTTGAAACATATTTAAAAGTGTTCACTAACATAAATATTGTCGGTGCGCTGGTGAAGAGTCATATGTGTATTTATACCAACTTATTTTCCATTACATCAACGAAAGGTTATAAAAAATAAACCACTTTCCGCCAGCACACCGACGATATGTACTACCATGTTCGAATCGATACACAAGGGCTAATGCCTGCGCAACACCCTCTGCAATAAATATGTTTTAGTTGGAATTTTGGCGTAAATTAAGATCACCGGCACACTTGATTTTTAAAAATGTTTTTTTTTTTTTTTTTTTGATGATTCAGTAGTACTTTACCTTTGATTAAAGTAATGTAAATAATTTTTCCGCTTGCACTTAGTTTACGAGTTATGGGCCTCAAAAGTTTTGACATATTTGTCTGTATATCTTTAATAAAATATATGCCATTAAAATTTTATTAATACTAGTTATGTCGAAATACTTTTTTGGTACTCATTTACCTCCCTAATTCACTTAAAATCGTAAATATTTCCTATACTGTTTATCCGATTGCAAAGATTAAGGTGTCAATTAAAAGCTCTTAAGGTTGCATTTACAAAAATAAAATAAAAATAATATAAAAGTTTCATAAACACAACTTTTGAATTATTTTATAATTTCTTGTGGAAAAAAAAAAATTTTTTTTGGAAATAATTTTTCTTAATAGCCGGCCTTCGGCCGGGCGGAAGGGTTTTTAACTCTGTGGTATTTCCAAAAGCGGCTTCGCTAACGAAATTCTTTCTTTTTACACAACTTTTTTTATAACGAAAATTTTTTGATACGAGTTTCTTAGGAAAATTCGATTTTCAAAGCCCTATAACTTCCAATAATATAACTGTATTTCAACACTTGAAATTTGAATTTATAACTGTAATTAAATTGTTCTTACACTTGAATTCCAGGAAAAATCCTTATTGGGAAAATATTTATTTGCGGCCAAAAATGTTTACATCATTATATTCACCGTTAAAAGTACTATCAATGACATTATTAATAAAATTTCAGATTTTTAGAAAAAAAAATTTAACTTGGTTTGGTAAAAATTTGGTTTTCAGTAAAAATTTTCGATTTTTATCAAATATTTATTAATTTTATTAAAAAAGGTTGCAGATTTAGATTTTGGTACTCATTTATCTCCCTAACTCACTTAAAATCAGTATCTTGTGCAGATGATTTCTTTTACTAGGTCACTCCGAAATCCCCAGATAATTATTTCTTGTATACATAACATGCCGTATGAACATTCTTTTGCTGCTAGATTGTGGAATTGTTTGCCTATACATTTACGTTATTTTGCCATGCCTTTGAAAACGTTTAAACATAAACTTCTTGAATTTTTAAATTCTACTATAGATTAGTTATTTCTTAATGGGATTTATTCCGTGTTTTCTTAATTTTCTCTATATATTTCTATCTGTCGTTTAATGTTATGAATGTTATATTTAACATATTTATAACTTTTGCTTATATTTAACCTTATACTATCATGTTTACTTCATAGTTATATGTAAATACTAGTAATATTTTTATTGGCCAACAGGCCACATGTATTACTTTGAAATAAATAAATAAATAAATAAATAAATAAATAAATAAATAAATAAATAAATATTTCCTATACTAATTATCCGATTGCAAAGATTAAAATTAAAAGCTCTTAATGGCGCATTTATAAAATAAAAATATAAAAGTTTTATAAAGACAACTTGTTTAAATATTTTGTAATTTTTAGTGCGAAAAAATATTTTTTTTTGTGGAAATAATTTTTCTTAAAAAAAATATTTCCACACCTGTGGTGAAGGGTATAAAAATTAAAAGAAATAAACTTAACCATAACAATAATAATCAAAATTATTATTTAAAACCAATTAAATAAAATATTTTGTAATTTCTAGTGCAAAAAATTGTGGATTTTTCTTTTTTCTTAATAGCCAGACTTCGACCGGACGGAAGGGTTTTTTAACTCTGTGGCATGTCTTCCTTTTTACCCAACCTTTTTATAACAATTTTTTTTTTTTTTTTTTTTTTTTTTTTTTGATACGAGTTTCTTATGGAAATACAATTTTCAAAATCCCATAACTTCCAACTATTTAATTGCACTCAAAATGTTTATCTTTTTTTTTTTTCACCGCAATAATATCGACAAATATAGTTACACTATTCGAATTTTTATCATGATACAAATTTTTACGTTTGTCTTGATAAAAATTTCTCTAGTATAGACATTTTATTTGTTGAAGCCACAAAATCACCCTATTTATTTCGCCTTCTACACAAGAACAAAAAGGCATTTCCCAATGTAAAGAATATTTATATCAAAATTAGTAGAGAATTTAAAAGACAAAATACATTAAAAGGAGAAGCAAAATGTCCTGTGGTATTAAAAATGAATGTTTTATAAATGGAGTTGAATATAAATGTCGTACGTGCTTTGATCCAGGCCAAACAATCCACTTCCTTACAGATGAAGCTAGCAAAGCAAAAACTTGGCGAGACTTATTAAACGATATTGGTAAATTACAGGTAAGGGAGCATTTGGTGCTCATTGAAATCCCACACTTAAAATTGTAAATATTTTCTATACTATTTATCTGATTACAAAGATTAAGGATTCAATTGAAAGCTCTTAATGGTGCATATAAATAATAAATAAAATAAAAAGTATGTTTCATTAAAGCAACTTTTTTAAATATTTTTTTTTAATTTCTGGTAAATTAAAATTTTTGGTGGAAACTTTTTCTAATAGCCGCCTTTCGTCCAAAAGGAAGGATTTTTTTACTATGTAGTATGTCAAAAGCGGCTTTAAACAAAATTTATCCAACTTTTAAAAAAAAAAAATTGTTTTGCTATGAATTTCTTAGGATGCTTTTAAAACACTATCAATAATTAACAAATCGAAAAATCGGAGCTGAATCGGAGGAGTATTCAATTTATAGCGAAAATAAAGTTTGTTTTTTATGTCATTAGAAAGCTTTAAATTAATAATTAAAACATTGCTTACCATTACTTTAAAAGATAAAGTTAATTTAATTCATAACTCAAAGTAGCTTGCTTTTTGTTCTCCTTAGATAAGTGATGAAGATTTACTCCCCAACACGGTTTGCAACAAATGCTTGGATAAACTTAAAAGTATCTACGATTTTATACTTCAGATTGAATATGTGAATAAGGAATACTCAAAATTATTGGAAAGTTGTAACGATCCACTACATGAAGTTGTTTTAAATGATATAGATAATTTGACCAATTGTTTGGCTATTCATTTACCACTGGAACAGGATGACCCAAAAATTAAGCTAGAGAAAGAGCTGGTTGATCCATATAACATTGTTTTAGGTACCAGTGATCAATTGCCTGGAGATCGTGAAACAAAACTTGAAAATGAAGGTAAATACTTAAATTAAAATTTATTTCATATATACAATTTTTTATTTGCTAGATGAAGATGATCCCTTTTCAAAGACCTATGATGACGATTTTAATTCAACTTCGGAAACATTAGAAGAAACAGAAAGGTATGGTATAGAAAAAAGTTTAATACATTCATGTAAGAATTAAGAAAATTATTTTCTTATCCATTCATTCTACTGAAAATTTAAATATTTATAGTGTAAAGACAACAACTGACAAATGTAAAACGAAACCAAAACGTCGTAGAAAAGCTATAACATCGGAAGAAGAAAAGGCTGGTGATGAAAGTACATGCCCTCGGACACGTAGACGACTTAGTAGAAGTGCTAAAAAGCAAAAGGAATCTAATAATCCATTACCTAAAGAAAAACATTCGAATGAAGATGAGCATGACGATGACAATTTAGTAATAAAGCCAAATGTGTGTCCGTATTGTTCAAAAGTATTTAGGTATAAAACTGTTGTAGAAGAACATGTAAGAAGTGTACATGAAAAACTGAAACCTTTTAAATGTTCCAAATGTGATAAAACTTTTTCATCAAAAACATCCGTACGAAGTCATGAACTTTCTCACACGGATAATTTCCCCTTTCAATGTGAATATTGTGATAGACGTTTTCGTATAAAACATAAATTAAAAATTCACACCGAGTTACATACAACTAAACCCGAACTTTTGTGCCCCATTTGTAAAAGAGCTCAAAAGTCTACGAAAGACTTGGAAGAACATGTAAAGGCTCACAATGACAGACGTTTACAATGTAATTCGTGTGGCAGACTATTTAATAGAAATTCAGCACTTAATGATCATTACAATGCAGTACATTTAAAACTACGTCCATATAAGTGTCAATATTGTGAATTAGGTTTTGGAGATCGAAAAACACGACGTATGCATGAAAGAAAACATCATCCACAAGAAACTGCGATATCATTATCTATTTGTAAAAACGATATTAAAGCTCCCACCATAAAGGATTCTAATCACACAACAGAGGAATATAAAAGTAAAGATATAGTAAATGTTATAAATATAATGTAACCTACAAAATGAAAAATAAAGTATCAACATGCTTTTGTTGAAGAAATATCAGCAGAAAAGTATGAAACGGACACCCTGTGTTCTAGTTTTTAGCCCATAACTTTTTTGCTTATTAACCGATTTTGCCCATTTTCAATCCCAAATTTGGACAATTTGTGCCAAATTTCGTCCCCCTACGTTGACCCGTTCGAGCCCTATCCTGCATTCAACAGACGGACGGACATAGCTCAGAATCTAACCAGGACCCAGAAAATATATACTTTGTGGGGTCTTAAATGATTCCTTCGACATTTTACACACGGAATGAAAAAATCATTATACCCCCCATCTTTTTTATGGTGGGTATAAAAACGACGTTTAATACATATTGAGTAGAAAATATTTTAAAATTTGTTTTCATTCTCGCGAAATTAAAACTTTAATAAAATTTTCAATGATTTTATTTTAAACAGTATTTATTAAAGTTTGAATGTTTTAGAAATTTTCCATCTTAAATTATATTTTAGGGCATCATTGCAAAGGTCTCATTAAATACTGTTGTTATATGGATTCATTTAACCTTTTAGTTGCACAAATAAAATTTTGGGAGTTGGTTAAGTTAATTTTTATATCAAATAAATTGTTAGTTAAGAACATACATCTCCTCAAAAGCATAAATTTATAAAAAAAGCGGCGAATTGGTGTAAAATGGCGGTTAAATTTCAAATACTCCTTTTTACTCGATTGTTATGGCAGTTTTAAATGAAATGTTTTTCATAAATTTATCAATATTTAAGTGTAAGAGTACTTCCATGCGACTTATTTGTAAAAATTGCTAATTTAATCTTTTGAGAACTAAATGCATAAAATTGACCCTCTAGCTCTTAATGGGTTAATTACGTGTTATCTTCAATAGTTGCAGGATAGACCATTCCTATGGTATATTAAAAACTAATATATTTTGAAAAATGTCCGAAATATATAAAATTACATGTTTGAAGAACGAAAATGTGATAAAAATATTTAGTAAAATCTTAATATTTCGCGACTGAAAAGAAATATAATAATTATTTCAATTAATATTTAAGGTTGTAGTATGCCTCTATTATAATTTGAAGTTAATTTTCTTATAACAAAAATTTTGATAATGATATTGAAAGAAATACGTAATTATAGAGGTGTTTTGAAAATGGTCCAGCTCACGTAAATCTTAACGCTGAGATGTAATATTTTGGGAATCATATAAGAACATAATAATCTTCATTTTTAGAGGGGTACATTTGCAACTTTTTTTTCGTGAGGCACTTTAAAAGACCACCCTGATTCAGCTCCGATTTATTTCATTTTTTTGTCATTGATAGTAATTTTAACGGTGAATATAATGAATTGACCGCAAATAAATATTTTGGAAGTTATAGGCCTTTGAAAATCGAATTTCCCTAAGAAACTCGTATCAAAAAAATTTTCGTTATAAAAAAAGTTGGGTAAAAAGGAAGAATTACGTTAGCGATGCCGCTTTTGGACATACCACAGAGTTAAAAACCTTTCAGTCCGGCCGAAGGACAACAAAATACTTAAAAAGTGTTTATAAAACTTTTATATTATTTTTCTTTTTGGAAATGTACCCTTAAGGGCTTTTAATTGACACCTTAATATTTGCAATCAGACAAATAGTATAGGAAATATTTACGATTTTAAGTGAATTAGGGAGATAAATGAGTACCTAAAAATTTTTATCCTGGTGGAATTTTGAAGTTTATTTTAATAAAAAAAATTTTTTTCTTGTCTGGACAAAATAATTGCAAATTTAATTTTCCTACTAAACGTTCTACTGAAACTTTAAAGTTGAACATTTTTCATCTTTAATGTACTTCGCGCTGAAGTTTGACGTATTGGTTTGGTTCCGTTCTATATAAAAGCGTGTATTTTTTTTCAGCTGTCATTTGCAGTTGAAGCAAAAGTATTGTATGTGTTTGGGCCTTTAATTTTTGCCGCAACAAAATCACCCTATGTAATTCGCCTTGTATGCAACAACAAAGTTATGATTCCAATTATTTACAATATTTGTAAAAAGGAAAAATACTATAAAATTAAAAAAGGAGCAAAATGTCCAGTGGTATTAAAAATGAATGTTTTATAAATGGAGTTGAGTATAAATGTCGTACGTGCTTTGATCCAGGACAAACAGTCTATTCCCTAACAGATGAAGTAAAAAAAGCAAAAACTTGGAGAGACTTTTTGAAGGATATTAGTCAATTGCAGGTAATGAAAGTTTATAATTATAAATTTGTAGACTATGCTGGTTTAAGTTCAGTTTCAACTCAATTATTATTTAAACTTTTGTATAGTACTTTGCTTACATATGTATGTATGTATGTATATAAAATTTTAAAATCAATTTGCATCCCTTAATATAACATATTTTTCTTAATTGTAGACTTTTTGCAAATGATGAGGGAAATTTAATTCATAAATTAATCACTCATACTATTGTTTCCTCTAGATACATGACGAAGATTTACTCCCAAACACGGTTTGCTGCAAATGCTTGGAAAAACTTAGAAGTATCTACGATTTCATACTTCAGATTGAATTTGTGAATAACGAATACTCAAGATTATTGGAAAGTTGTAATGATCCACTGCATGAAGGTGTTTTAAATGATATTGACAATTTATCCAATTGTTTGGCTATTGATTTGCCACTGGAGCAGGATATTTCAAAAATTAAGCTAGAAAAAGAACTGGTTGAACCATATAACATTGTTTCAGGTAACAGTAATGAATTGCCTGGAGATACAAAGTTTGAAAATGAAGGTAAATTCTTAAAATCTACTTATTTAAAAATATGAATACATAATATATGTTTTTTTATTTGCTAGACACTGATGAAGATGATCCCTTTTCGAAGACCTATGATGATGATTTTAATTTTACTTCGGAACAATTGGAAGAAAATGAAAGGTATAAGATAGTAAAATTAATTAGTTGAATACATACGTTGTAAATGAGAAATCATAAAAGTAAAAATCTTAAGCTTAGCAATATTAAATATTTGATTTAACTATTTTCAGCGTAAACACAACAACTGACAAATGTAATACAAAACCAAAACGTCGTAGAAAAGCTATAACATCGGAAGAAGAAAAAGATGGTAAAGAAAGTCAATGTCCCCGAACACGTAGACGACTTAGAACAGCTACACAACCAAAAGAATCTGATATTCCACTAAAAACTGAAGTAAAAAATTCGAATGAAGAAGATCAGGACGATAATTTAAAAGTAAAGCCAAATGTATGTCCATATTGTTCAAAAGTTTTCAAGTTTAAAGCATCTGTAGATGACCATGTAAGACGTGTACATGAAAAACTGAAACCATTTAAATGTTCTAAGTGTGATAAAACCTTTTCATCTAAGCATACTCTACGAATTCATGAACTTTCACACACAGATTATTTTCCCTTTCAATGTGAATATTGCGAAAGACGTTTTCGCGTAATAAGTAAATTAAGGATTCACACCGAAATACATACAACTAAACCCGAACTATTGTGTCCAATTTGTAAAAGAGGACAAAAGTCTACAAAAGACTTGGAAGACCATGTAAAAGCTCACAATGATAAACGTTTACAGTGTAATTCGTGTGGGAGACTTTTTAATAGAAATTCAGCACTTAATGATCATTACAATGCAGTTCATTTAAAATTACGTCCATATAAGTGTCAATATTGTGAATTGGGTTTTGGAGATCGAAAAACACGACGTATGCATGAAAGAAAACACCATCCGCAAGACCCGGCGATATCACCACCTATTTGTAAACAAGATTCTCAAACTTCTGCCAACAATAATTCTGATCAAACAACAGAGGGAATATAAAGGCATTGATATAAATGCAAAGTAATCCATAAATTGTAAAAACATAAAAATAAAGTATAAAAGAAAAATAAAGTAGAAATAATTCCTTTATTCGAATCGTTTGATTGCTTTTTAAAGTTGTTAACTAATTACGTTTTCTTTGTACGTTTAATAGTAAACAAAATTTTTTTTACTAACAAGCTTATTGGGGTCCCAGATACCTTAGTCGGAGTTCACGTACAGTCACATTTTTCTGGCTGTAATTATGTCATAGTCGAGGAAGGTTCTCCTATGAACTGAAAATTTGTAATAAGAAAAACTGCTGTGTGTGAACACAAATTTGCATTAACCAAATTTTTTCTCTGCTATTTACTTTGAGTCTACATTAGACAAATTTTTATCAAGACAAACGTCAAAATTTTATCAAGATAAAGATTTGTCTAATGTAGACTGAATTTGTCAGTATTATTGCAGTGTTAAAAGAAAATTGTCAGCGCTCGAGCTCTGACAACGTTGTCTTGATAATGCTTGGTAAAAGACGCCATCTTGATTGTTGTTGGTACTTTTTGCATGGTTTATTATGACATACGTTTTCCCCTATAATTGATACAGATAAAAAATTATCTGCAACTCAAACAAAAATTTGACGTTTGTCTTGATACAAATTTCTCTAACACTGGGTCTCCACGTAATATTTTTATATCATAATATGTAACAGAGAGTGTCAAATTCGCTCTCTGAGAGAATTATCTCACGTGTAGACTAAAATATTAGTATTATAAGAAATATTATGAGACTGTTGTGATAAGATTTTTCTACACAACTATCTTATAAGATTTACTCTCAAAAAAATACACATATACGAAAGTTTGTTTGTGTGTGTGAATGTGTATTTTTAAAAGTACTTAGACACGATGTTTTTAGTAAAATTATTTTATTTCAATGGTTATTCTACATTTAGAAACATATTTTCATTAAAATTGTGCTAAAAAATTTCGAATTTCTTAAATAAAAAGTACATGTTTACTCTGTGACTGAATGAAAATAATGAAATATTATGAGATTTATTAGGATACATTTACCCCTTCTTTAAGATTTAACATAATATAAACATAATGTTTACTCTCTTCTGTCGGCGTTATCTTACATATTATATCAACGTGGAGATAGTATGTAATGTAGACTCAAAGTTATGAAATGAATTTCTTTTTACATAGGGTCTACGCAAGAGTTTCTTATAGCCCAAATTACAATAGCGCGTAGTCAGCAGCAGTGTGTGCTGCCATAATCAGCTGATTATTTAGAATGCACTGTTATTTATGGTGTTGATTACATTTAGTCAGCAGTAGTGCTGTTTCATTTAGCCCTGTTTCTAAATTCACTGCGCTGCATTCAGATTGAGAGCGAGACAAAGAGAGTAAGCAAATAAATGAGAGGCTAAAATACACAAGTAGAACAAAGCTAGATGGCGGTTGTAAATTGTGGCTGCCTACGCTGAATTGTAATTACAATGGCAGCATCATGTTGTACTGACAATGAACAGCTGATAATTTTTCTGATACTGTTGCTGACTACGCGTAAATGTAATTTGGGCTTTAGAATGCACTGTTTGTTATGGTGTTGATTACATTTGGTCAGCAGCAGTTTGCTGTTTCATTTAGCTCTGTTTCTAAATTCACAGCGCTGCATTCAGATTGAGAGCGAGACAAAGAGAGTAAGCAAATAAATGAGAGGCTAAAATACACAAGTAGAACAAAGCTAGATGGCGGTTGTAAATTGTGGCTGCATACGCTGAATTGTAATTACAATGGCAGCATCATGTTGTACTGACAATGAACAGCTGATAATTTTTCTGATACTGTTGCTGACTACGCGTAAATGTAATTTGGGCTTTAGAATGCACTGTTTGTTATGGTGTTGATTACATTTGGTCAGCAGCAGTTTGCTGTTTCATTTAGCTCTGTTTCTAAATTCACAGCGCTGCATTCAGATTGAGAGCGAGACAAAGAGAGTAAGCAAATAAATGAGAGGCTAAAATACACAAGTAGAACAAAGCTAGATGGCGGTTGTAAATTGTGGCTGCCTACGCTGAATTGTAATTATAACAGCAGCAACATGTGCTGACAGTGAACAGCTGATAATTTTTGCTGATACTGTTGCTGACTACGCGCTATTGTAATTTGGGCTTTAATTTAAAAAAAGTCCTTTAGTTCTTTTTGTACTGAAAATAGAAGGGGCCAAAAAGTACTGGGAATGACACGCCTTATATATTTTTAAACAATTTTTGCAAACCTCCTGCCGTTAAGATCGAGTTTTTGCAAGCTTTCAAATAATGAACTTTACAAAATTTGGGCTTTAATATACTATTTGAGCAGTAAACATTTAATATACTATTTGAGCAACAGTTTGCAGTGCTGTTTCATTTAGCCCTGTTTCTAAATTCACTGCGCTGCTTTCAGATTGAGATTGGGCTTTATTCTTGTGCCACATATCTGTATGAAAACGCAGATCATGAGGACGACGCGATCCTAGCAGAGAAAGTCATTTCCGGTAACCGGAAGTAGTCACTTGGTTCCATATATGAATTTAGAAAAAAACTCAATGATGAATTAGTATAAATATTGTAAAACTTCTTAAAAATATCGATTTAATTGTGCATTTTTGCTTATATAGCCCGTGAGATTTATATAGAAAATACAAGGTCCAAAAATTATTGAGTAGTGCCCACTAAACATCTGCATCAATTCATTTGTAACTCATTTTTAATTCAACGAAACCGAAATGGATAAGACACCACGAATGCTGATGAAGTGTGTAGCGGCACAGAAAATACGTATTCCATTCTGCTGGTGTCTAATTACAGTTCACAAACTCTGCTTTGGTACCGCCAAACAGAGACAACAAGGCAATTTACGATTGTAAACTTGTTTATGGTCTTTCGAGCCGGATGTCGGCTTACGACACTATGTAACCACATCTTAAACAGCGTTTACGACGCTAGGTTCAACCTCTTTTACTTGCCCCAAACGCCTGGCGCTTCTAACTGAGTCCCTCAAAACTGCACCCAGTGCAAAGCGGGCGACATGTTTAGGTTTCAACGAAACCGAAATGGATAAGACACCACGAATGCTGATGAAGTGTGTAGCGGCACAGAAAATACGTATTCCATTCTGCTGGTGTCTAATTATAGTCCACAAACTCTGCTTTGGTACCGCCAAACAGAGACAACAAGGCAATTTACGATTGCAAACTTGTTTAATTCTCTTTATTTTGAATTGTTGACTGTTGTTGTTTTTTAAACTTGAAATCAATTCTCTGTGTGTGCTTACTTATGAAAAAACAAATAAAACAAAACAAAAACAAACGAAATCAATTGTGCAGAGAGTCATAAAAACACTTTAGCAACAAATCATTTTGAACTGAACTGAATTAAATAAAAAAAAGCAAAAAATACAATACTGTCATTTTTTAGTTTTTTGTTTACAAAATTTTAAGTAAAAGATATATTAAATTAAAAAAATTAAATAATATAGGTATGTAGTTAAAAGTAAATAAAAATATCACAAATAAAATAAATTTTATTTAATTTTAGTAATAATTAAATATAATTAAAATATGAAATAATCAAATTTTCTGAGCAAAAAAATGTAAAGCAAACGTAATTATTATCTGTTTTTTATTTAAAAATACATAATTTTTACGTTCCCTGCATTTTTTCATATTAGAAGTAACTTTGAGTCTACATTAGAGAAATTTGTATCAAGACAAACGTCAAATTTTTGTTTGAGTTGCAGATAATTTTTTATCTCTATCAATTATAGGGGAAAGTGACAACCACATGGTTCGATATAGTATAAATACCTAAATAACACTTTTTGATGAATAACCTGTAAACGGCTAATTTTTCGAAAGTGGCAACCACATGGTTCGATTCCTAGGACATTTTTACATTGAAATTCACTTTCCAATTTTTGGCACCAAGAACGATATCGGTTTTAGGAATGAAAAACTATATATATATAGTATAAATACCTAAATAACACTTTTTGATGAATAACCTGTAAACGACTAATTTTTCGAAAGTGACAACCACATGGTTCGATTCCTAGGACATTTTTACATTGAAATTCACTTTCCAATTTTTGGCACCAAGAACGATATCGGTTTTAGGAATGAAAAACTATACATATATAGTATAAATACCTAAATAACACTTTTTGATGAATAACCTGTAAACGACTAATTTTTCGAAAGTGACAACCACATGGTTCGATTCCTAGGACATTTTTACATTGAAATTCACTTTCCAATTTTTGGCACCAAGAACGATATCGGTTTTAGGAATGAAAAACTATATATATATATATAGTATAAATACCTAAATAACACTTTTTGATGAATAACCTGTAAACGGCTAATTTTTCGAAAGTGACAACCACATAGATCGATTCCTAGGACGTTTATACATTGAAATTCAGTTTCTAGTTTTTGGCACCAAGAACGATAGCGGTTTTAGGAATGAAAAACTATATATATAGGATAAATACCTAAATAACACTTTTTGATGAATAACCTGTAAACGGCTAATTTTTCGAAAGTGACAACCACATGGTTCGATTCCTAGGACATTTTTACATTGAAATTCACTTTCTAATTTTTGGCACCAAGAACGATAGCGGTTTTAGGAATGAAAAACTATATATATAGGATAAATACCTAAATAACACTTTTTGATGAATAACCTGTAAACGGCTAATTTTTCGAAAGTGACAACCACATGGTTCGATTCCTAGGACATTTTTACATTGAAATTCAGTTTCTAATTTTTGGCACCAAGAACGATAGCGGTTTTAGGAATGAAAAACTATATATATATATAGTATAAATACCTAAATAACACTTTTTGATGAATAACCTGTAAACGGCTAATTTTTCGAAAGTGACAACCACATGGTTCGATTCCTAGGACATTTTTACATTGAAATTCAATTTACAATTTTTGGCACCAAGAACGATATCGGTTTTAGGAATGAAAAACTATATATATAGTATAAATACCTAAATAACACTTTTTGATGAATAACCTGTAAACGGCTAATTTTTCGAAAGTGACAACCACATGGTTCGATATAGTATAAATACCTAAATAACACTTTTTGATGAATAATCTGTAAACGGCTAATTTTTCGAAAGTGACAACCACATGGTTCGATTCCTAGGACATTTTTACATTGAAATTAAATTTCCAATTTTTGGCCCCAAGAACGATATCGGTTTTAGGAATGAAAAACTATATATATAGGATAAATACCTAAATAACACTTTTTGATGAATAACCTGTAAACGGCTAATTTTTCGAAAGTGACAACCACATGGTTCGATTCCTAGGACATTTTTACATTGAAATTCACTTTCCAATTTTTGGCACCAAGAACGATATCGGTTTTAGAAATGAAAAACTATATACATAGTATAAATACCTAAATAACACTTTTTGATGAATAACCTGTAAACGGCTAATTTTTCGAAAGTGGCAACCACATGGTTCGATTCCTAGGACATTTTTACATTGAAATTCACTTTCCAATTTTTGGCACCAAGAACGATATCGGTTTTAGAAATGAAAAACTATGTATATAGTATAAATACCTAAATAACACTTTTTGATGAATAACCTGTAAACGGCTAATTTTTCGAAAGTGACAACCGCATGGTTCGATTCCTAGGACATTTTTACATTGAAATTCACTTTCCAATTTTTGGCACCAAGAACGATATCGGTTTTAGGAATGAAAAACTATATATATAGTATAAATACCTAAATAACACTTTTTGATGAATAACCTGTAAACGGCTAATTTTTCGAAAGTGACAACCACATGGTTCGATTGCTACGACATTTTTGCAACGAAATTTACTTTCCAATTTTTGGCAGCAAAAACGATATCGGTTTTAGGACTTTTTATAGTATGCTTACAAAATGTATTTCGTCTGTAATAAATAAAACCAATAATTATTATATTTTATTACTTAGTAATTTTTATTTTGCAAAAACTCTTAATCAATTTTTACAAGATATTTTGTAATTTGCAAGTGTTTTTTTACTTAACATACTATAACAAACTTTTTCAACTTAACAAACTTTTTAACAAACTATTTCTCAGAACACGTGGGGGAATGGTATGGAAATGAAATAACAAACTTTTACAACAACAAAACTTCAAAAGAATAGTTGGAAAAAAACGTACTTTAATACTTTTTTGCACATGTTCGTTAATAATCAACTGATCATAAAAAGTTTGTTTTCTCTGTTTGTTTTGTTCACATACGTATTTCTCAAAGAGAATATAACATGATTTGTTTTTGTTTCATCATTTCAATTCAACTCAATTCAAATAATTTTTGTTTACGTGGTTTGTTTTGTATTGTTTTGTTTTTTATTTTAGCAGTAATGTGAGAGCATACATTAAAAAACATTACTGTGAATTGAAAAGCAAATGATTTGATGCAGATGTTTAGTGCCCACTGTTACGTATATGTAACGGCTTATAACTTCCTTAATAAACCAAATGTAAACAATTTTTTAACGTCAATGGGTTTATATTCCTTAGTTGACATGCTGTTCAAAATTTTAAATCCCTAAGTTGTCTAGATCTCCGTGGTCATTAATGGGTTAACAGTAAAATCTAGCAGCGCTATAGTTTTATAATACTACACAAATACCCAGGGTACACTGAACAGGTATAATCGTCGGCCCAGCTGATTTTGTTTTTGTGTATGAGATCTATCAAAGTATGTTTACGTTTTATTGTTTACATATAGTAACAAAAAAATAAAATTGTATATTTTGCAATGTATTTTAATCAGTTGTTTTTGACACATAAACTACACGAAAGAGAGGGAAAAAGTTGGGTTGTTGTATTTGTTGCCGCGAAGATTATACCTGTTTAGTGTACCCTGCAAATACCCATAGTATAATAATAAAGTACTCGCACATCTACAAAAACAAAAATTGCTTGTATTTTGTTAGTGTAAAACTAGTGCCCACAATGTCAAAATGCTTCGAATGGAAAAATGAGAGAATGAAGGAGAGCAAGAGTAAAAAAAAGTCGAAAAAAATTTTACATATGAATACAAAAACAATTTGACAGTACCGCGAGGTTTGCCAATGAAAAAATTGTAAAACAGCTGTTCTTACTTTGAGTCTACATTAGAGAAATTTAAATCTAGACAAACGTCAAATTTTTGTTTGAGTTGCAGATAATTTTTTATCTCTATCAATTATAGGGGAAAACGTATGTCATAATAAACCATGCAAAAAGTACCAACAACAATCAAGATGGCGTCTTTTACAAGCATTATCAAGACAAAGTAGTCAGAGCTCGAGCGCTGACAATTTTCTTTTACTTTGAGTCTACATTAGAGAAATTTGTATCAAGACAAACGTCAAATTTTTGTTTGAGTTGCAGATAATTTTTTATCTCTGTCAATTATAGGAGAAAACGTATATCATAATAAACCATGTAAAAAGTACCAACAACAATCAAGATGGCGACTTTTACTAAGCATTATCAAGACAAAGTTGTCAGAGTTCGAGCGCTGACAATTTTCTTTTAACGCTGCAATAATACTGACAAATTCAGTCTACATTAGACAAATCTTTATCATGATAAAATTTTAACGTTTGTCTTGATAAAAATTTGTCTAATGTAGACTCAAAGTTAACGCTGCAATAACACTGACAAATTCAGTCTACATTAGACAAATCTTTATCTTGATAAAATTTTGACGTTTGTCTTGATAAAAATTTGTCTAATGTAGACTCAAAGTTACGAGTATACTTTATAATTATACTCATAGTAAAATAATAAAGTACTCGCACATCTACAAAAACAAAAATTGCTTGTATTTTGTTATTGTAAAACTACTGCCCACAATGTCAGAATGCTTTGAACGGAAAAATGAGAGAACGAAAGAGAGCAAGAGAAAAAAAACTCAAAAAATATTTTACATGTTAAAACAAAAACAATTTGACAGTACCGCGAGGTTTGCCAATGAAAAAATTGTAAAACAGCTGGTCTTACGAGTATACTTTATTATTATACTATGAATAAACCATGCAAAAAGTACCAACAACAATCAAGATGGCGTCTTTTACTAAGCATTATCAAGACAAAGTTGTCAGAGCTCGAGCGCTGACAATTTTCTTTTACTTTGAGTCTACATTAGAGAAATTTGTATCAAGACAAACGTCAAATTTTTGTTTGAGTTGCAGATAATTTTTTATCTCTGTCAATTATAGGAGAAAACGTATATCATAATAAACCATGTAAAAAGTACCAACAACAATCAAGATGGCGACTTTTACTAAGCATTATCAAGACAAAGTTGTCAGAGTTCGAGCGCTGACAATTTTCTTTTAACGCTGCAATAATACTGACAAATTCAGTCTACATTAGACAAATCTTTATCATGATAAAATTTTAACGTTTGTCTTGATAAAAATTTGTCTAATGTAGACTCAAAGTTAACGCTGCAATAACACTGACAAATTCAGTCTACATTAGACAAATCTTTATCTTGATAAAATTTTGACGTTTGTCTTGATAAAAATTTGTCTAATGTAGACTCAAAGTTACGAGTATACTTTATAATTATACTCATAGTAAAATAATAAAGTACTCGCACATCTACAAAAACAAAAATTGCTTGTATTTTGTTATTGTAAAACTACTGCCCACAATGTCAGAATGCTTTGAACGGAAAAATGAGAGAACGAAAGAGAGCAAGAGAAAAAAACTCAAAAAATATTTTACATGTGAAAACAAAAACAATTTGACAGTACCGCGAGGTTTGCCAATGAAAAAATTGTAAAACAGCTGGTCTTACGAGTATACTTTATTATTATACTATGAATTATACTATGACAAATACCAAACAATAACAACAACCCCAATTAAATATCAGGAATGGATAATTTATTTTTAAAATTGATATTTGCATCTAAAAAGTAATATGTACTACAAATTCCATGTAAAATATTTGTTCCTTGATGAAATTTATGTTGAAATTATTAAGAACTTTGTGTTCCCTTGTTATAAGTTTAAATTTTTATTTTAGTTACTAATTTTTTTTTTTTAATTTTATTTTATAAAATGCCTCTTATTTGTTAGACGGATGTATAATTTTTCTCGCAAAGAGTCGTTAGGGAGTTAGGATGTTAGTAAATCTCATAGTTTAGTAAGAATTCTCATAATAAGTCGATAAATAAATGGAATGAAGTTGTAGAATAAAATAAACGTATAAATTGAGATCCCTGATTCACTTCCTTAATAATAGTAAAATTTAATAATTTGGAATTTTACTAATTTTTTGCAAATAATATTATAAAGAATATTTACTATTTTTATTTTAACCGTTTTTTTGCAAATTAAAAACATAAAATACTAAATCTGCGGCTGAAAAGTACTTTATGGTGTCCATTAAATACAAAGACAATAAATTTTCCATCCCCTACAAAAATTGCTCTTCTTCGATGAGTATCACGGATGGAAAATGGCTTGTTATGTTTTGTACCAACGATAAAAATCTTTTGTTTTCGAGTTTTTATTGGTTCTTGAACTATTTGAACACAATTTCACCTTATATGGGAGGTGGGCGGACCACGCCCATTTTTGGTTTCCGAGTTTATATCTACCCCCGAACTATACGTACAAAATTTCGTTGTCGTACATGCTTTTATTGAAGATATATCAGCAGAAAAGTACGAAACGGACCCCTGTGTTTCTAGTTTTTAGCCCGTAACCGCTTTTGCCCATTTTCAATACCAAACAAACCTTATATAAGATAAATATTTGTGCCAAATTTCGTCCCCCTACGTTGCCCCGTTCGAGCCCTATCCTGCATTCAACAGACAGACGGACGGACATAGCTAGATCGACTGAGAATCTAACCAGGACCCAGAAAATATGTACTTTGTGGGGTCTTAGGCGATTCCTTCGACCCCCCATCTTTTTGATGGTGGGTATAAAAATTTACGTACAAATTTAACAGATTTTAAACATATTTTCATAAAATAGTTTTAGTAAAATTATGATTTAAAATTTTTAAATTGCGACAATAACTTTATTGAGAATATGCAATTTGTTAATTTTTCTTTTGCGAGATTAGACCAATGTACTTTTGGAACAAATCAAGATTATCAGCACACTTTTTTTCCGCCTTAATAAAGGTTTTTCTGTGTAGCCGCCTGCGGCCGGGCTTAATGACTTTCTCCTCTGGTTATGTCGAACACCGGCTTCGCTAAATAAGCTTTTTTCGAATATCAAAAATTTTTTTAAGTTCCGCCATTTTTATACAAAATGTAAATTTTGTTTTCAAGTAATTAATTAATATGGTAGTGTTATATATCATTGAAAAAGTATTTATAAGTGCTTTTAAATGGGATCATAATTAAGATCCGACAATTATTAATAATAAAGATATTCAGGAAAATATATTGAAACTTTGAAGGCATATAACCCGTAAACCGAGAAAGAGCGGACAAAAATTTTTATTGCACTATAATCACAAGTTAAAGTCCTATCAAAATTTTTTAAAAATCAACTGTGCTGATGATCTTGATTTACGCCGAATTATTTATTATCTGCCTCAAAACTACTGTTCTATAAAAAGAGTTTTTGATTTTATTTAAACAAAAAGAAATAACATCAGATTGTACCAAATGAGTCGTTTTAGTACCACGGTACCAACTGATATAAAAAATGTATCAAAAAAGTACAATTGTACCATGTTTTCCATCCGTGATGTGTACACAATAGAAAATTTACGAAAGGAAAATACATATTTCCAGACAAAAAATTAGAAAAATTAAATATCCAATTTGAAAAAACGCAAACGAAATGTCGAGCGATATTAAAAGTGAATGCATTATAAATGGGGTACGTTATAAATGTCGTACTTGCTTTGACCCAGGACGTTCAGTCTACTCCTTATCGGATGAGGCCAGCCACACAAAAACATGGGGTGACTTATTAGAAGATATTGCTAAGTTGCAGGTAATGAATATAATAATCATAAATTTAGTTTGTATCACAATGTTAGTCTTCTTCCCAGACAAACAACGAGAATTTACTCCCAAGGACTATGTGCTGCAAGTGTTCGGGAAAACTTAAAAGTTCATATGATTTTATACTTCAGATACATAATGTGAATAAAAAATACCTTGAACTATTGTCAAGCGCTGATGATCCACTACAGGAAATTGACAATTTTACCGATTGCTTAGCAGAGACGACAATTGATTTGCCATTAGAGATAAAATTAGAAGAAGAATTGGTTGAACCATTGAACACTGATTTAACCAACAAAGTTGCAAATCACAATAAAACAAAATCGGAAAGTGAAGGTAGATAAAAAAATAAATTAATTACATATGGAGTATGTTATTCCGTGTTTAACATGTCGAAATAATAGTGCAAGACCCCAAAAGTATATGTATGTATATTCTGGGTGCTCGTGAAAATCTAAGACGATCTAGCTATCCGTCTATGTGTCTTTTTAAAGATGGATAGGGTTCGGGTGGATTACCTAGAGTGACGAAAATTGGCTAAAATATTTCTCACGTATAAGGTTTGATATTGAAAATGGACAAAATAGGTTTATAACAAAAAAAGTTATAAACCAAATATTATAAAAAAAAAAAAATTGTCTCCGATCTTACACCAATTCATATTTTTTCACCGATACCTATTAAATATGATCGATGTAAACTGGAAAACAAAAATGACGTAATTTCGAAAAAATACAAATTTTAATAGGTCTTATTTTTTCCAAACATAAATCAATTAAAATTGAATTATAATTTTCAACTAAGCAAAACGTTGGCAGTTGTACAAACCAATTTTTAGAAGAAGTTGCAATTAGAAAATTTAATTTCTCATAAACGTACAGCTTATTTTATGTAGAACATATTTTCATGTTTAATGTTCCATAGCTATGCATTAAGATTAAGGTATCAATTAAAAGCTCTTAATGGCGCATTTATAAAAATAAAATTAAAAAAATATAAAAGTTTTATAAAGACAACTTTTTTAAATATTTTGTAATTTTTAGTGCAAAAATTAATTTTTTTGTTGAAATATTTTTTTTAATAGCAGGCCTTCGGCCGGGCGGAAGGACTTTTAACTCTGTGGTATGTCCAAAACTGCTTCGATAACGTAATTCTTCCTTTTTACTCAACTTTTTTTATAACAAAAATATTTTAATGCGAATTTCTTAGGGAAATTCGATTTTCAAAGCCCTATAACTTCTAAAATATTTAATTGCGCTGAAAAATTTTTACATCATTATTTTCACCGATAAATGTACTATCAATGGCAAACAAATCAAATAAATCGGAGCTGAGTTAGGGAGGTCTATTTATGCCAAAACAGCTTATGCAGCCACTTCTTTTTGGAATAGTACTTCCTTGCAGCGTTGTCCAGTGGACTTTAATTTTTGTATCTACTTCTAGAAATGCCCTGCGTACTATTTTTGTTTTGTTTTTGTTAGTTAATGCATCAATTACAATGTAAATGTGAAATTGGTACACTCACAGTGTTATAAAAAGAAGTATTGGTTATAAACCATTTTAAAACGGTCACTCGCAGCAAAAATAACTCAAATGGTTAAAATATATGCTTCTATGGTACAAGAAATCATTGTTTTTTTTTTATGAAAATCGGTTGGACAATAAAAGTCAGTGAAGTACCGAATAAACATTTTTACAATCGAACATTTTTACAATTAAGGAAAACAAAGGGCAACCTACGGATCTCAGCACCAAAACCAATGTCCGGAGTTCAAGTTGACTTGGAAAACAAAGTTACGTCAAAACTTGTTGCCATGCATTGCATCAGCACTATTTTGAAGGTCGAGTTTCACGCAGGAAGACTTTTAAATATTTAAACAACTTTACCAAGGAATTTGTTTCCAAGAATCCAACGTTTTGGAATTCGATTATTTTTTGGTAATTAGTTATAATTCTATATATTAGGCTCAGATACTATGTCCTTTTTGGAGCGAGAACCGAATACCAAGCTGAACCAAGAAAACTTAAAAATTACAGTGAATCATGTTGGTGGAAGTTTCATGGTTGGGCCTGTATGTCGGTTAATGGTGGTTGGAAGTTGGAACTTATTGGATCAGCTATGAACAGTAGTAGATACCTTTAGATCTTAAAGGATAATTTGTTGCAGAGTGCAGAAAATCAGGGCATATTATCATATTTTTGATATTGCCAACATAACGAACCGAAGAATAAATTTGGGTTTGTGTACAATTTGGTAATATATAAAGTCCCAAATTTAACGACGCTCTCTAAACAGTCGCCAGACCTCAATATTATTGAAAATATTGGAAATTTACATAATAAAATAAGAATTAGGCCCTAAAAATTCAGTAGGAACACATTTCGCCTAATATTACACAAAAACTGGACGCACCGGTAACATTCCGCCTCTAATCTGTTGCATACAATTAAGACTACAGTTCCAGATAATAAATATTGTAATTATCGGTCGTAATTTTCAATTTTTTGATGTCATAAGTGGCTGCATAAAATAAGCTGTGAGATAAAAATATTGTTTTTTTTTTTTTTTTTTTTTTCATATCTTTAAGTTACTTAAAGGTAAACTTTAACAATAAATAATGGTTCTATGTTAAACTAGAAGTCTTTCTCATTCTTTTTATTTTATTTTAAATTCCAGTCAATACGACATTATAGTACACTTTGTGAATCCCCCAATTATATATAATTTTTTTAACCTTTTAGACGCTCATGATTCCTTAATGGATGCATTTAATAAGGATTTGAAGTCTACTTTTGAGCAATTGGAAGAAAACGAAAGGTATTAATTAATTTAACAAAAAATACATAAAAAATTCCCAAAATACATAATTAAATTTATTTTTACACATACATTTCTCGAAAAGGCGCCACCTAAGTTTAGACGATGACAATGACGATAATGATTACAAAAATGAATCTAGGTAAAGTCATCATAAGTAAACCTAATAACAAAGTTAAAGCTTTAATATCAGAATAATATTTTAGTTCTACATCATCTGATGAAAGCGATGATTATGTGCCTCTCAAAAAGTTGAAGAAAGAGAATAGCCGTAACCTTAGCACTAGCAGGTTTGTTAATAGATCAATATCATTAACTACTAACTATATTTGTATTTAAACCATTGGTTTTTCTATAGTCAGCCAGTGAAGCGTAGAAAAGGTCGACAAGCCCCAGACTATTATGATAAAATTGAAAAGGTTAACGATCGCTTTGCTTGTCTCATTTGTCAAAAGACATTTTCTTTGCGAAAAGATTGCGGTCGTCACATAGCATCGATACACTTGCGTCATACCATGTTTCCATGCGAATTTTGTGGACAAAGTTTTAGCCGCAAAGACAAGATACAACAACACATTAAGCGCATGCATTCAGATATAACAGTGTATCCAGCTAAACATAAAGAATGGTTATTTGGAGATCGTTTATATAGTAAACCGATCGCTTGGCAACTTGTTGAATGTAAATTATGTGATTCAAAATTTACAACAACTAAAGACCTGCGTCAACACTTGGAAAATCACAGTGATATAGACACGCTGCATCACTTAGAATTAAGCGATAACATTATCCAACATTTGTATCCAAATATGATTGATTTAGACTTTGTTAAAGGAAGTATATGCAAGGATATTATTGACAAGCATTGGTTTAAATATTACACAGTATTAAATGAACATTCATACGAAATGTCTATTAGTGACACTGAAGCGGAAGATGTAGAAGAAGAAAAAGATGTATCAGCAGAGCGGGCCAACAAATACAAGTGTGATTTGTGTGCTCAAGTGTTTTCATACAAGTATCAAGTTTTCACTCATTTAAAAGAAACTCATGGCAATGATGAAATTCCTTTGAAATGTGGTCTCTGCAAATTGGAATTTATTTCAATAAAAATGTACGAACAACACTCAAAAACTCACTGTCGCAATAGACATAAAGTTTTACTTTGTGCTCATTGTCCGGCAAAGTTTGTTTGGCCAGAAAATATGAAAAATCACAATTGTGCAACCAAAATATCATTAAGTGCAAAGGCTACTTCTAAAGCTAAACTCGCATGTAATATATGTGAACGTAAATTTGAGGTGAAAACTAAATTTTTAAAACATTTGGAGACGCATAGAGATGGCAGATTGGTATCTTCCAAAACAATAATACGATGCGCACTTTGTCCACAATCCTTTGAAAAACTACGACAATTGCGTCAACATATGCCTCAGCATGCCGATGGTAAAACAGGCATTGACTTTAAACACAGTCTTTATGTGAAGCGTTTCGAACGTACAAAATCAATCGATTATGCACTGCTGCAGCAGGAAATACAAAATGCCTATAGAAAGTCACAAATAAGTCGTTTCTACCGAGCCATCGATAAGGATGGTAATGAGTTGGATATTTTAGATTCGGATAGTGATGTGGATGAGGAGGAGGAAGTGGACGTTAATGGTGAAAATGTTAAAAAGGAATACACGTGTGAACTTTGCAGTGAAGTGTTTAAAAGACGAAAATATCTCTTAAAACATCAACAAGAACATCACAATGATGTGCCACTGCCCTTTAAGTGTAAGGACTGTACTCAACAATATGTGAGTAATGATTTGTTGCAACAACATTTGCTAAGGGATTGCTGGAATGAACACCGTCGTATAGCACATCAATGTGATTATTGTAATGCTCGTTTTGTATGGCCAAATAATCTATTTAAACATAAAGAAATTCAGGTAAAATAAATTAATGTATATATTTAGAGTGCTCCAAGCTTGTATGAAGGAAAAAAATGTTATCCTACAACTTTTTTATCAATTTGCTGAATTAATGAGACACCATATTCAAAAAGGGTTAATGCCTAATTTTTTTTTTATCAATTTGCTGAATTAATGGGATTGCAAATGGGTTTTATTGAAATATATTCAAATTGGCATGTTTTTAAAACATCGGGGTCATTTTGACCCCAAGGCCGTTTAAGGGTTAATTTAATTTTATAGGTTGTTGTTTTTTTTTTTTTTCTTAAATTTTATGATAATCTACCGAAAAATAGATTAAATTTCGACTAGAATTATGTGGATTATAAAATTTTAAAAAAGTTCCATTTAAAATACACAACAATGTAATAAAATGGCTGATTTGCCAAAATATTACATAAAAATGAGTTTTTCTCGAAATCCGCTGAATTCAAAATGCAGGTACAGGCAAACTATAAGAGGTATTGACCTAATTTTGTTTAAAAAAGTATCAAAAAAATTGAAATTTGAGTTTTGAAACGACCGTTAAAAATATCAAAATTTATTGACCATAGCTGAGAACAGGTTTACGTTATTCTATAAGAACAGAAACTCATATTCAAGTAACTACAGATGTATTTTAAGTAATACAATTGTTTTATTCGAATATTTTCAAAAATATATTTATTTTTTGTCACATTTCGAATTCACAGAAAAAAGTCACCAATTAACAAATATATATGAAAATAATTCATTCAATTATAAACTTGTTTAAATTTGCACCTCTCACCAAAATGATTATATCAATTACTAAAAACTATAAAAAATACAAAACAGAAAAAAATTCCCAATTAATAAATTAATTAAATCAATCAAGTAGATGATTGAATGAATTAAAAATGTGTATAGGAAAAAAAATCATACCAAAATTTATTTTTTATTTTATTTTTTCTTGAACATATTTATTAAATTTTGATGCAAATTTAAACAACTGAGTTAATTGTAAAAAAGACGGTAATAATTTTTTCTGTGATTCAAGTGCTCTGAGACACGTTAATGGCCTGGGGAATTTTCAATAACTTTTACATTTTTCAAAAAATTCGAAACTTCGTTTTTTTGGAGCACTCTAATGTACATACATATATTTTAAATCAATACTCTATTATTATTATTTTTTTTTTTTTAAGCATAAAAATCAAAAACAACCAAAACCACAAAGAGCGAGTACTCTTAAGTGTGAATACTGTGAGAAGGTATTCATATGGCCTAAAGATTTAGTGCGCCATAGAAAGACTCATACTGAAGGTAAAAAATTCGCTTGTCCGCATTGTGAGCGTAAATTTCAGCGCAAGGATAATTTGTTGGCTCACATACGAATACATTGTCCTGATGGTATTCCCACAGTATCAAATCCTGGTAAAGGTATCAATTATATATTGCCGCATTTATTAAAACCACATGGGTGTAAACGTATCCAGTGCATGATTTGCTTTTCCGAACATAATCGCATTCGCGACTTAAGGTCCCACCTACGAACACATCGATTTTCGGTTAATTTTGATAAAAGAAAAGAAAAGGAAACATTTGATTCTATCTCATCTCAACTATATCCCGATGAAACGGTGCCTCTGACAGAAGAGGAAATTGTAAAACGTATTAGTGCTGATATCGCATCAGAAAACAATTTGGAACGTTTTTACTCTATAACAAGTGAAAACGGAAACGAAGTCAGTTTAGATAGTTCGGAAACAGAAAGCGATTCTGATGATGATAATAATGAAGAAAACGGCGATGAAAACGATGCAAATATTAAATCCAAGCGTGATTATAAATGTGATTTATGTCCTCAGTTGAGTTTTAATCGTAAATATAAACTTTTCGAACACCAGAATAAACTACATAAATGGGAGGAAGCTCGTCACATGTGTATACATTGTAATGGGCGATTTCTTTCGTCATATATGCTACAATTACACTATAAGAATCAATGTAAAAATAGTAAAAAACGTCACTTTTGTCGTCGTTGTCCTTTGCGTTTTATGTGGAAAAATAATATGAAGACACATATTGTAATGGAACATGGTCAGGAGGTAAAAGATTTCCAAAATACAAATTTTTAATTATGTTTTGAGGTCATTTCAAATATATTATCTTAATTACAGATCGATTTAAATCGTCGTCATGAATGTTTCCTATGCCAAGAAAAGTTCACCTTTCAAAAGGAACTAAAACGTCATTTGACCAATGATCATTCCGCCAATGCAGCACTCCATTATTGTCTCCTATGTCCCAAAACATTCTTTAATGTTGAACATCTTGATGAGCATTTGGGTGGTCATCGTTTGACAACAGCC
Organism: Protophormia terraenovae; assembly: GCA_951394005.1. NCBI lineage: Eukaryota > Metazoa > Arthropoda > Insecta > Diptera > Calliphoridae > Protophormia > Protophormia terraenovae. The sequence continues at coordinate 130,962,058 of OX596076.1, forward strand.
GATGTCACGACCGTTGAAAGTATAATACATTCCACATGTTGGCCGAATGGGGAAAAAACAATTAAATGTAAAATATGCGGCCTAGTATTTGATACTATGGCCAACTTGAGGGAACATTTTTCACCTAAAAATCCCCAAAATATGTGTGCAAATCAACATTCATTGTCAAATTACTCGATAACGAATCAAAAGGGATTCGAATTACACTTAGAACTGGATTCTGAAACAGAAATAGAAGATGAACCAGAAGCGGGACCTAACAAAAGCAACAAAAGACCTATGTATCCCTATAACTGTTGCATGTGTAGTATGTCGTTTAAGCGAAAGTATCGAATGGCTCAACATCAACGTTCTATGCACAATTATGAAGTGCTAGAGCTAAAATGTGAACGATGTATTTTTAGGACAGTCTCACAGGTATAACTTTATTAATTTAATTTTTATTTTAATGTTTAAATTAAAAAATAATAATTTAATTTTAATTTTAGAAAGTATTAGATTATCATAAGGCCACACAGTGTTTTAATTCAGAAAAACAATATGAATGTATCCATTGCAATTTCAAATTTATGTGGGAAGAAAATCTTAATAATCATATTGCCACATTTCATTCTCCAAAAGATTTACCCAAGGAAGCAGACATCGTTAAGATGGTAACTGCTATTGAACCTATACCAGCTAACAGTAAAAGCGAAACTAATATTTTTGAATGTATGGACTGTCACCGACGCTACAACCGTAAAGATCGCTATAAAGCACATTTTAAAAAATTTCACAGTAATGATTTGCAATTAAGAACAGATTCCAAGGTTTTCGCTACAAGACCTCGCAAACAGCCTTCCAAAAGTTTGGAAAAGAAATTTTTATGTGCATTTTGTGGCCTGGCTTTTGCAAACAATTCTAATCTAACGGTACACATGAGACGACATACAGGCGAGAAACCCTTCAAGTGTGATCTTTGCGAAATGGCTTTTCCACGAACATCCGATTTGCAGGCTCATCGACGATCACATACCGGCGAACGTCCCTTTAAATGCGAGTATTGTGACAAATCATTTTCTCGGCAATACAAATTAAATGTTCACAATCGTATTCACACCGGCGAACGTCCCTATCAATGTACGTTTTGTGAGAAATCATTTATTCAATCGAATGATTTGACTTTACATTTGCGTCGCCATACAGGCGAAAGACCCTATATGTGTGACATTTGCGGTGAAGGTTTTATATGTGCCACATCACTGAAACAGCATCGTACTTCAAGGGGTCATCACGAAGAAAAAATGGATTTAAAAATGTTGACACAATTCGATATGAAGTTTTAAATACATAGTTTAAAGGTGGATTTTCTGGCTTACGGTTCGTTCAATTGCAAAACATTTATGTATATTTTGCATATTTTTATTTCATATTATTTATTTTATTTAAATTTATTTAAAGAATAAAAAATAAAGTATAAAGTTTCGCCATTTCTGGAAACGTTCAATAAACAGATATTATTTTGTTAATAGTATTCACCAAACTATTTTATTAATTAGAATTTTTATTGATAGTATCAATTTTACAATTATATTTAAATAGAATAATTACGTCCAAAATGTATCTCGCCCAATACTACCTCAATATTATTATTTTTAACAAAAATATTTAATACTACTCGTTTAGAAAGATGCTGGATTGCATGCGTTCCAATTGGTTGGATAGATTTTTTTGCTCAGCTGTTAGACGATAGATTTCCTGTTGTTCTTCAGGTGACAAAGGCTTACGTTTAGCTTTGTTTTGAAGTGTTCTTTTATAGGTCTCCAATATTTCCTGATCTATTAAATCTAGTTTACGTTTCACATCCAAACGTTTTATTTCCTCTGAAGCAGCATCGTGCAGACGCCGCAATGCGCCGCTGTTGTATTCTGCTATTGTGGAGAGTTCCGCCACTAGACGTTTTATTTCATTATGTATTTCATCCTCATCATTGTTAGGAAAATCCGTTATGTCTAATATACCCTGCTCAATTAGTTCCTTTTTAACACGTTTCTCTATGCCAATACAGTTGCGCAACATGGAGAAGGATCTAAAGTTCATCGGAGCCGAAGAGTGTGTATTTTCGCTACTGCTATTACTGTTGTCTGCCACAATGTCTGCAGCATTGGAAAGTAACTGCTCTTCCATAAGGGCGGAAACTAAACGTTGTGTTAAAGGCCCAGTAACGCATTCACCTGACATTGAATCAGCTTTTTTCAGAATATTCATGGCGGCTCCATTGTTTTGTGGCTTTAGACGATTGTTTGTATTCGAATTGGAACCCTGCTGTATTTCCTTTAAATCTTCAGCTGCCCACACTGTGGAATAGTGAGGGCCTAGCTCAGGTATGGGCGGTACCAAGGGACCATTGTACTGCTCTAGGAGATCATTCAACAAACGTAAATCTTCATTTGTCAAAGGCATGCAATAGGGTTCCACAGACAACCAAAACTTATTTGGTGTGTCAATTTTTGCCGGCAACGGCTTCTTCATATCCCTGCCAGCACCATGAACACCCGGTGCATAATCCATACTGTCATCGGTCAAAGGAGCATGTGGACTATTCTTAGCATTTGGATTCTTGGCATGTTTTAGCGTAGCGTGTTTTGGTTTGCGCACCAATGATGTCTCATCCCTCTTACGCTTTCCACTGTTGACTACAGAAGCAGCCGGTGAGGCCGGTTGTTTTTCTCCCACCTGACCAGAAAGTTGTAATGCATTTTTATTTTTCCTATCTTTGTTCTTTTCATCTTTATCTAAACTTTCGTACTCAGATTTCAACACTCTATATCTCAGGGCCACACTCGACAACAACGTTTCCAGTTCCAACTGAATATTGTCCAAATCTTCTGCCGCCAGAGATTCTTCCGATGAGCGATTCAATGCAGCCGTATATGTAGGCAACTGTTTAGGACAATCTTTTGTTTTAATTATAGGAATCACAAGACCACTAGTACTTTCAGTGTCGGGTGATGGTGGTGTAGTATTCGTTTGTGGTCCTATTTTTCCACTCAACTTTCCACCAGTGGCAAATGATCCCATTTTAATATTCTTACTTGTTGATGCCATTATATTTAAATATATTTATATAAACAAAAATATAAAATGCATAATTTACGTTGTTTTTCTTTTAATAAACAAATTCTGACAGAATTGAATAACAGAGTGAATAAAAATCGTTTCCTACAAACCCCTTTTGAAACAGGGAGACTCAGATATAATTTAATATTTGACAAGAACAGCATGTAAATCGAAAACAAAACTGTGGGGTTCACCAAATCGACTTTCGAACAATCGAGTTTTTGTTGTAAAAAGTCGAAATCGACTTTTTGTTTTGAAAATAGTCTATAAATTTAATTTCTTGTGATATTTATATACTACATATATTCGTTCCTCATATGTATCCACGCAAAATGAACTCTGTTAGACATATATTTTAACAGTTTCTTGTTTGTTAAATTTGTTTAAGTGTTATTTATGTAGTTTTATTTTAGTTTAGTTATTTATTTTTGACAGACTCTCATGCTCTGTCTGTAAACGATAAAGGCCTTGAGCAAACCTTGTTCTCCATTCATTATATGTTATTCAACATATAATGCATAGTATAATTATAAAGTTAACTCGTAAGAACAGCTGTTTTACAATTTTTTTATTGACATACCTCGCGGAACTGTCAAATTGTTTTTGTATTCCTATGAAAATTTTTTTTCGAGTTTTTTTTACTCTTCCTCTCCTTCATTCTTTCATTTTCTGTTCATAGCATTTTGACATTATGTGCAGTAGTTTTACACTAACAAAATACAAGCAATTGTTGTTTTTGTAGATGTGCGAGCACTTTCTAATTACGCTATGATATAATCTTTAAAATTTTGTAAGTAGCGTTTTTTCATAAAGCACCGTGTAATAGAATAGGAGAACAATAGTTCTATGTTATTTATATATTTTATTTTATTTTCTTGTTTGCATTATGGCTGGGGAGCCAATAACATTATTGTTTATTATATTACTGCTTTTTTTCTTTGTTAATTTTTATTATTATTGATTAATTATTATTCAGAATTTGTAATACTAAGTAATACATATTTAAATAAATAAATAAATAAATAAATAAATAAATATATACATGTTATCATTTAGTTAAGTACAACACATGTTATCGAAAGAAAAAAGACTCAATAAATATTTACTTACTTTAATTTCTTGATGCCGGAAAAAGTCTAAAATATTCGAAATGTCATAAAAAGTCGAATAGTCGGGAAAAATATTTTTGTGTCTATTCAGCACTTTAGTTGGATAGATTGTATGTTAATATATTTGATTGCGTTGTATTAATTTTATATTTTTAAAGTTTTTATAACTTTGAGTCTACATTAAAGAAATTTGTATCCAGACAAACGTCAGATTTTTGTTTGAGTTGCAGATAATTTTTTATCTCTGCCAATTATAGGGGAAAACATATGTCATAATAAACCATGCAAAAAGTACCAACAACAATCAAGATGGCGTCTTTTACCAAGCATTATCAAGACAAAGTTGTCGGTGTTCGATCGCTGACAATTTTCTTTGAACGCTGCAATAATACTGACAAATTCAGTCTATATTAGACAAATCTTTATCATGATAAAATATTGATGTTTGTCTTGATAAAAATTTGTCTAATATAGACCCGAAGTAGATATGAAGCTTAAAAAAAAACAATTGAAAAAAAAATTACTCAAAAAAGCACACGTACTACAATTGTTTTTGTTTTCGGTTAAATTTTTCACTGACACATTTTTACACTTAGGTTTTTGACACGGAACTTCATATCTATGTTATAATCTATGACATGAACCATTGAGTAACATGAACTTTAATTCAATCATGTTAGTACTATGGCAACCCCATTGAATTTTGCTATATCCCATTTCATTCCGGTTATTTAAAAACAAACCGACATTTTTATAATTATTTACAAACTAAAAAATAAAATAAACAATTTGCTAAAAATAATGAATACACGAAAGGTTTGTGTTATATACAATATATAATATAGAAAAAATATTAATACAAATCTTAAATTATTATCACAGAAAACTTGGGTTAACTCAATGTTCTCCCAGCTCTCACACCTGGAAAACAATTCTTCAAAACCTAAAAAATCTAAAGAGGATACTCCTAAGTCCACAAAAAGAAGTACAAGAAAAAAAAGTACCACAGTCCAACCAGTCGAAGATATAATTGATTTGGATGCCGAAGATGTATGTAATAATGGGACAATTGCAAAACTTCAAACATCTACATTTTTAGAGAGAACAACCAATAGTGATGATGTTCCAGTTTCAGTTAATGAAAATTGGATAGATGTATTTGCACCTACAAGTAGTGATGAACTAGCCATTCATCCCAAAAAGTTACAAGAAATACAACAATGGTTTCAACATTGTGCTGTAATGAAACGTAAAAATCCTGCTCAAATATGTTTGCTTACCGGACCATCAGGTAGTGGAAAGACTGCAGCAGTACGAATATTAGCCAGAGAAAACAATGTCAATATACAAGAATGGATAAATCCTGTTGATCAGGAAATTGTCTATAACTTGGGTGATCAAGTGTATGGACAATCATTTGTTAGTTCACAAGTAGATGCTTTTAAAAATTTCTTATTTAAAGCGTCCCGTTACCGGTCTTTATTGGAGACAATTGCAACCGACAAACGCTTACTGATGGTGGAAGATTTTCCTAATTTTCTGCTAAGAGATCATACAGTATTCCAGGAAATATTAGAGTAGGTTATAAACGTCTATATCCAAGCATTTTTTAACACATTTTATTTTACAATTCATACGTTTAGAGATTATGTCAACTATGCAAAAGCACCTATAATCTTTATAGTAACAGATGCTAAGACTCGAGGACTAAATATCAATTATAACCTCTTTACCGATCAAATAAAACAAAAGTTCCTTATTAATCATATAAGTTTTAATGCTGTAGCATCGACCATCATGCAAAAAGCCATGAAGAGATTTTGCACTCTCATGCGTTCGAGGCCACACTGTGAATTGTACAAATCACCATCGCCAGATGTAATAGATTCAATAATTATATCGGCACAGGGAGACATAAGAAATGCCTTGATTAATCTACATTTTTCCTCTTTAAAAGGAGCACCTAATTTATTAACGAAACCTCTAGCAATTGCAGAAGAATCAAAAACTACATCAAGAAAGAGAAAAGGTCAAAGTACACTAAAATCTGTGGGCCGTGATGAATCAGTAACAATGATGCATGCATTAGGCAGGGTGTTCAATCCAAAGTGTAAGTTCATAAAATTGAAATACAATTGCATTGACCATGATAGTAATACAAGTATAACATAATTTAGTTGCAGACGACAAACACTTTGTACACTCACCCGAGGAATTAGCTGAGAATTTTACTACAGAACCAAAGAAATTTATTGATTTAGTACAAGCAAATTATATTGGCCATTTTCGTGATATCGAATATGTTTTGGAAGCTGCCAATGGTTTAAGTCTATGTGATGTTATGCTTAATGAATATAGAGACGATTCATTAGCTTTAACTGGACTAAATGTTGGCATACGCAGTATTATGGTTGCCAATACAAATCCCGTCACTGGTTGGATGCCCATTAAAGGACAAAGACGCCTCGATCCAAATACATCAAAAATACCAACGCAAGCGTCTAAAGTTCTACCTGAACATCATAATATTTCCCCAAGCCTGTATGCTTTAGACTATAAGACTTTTGTTAATATAATATCCTCTTAAAAATACCTTGTAGAAACTTAATTCAAAAATCTCGAGGATAAACTTTTTAAATGTAATTTTTATTTTTTATATTGAAATTCTTATTTCACTTATATTGAAAAGGAAAAACATTCATACATATAAATATTTAAGAGTAATCATAAATCACTACGCTTAATAAGAACGGGTATACATATGGTTTTATTATGCGGGTAGATTTTGTATCAACTCGTATTTTATTTCTTTGTAACACCATACAAAAAAAAAAAAAAAAATCGGAAAATGCATTTCTTATTGGCTTTGTTAAGGATTTTGGTGTTTTTTTTTTTTTTTTAATTACAAGAGGTTTGTTTTGACACCAAAATACATTTGATCCATGTAAGCTTTTATGTTATAGTAATAAGTAAAATATAAATACAGTAAAAAAGTAATTAGACGCTTTTGTCTTTTCTTAATAAGAGATCCTTAAAAACAAATGTTGGAATTCAACGCAAAGGCCTTTGAGGACTACGATCATAGAATATCAAATAAGCGGGCACACTCAATACTTCATCTATAGAAACTTCTCGCACTATAGTATCGGATGTATAAAACCATCTGCAAATAATATTGTTAAATAAATCATTTATAAAATTTTCCATTCTTTCTTACCGATGACCATTGCGCAAAGCTCCTCTTCTGTAAGTAACAAAATGACCAGAATTTGCCTCACCAGAGTGTACAACTACAGCCAATAAACGATAGAGATTACGCGGAAACATTGTACCAAAACTAGTACCGTAAGATTCGGCACCAGCACCCATGTTATTCATGGGCAGACTAGATGAAAACAATGACATAGTAGAACCCCAAGGTGTACCAGCCTAAAGAAATAAATAATATAATAGAATAAACATTTCATATAGATTTACTACAAACCTGGCTATTTAAATGGGGTTGTACAAAACTATATGGTGCCATTGATAGACTTTCCGGAAAATGTACATAGTCTTGACGCTTGCACACTTGGCCCGTAGGCAACCATACAGTCCGTGCTATATGTATGCAAAGACATGCTGGTAGTTTAGCAAATGTCAGGGATTTAGTGTGAGTTGTAGTTTCATTACATGATTCACACTTGACACCAGTGACATCCTCAGATGTAATGTAGTCACTTAGCAAATGACCCAAACTAAGACCACTGCGACGTTGAGGTGGTAAATTTAATGTAATGCTATCGAACTTATCGTAGCGAACGGTGGACTGAAGAGTAATAAAATTAGTTTAGAACAGTGGCTCTTAGATTTGAATCTAAAACAAAAACTAACCTTAAATCCACATCCATTACAAACAATTTGTGTACCCATGGCACCTTGAAAGGGATGTGGTACTTGAGTGGGCATTTGTTCAGACCAAATCTAAAATATATCCAAACATTTTTTTATATAAAGAAACCATTTGATTTACATATATTAACTACATACCGAAACTTTACCAGGACCACGAGTTAATCGCTCTAGAGACCGACATGATCCCGATGACCTTTTATTGAGAGCATCTCTCGAGCGACTGGGTCTACCACCCAAAACAGGTGATGACATTCCATCAATTTCCATAGTTTCAGGTGGTGATGAAGACGGCAAATTATCTAAATGTAAATCTCGATCACATATCGAGGCTGGTGAATCGGGAGTGTGAGCTTCAGAACGTACCATCCGTGATAAACCAGTGGCTTCATCATAATCCGTATTTAGAAAATCACTTAACATGGCACTAGAAGGTCGATTGGGCTGCTCTTCAATGCCATTGTCCACTGGCAAAGCATCAGATAATGAACCAACTTGTTTGGGTCTGTGGGCTTCCTCCTCCAATGTCGAAAGCATTACATGAAATAATTCATGAGCATCATGCTCCTCTTGTGGTATAATCCATCCCAATGCATTTAATGCTCGCAACACAGCACCCGGCGAGTAGGGGTCACCCCTTATACTAGTATGGGTTCCATTTATTACCTCCAACGTATTTAGTAGGGAACTTATTAAGCTTTTGCGATCTGGTGTCGCATTATTATACAATTGCAACCACGCTATAAATTGTGGACACGCAGCTAATGCTTGCAACAGTGTATTTAGAAAACAAGTCTGACCAAAATTATGAAGTCCTGCTATTTGTCCTCGGCGTTGACGTAGCCGAGAATTACCTTAAAAATTTGCAAATTTAGCATAAAAAGTAAATAAGCATCTTTAATCGACCAAACAGTCTTATTACGCCATTACAGCGGTGGGAGGTCACATTGATATTATTCACATCCCAATCTTTTTTAGTTCAACTTACCAGAAGGTCCCCAAAAAACAAATGCTCCCACAACTGCTGCGACAGTTACGCCAGCAGCCATTAATATTTTTTCACTTTCCATATTTCAAAACAAAAATCTAATATGAATTAACAATTTGACCACTAAACTTTTTACATTTTAATTTTCCACAAATTACAGTCGGAACTAGAAAAAAAAAAAAAAGACAATGATGAAAAAATAAATATCGATACCACATATAACAGCTGTACATTAGTGTTACCGTGGTACAAAACGATATTTTCCCCAAATTGGGATTGTTAACAATCCTTTACAAGGATATTTATCATTTTGTAGAAAATTTGTATCTTTTCGAGATGAGCATACCAAAAAAACACAAATATTCAGCAAATAAAGAGGAACTACTTATAACAAGATATCATTTGCACCACTTTCAGAGTAGAAGTAAGTGGACATATTGCACATTTATTGAAGTCAATAAAAATCATTCACGAAAAAAGTTAAACTAAATCGCAAAATGGTTACTAATTTGCCGCACAATAAATTTTTCGTTATCTCGAATATATAAAACTATGCAAAAACAAGTAAATTATAACTTAAATTAGAAGTAGATGTTAGAATTTGATAATAAAAAATGGCACCATTATAAGGTGCCCGCAAAACTATAAGGTCATTTTTCATTGCACCGTGTATTAAAAAGTACAAGGGTTATTTAATGGTACTACTAGCTAAAATATTTGTTACTAAAAGGTGTTCCTTTATAACCTTTTGGTATCATTTATTTGACATTTGATCTTTTTATAGACAAAAGTGTTGAAAATGTGAACTTTCCAGTGAGTCAAAATGATAAGGTCAGTTCATTTCTTTTCCACTAAAATCATATTTTTTGCAATTTATTCCTTGACTATCTTTATTTATTGATTTATAGAAGTGTTTAGGAAGTGAATTATTTAAATTCCAGAAGTGTTCCTAGGAATTCATCCCTACCAGCTTAAACAATTTCCACTTTTACCTATCCCATCTGACTAATTCTATAATGATCTAAGTAAAATTGAATTAACATTGAAAATGTGAAAATGATAAGATTCCTGCATAACAGACAGGTCTAAGTATACATATCTGCTACCAATGATTTTCACATTTTTTTAAGAAAAAATTCAAAATGTTTTTGAACATTGCGCATATCATGGTGAGTATGGTGTTGGTAACTATTGCTGCTATTCCAGACTATGCATTTCAGCTAAAGGGAATGCTACAAGTGGGTTCAAACATATTCCAAACTCCTAGGGAATTCCCATAAAATTTAGTATTTCTTAAAAAACATGAATTCTCCTATTAAATCTCTTTCATAGTCTGACAGATCATTGAATCTATCAGAAATAATTTTTTATCTTAAGAAAAAAAGAATTTCTTAAAAATAATTTAAGCATTTTCTAATGAAGAATTTTCAAAATTGTTACCTGGTACCTCTTATGGTGAAAACCATTGGTAGTAGATATACTTAGACCTGTTTTGAGGACCCTAGACTGACTGTTATGCAGGAATATTATCATTTTCACATTTTCAATATTAATTCAATTTTATTTAGATCATTTTAGAAATAGTTGTGCACTTTTATCTTGCAAAACGATCTATAAGTTTTGCCAGGCACCTTATTGCTACTACAATAACTTCGAAATGGGATTTTGTATTACGAAATGTGTTTGGCATCCCTATATATACAAATTAAAAATTACAGGATGATCCAAATTTTGTTTCTTTTTAACCTTCTAAAGTTCATCGAGAATTAAAATATATTTTATTCTATTCGTACATTGAAAAATAGGCACAGCATGCAATTTTTATAAAAGTGCTTATTTTTTAAAAATGTATGTTACATATTTACACTTAAATTAAATACAGACTGAACATGCTACACAAATTAAGATTACCGGCCCGGTTGAAATAGAAATAATTTCTTTTAAAAATGAATATAGGCTTTTCTGTGTAGCCGGCCTTTGGCCTGTATTTAAGTGTAAAATATGTAACACACATTTTTAAAAATCGAAGGAATCATCTAAGACCCCACAAAGTATATATTTTCTGGGTCTTGGTTAGATTCTGAGTCGATCTAGCTATGTCCGTCCGTCTGTCCGTCGGTTGAAAGCAGGATAGGGCTCGAACGGGACAACGTTTTATACTTTTTTGCTGATATTTCTTCAACAAAAGCATGTACGACAACGAAATTTTGTACGTATAGTTCGGGGATCGATATAAACTCGGAAACAAAAAATGGGCGAGGTCCGCACACTTTACCGCCCACCTCCCATATAAGGTGAAATTCAACGAAATTGTGTTCAAATAGTTCAAGGACCAATGTAAACTCGGAAACAAAAAATAGGCGTGGTCCGCCCACTTTACCGCCCACCTCCCATATAACGTAAAATTTGAAAAAGTTGATGGTGGGTATATAGATTCGGCCGGGCCGAATATAACTCTCGCGCTTGTTTTTTAATCAAACTGTAATTACGCTGAATTTATTTTTAAATAAAATAATTTTTTCTCAAATAATTGAAATTTCACCAAAAAATTTTAAAATTTCCCTAAAAGTTAAGAATTTAACAAAAAATCTGAACTCACTTAAAATTCAAAATTTTTAAGAAAAAAAATGGAATTTTCAACCAAAAATTTAAATCTCACCAAAAATTCAAAATTTAAAAAAAGTCCGAAAATTCACCAAAAATTCGACTTTTCGCTAAAAATCCGATATTTTTAAAAAAATCCGACATTTTTAAATGTAGCCATATAAATACTTTAACAAATACACCAATTACAGATTTCGTCATATTTTCTTATTATTTGTAAACATAAAAATACTACCACTCCACAGTGGGGTCAAACGCAAATTTTTTTGGTAATAAATTTGTATCTCCTAAACTACTGTTTGGATGAAATTGAAATGTATGAAAGAGTTGCTGAGGAGGACCTAATCTTTGAGAAAAAGAATCTAGTAGTCACCCTGTGATAACACAAGAAAATCTACAGGGTGTCAAAATTGACTACCTCGAGTATGTAAGTTTAAAAAAAATCGTAACTTATCCAAATGAAGTCCGATTTTAAAGATTTTTATATTTCTGTAAAGTGCTTGGCAAGAAAAAGTTATCTCTTACAGTTAAAAAGATATTTACACTTGAATTTTGAATTTTTGATTTTTTGGCTCAACTCGTTTTTCAGGAATAAGTCCTGAAGTATATGAGGTAAAAATTTTTTTAAAATATTCTGTAATTTGCTATATATTTCAAAATAACATACTGAAAGAATTTTTGATTATCTCAATGCGTCTAGACGTGAAAAATATTAAAAGTCAGCACTCTGAAATTGGTATAAAAAATGGCTATTTTTTACAAAAATATAGTACAACTATTTCACTTTTTTCTCAAAGTTCCGTTAAAGAAAAAACTTTTTTCTTTATATATTTCAAAAGAAAAGACTTCACAAATGGCTAATGTAGAAATTTTGAACTGATTTAGGCTTGCACCCTACATCAGGCATTGGTGAAAATGGTGAATTTTGAAAAAAGATAAATATTTATCGATTATTAAACAAAATGTCACGCGAGCTTTTTTAAACTTATTGACGATATTTCATCAAAAAATAGATTTAGAACGATTTGACACTAAACTGCTTCCCGCCCGGCCAAAAACGAATGCAGGAGAGCAGATTTCATGAAAAAAGTCAATTTTTTAAAAGACTTTTTTTAATTGCATAAAACAGCATATTTGCATATTTTCGCAAAACGAAAGTCGAGCCAAAAAATCAAAATTCAAGTGTAAATATCTTTTTAACTGTAAGAGATAACTTAGGTGAATAAGCAGAATTGTACTATATTTTTGTAAAAAATAGCCATTTTTCATACCAATTTCAGAGTGCTGACTTTTAATATTTTTTTCGTCTAGACGCATTGAGATACATAATGCAAAAATTCTTTCAATATGTTATTTTGAAATATATAGCAAATTACAAGATATTTTTAAAAAAATTTTACGTCATATACTTCAGGACTTATTCCTGAAAAACGAAAGTCGAGCCAAAAAATCAAAATTCAAGTGTAAATATCTTTTTAACTGTAAGAGATAACTTAGGTGAATAAGCATGTTTTTCCTTTATCTTGCCAAGCACTTTACAGAAATATAAAAATCTTTAAAATCGGACTTCATTTGTATGTTACGATTTTTTTTAACTTTTACATACTCGAGGTAGTCAATTTTGACACCCTGTAGATTTTCTTGTGTTATCACAGGGTGACTACAAGATGATTTTTCTCGAAGCTTAGGTCCTCCTCAGCAATTCTTTTCATACATTTCAATTTAATCCAACCAGTAGTTTAGGAGATACAGATTTATTAACAAAAAAATGCGTTTGACCTCACTGTGCACTCTCTGGGAATGAGGTTAATATGTATAAAATGTTCACAGTAACAAGATAAGATTTTTCTTAAGATTCCTCAAATTTACTATAGCACACAAAAAATTTACCAATTTAAAAAAGTATGAATTTAAGAAAAGGTTTTAAAAAATATCGATTCTCCAAAGAATATAAAACTATCAAAACAGTTCCAATTTTTTTCCGAACAGTACCATTTATATTGATTTTAACAATCTTTATTTGTTTATTAGAGGAATAGAAACTCTTATGTTTAACAAAGTATTGAAATGGAAACCCCCTTTGAACTTTATTTATAAAAAAAAAGAATAAAAATGTACAAATATGTACATTAGAGTGTCCCGTAGGCAAAAATTTTGTAGGAAGACCCCTCAAACGATACGATGCGTAAAAATTAGATGAATATGGGAAAAATATTAAAAAGAGTTTTGAAAATTGATCTTCAGCTCCCTACCAGCGATTGAAAGTCACGGGTCTAGAACATTTCGTCCAAAAGTAGTATTGAATTTTGTCTTGGGTATCAAAAAATTCGTAATTTTAAGCCAATTAAAAAAAAATCCCATTGAAAACATTTTAAAAATATTTTTTCCAAACTAGCATAAAATTACGAATTTTTTGATACCCATTTCGATTAAAAAATCTAAACTTTTTACCTAAATGTATGGCACCCATGATTTTTTAATCGCTGGTAGGGAACTGAAGACCAATTTTAAAAATTTTTTCGTATTAAGCAAATTTTTACTCATCGTTTGAGGGGTCTACCTACATCGAAATCTCGAAAATGCTATTCTCGGGACAATTTAAATACTTTAATACTAATTAAATTAAGAAATAAAATTAAAATTTTGTATATGAAAAGGGAATGTAAATTTACACTAACAAATGAAAATCGTTGTTGGAAAATTCTGTTTAGTTTTTTCACAGTTCAAAAATACTATTAAAAGTTGCAGTATAGTGCTGACTTTGTAATTCAGTTGGTTTCTTTTTAGATTTTTTAGGTTTGCTGCGATTGTTATCTTCTGATGCATGACCAGTTTCATTTATGTGCCTGTTAAGGGTGTTGCGACTTTTGAAACCACGGTTACAAACTGTGCATGTCATCGGTCGATCTTCCGTATGACTTTTTTGATGTACAAGTCGTGCCTTACGATCGCCAAATGCTAATTCACAAAAATCACACTTAAAAGGTCGCAATTTTAAATGAACTGCATTTTGATGATCTGTAAGATGTGAACCTCTCTTAAATAATTTACCGCACCATGGACACTGCATACGTTTTTCATCGTGACTTTTAAGATGTTCTTCTAAGTCTTCAGTGGTTTTTTGACTTCTTTTACAAATGGGACATAAAAGTTCGGGGCTGGTTGTATGTATTTCCAGATGAACTTTTAATTGATGTGAACGGCGGAAACCTTTTTGGCACCATTCACATACATAGGGAAAATAGTCTGTATGTGTCAATTCATGATTTTTTTTGGAGCCGTTTGATGAAAAAGCTTTTGTACAATAAGAACATTTAAATGGTTTTAGCTTTTCATGTACGGCCCTTATATGTTCCTGTAAGTGTTTTTTACATTTAAATTTTTTTGAACATATTTCGCAAGTATGCCATATTTGCAGTAACTCTGGAGTATGAACGTTTTTCTTGTGTTTTCTTAAGGCTGTCTTGCAAGAAAAAATTTTAGAACATTCTTCACAAATAATATTTTCTTTTAAATTGTTATCTGCATTATTCTTCTGGTCAGATTTTAATGTTTTACTATTTTTCTTTGGTTGTTTAGAATTTCTCGTTCTTTTTGGACTATTTCGGGATACATTTTCACCTTCTTCTGCTAATTTAGTTTTTTTAGAGCATTTTTGTTTTCGTAATGTAACTGAATTTTCACTTTTAATATTTTCTTCTTGGATTGTGCAACTAATGTCAATTTTGTTATTGTACTGAAATAAAAAAATATGTTAATCTATTTTTTAACGTAAATGGTAAACATTCAATTGGAAAAAGAACATGCAACATGCAGTCAACAATTTTGCTTTAGATATTATATTATAAAAAGGCTACTGTTTACATTTTCTATGGTTACATTTTATGGAGCGGAAAACATTTTTTTGTTTTTATTATAAATCTTACAAAATTTTTTATTACTTTTTTTCTGTAGTTAAGTATTTTATTAGAAGAGAATTAGGAATAATATAAAATTGAACTAGAACTCAATAAAAAAAATTAAACTGTAACTAACTATACTTGAACAAGTAAGATTAACATATTTTATATGCTTTGTACAGATTTAAGATTTTTTACATATTTATAGTAATAGTATAACAAAAAACTCTCATAACTCCATAAGCAACCAAAACAAAAATGTAAAATCAAACAAAAATAAATTTAAATATCTGTTGCCGGGTAAAGGAAAATCCTGCCAAGCCATGTATAAATATCTTACTTTTTTAGCTCGGGTTTTTCTTAAACATGCATTTTTAACATCATCTTCAGAAGAAACTTCATCATTACTAAAATCCAAAGCAAAGTCTGCATCACCAGCGCTATCATCTTCCTCCTCGGAGAAGTGTGTTAAATCCTCCATAAAATCCATAACATTTACAGAATTGTCATCTTCTAATTTCGGTGTATTTGAATAATCTATTGTACTCACAATTGGATCTTCATCACTATAGGTATTTTGTTGTATTTGAACTTGGAAAACATCTCTGCTAAATGTTTCTTCTTGGTTATTTTCATCATTTTGAAGAATCGCCGATTCTTGTGTAACCGAATTTTTTTTAACAAGAACTGTTTGTGATGGTGGCAATTCTTTCCATGTGACTTTTTCGTTAAATTGTTGAATTCCTTGTGTTACCAAATCATATTCAGGACCACTTACGTCGCCCATAACAGAGATCATATATTCAAAAGATTGTGTGGCGGATTTGCGAAACTCTTCCACATTTTGTAGTTTCTTAAAACAGTTTTGGCACAATTGCCGGGGAAAATGTGTATCATTAATCTCGGCAATTTCATTAATATTGGTACCTTGTTTTATGCGAAATTTTTCCGTATCTATTAACGAACTAAATCGTATTCCACTGCAGTTCTTTAACCAATGCAAATGCTTTGCTTTTAAACTGTTTTCATCGTTTGCTGTAGTCTCTTGTCGATTTAGACAGATACGACAAAAATATTGCAATCTTTCTATATCTAGATCATTTAGATCACCACTCTCCATTAGCTCTTTTAGAGATGTTGTAGATGCCATAATTTTTTGCCGAAAACAGTAAGAATACTGCGTTTTAACGAAACATATTTCACATATCTTTCGACAGTAATCATTTATATACTTTTGGTTAATGGGATTTTTTAATATTGTTATATGAGCCGTGAGTTTAAGTACTTTAGACATATTCTTTTCTGTTTTGATATTGTAAACCTTTTGAGTAAACACTGAAGGTCTTATGTCCGAGAGGCATATGCAACATATATGATCCAAATGTGCACGTGTGACTGGTAACATTATGTATAAAAGAATGACTTATATTCAGATGCAATTTATATAAAT
This sequence comes from Protophormia terraenovae, assembly GCA_951394005.1. NCBI lineage: Eukaryota > Metazoa > Arthropoda > Insecta > Diptera > Calliphoridae > Protophormia > Protophormia terraenovae. Next base: position 130,979,098 of record OX596076.1, read on the forward strand.
AAAACTTTAATTTGTATTTGCTTTTAGATTCATTTCAACTTGACTATAAATTAGTGATGTACAGACATACATATAATTTTAATCGATTACTTTTGTGGTTATTGCTTTAAACGATTTTTTAAATATTAATATATACCAAATCATTCCTATACCTATCGTAATCAATAATAAAAAAGTTTAATTTAAATAAAACTTTTTTTTTGTGTACAATACTTTGAGTGTGTGCCAAACGGTAGCAAAGTATGTAGAAAAGTAAAGTTTTCACTAGATCATAGGGCTACATAAATTATTGACAACAGAATAGAAAAATTCGAAAGTTGTAAAATAAATAATAAATTTAAATAATTTGAAATCGTTTGAGATTTTTAATATTTATTATATAAAATTGTAGTTTTTATCTTTAAAACAAATAATTATTAAAAATATATTAATTTTATTTAAAGTTTTGTGAAATTTTGTTAACGATTTTGTCAAAATTTTTCACGGGAAAAAGTTTTCATTTGGCACAGCAAAACTATAACATTTTTTTCACCATAGGAAAATTTAAAATTTCCACAGAACTTTGTTACAGTTTGGCACACGCTCTTTACAAAAAAAAAAAAAAAAAAAAAAAAAACACAAAAATCTATGCCGCTAAATCTATATATATAAAAGAATAACGTGACTGACTGACTGATTCATCATCCCACAGCCCAAACGGCTGAAGCTAGAGAGACGAAATTTGGACCGTAGGTAGGTCTCCCACCATATAGATCCACTAAGACGGGATTTTTGGAAATTCTAATGTTTAGGGGGTAAAAAAGGGTAAAAACGGGTAAAATCGGTAACTTTATATCTTCCAAACTAATAAAGATACAAAAAAAGTTGAATAGTTATTGTTTAATTAGGAATTTTTGTTAGTGTACTTTTTCTTTATCTCTGATTAAATTATTTCGTACTACGTTAGGATTTATTATACTCCTTATTTAACACCCTTGGGTGGGAGTTTTGTTATAAATTCTAACGAGTAAAACCGTTAACGGTACCCTTTTTAAGCATTGCCCTTTGTCATCTTCTTTTACTCTACTAAGTTACTTTTACTCGTTTGTGATCGCCATTAGTGCTACCACTCAAACAAAGCTCCCGCAACTTTTTATACAAAAAAAGGTAATATTTAAATAAAGAAATTCTTCTTTTCTTTTACTGAAATAAAAACTTGTGTTTTATTTATTTTTATTTGCACGCAAACATTTGGTCCTTCGAACCGGATTATTTTTTGTATGGTATACACTTGGAAGTAACTTGGATTTCTTCTCTTCTTTTTATATAGAAAGATCGCCATCTTTACAAACAACAAACTATTTTACTTCGTCTGTTTTTTATTTTAAATTTTTGAAAAAACAAGGTGCGTATTAATGAAATTTCAAGTGTGAAACAGTGTGCAAAAATAAAACATAAAAGTTTGAAAAGAAAATTTGTTTAAATATTGCTAAATAGAAAGAAGTAAACAAAAGAAAAATAAATTACCAATACAAACATAAGTTTGTGTAATTTATATTATTGTGAATGATCGCTTTACCAACTTTCGTGGTGACATTTGTTTAGTGACAGCTGTTTTGTTCCTTTTTTATCAACTGTGTTTTTTGTTTGTTTACACAGACAGACGGAATCGTAGAAAAAATTTTTTGTAAAATTTGTTTTATTTTGATATATTGGTAAATTTAAATTATTTGCGCGATAAAAATAATAATTTCAAGGAAAATAAAAATTCCTTTTGTGATCCTAGATAAAAATAGTGATTGACATAAAGTGTAATAAATTTATTAAGTGGTTTTTGTGCTCTTCGTATTTTTTTCATACAGTCCAACTACTTAGTTGTCTTTTTATAATTCTTCTTCTTGGTACCATATAACACCCTACGGTCGGTCAGTTTGACTGTTAATTTATTTGTATTCAAATTAAAATATTTTTTTTTTTTGAGAATTTTGTTTGCTTTTTAGAAAAAATAAATTGAATAAAAATAAATTTTTATTTTTTTTAAATAATTTTCGGATTTTTTGGTGGAAATAATTTAAAATAAATTTATATTATTTTAATTAATTATTTTTTCTAAATAAAAAATATATTTAATAAATTTTAATTTTGAATACACATTTTTGGGTCCAATTTAATAGAAGAAGAATGTCTATTTCACCACTAGATAAATTTATTAGAGCTTCGGATGCTCTTGTCGCTTTTGAGGCGAATTTTAATGATATTAAGGAAGAAGTGCATACGGTTTTCGCGTTAGAGCTTCATGGTAGTGAGTTGAAACTTTTATGGGATAAAGTTAAAGTGACATATGAACAGTGCCTAGATTATTTAAATACCTCTGACGATGTAGAGCCTGATGATGTCGATGCAACATCATCGAAATATAAGGCCACGTATAATGCATACATCAGTTGTTTGTCGAGGATTCATGAAAAGTTGCATATATATGCTTCAACGAATAAATCTAGCGATTCACCTATAATGAATCAAAATATGAATGAAGGTTCGGGTCACAATTTATCTTTACCTCCATGTGATGTCGATATATTTGAGGGCAACTATCTTTCTTGGCCTGCTTTTAGGGACTTATTTACGGCTCTATATATAAATAGCTCGCGTCTTAGTAATATTGAGAAACTTTACCATCTCATACGAAAGACGAGTGGAGAGGCTAAGGAAATTGTTTCAAAATATCCTCTTTCGAATTTAGGTTTCGAATTAGCTTGGAATAACCTCAAGGCAGCGTATGAAAATCCTCGTATGTTGGTTAACAACCAACTTAAGCTCCTTTTTAATCTTCCTGTATTGGAGAAAGAGACTTATGATGGTCTTAAGAATTTGCAAAGGGGTATAAATAGTTGTTTATCGGCATTATCTATTTATAAGGTTTCGACGGAGAATTGGGATCCTATAATTATTTTTATTTGCGTACAACGACTTCTATTATTAACATTATGGGAACAAAGTATTAGGGATAAATTTGTTTTGTCCGTTTGGAAAGATTTTGATGCATTTCTTACGGAAAGAATTCAAACTTTAGAGTGTCTTCGGGATATTAGGGAGGCACCTCAAACGAAAAAGCCTTCGGCTCAAAAAATAAAATCCCATCATTCAGCTTCGAATTCTTCAAATGCTTGTATTCTTTGTAAGAATCAAGTACACTTTTTGCGGGATTGCAGGCGATTTAAGAATCTTTCAGTTGCGGAAAGATTTTCGACTGTAAAGAAATTTCATTGTTGTATCAATTGTTTGTCGCGATCACATGAAGTTAAGAATTGTAAGAGCGTTCATTGTTGTTCTTCTTGTGGCAAGAAACATCATACGATGTTACATAGAAACGTGCCAACTACAGAGGACTCTACTAGAAATTCTTCGAATTCTAGTTCTGCTCCAAATACAAGTGTGACTCCTCCACACACTAATTCGTCGCCAGCTTTGTCGTTCCAGCCATCTACCTCTAGCGGTATCAATTCTTCGAATAGGCAAGTATTTCATATTTCTCAGAATAGGACTGTTCTTTTAGGGACTGCAATGGTGAATCTTCATCACCAAGGTACTACGTACCCAGCGCGAGCTCTGATAGACCCTGCTTCAGAATCTTCGTTTATTTCTGAACGGGTGCAGAATCGTTTGAAACTTTCTGCGCATTTTACAAATGCCAAAATTTCTGGTGTAAACCAAACGATTTCTGCTACTGCTCGTAAAATTTGTTGTATAGAAATAGGCTCTCCCTTGAACTCCAATATTCTTTTGAGAACTACGGCACTTGTGTTGCCACAGATATCTGGTAATTTACCCTCTTTTATCGTTGAAGGTGAACAAAGAAAAGAATTGCCAAATCTTCGTTTGGCAGATTCGCAGTTTTTCGACTGTAGACCTGTTGATCTTCTTTTAGGGGCTGATTTGTATCCAGAAATAATATTAGGTGAAATACGAAGGAACGTTTTAGGCACTTTATTGGCTCAGAAGACTATCTTCGGTTGGATCATTACTGGTCCAGTACAGCAACCTTCGTTGCAGGTTTATTCCACTCGGGTTGAATTTTCGGAAGAAGATAGTTTAAATAGAAATTTACTTCGTTTCTGGGAATTAGAGGAAACGCCGAAACGTAAAATTATGTCGACATATGATCGTATTTGTGAGGAGAATTATTTGAAAACTACTCGTAGGGGTTCTGATGGGCGTTATATTGTAACGCTTCCTTTCAAATTAGAATTTCCTGATAAACTCTCGTTAGGCCATTCAATGGAGAATGTGAGATCTCAATTTTTGAGAAATGAATCATCGCTTATGAGGAAACCGATTATTAAGGAGATGTATGATGATGTGATTAGGGAATATTTATCTTTAGGTCACATGCGGCCGGTGACGGAATGTATTTCATCCCTTTCTTCTTGCTATTTACCTCATCATCCGGTAATAAAGCTGGATCGGAAGACTACCAAATTAAGAGTAGTATTTAATGCGTCGAATAAGACCTCAAGCGGTATTAGCCTAAACGATTGTCTTTATGTAGGACCCACTTTACAGGCGGATTTAGTTCTATTAATTCTTCGTTGGCGAATTTTTAGATTTGTTTTCAATTGCGATATAACACAAATGTATAGGCAGATAAGACTTGATAGAGCACATACTCCATTTCAACGAATTTTGTTTCGTGATTCTCCTACGGAGGAAATTAAGGAGTATGAACTGCAGACTGTGACTTTTGGTGTCAATTGTGCTCCATATCTTGCCATACGTACTTTGTTGCAATTGGCTGATGATACTGAGACTGAGTTCCCCTTTGCTGCACATATTCTTCGAAAATGCATGTACGTTGACGACGTACTAACAGGGACTCATGATATCTCCACTGCTTTGATCGCTCGAGATCAACTTGTAGCAGCTTTATCATCAGCAGGCTTCGAACTTAGAAAATGGACTTCTAATGAAAAATCCATTTTAGACGGATTTCCCACAGAGCATTTAGTTGATGCTAAATTGTTAACTTTTGTTGAATCGAGTAGTTCAAAAACGCTGGGTCTTCAATGGAATGCTCAATTGGATGCATTCTATTTTCAAGTCGATCCTATTGAAACGCGTTCGAACTACACAAAAAGGGAAGTCCTATCAATTATCGCTAAACTGTTTGATCCCGTAGGTTGGCTTGGTCCGATAATTGTGGTTGCGAAAATGGTTATGCAGAGAGTTTGGCTAGATAATGTTGGATGGGATGATTCAATTTCTTCGAGGACACGGATTGAATGGGAAAAATTTGTCACTTCATATCATGAAGTTAATAATATACGAATTCCCAGATGGGTTCATTATGAACCTGATTCAGCAATCGAGCTCCATATTTTTTCTGATGCCTCGGAAAAGGCATACGCGGGGGTAGTATATATTCGAGTTGAGACCCCTAAGGGCGAAATTTTCACAAATTTACTTACTTGCAAGACAAAAGTAGCCCCTATAAAGTCTATATCGTTACCTCGACTTGAATTATGTGGTGCAGTCTTGGCTACGGATCTTTTAAAGACCGTTTTAAGTGAGCTGGACATTTCATTGCGTCAGGTTTATTGTTGGACTGATTCTACAATCGTCCTTGCCTGGCTGAAGAAAGATCCCTGTTCTTGGACTACATTTGTCGCAAACAGAGTTTGCAAGATTCAAGAAATTGTTGGGAAACATAATTGGCATCACGTTAAATCAGAGGACAATCCTGCTGATTTAGGTAGTAGAGGTACTACGCCTTCGAATTTGGCTCAAAATAGACTTTGGTGGCACGGCCCACGTTGGCTACAGAAAGCTAAATCTACATGGGATTTGAACAGTCTGTCTCTTGTAGACACGGACCTCGAAACTAGAGTGCTAAAGTCCCATGCTTCGTTTATCAGAAATTATGAGGATATTTTGGAGAGATTTTCTTCATTCGATCGAGCCATTTGGGTAATTGCGTATATTTTTAGATTTTTCGATCGGACGCATCCTGCTCGGAGAGGTCGACATTCCTATGAGTCTTTTATACTTTCTGATGTTGAGGTGAGACGTGTGAAATTACGCTTGGCCATCGTGGCACAGAAGATTCATTTTGCTGATGAATATAAATGTCTTCAGGACAATAGAAACTTGTCTTCTAATAGTTCACTTTTACCTTTAAATCCATTTCTGGATAGTGAGGGAGTTATGAGACTAAATGGTCGATTAACAAAAACCCCGTCTTTAAGGTACACGGAGAGTCATCCTATAATTTTGCCATATTCGTGTCGTTTTACCGTTCTTTTATGTGAATTTGTTCATTTAATATCGGTACATGGTGGAAACCAATTAATGATTAGGATCTTACGGATCGAATATTGGGTGCCTAGACTGAAGATTCTAGTTAAAGCGATAATTAATAGATGCAAGCGTTGCATACTTGATCGCAAACGCGCTTGCTCGCAAATAATGGCTGCCTTACCTCCTGAGCGAACCACTTTGGATCGCCCTTTTACAACTACCGGTGTGGACTTCGCTGGTCCATTTGATATGAAAAACTTAGCCGGTAGATCTAATCAAATTCTAAAAGCCTATGTATGCATTTTCGTATGTTTTTCTACAAAGGCCATACATTTGGAAGCAACTTCGGATTTATCAACAGATAAATTCCTGGCAGCGTTTAATCGCTTTATATCGAGGAGAGGGTGTCCGCAAACTATCTTTTCGGATAATGGGACAAACTTTGTAGGCGCATCTCGTGAATTGGAAAGGGATTTTAGGACATTTATATTGGAATGTCGTGCGCGAATGTGTTCCACTTTCGGCATTCAGGGCCTGTCGTGGCGTTTTATCCCCGCTGGAGCACCTCATATGGGAGGATTGTGGGAAGCCGGTGTTCGAAGTTTCAAACTTCATTTTCGCAAAGAGGCCCAATCAGTAAAATACACATTTGAAGAGCTTCTGACCGTATTAGCGCGGATAGAAGCTTGTCTTAATTCTCGACCACTTTGCCCTATGACGGATGCACCTAATGAGCCAGTAGCTCTTACCCCCGGACACTTTCTTATAGGATCGCCCATATTAGCACCACCTGAACCGTCGATATTCGAAGCTCCTATAAGTCTTACGAATCGCTATCGGAAAGTGAAAGCCTTAACTCAACACTTCTGTCGTCGATGGAAGGAAGAGTATTTGACTAATTTACATAAGAGATATAAATGGAAATATCCAGAGCGCGATATCGCTGTCGATGACTTGGTTGTTATTCGAAACGAACAAATGTCACCCACTTCTTGGAAATTAGGTAGAGTTCTTAAAATTTACCCAGGAAGTGATAATCATGTTCGCGTCGCGGACATTAGAACTGAAAATGGCGTGGTAAAGCGACCAATCACTAAGCTAGTCGTTTTGACTAGCTAAATTATTAAATTTGAATATTTTTTGTTAACCCTCCTTGTTTCGCAGTATTATGGATCCTTTAGCCAATTATTTGGAAGACGCTTTATTAGAGGACTATGACGAAGCAATGGAGGTAGAAGGGCCCACCGCTGCGGCTATTGTTCCAGCCGGTAGTGTCAAACCCGATGATGCACCCAAGTCGGAAGCTCCTTCCGTAACCATCCAATCTGGTGTGGAAATTGCTCCACCACCAGCCGTGTCATCAAATGGTGACAATTCGTCTACTAAAACACAGTCATCAAATGGTGACAATTCAACACCCCTACCTTCGGTAGTGACGTCGGAAAATCCTGGACCAGTGCCAGGTGCCACGGAAGCTTCTGGTTCGAATTCACCCTTGCCAACAAATTCGTCAAATGGCAATAAAATTACCTGCCGCTTTTGTAAAAAACGACACTCTTTAATATCGTGTGGCGTTTTTAGAAACATGACCGATGAAAAAAGGCTACGTATGGTGATCCTACACCGGTATTGTTCGCGTTGTCTTTCACCGCAGCATATTACTCGCGAATGTAAGAGTACCGGGAAATGTAAACGGTGCAACGGTCAGCATCATACCTTATTACACTCGCGTAACCATATTAGGGCCAAGACGAAGGAGGAAACGTCTACTCGACAGACGAATACTCGTCAGTCCACCTCCAAACGTCCAGCTACAAACCCTCGTCAAACGGCAAATACAAATGTAGCTTCGGTCTCGCATTTACCGCTGCGTACGTTTATAAGCTTTTCGCCTACGGCTAGAGTATTTTTAAATAACGGGAGCAAGCGTGTTCCAATCCGCGCGGTGCTCGATTTATGTTGTAGTAGAAGTTACATTTGTGAAAACTTAATTAAAAACTTAAAATTGCCGACGTTTGCTATAGATAACGTGAATCACTGTCGGATAAGTATTTGCTCTATCTACGATTCCGCACAGAAAATAGATTTAATGGTTAAGGTTAGTAGGATGCAAGGGATAGCAACACCTCTGGAAACGGTATCGGATTCCATAAAAGAATCGTTTGTAGGCCTTCAATTAGCAGACCCTAATTTTAATATATCTGGTAGGGTCGCGCTTGTGATAGGTCCGGAGGTCGCGCCACAAATTTTGAAAGGTCGAATATATTCGAACCCGGGACTTCCGTTGGCTCAATACACCATTTTTGGTTGGGTCATTTCTGGCCAGTCTCCTCTTTAAGGAGACCAGTTCATGGTCTGTTTTTAAAAACCATACCCAAATGGGTACAGTTAGTGGACTGTGGAAAACCACGCTTGATTTTTGAAAAAATTAAAAAAAAAAAAAAAAAAAAAAAAAAAAAAAAAAAAAAAATTGAATTTAATAAATATATTTATTATTTAAAACTGTCATATTTCTTTATTTATTTTTTTTTAAATTACCTTTAAGTTTATCATTAAGTATAAGCTAATTGTTGCAACATATTTTGTTGTTGCAAGGTGGCCGGCAATGTTTAATTAGGAATTTTTGTTAGTGTACTTTTTCTTTATCTCTGATTAAATTATTTCGTACTACGTTAGGATTTATTATACTCCTTATTTAACACCCTTGGGTGGGAGTTTTGTTATAAATTCTAACGAGTAAAACCGTTAACGGTACCCTTTTTAAGCATTGCCCTTTGTCATCTTCTTTTACTCTACTAAGTTACTTTTACTCGTTTGTGATCGCCATTAGTGCTACCACTCAAACAAAGCTCCCGCAACTTTTTATACAAAAAAAGGTAATATTTAAATAAAGAAATTCTTCTTTTCTTTTACTGAAATAAAAACTTGTGTTTTATTTATTTTTATTTGCACGCAAACAGTTATCGTTATTTATTTAAAAATAATTGGATAATAATAAGTGTCTGGTACTTTTTTCAAAATCGTCCGTTTTAGGGAGAAAACGGGTAATAACTGTATTTTGGTACTTTTTTTGGCACCATATGTATCTTTTAAACCAATCAACATACAGATAAAATTTATGTCATATTCATAACTTATCAAAAAATGAGAAATATAAATTTGGTACTTTTTAGAAATTCAAACGTTTAAGGGGTAAAAATCGTACCTATTTTTGGTACTTTTTTCATAAAACCTTTTTTATATTTATTGAAATATTCATATGAGTATTTTAATATGGGATACCCTACAATTTAAAAATTTATTGGAATACAATTTTTGTTACTTCGATGGGTGAAAAAAAGTACCAAAAATAAAAGGGTAAAGTTGGGAAATTACATTTTATTCAAACTTAATAATTAATTTTCAATTACATTAAACATAGAAACATGAAATTAAGAAAATGTAAATAGGAATTCCCAAGAGTGGAATTTGTGGTTCTTAAAGATACGTGGTCCTGTGGGTAAAAATTCAAGAGGATGGACTTTGTGGTACTTTTTTCTTCTTCTTCTATTGGTACTTTTTTTCATTTTCTGTAATATTTAACTTAGAAACATGAAAATAAATACTCATGGTCCGATGTTGGAAAGAATTCACAAGGGGGACTTTGTGGTACTTTTTCGTTCTTCTAATGGTACTTTTTGAATTTTCTATAATTATGAACCTAGAAACATGAAATTAGGGATATGTGGTCCTTAGTTAATGAGAATCCATAAGAGGGGACGTTGTGGTACTTTTTTGCTATTTTAATGGTACTTTTTGAAATTTCTATATATTTAACCTAGAAATATGAAATTAAGGACATGAAGTGCTAAGTGAATGAGAATCCATAAGAGAGAACTTTGTGGTACTTTTTTGTTCTTCTAATGGTACTTTTTGAATTTTCTATAATATTTAACATAGAAACATAAAATTAAAGATATTTGGTCCTAAATGAATGAGAATTCATTATAGGGGACTTTATGGTACATTTTTGTTCTTCTAATGGTACTTTTTGAATTTTCTATAATATTTAAAGTAGAAACATGAAATTAAATATGCATGGTCCTATGTGAGATAGAATTCACAAGAGGGGTCTTTGTGGTACTTTTGTTGTTCTTCCAATGGTACTTTTTTAATTTTCGGTAATATTTAACCTAGAAACATGAAATAAGGATATGTGGTCCTAAATGAATGGGAATCCATAAGAAGGTACTTTTTTGTTCTTCCTATGTTACTCTTTTAATTTTCTATAATTCTGAATCTAGAAACATGAAATTAAAGATATGTGGTCCTAAATGAATGAGAATCCATAAGAAGGGACTTTGAGGTATATTTTTTCGTTCTTCCAATAGTACTTCTTGAATGTTCTGCAATTTTCATCCATAGAAACATAAAATTGAAGATGTAAGGTCCTAAGTGAATCAGAAACCTTAAAATGGTTTTTGTGGTCCTTTTTCTTTATTCTAATATACTTTTTCGTAATTCTGATACTTATTTTTTATTATTCTAAGATTATAAACCTGAAATTAAATATATATTGTTATTTATGGATGACATAACACCATTATTAAAAATGTTCCCAAGGGAACTAAGAATCTTTAAATTTATTATATAGTATGGTTTTTATATAAAATTTCCGCTAACGAAGTAGCGGGTTTACAGCTCGTAATCTAATAAAAATTTTAGTAGAAACATTTAACGATTGTAACTAATTTTTATATATTTACAATTGCTATCTGTAAATATATAAAAATATATTTTTACTAATTTAAAAATGTTCTATATTATCGTTTTTTTTTTTTTTTTTCTCTCTTTAAAAAAAAAAATTTGAGAAAAATAAAACAACCAATAATAATAACGGTTAAAAACCCCCTCCTTAAATTCTTTAAAGAAAATAATAAAACTCTAATGCCTCAGTTAGTGGATTCGTAAGGCAGACACGTAAGAGTACGTAAAAATCCAATTCAAATAGATATGTACGTAAATATGTATCAAATAAACAACAGTTTGATTTCTCGAATTGTAAATTTTTTTAGACGATTTTTTTCCTTTTGGAGATTTTTTTATGTCGACTATTTATTTAAACGATTTAAGAATTTTGTCGCTTTAGCTATTTTTTAACGATCTTTTTTATTTTGGAATGTTTTTATTTTTACGTTATTTTTTGCTTGCTTTTTTTTTTTTTTTTTTTTTGGTATTTTTTTCTTTTTTTCGGTGACTTTTCTTATTTTGTATTTTTGGTTTTATTATTTTAGCTTTTCACGTTTTCGCGTTTTATTTTTTTGTGCTTTGTAAACAACAATACTGAGTTTTACAACCTTGTATTAAAATCTCAAAATAACTCTGTCAGCTCGAAAAAATAAAAATATAAACGTAAAAAATACATTTCCCTCTGGTTTTTAAGTCATGGCAATAACGCCGTCTGATTTTATATATCCAAAAGAAAATAATATTAAAATGAGCTTATCTTGACTTCTTTCTTACAACTATCTCAATTAAAAATATAAGATACTCTAACTCACAGTTGTTATTTCATTACATCTTGTCAGGTTTATTAGATAAAGAAATAACAACAATGACATAAAATTATTTCTTTTTTATTTTACTAAAATTCAGATTTAGTAATTATCATATTTATATGTGTGAATAGAATAATTTTTTGTTTCTGAGCGAATGAAAAGAATTGGAGTTCTAGTTCTTTTCTATGGTAATTATGTTTTTTTTAACTAAAACAACCCCGATTGCTAAAAGTGTAATATCATAAGTTTCCAACTGGGTTATTTTTATCATGGTGGTGGTTGGCTAGTAAAAACCGACTACTTTTATAATCGCCAAGAAACTTGATACTATACTGAACAATTTATTGTTGTTATTACAAAGCAAATGTAAACAAAGTAAAACTTAGGTATCGAAATACAATATTCCAGAGATATGGAAAATCTTTCGCCTGAAAAAGTACAGAGTCTTTGTCGAGCATGCCTTAAGGAACTAAAAGAACGACAAAAATATAAGATATTCAGATTAAATTTGCAAATCCGGCAATGGTTGGAAGATGCTACCATAGACAATCCTTTAGCTCATGATAGGTATCCAAATAGTATTTGCTACTCGTGCAAAAATAAACTAAAAGAATTTTTGGAGTTTCATGAAATGTGTAAACAATCAAGAAAAACTTTACATAAAATATTGAGAAACGATAATGAAATTGAAGAAATTCTTAAGACAAATGATAATGAAGAAAATAAAATAACAAAGACTGAAACAAATTTATTTATATTAGATATAAAAGAGGTAGTTTAAAAAGATTTTATGATTTCTTTTATGATTTCTGCAAATAAACTTTTAATATTTCTAGTCCTTAATAAGCAGTGACAATATATCACCAAATAATACTAATAAAACCAGTAACTGTTTAGATCTCAATAGTGATATTGAAGAGCTGGAACAACATAATAATAGTTCTGATAACGATTTAATCGATAGTGATGAACTACCTACAGATTCTGAAAGTGATAACCAAAATGAAAAAAACACAACTAATTTAAAGAAGAAAAATAATCTGGCAAACAAAAAGGAAACTAACTTATCCAATGGTAAAGGGAAAAGAAAAAAATACTCATATTTATTTCGTTGCGATCAGTGCAAGTATCGCTGTGTTAGTCAGCAAACTTTAAACATTCATTTACGTACACATTATGGCTTGAAACCATATCAGTGTCCAAAGTGCGATGAAGCTTTTGAAAAGTCTAACATTTTACTTAAGCACCTTAATGAAATACATGGCGAAAAGGAATTAATTATTATTTGTGAACATGAGGAATGTGGCAAAAACTTTACAAGCACTCGAAGCTATAAGGATCACTATCGGCAAAATCACATACCGCAACAATTAAATCAAAAGCAAGACAAATCTGCGACCAAAACACCTTATAAACATATATGCGAAGAGTGTGGAAAGATTTATACAAAATTACAAACTTTTAAGGAACATCAATACACCCATGGACCGAAAGAACTCTATCCATTTCAGTGTGACGAGTGTGACAAGGCTTTTGTTAAGCAAAGAACATTTAATGAACATAAGCTAAGGCATGCAGGTATTAAAAATTTTGAATGTCCCCATTGTGGAGCTAAGAAAACTACAAAAAAAGAATTGAGATCTCATATGAACAGCCACACTAGAGAGCGTCAATATCCCTGCCCCAATTGTCCCATGATATTTTATAGATCTAGCAATCGACGTATACATGTTGACGTTGTACATCAGGGAATAAGACGTTTTGCTTGTCGTTTTTGTGATCAAACATTTGGCAAAGGTGACAATTTAAAAAATCATGAATTATTACATACTGGAGAGAAACCACACGCCTGCACAGAGTGCGGGAAGCGATTTGTACAAAGGGTCTCCCTCAGATCGCATATGAAAACACATAATAAATAAATCTCTTGTAAAAATGCAACATTTATCATTTAATAAGCCTAATTTATAATACATAATTAAATTTTACAGATTTAAGGCAAAGAAATGCACTTACCAGAGAAGTGATCACTTTTTTATATAAATTTGCAACACTCAAAAAATTTGTTTTCAATTGTAACACAATTTCATCTTTTTTTTTAACACAGAATTTTCAACACTAATTAAACTAAACTAATCAATTCAATAAAAAAGCATTATATGTTTGTTGTTTTCAACTTATTTTTGACAAATTATTTAATAAAAAATATCACTGCTGAAATAACCAGTCACAGAAAAAACAGAGACCGTTATTTGTGCGGTTAAATCAAATGGAGTTACCAGATTAACGAATCGTTTTTAAATTCAAGTGTTGTCAGATTGGATAATTTATGTATTTGAATTAAAAAAATATATTTTTTCTACTTTTACATTTATTTTTTTTAAATTAAAATTAAATACATAAAAAAAATAAAATTTTTTTGCAGACCTTGTTAGAGAAGTACATACATACAATTAGTTTTTCAGCAACAGTCAAATGACGCCAATAAAATTAACTTAATCTATATTACTTAACTTAAGAACATATACAATTTTAAACTTTGAGAAATAAAAATAAAAGTAATAGAAATTATGGTATAAATAGACCACCCTAATTCCCATTTATTTGATTTTTTTTTTGCCATTGATAGTACTTTTATCGGTGAATATAATGATGTAAAAATTTTTGGCCGCAAATAAATATTTTGGAAGTTATAGGGCTTTGAAAATAGAATTTACCTAAGAAACTCGTATCAAAAAAATTTTCGTTATAAAAAAAGTTGGGTAAAAAGAAAGAATTTCGTAGGCGAAGCCGGTTTTGGACATACCACAGTTAAAAGCCCTTCCGCCCGGCCGAAGGCCTGCTATTAAAAAAAAATTATTTAAACAAAAAAAAAAAAAATTCCACAAGAAATTAGAAAATACTTCCAAAGTTGTGTTTATGAAACTTTTATATTATTTTTGTAAATGCAACATTAAGAGCTTTTAATTGACACCTTAATCATTGCAATCGGATAACTAGTATAGGAAATATTTACGATTTTAAGTGAATTAGACTCATATTTAACAGAATTATTCGTTACATTTTTAGTTTGAAAAGACGAGATCATATATCTCAAGAATTGGCAACACTATGCCTGAGTAGATACATAATTTTTTCGTCAGCTGGTTTTTTTTTCTATTTCTTTAAGTTTTTTACTTGAAAAAAGTTACTTTTATTTTAAAAATAGTTATTTTTTGAATAAACTTTTTATATATTTATCAACGAATATAAAATTTTTTGGAGTTTTTGCAAGAAACTTATAATTATTATCCTGTTGCTGTTGAATGGTTGCTGGTGTGTTGATTGTTGTTGCTGCTGTTTTCTGATTGTTATTGCTACTGCTGTATTTATGCGCCATTTTCTTATGATAATTTTTCTTTATAAAAATTAAGGAGACTTGATATCTAATTTATTTAGTTATGGCACCAAGTAAAAGGGTTCACAAATGTGGTGTGTGTAAACTTGGTATTGGAAGCCAGTCAAGTATTTTATGTGATATTTGCTCTTTATGGGTACATGCCTCCTGTGCCGGCATCTCTGATGATGACATGACTAAAATTAATGAACTTTCATCTATGTCATTCATCTGTGCCCCATGTAAAGGCAACATTTCTCCTGGCGGTATTCGTGGTGAGATTTCTAGTTTGAACTCCAAATTTGATGAACTGAGTGCTAAAATGGATGAATTTATCACTAAAGGGAATGATGACCGCAACTTTATGAAACAATCGTTTAATGATGCTGTTTCGGAATTCAAGAAAGAATTATCTTCCTGCGTTAAAGAATTGAAGAGTGATATTGGTGGCTGCAATAAATTATTATTGATTTGGCATCGTTTTATGATATTCCAATTACGTCCAGTGATATTTATCAGGCTTGTTATATTAACAAGAAAAAGTCCATACTTGTCAAATTTAATAATGTGACAGTGCGTGACAAGATTATGGATGAATATTTCAAGACTATTAAAACACAACCTCTCAAGGCATCGGATTTTGTGACTGATGTAAGGATACCAGATAATTTACTGAATCACCGAGTTTTTCTTAATGAGCATTACTCTCCAGCAGCGGGAAAACTGAATGCCTTATGTTTAAAGTTACGCCAGAGCAAAATAATTAATAAATACAAACTAATCAATGCTGTTAAGCCTGTCGCTGTTGTTACGTTTGTTGATAATACTTCCAAAGAATATGATACTAAAGGCTGTGTTGAATTACTGAAAAATGGAATTGTAGATGCTATACTGGATTGATAGTGTAATATATCTTAATTTATTATTTTGTTAACCTTGTATATATAACTTTGTATATAACTATTTTTTCTGGTAGTTTAGTTTTTTACTAACTATTTTTTCTAGTTATTTCTTAACTTTTTGATCTCAATTACTTATAACCAGCTGTTGAAATTAATTGAATTTAGATGAATTTCATTGATATTAATTTGATACATAATTTATCTCTTTATCTTTATTCATTTTACATGTCTTGGTTCCCCAGTGTAGGCTTTTCAAATATCTTTGATGTCTTTTAATGACAATATGGGTCCAATAGTAAGCGGTAATTCCTATGTGAAAACTGTACTTCAAAGGGATTCTGATAAGTTTAAAGCTGGTCACTTAAATTGCCGTAGTCTAAGACCGTCAATACATTCAATTAAACTTGATGAAATTTCCACTATATTAAAGGATGACACATTTGACGTGTTTGCGGTATCTGAGACTTGGCTTAATGAGAATGTTCCTCTTCGTGCTGTTAATATTTCTGGCTATTTTTTCTGTCGTAATGATCGTCCGTCTAGAGGTGGTGGTGTGGGTTTATTTATATCGAAGAAACTTAAATTCAAGTCAGTTTTTAGGATGTGTGCTGCTGGTCAGTGTGAGTCTTTATTCATTGAAATGTTTTTTGGACACATAAAAGTTTTATTTGGTGTGGTATACCTACTAAATGGTAACTTGCAGATGTTTGAGGAGCGTCATCGGCATTTATTTTGTAAATACTCTAACATAGTTGTTGTAGGTGATTTCAACTGTAACCTCTTTAATATATCTAAATCCAATATTATGAGATCACTATGTTTAAGGCTGAATTTATCGATTGTTCATAATTCTAGACCAACGCACTATGATATAGCTTATGACTCCACGTCTTTACTTGACTATTTTTTGGTTAGTGATCAGTCTATTATAAAATTTTCTGATCAGTTTCATTGTCCGTCGTTATCTGACCATGCATTGATTTTTGCTTGCTTTGTTTTTGACACTATTCAAGTGCATGATATTGTAGAATACCTTGATTACAATAACATAGATTGGAATAATTTCTTTGCTTATTTGTCGAGTTTTGATTATGACGTTTTTTTTAATACTAGTAATGTTAATGACAAAGTTAGTATTTTTTCCTCCCTTCTATATTGTTTGTTTCAATATGTTCCTGTTATTAGGAAAAGAATACGTGTGAATAGTAATACCTGGATGGATTCAAGAGAAATTTCGTTTGCGAGGTCGGTAAGGGATATAGCTTTTTCTGAATATCGGAGAAATCGTTCTGTAGAAAATTGGAGCTTATATTGTAAGCTTCGTAATAAAGCCAAAAGTGTGATACGAAAAGAGAAAAGGAAGTTTTTTTCTAGATTTTTTTGGGGATTAGATACGGCAAGTTTATGGAAGGTTTTACGAAATTCGGGATGTGCTAAAGAAGGAAATGAATTTACTTGGGATGGTGATGTAGATATTTTAAACAATTTTTTTGTAGGTGATACAGTTTCTGATAATATCCCTGATATTGAGGTCAATAATGCATCGGTTTCGTCAAATTGTTTCTCTTTTCGTTGTATTGACGAGATTGAATTACTTGAAGCGTTGAACAAAGTTAAGTCAGGATCAGTTGGTATTGATAACATTCCTATCAAGTTCATTAAACTTATTTTTCCCCATATTTCACAATTATTTTTAAACTTAATAAATACTATTTTAATGACTTCGGTTTTTCCTGAATCTTGGAAAACTGCCCGAATTGTACCAATTCCTAAATCAAAGAATGCTCATGATATGGAAGATCTTAGGCCCATTTCTATTTTACCGGCAATTTCAAAAATTGTTGAGCACCTTATTAAGGATCAGATACTTCAGTCTATGAATAGTAAGATCTATAAGTCCCAGTATGCTTTTCGTAAGGGTTACAGCACTACATCACTGTTGCTTAGTCTAACTGATTCTATTAGGGAGAATGCTAATCTTGGCAAGTTAAGTGCTTTGATTTCTCTTGACTTATCTAGAGCTTTTACTACTATTTGTCATTCGAAAATGATCAGTAAACTAAAAGAACAATTTCATTTTTCAACTTCTGCCTGTAAATTGATAATATCGTATTTGCTTGGAAGGTCGCAGTTTATTGACTTTAAAGGAAAAAAATCTAATTTGCTTACTCTTCATACGGGTGTCCCTCAAGGTTCTGTACTGGGGCCTCTTTTATTTATTCTCTATGTGAATGACCTATATATAAATACTAATTCGGATACTTGCGGGACTTTCTTGTATGCTGATGATATTTTTTTGTTGTTTAGCTGTGACTTTCTTTCTAGTCTTGAGTTTGAACGGAATGTAAATGATTGTCTTAGACGTGTTTCGCTGTGGTCATATGATAACTCCCTTAATATTAATCCATCTAAGTCTAAGGCGATATTGTTTAATTCGCGTGATAATTCACTCAATAACTTTAATTTTTATTTGAATAATGTTGCAATTGAGTTTGTTTCTCAGCATAAGTGCTTAGGGTTGATTATTGATAGTGATCTTTCTTTTGGGTGCCATATTGACTTTGTATCTGGGAAAGTTTGGGGGGCATTAAGAAGAATATACTCAACAAATTTATATCTACCTTTTCGTGTTAAGCGAAGACTAGCACATGCTCTCCTTATGCCTCAAGTCTTATATTGCCTGGAGGTGTTATCTGGGTGTTCTGTCGTCTCTATTAATAAATTGAAATCTATTGTAAACAGTATTGTAAGATTTGTTTATAATATAAAACGTTGGCATCACATTTCGGTTTATGTTCATAAGTTTCTTGGATGTTCTTTTAACAATTTTATTAAATATCGTAGTTTGGTCATGTTCTACAATATAATTAGAAATGGTTTTCCATCTAAATTGTGTAATAAAATTATTTTTTTACGTTCTTCTAGAAATCCACAAATTTATATACCGAGAATTTTCAAGCTATGTTTTGAAAGATCGTTTGTTGTGAGGATTGCTCGCTGTTGGAATTGTCTGCCTTATGAACTTCGAATTTTTTCTCATTCCAATAATGTGTTCCGTCTTAAACTTATTGCCTACTTAGCTGAAAGCATTTGATTATACTGCTTTATATATTTTATTACCGCTGCTGGACATATATTGTTCATTCTTTTTTGATTACTAATAATACATATAATTTGAATTTTTATGGCTGGGGAGCCAAATATGTTTTTTTTTTTGGATATAATATGTTTGTTTTCTTTTGGATATAATTAAACATTTTTATATTGTATTAGTTTTAAGTTTTTTTTTATATTATCTATATCTAATACTCAGGATTATTATTACTGTGTAATACATATTTATATTTTGGCCTTGAAGGATTTGTATTACTATACTCAATAAATAAATAAATAAATAAATAAATAAATATACTTAGCTTTCTTGGATCGTCTTTTGTTAATTTTATCAATATTAGGCTCTTACTATTTTTTTATAAATCTGTCTTAAGAGGTTGCCCGGGATATATTGTGGACAAATTTCATTTTTCCCGCTCCACGAGAAATCCACAGATAATTTTTCCTATTAGACGATTGAATACATTTGGTAAATCATTTCAGGTACGAGTCTCAAGGATTTGGAATTCCTTGCCACTTGAACTAAGAAAATTTTCTTATTCGGTTTTTAAATCGAAATCAATTGAATATGTGAACACTCAAGATCATGGAATTTTGTAGAAGCACAATTTTTCATTTTTTTTTTTTTTTTAAATATATTTGATTATATGATGCTCCAGCTTTCATTATGGTTATATTAGATATTGATTGATCTCATTTTAATACAAATTGTTACCATTATTTATTATTAATGTTAGTTAATAATTATTTATTTTTGTTATTTACATTTACTTTATTTTATTTTTTACTTTTTATTGAAATTGTTATTATTTTTAGTAGATTTGATTAGCCATATAAGGCCCCAATGGGCTCGGTTATGTAAATGAAGAATTAATAAAAAAAAATTAGTACCGAAATTATATTATTTCTGTAAATATTTAAAATTTTAAACCATTTTCTTTTCGGTTGGAATATTGTTACGAACAAACAAAGTAGGTATATTTTTTTAAATTTTTTGAATTTTGAATAAAATTTTATTCAAAAAATTTGGTCAGCAGTAATTTTCACAAAATTTAAAAAAACGTTTTGGATATTTTACATTTAAATACCTATAGTTTCAGCACATGAAAAATATAGTTAAATAATTTTATTTTCAATTAAAAGGCAGAACTCAAAAGCAATTTAAAAAGATTTAGTAGAAAAAAGTTCTTTGGGAACAGAAAATCACCAAAAAAATTTAGCAAGTTATTGAAATTGAAAAAAAAAAAAAAAATAATAAGAAGTAAAGGATTAAGGAAAAAGTGCAACATTTTAAGAAATTAAACTCTAATTTGCAGAATGGATATTTCAATGATCAATGATCTCGTTTTTCGTTTAAAATTTTTTTATTGAATTACAAACAAAAACTACATCTATGGTAATTTTCAAAATAAAATTAATAAAAATAGATTTTAAGGAGGAGGGAACATTGAAAATTGGGAAGAAGGGAATTTTTTTACTAAACAGATTGATTTTTCAACATTTTATCTGGCATCACTGGCTCTGAGGTGAAAAAAAAATTGAAATTATTTTGATACCGAAAAATATTTTAATTTTCCATCCCTGCTTAGAACCCTAGGCAGTAGAGTTGGAACCATAGTGGAATGTACTCATTTCACCATGGTTGGAATAAAAACGTCTTTTACACTTTTTAAATAGTCGATTTTTTGATGTGTTCAAATTTTGAAATAGTCAACTTTTCGCAACTATTTTCCACTTTTTGACTTTCCGAAAAAAATTATCTCCTTTATACATACACATAACCAACGTGCATTGTTAGAACCCTTTCCCGAATTTGTTGTGACAGGTAAATATATACATACCTCAAAAAAGAAATTTAAAGTTTTCACCTAAGAAGATTTTCGCTAATATTCAATTTAACGCTCTTTTGAAAAAGCAATAAATATTTAGTATCCTTATCATCATATTATCTGCATTAATTTTCATCTTAATAATTCAATACTACTATACTTTTACTATTTTCAATTATTTATTTAATAAATATTAGTAGTATAATTATTTAATTTATACAATTACATAATGTTAATGTATAGTATATTTAAAAGACCCATTTTCCATACAAATTATCGCATCCAATTAGTTATAAATATTTGATATATACAATTTTCCCCCCGTTCGACTTTATGGAAATGTGTCTGATTCATTGTAGACAGGAATTTGTTGTTGATCTGAACCGGTCGCTGCTTCCAAGTGTGTACTACGATGAGTCTTTAAATCTGCATCGCTGTAAAAACCTTTGCTGCATATATTGCAAATGTGTGGCTTATCGCCTAAATGTCGCCGTTCATGATCTACTAGATTTTTCAATGTTATAAAACGTTGCGAACAATATTTGCAAACATGCTTGCGTAAATTCTTATCATGATTTTTCATATGAGATCTAAGGCCCTCCGGTTGTACAAAACCTCTTTGGCAGATTTCACAAATGAATGGTCGCTCTCCGGTATGTAGACGTTCATGACACACCTGAGAATTACGCGTACCAAACCGTTTGGGACAATATGTACAGGGGAAGCGTTTGAGACCTTCATGGATAACTTTAACATGCCGTGAAATTGCATTTTTATGATTAAATACTTGAGGACACTGTGGACAAGGAAATTTCTCCAAGTTGGGCGTGTGGGTGCGCATATGGGTTACTAACTCGGTACGTGTTACTTTAGCCACACCACATTCAGTGCAAACATGTTCTTTTATTTTTTTGTGTCTTTTTATGTGTTCCCTAAGAGCACGTTTAGAACTATATTTTCGTCTGCATAAGTAACAAATATGATCCAATTCTAACTCTAAATGTTCATTTTCTGCCTCCTCTTCTTCTTGGTATTCTTGCGGAAGAAGTTCTTCCGAAGAGTTGTGTGCGACTTGGCGATGCATCTTCAATTTGATTGCTACTGCAAAAGAGGCATCACAATTTTCATAATCACAGCGAAAAAGCATTTCAATGTGCTTCGATTTGATATGTAGAAACAATTGATTGTAACGTGTAAAGGCTTTTGTACAATTTGAGCATTGAAATGGCTTTTCCTGGCCCAAATGTGTTCCCCGTACATGGGCATCTAAATAAACTTGGTTATAGAATTGTTTGTCACAGGCATTACAATGTAAAGACTTTCGATCTCTATCTCTTTTGGTCATAACTACCTTACCATCGGTACTATTAATCGAAGGACTGGAATTGTTAGCAGCACCATTCGGTAAAAGTAGTTCCTCATCATCGGCATCTTCTTCGGTGTCATAGGATTCATATGATATTTGATCTCTGTTGACTTCACATTCTTCTAAATATGATGGCAGTATAAACTGGGTATCCATTGCCTCAAAAACTGGTTCAGGTTTTATATACAAGGGCATATTGGCCAATTCTGGTAAAAGCTTAATAATTTCAACATATTAAAATTAGCTTGTCTACCTATTTTATTCCAATTTTAAATTCTTACCAATTTATCATCATCATTCTCTTCAATATTTTGTTCATCTTTTATATTTTGTAACAGTTGAATGGTTGGTTTTGTCTCCTCGCTTTCAGCTTCTATTGCTGACTCTTCTCGCCTTTTTGTATTCCATTGTTCATACAACATTTCTGTACTTCTTACAGCCAACTTACGAAATTCATCATAATCCATGATTCGGCCATAGCACCACTCACACAAACGTTTGGGAAAGTCCTCATATTCCTTATTCACATCGTATGTGGTTAGGAACATAAACAGCTTGCATAAATTAGGCAATAATAAACTATTGAAATTAGATGTTCCAGCATCGCATTCACTATCAGCAGCAGCATTAGAAACTATATTTTCGTTGGCGTTTAGATTATTATGTTTTAATGTTCTCAGACATACACGACATAGCTCTTGTAGATTTTTATGGCTAATAGAGCTCATAATGACACTAATTTTGAAATTTTAGTATGTAGAATTAAAAAATTCTATTGATTTTTTCCAATTTATTTCCGTTTTCTTTTATACAAATATAATAAATCAGCTTTTATTGATATTGCCAAACAGTGATGATAATTCAGCGACTAATCGATATCTAGCGATTTTAATAGTGGTAAATAAAAAGAACATATAAACACGGTAAATCTAAAAGAGATTTCTTTTCCTAACGTACCGTCCAAGGTAGATTAAGAAGGTAACGACAACTCTACAACAACTACAACACCAAAAAAATCCCATATATACAAAGGTAGATTAAGAAGGTAACGACATTAAAACAGCTGAGAATTTTTTTCTTTTTGAAATCAATATGGCTGCCTGTGTTTTGTAATTTGAAGTGTCAAATTATTGTTTATGTTTACATTTTTTTGCTTACTTTTGAGTTATTGCGTCTTTCTCCTCTCTTTTTACTACATGAATTGTTTTTGTTTTTTGTAAAGAAACATGTGAAATGACAAACTTAAAGTTGACATAAGAGATGACAATGCAAAAACAAAATACATGGGATTTTTTTTGGTGTTGTAGTTATTGTAGAGTTGTCGTTACCTTCTTAACACATTGAACAAAATGTTGGGCGCACATGCTTTGTTCTTGTTCGCACACCGTTGTTCGCACAATTGTTCGAGCAACCATGTCTGCCATCAAACGTCATTTTGTATGCGGAAGAAGAGGCGCTGCATGTAAAAGTATCGAAGTGACACTGACGGCAAACAAAAAATTATGATTTGTTCGACAAATGTTCTGCCCACTGAAAACAAATGGGAAAAAATTGTGTGTGTTGCACTGCCGACGTTTTGTTCTTGTGCGAACAAGAAAAAGGCTAGTATAGACGGTACAGCGTAGGCAGCCACAATTTACAATCACCATCTAGCTTTGTTCTATTTGTGTATTTTAGCCTCTCATTTATTTGCTCACTCTCTTTGTCTCGCTCTCAATCTGTATGCAACGCAGTGAATTTAGAAACAGGGCTAAATGAAACAGCACTGCAAACTGCTGCTGACTAAATGTAATCAACACCATAACAAACAGTGCATTCTAAATAATCAGCTGATTATGGCAGCACACACTGCTGCTGACTACGCGCTATTGTAATTTGCCCTTAACACAACGTCAAAAACAACTGATTTTTGTTTGTAAATATTTTATTGCGCTTCTTGCTTTATTATATTTTTCGTTCTAAAAATTTAAATATATTTGAGAAAAGTAAATAAAAAGTTGTGTATTTTACAACTTATATTCGTCTTTTCAGTGCCAGTTTATATTTGTAACGCAATTTTTATCATTAAACAATACAAGTTACTTCGAATTATTAAAGCTCTCAAATGCACAATTATATAAAATATTAATGTGTTTGTACAAAACTTGTATATTATCTTTTATTTCTTTTTGCTTTTTATAACACAAAACATACGAAATGTAACAAAAAATAGTTTATTAATGACAAAACAAATATATTTTAGTATTATAACACAGGAATTGTATTATAAAATTATTTACTTTTCTTGGAAACAAACAAATGTAAACAAATTTTGACAAGATAGTCTGCTTTGAAACAACGAGCAAAAAATAATCAGCTGATCTTATAAGGTTGCCTTATTTAAAATGGTTGTGCCATGTCTATACTAGCCTTTTTCTTGTTCGCACAAGAACAAAACGTCGGCAGAGCAACACACATAATTTTTTTCCTTTTGTTTTCAGTGGGCAGAACATTTGTCGAACAAATCATAATTTTTTGTTTGCCGTCAGAGTCGCTTCGATACTTTTACATGCAGCGTCTCTTCTTCCGCATACAAAATGACGTTTGATGGCAGACATGGTTGCTCGAACAATTGTGCGAACAAGAACAAAACATGAACAACTTGGGTTGAATTCCGTAACTCACTTAAAACCGTAAATGTTTCCTATACTATTTATCCGATTGCAAAGATTAAGATGTCAATTGAAAATTAAATAAAATGAAAGTTCTTAATGTTTCATTAACACAACTTTTTTTAATATTTTGTCATTTCTAGTGAAAAACAATTTTTTTTTTTCACTTTTCTTCTTAATAGTCGGCTGAATCAACTTTGCGGAATGCGCTAACATAATTTTTTTCTTTTTACCCAATTTTTTTATAACAAAAAATTTTATTGATGTGAGCTTCTTAGAGAAGTACAATTT
Source organism: Protophormia terraenovae (assembly GCA_951394005.1). Taxonomy (NCBI): domain Eukaryota; kingdom Metazoa; phylum Arthropoda; class Insecta; order Diptera; family Calliphoridae; genus Protophormia; species Protophormia terraenovae. The sequence continues at coordinate 131,004,437 of OX596076.1, forward strand.
TCGGAACTAATCAAGATTACCGGAACTATTAAAATTAAAATATATATTTTTTACGTTAATAAAGTTTGTTTTGCAAACAAAAAAATAAAATTCGTTTTAAAAATTAGGATTAAAAATTATGTTCCGAACGAATCAAAAAAATGAGCGTTCTTCCTACTCTGCTTTCTCCTCTAAGTATATCGAACACCGGCTTCGCAAAATAAACTTTTTTCGAATATCAAACAAATTTTTAAGTTCTGCCATTTTTATACAAAATGTAAATTTTGTTTCCAAAGAGTTAATTAATATGGTCGTGTTATATATCATTAAAAAAGTATATTTGTAAGTACTTTTAATTGGCATTAATGTAATTAAGATCGGAAAATATTATTATTATTAATACAATTAAGATCGGACAATTATTAATAAAGATATTTAGAAAAATATATTGAAATTTTAAAGGCCTATAACTCGTAAAGCAAGAAAGAGCGAACAAAAATTTGTATATCACTACTAGCTAATACCCGGTGTGCTTCGCCACCCCCCATTAGATAGATGATTCCAGTGCAAAATTTGAAAATTCAAGCTCTAATAGTTTCCCAGATATACTAATTTTTGTATTTAATTTTTATGGGAGGGACCATACCCCCATAATCCGCTAATTTATTAGACAAATGTTTTCATGGATGTCAAAATTCCTTGTGCAAAATTTGAGCATTCCAACTCCAATAGTTTCCCAGATATACGAATTTTTGCATTTAATTCATATGGGAGGTACCATGCCCCCTACTTCTAGTCCGCCCATATTTTTCTTAAATATTAATATTGATACCAAAGTGGCTCTGACAAAATTTTAGAACTCTAACTGTTATATTTTCTCAGATATGATAATTTAATATTTTCTTTATATGGGAGGTGCCACGCCCACTATTGCTAATGTACCAATTTTTGTCCAAAATAATCATATTGAAGCTAACTTTTATAGTTTCCCAGATATAAAAATTTTGGTATTAACTTTATATGAGAGATGACACGCTCACTATTTCTTTTCCACCCATTTTTGCACAAAATTTTCACATTGACACTTAAGTTTATTGTACAAAATTTGGGAAATGTAACTGTTATAGTTTCCTAAATTTACGGCATTTGGTATTGGCAAGCAATATTAGGCGTGGGATGTGCCACACCCCCTATTGCTAGTTCGCCTATTTTTTTCCAGAATGTTCATATAGGTGTCAAAGTTGTTCGTGCAAAATTGGAGGACTCTAGTATTACCAATTTCCGAGATATACTACTTTTAATAGTTATTTAGTAAGTGGGCGTGGCACCTCGCCCATATGGAATTTCAAAATAAAAAGTAACCTATTTTTCCTTCCAGGCATATAGGAACACACTGTGAAAATTTCACATCGGTTTAGCCGTTTAGGCGGCTATAGACTTCAAACAAACAAACAAACAAACATACATACATACATACATACATACATACATACATACATACATATATATACATACATACATACATACATACATACATACATACATACATACATACATACATACATACATACATACATACATACATACATACAAACACACATTAATTTTTATATATAAAGATAATCACAAGTAAAAATACTTTTGAATCAGTATAAAAATTACTTTAAAATCAATAGTTCTGGTGATTTATGCCCAAATAAAAGCCTACTAGTACTAAATCGAAGTTATTAGTTTTTATTATTATATATACATAAATATTTTTTTAAAGGATTTAAGATGACATATAAGCCGCCGCCGATACAATCTTCTGAAAGTCGCCGCCGAATATTTTTCGTCGGCTTAGTTTATAATAAAAATGTTTCCCACAAAAGCCCCAACCAGTCAACTTTCCATCGCAACGTAGAATGAAGAAAAGTAACGTGAAACATTTTGTTCAACCAGTCAACAAAAGTAAACGTAACATATGTTTTTCAACATTTATTGTGTAAACAACGCTGTTTTTCGGTTATTTTCATAGTAAAATAATAAAGTACTCGCACATCTACAAAAACAAAAATTGCTTGTATTTTGTTAGTGTAAAACTACTGCCCACAATGTCAGAATGTTTTGAACGGAAAAATGAGAGAACGAAAGAGAGCAAGAGAAAAAAAAACTCAAAAAATATTTTACATGTGAATACAAAAACAATTTGACAGTACCGCGAGGTTTGCCAATGAAAAAATTGTAAAACAGCTGGTCTTACGAGTATACTTTATTATTATACTATGGTTATTTTGTGAGCAAAATAAATTACAGGGTTGTTAAAAACTCACGCAGCTACGTAAAAATCTATTTTCTATAGATTTCTGCGATACGCTACCTAGAATCTTTGTGTCAATAGCATAGTAAAATAATAAAGTACTCGCACATCTACAAAAACAAAAATTGCTTGTATTTTGTTAGTGTAAAACTACTGCCCACAATGTCAAAATGCTTTGAACAGAAAAATGAGAGAACGAAAGAGAGCAAGAGAAAAAAAACTCAAAAAAAAATTTACATGTGAATACAAAAACAATTTGACAGTACCGCGAGGTTTGCCAATGAAAAAATTGTAAAACAGCTGGTCTTACGAGTATACTTTATTATTATACTATGATGCTACTCTATGGTTTCCCATTTTGCAATTTCTAGTAAAAATCGCTGTATGTAGCTACATATAGTTTTTGTTTATTCGTTAAAAATCGCTGGATTAACAGAGAAAATCACAATATTCTCACCATTGTACACCGACAAGAAGAAAAATTTGTGATTTTGTCATTTTTGTCGTCTGCTTGCAAAAAAAAAAAATTACTAGCAATTTTTTTTTTAATTTATTGCAAATTATTTCTAAAGTGTTCCACTCATAATTAAAGTAAAAACCACCGCCTTTTGAAAACAATACAAATAAAGGACAATTTAATAAAATAGTACACAATGAATCCTTGTACGGTTGCCACCCAACGGAAAGACAATGAGGGCGATGATAGATGGCTAAGGTAAGTTTTATTATTTCTTTTACTTTAGTAACAAATAAAATTGTTTATTTCGACAATAGTATACACAAACGTTTCATTTCGGAGTGTCGTGAAAAAGATCCTGATGTTATATTCTTAGGCGATTGCATTTTGGAAACATTGCAGGACACGGAAACATGGCATGATTATTTTGCACCCATGCACTGCCTTAACTTCAGCATACGTGGTGATCGTTGCGAGAATGTATTGTGGCGTGTGGAAAACGGTGAATTAGATAATGTTAAACCAAAAATAGTTGTTCTTCATGTTGGCACCAATAATGTGGATAATAAACCTGAGGAAATTGCCGATGGAATATATGAAATCGTACAAAGAATACGTTCAAAATTGCCGGATGCTTATATCGTTTTACCTGTATGTCTGCTTAAACGTTTATATGCAGTAACTTTTTGCTCACTAACGTTTTTATTATTATTATTTTTTTTAATTTCTTTCTTGCAGTCTCTTCTACCTCGTGGTCATCAACCGAATAAATTACGTGATAAAAATGCTCAAGTCAATAGTCTTATTAAAGAGAAAGTTGTGGGACTCAATCGTGTGCAAACTGTAGACATTGCAAAAGGTCTAGTACAGATGGACGATTCAATTAGTCATCATGACATGTTCGATTATAAGAATCTTACAAATACAGGAGCCAAAAAGGTCTTTGAACCGGTACATGACTTATTATCTCAAATTCTCAATGAAAATGAACAGGAGCGTGATCTTACACCATCTGAATAGTTTGTTTATTTGTCCCTTCTCAACAAATTACTTCCGTTTTCAACACACTGTAACAATTATTATGTTCATTCACATGCAGCACATTTATTTTATCAGTCATTTTCCTCTATATATATCTTAATATAAATATTGAAAAAAATCCATTTTTAGATTTTTTGAATCACGTCCCATTTTTTTATTATTATTATTTTATAAAAAACAAAAAGTTTCCTTATTATGCTAAAAATTTGCTTTGCAAATTTGTATTTACATACATTTTTAATATATAAGTTTAGTTTTATTGCTATATTTCTACTATTAATTAAAGAAACCAAAAAATAATTCCATATACTCAACCAATTCAGCATTTTGAATTCAAGTCTGTTTAGCTTTTCTTTTTTTAATGAATGTGTACGTACTTCAAATTATATATTTTTTTTTAGCTTTTAACCCTTCAATTAGTTTAAGCTATAAAATATGATGATGTTAAATATTTCGAATTTATAAGAAACAAAAAAAGAAAAGAAAAAAAAAAAAATCTTAGAAAACTTACTTATACAATAGAAAAGATTTTCATATGTCTATTTCATTCCAAAGTAATATATATTTTTAGGTTTTTGATTTATAAATTTACTTTAGTAATTTAAATTAAAAAACATTTGTATTATCCATTCGTTATTTTAAATATTCACCATAGATAGACACTAAATGAATTCATACTCCATTACATTACACAATTAGATGTGTTTGAAAATAACTAAGCACACAGATAGTTATCAGAAAGAGATGAGCAATTGTCTAAATTTAAATGGAAATAAATATAACTTTTTTTATTGCAAAACTTAAAAAAAATTGTATTATTTTAATTTCGCAAAAATTTTATTTAATAATATGTCCAACCAAAATAAATGATGAAATTTTTAATAATCTTAATTTTTTTTTTTTTCATAACAAAATTCCATAAACTTTAAAAATTTTGATATGTTAGCATTGAAATGATATGGGTTACAATATTATTTTGTATTATTCAATTGAGGACTACTTACATTGTCTTATAATTGATATAGTCAAGAATGAAAAAGTTTAAATGCGAATTTGATTTTTTTCAAAACTTTAATAATTTATTAATTAAAAAAACATCAATAATAGTATCCATTTGTAACATTTATATGAGAAACTGCGAATCAGTTAAATATTATTTGATTTCAGTTTTAAATGTTTTTTTTTGTTCACGTTTTGCCCATAATAAATACATACTTATTATGTATATATGAATGTAATCTGTATATTCAATTAAATGTATTTATATTTTAAATTTATATCTGTTAATATATGATATTTTTCTAATAAATATTTCTTTTAATAATCGTATATGATTTCCCAAATATGAATTAATGTATACAACTCATTGAAAACAAGAGATGTAATTTTATATCATTACAAATACAAAATTTGTTTATTTCAATACTACAATAATATAAAATATGCTTCATTGATCCTTTCAAGTTACACTCAAATTTCATATAAATAATAACAATTAAAAGTGAAGTTTTTAAGCTACTTAAACGCATGATTTCTCAAGCATTTTAGGAACAAAAAAGAACCTTCAATTGTAAGAGTAAATATGACTTCTTTTGTGATCATCTACAAATACATCTGTATTTTCATTATACATTTGTATGTTTATACTCAGGGGCCGATGGCAAACATTTTAGTTATAAATGAGGGAAATCGTACAAATTTTCACAATGGGCCCGATCGCAAATATTTTGATAATAAATCCATATATAAAAAACTACTGAACTGATCGAATTAAAATGTATGGGAGAGTTTCAGAGAAGGACTTAAACTTTCAGAAAAATTATCTTTTAGACACCCTGTTATAATAGGACATAAGCAATGTATATTTTTAACCATAAGAGATATCAGGTGAGTAAGCCTATTTTTTTTTTATTCATCTCATCAAATTCTATCAAAGACTTGATATGTAGAAGATACGATTTTTTTTTTTTCAAACTTATCTCATTTTATTATAGGGTGACTAGGAGATGATTTTTCTGAAAACTTAAGTCCTTGTCTGAAACTCTTCCATCCATTTTAATTCGATCCTCCCAGTAGATTAGGAGATATAGATTTATTACCAAAATTTTTTCCGATCGGACACATACCATAATTTGTATGATTTTCCTCAAATATGTTGTCTACAAACTTCTCTTTTAAATGTTATTTAATATATTAAGTTTTTCATTTTGTTTATAGCTAATTTAAAAAATAAATTTTTGTAGCTAAATAAAAAAATAAAAATTGAAAAAAAAAAAAAAAAAAAAAAAAAAATTGTTGGTGTTTAATTTTATTATTTTTTGTAAATAAATTTTTAATTTTGTATAAAACTAACTACAACGAAATTATAATATATTGGCAAATTTTTTAACTTTTTATATGTAAATAAATATAAACTAATTATTTAAAATTACAAGGGATAAAAAAATATAAGGAGAATAGCAAGAATATACATATTTTAATTAAAATAAACTATACAGGTAAATAATAATATTTATTTAAATACTGCAAAATAATATTAAATTTATTAAAAGAACAAACTAAAAATTAAATATATTTTAGGAAAAAGAAAATTTTGTTGTTCAAAAAAATAATTGCTTTATTTTCGTACCAGTCAGAATTAAGATTATTTTAAAACATAATTTTTTGTATTTCTGACAAAATTTGGTACGCTATAAGAGCAGTTATATTTGCCCAATTCACACAGTCTCTGTTGAATCGAACATTTTTTAATCAATTTGTTTTTGCTTTCAAAAGTTTTGTTTGAAAAATATTTACGACATACATTTATACAACTATTCAGCAGAGGTTGTGAATTGGGTAATTATGAACTAGTTTTCTTAATTCATAAAAATAATTATAGGAAAAAATATAAAATTTTTTGAGTGTAATTATTAATAACAAAGAAACGCAAGAAAAATATGGTAAATTATTTTTATTTTCAAACGATTTTTGGGTTTAAATAAATTAAAAAAAAAAAAAAACTACGGAAAGCATAAATTGAAATCATAGAACTTACAATAAAATAATATTTTTTGTTTTTTGTCTTAAAATATGTATTTTAAGGTCTTTGTATATATTAACAGGCTTATTCAAAAAAGAAATAGGTTATTATAACATTTCCTTATGGCAATTTTTACAGTTAAAATTAGCCACTCCTTACTTAAGCACTTTTTATTTAATTTGAATACGACTGAAAATTTTTTATTCTAACATAAAATATTTATTAGAAAAAAAAAATATATATATATACAGAAAAAATTAGTATCGTCTTTTTTACAATTAACTCAGTTGTTTAATTTTGCATCAAAATTTAATAAATATGTTCAAGAAAAAATAAAATAAAAAATAAATTTTGTATGATATTTTTCCCTATACACAATTTTAATTTATTCAATCATCTACTTGATTGATTTAATTAATTTATTAATTGGGAATTTTTTTCTGTTTTGTATTTTTTATAGTTTATAGTAATTGATATAATCATTTTGGTGAGAGGTGCAAATTTAAACAAGTTTATAATCGAATGAATTATTTTCATATATATTTGTTAATTGATGACTTTTTTCTGTGTATATATATTTTAAAATACATATTAAAACAATAAATGATATAATGCGTACCCAGCAAAAAAGGTTTTAGGTTTTCAGTATAATTTCTTGAAACTATAAAAAATCCTTCAATTATTTTACTGAAATTGGTAACAGTTTTTATTTTTTTCATTTCACCAAAAATTCTTTGGTAAGTAAAGTTCTCGCTGGTGTATTGTAGCTTTAGGATTCGATAATCCTGCTAAAATACTCTGTAAATTTACTCATTACATTGTAAATTATTATAATATTGCAGTAAATATTTCTCTATAAAATAAAATTAAATTACAATAAAAAAAAAATATTTGTTTTTTACATTTGGAATAAGCTTTTTTTAAGAAAGACAAATAAATGTGGAATTTAACAAAAATAAATTTTATATTAAAAAAATAAAAATAAAAAACATTCCTTTATTTTACCAAATTACTATTCAGTTTTAGCACTCGTTCAGCTTTCACATTTTCTATATTTTTATCTTTCTCCACTCGCCCTTAATGATCAATCATTTCTTTATCTTACACTTTATTCGATTTTCTTTTTTAGTTTATTTTTCAATAGACCAGGCACCAGCGATAAACAAGCGCACAGCGTTAAAACACCCATTGATGTCCATGAGAAAGCATCACTCGAACTAGTCATTTTTTGTAAAGTTTTGCCCGCTTGTATGGCCAAGACAGATGGTGGTGCAACTCCACAAAATGTTCCAAATGCAAATGTAAACATAGGTACTCCAATGACAGGTGATGCCAAATTGATAAACCAATTTGGTAAAATTGGTGTCATACGCAGGAACAACATATAGTTAAATAGACTATCACGATGTTTATCAACATGTTTTGACCATTCACTGATTTTTTTCGGCCAAAAGTGTCGTATCAATCGACGTCCCACTAAATTTGAAAGACAATAGCATAAAGTTGCCCCCAGTGATGAACAGAAACATATTAGGAATAGGGCAATTGGAAAACGATACAAAAATCCAAGTAAAATGGAAAGAAATAAAGATCCTGGAATGGCAAAAGTTTGTAGGCTGAAAAAGAATTTAAAATGGGTTAAGGAAATCCATTTTGATGTTAAAAAAAAAAGTTTATATGAAAATTAACATACAAAATTTCTTAAAATGTTTGTAAATGTTGGTACATTTGTGAAAAAGTTTGCATATTCTAACAATTTTAAATTAAATATTTGAATTAAAGGCTTTCATTCAAAATAAAAGTGTATGACTGTAAATGTTTACATTGTTAATTTTATATCATGCGAAAATATAACTAGGTAACTTATATACTTAGACAAATTTAAAAAAAAAAAAAATATTTAAACATATGTACGTACAGTACCGTGCAGAACATAAGCTACAAAATAGAGGTTACTCTAATTTTGAAAAATATGTTATTATTGTTTCATAAAAAACGATAACAAAATTTATTTATTAGTTCAAAATCTAGAGTTGACCAATAGTAACTTTGTTCATATTTCAACAAATACAAAAGTTAAACATCTCATACCTTTCAAAATTGTAAACACTTTTAATGTTATAAATAGTGAAAACATTCAAAATATGTTTTCTGTAATGCGTATTGGAAATTATATTTGTAAAATTGTAAAAACGTTTAGCACAGTTTTTTGAAAAATAAAAAAATTATTGATTTGTATGAAACATTGGATTTTTATACTTTAATTATAGTTATACGAACAATCAGTATACCGTATTGAGAACTGTATCATTTCTTCCTGTAAAATCTAATCAAGAAAATTTTTCATACATGAGTTCATATAAGTGGAAAATATTAATCTCTTGTTTCATATATGCATGAATATATGTTAATTTGTTTCATGTGTGTGTGAATATATGGTAATATGTTTCATATATGATACATAAATTAAATATATAATCTACATATATTGTAAAATTGTTTAATATATGCACCCATACATTGGAAATATGTAAAATTTATATTTCGTAACAAGTTGAAAATTTTGAAATTATTGAAAAACTTTTTTTTTTGGCAAAAATGTACCAGGCTTGGGATTTTCAATCGCTGTACATTAGGGTAAAAGGGAAATATGTATTTGATTTCGTAAACTAATTTTGTTGTAAAAAATAATTCTCAGGTTATCCAAATTTTGTTGCTTTTGTTATGCAAAGAACTTTATATTTTTAGCTGACTTTACTTTAAAAAAAGTTTTCATTATCAGTGAACTAACTACTGGCATTAAAATTTGTTTATATCCGCAAATAGTAGCATGAACTTTAATCAAAGAAAATGGTTATCATACGATTAAGTATATGTATAATGACCAAAATTATTTATAAAAACATAAACAAAATTTATTATCAAGTAAATAAAGACATAAAATCATAAATACAAATACGTCATACAACATACGAATAGAGTAAAAGAATCGCAAGAAAATAGAATACATACTTTTATTTTTATTTAAACTTTTAAACAAATTTTCCTAATTAAATAAAAATTTTATTTAAGTCATATAATATCATTTCGAGATTCAAAAATTAGACAAAACTATATGAATGTATTTTCTTTGTACAAAATGACAGCCATAAAAATTAGTATTGAAATATTAATTTGTCATGGCAAATTTTATGTTAATTGAAATCTTATATGAAAGTTGCTGTAGAGCGTGTTTTTTTGTATGAGAGTTCGCGTGACGTTATATGTATTGACAATAACATAATATGTGCTTAGAAAGCATAATATATTTGCAAACTAACAAAAAAAAAAAAATACTTTAAAGCATGTCAAGGTTAATTTAATACAATAAAATATTTCATATTACAATAATAAAGTAAATATAATTAAATAATCTTATCAGATTATAAGAATAAAAGAGAATTTTATATTAATATATGACAAATAGTATAGAAAACAGAAGTAAAAATATGCCAACAAACTTTGATAACAATTATATCAAAGTTCTTTTTAGGGAATTCAATATGAAGTAATTAATTAAATTCAAGGTTCTAACAAATGTTATTGAAATAACTTATTAAAAAATTATTAACATTCTAGGAAATTTCAATAAAACCTGTTAAAAATAAAATAAATAAAAAGATTATGTTTTTTTAAAAGGATACAATATATAAGCGACAACCACGCCAAACATGACCTCAAAATAGTACATATCCTTATAACGATCCAATACTTTGGCCAACATTTTTGCATCTTGTATATCACGTGGAATTTTCATGTGTTGTTTTTCAGACCTGTAATAAGAAAAACAATAAATCGTTTAATTACTTACAGTTATAAAATACAAAAAAAAAAGGAGAGTGGGGAAGAGTTCGTATTAGAAAGAGAAAGAGAATATAAGTTTGCGATTATCTTTAAATCTATTAGAGTGTTTTGTGTTTATTTTTCATATAAAGAGGAAATAAACATATCGCATGTTGTTTTATTTATTAAACTTGGAATTTGTTAATAATAAATCACACACTTAAGCATTCAATGTTAATAGAACAGATGCGTAGTTTGTTTTCCCATTTAAGGGAATGTTAATAAAATGTTGTAGGGAAATGGAAGAAAAGGGAATTTAAATAAAATGTAGTTTAATGGAGGACTAGGAACGGTTAGATATATTGTTTTTTTATTATTTTCGGTTCTTTATTTACTTTTGCTAATGTACAAATTTTAATTTATTTTATTTATCTAAAATAATTTAAAAAAGTATATATGAAATAAAATGTTTAATAAGTTTATGATGCTTGCACTATGATCAAATATTAAAGGTATTCACCTCAGAAATTGCAACTTTGCTAGGCCCTTGCAAAGAAAGTTGTGCAAAATTTATTCTATGTGGTTGTTGCTGTGTTTAAAGAAATTGATGCAAATTTTCTACTTTGCAAGGGTCTTGCAAATTTCTGAGGTGAATACTTTTATTATCTAAGTTACCTGCAAACTATTGTTTACAGTTTACCCGTTAGTTAATGAATAATTCAAAAATTCACTTTGAATAATAAACTCAATTTGCAAAAACATTTGTTTACTTATTTTATAATACAACACACTAAATATTTGTTTATACCCTACACCACCATAGGTGGGGAGGGTATTATTTTTATAATGAGGTGATGTATATACGAATTTAATTAAGAAATATTTTACTAAAACTATTACAGAATGAATTATGTAAAGAAACAAATGTAAGTGAAAAAATAAATATCAACAAAATTAGTCCTACCAGAAAATTGTTAAAGAAACAAATTATAATGGTATCCTACGACATATATACATCATTACGATACGACAGAGGTTGTGAATTGTGTCGTAAAGGAGAGTTTCCTGAATCAAACATAAAGTTCTTAATAAAAGGATTTTTAAGAAAAAAAAAAAAAAAAAACATTTTATGCATGCATAAAGTAAATATGTAATTGACATTATGTGTGATAATATTTTTATGATCACACTCCTAATGATATATTGTGTTATCGCTGAAATGTTTAAAATTATATGTACATACATATGTATGTATTTACCAAATCTGTCTGATTAAGTTCCGCTTAAGTGAACTTTGTACATTTAACATTTTAATATAAAGTAATGTTTAGAATTGTTTTTAGTTTAGAATACAGTGGCGAACAAAACTAAAGCACGGATAACCATTTATTAAAAAATCATATCCATATCGTTATTAATACGTGTTATAAAATGAAGTGTTTGTTTGTGGCGCAATCACGCCTAAACCGTTGAACTAATTTTAACGAAATTTTAAATAAAGATGAACTTTAGGAACTTTTTTCTTGCATTTCAAACTTTATTTAATTTTTTGAAAAAATAATAAGGGGCAAAGTTGCTTTTTAACGTTTTCTATATTTTTTTATTAACCTTTTAGATCCCATCCCAAAATATACATAAATGGAAATGCCGATTATTTTATCGAAGCAAATCATAAAGTAAATATAATAATGAAATGTTTAGACCTAATTCAGCGGCGGCTAAATTTTCATCTGGGATTTAGTAAATACTACATTGTGCCGCCCGGGCGCTCCCCATCTACAAAAAACTTAAAGTAGTTGAAATAGAAGTAAGGATTTAAATTTTAATGGCGGAGGTACATAACCAAAATGCCAGGGTATTCCATGTTGGACCAATTGGATTCCTAGTCGACCTATATCTTCATATAGGAAGCTGGAACGCTTGGATCATTTAGTATAATCTTGAGTTTAAATGGTCTCCACCAGGGTATATCAAATTAAAAACACGCGGTAAATATAAACGACGCATAACTTCTATAGTTATGCGTGGTAGGTAATACACTGCACCGGCGCAAGCGAAACGCAAAATTCTCGAAGGCCGAACAACAAAAACCCGCCTGACTAGAGCTGTGCCAAAATGAACTAAATTGCACTAAATAGCTCAAGTCAATATGATAGTTGCACTCTTACAACAGCTGTTTTAAAATACAATAACAATACGCAGTAACTTATAAGTGTTAAACAAATGCTTTGTTGCTTTTGTAGTTGTTGAAAAAGGTGCTACCATTTGTTTGACTAATCTTACTTAAAACGTGAATTAAGGCCGGGTTAGTTGGTTGTTTATGTGTTGTTGATGTCCCGTTTATTTACGGGAAGAATTTTGTGCAATTATCCAAAATTAATAACGTGACATATGTTTTAGACATTTATTAGCAAAAACACAGAGTTACCATAAATTATTTACTAGAAAAAGCCTAAAAATGCAACTCTGATTGAAATTAAACAAGCCAAATATTTATCTATTTAATTGTTTGTGTATTTAATTATTTTTGTTTATTTATTTCTTTGTTTATTTAGTGGTTTTTCCTTTTTATTTCGTTAAGTATTTGTTTATTTGTAAGAAAAAAGTGATTGTTTGGCAACACTGCTAACAACTGTCACGGAACAACGCAAGAAAATTCTGTTTTCAACAGAATCAGACATCACATCAACGTCAAGTTTCAATAATTGTTATCATTACAAGCAATGTAAACGATCAGCTGTTTCCATCGCGGGAGGAAACGTCACATAAACAACCAACTAATTCACGCTCAACCCAGAGCTACTTTACGACTGACTTTTATACGTTCTACTATTCTAATAAATTTATCATATGCATTCACATGGCGGCGACGCGAAGCCGGTAAATTCTAGTGGAAGGCCATCAGCTGATCATGTTTTCACGCGGTCCATATAAAAAAAGTTGAAAAAATTCAACTTTGACGCGTTGCCGCGTGTAACAGCATTGCCATATTAAATTTATGACAGTGTTCTAAAATTTTTATTTCTCACTTTATTGTAAACAATTGATTAATTTTTAAGCTGGTAATAATGCTTCCGCCCGTTGCCGCGTGACGCGTACATTGGCCTTCCACTATTCAATAAAAAATAGATTTTAGTAAAAATTTTTATTTTTGGTGAAATTTTTTTTTTTTTTTTTTTTTTGTTTAAAAATCTAATTTTAAGTGAAAATTTTTATTTTTGGTGAAAAATGTAATTTTAATGAAAATTTGTATTTTTGGTGAAAAATCTAATTTTTAATGAAAATTTTTATTTTTGAGAAAATTTTGACTAAGAGAAAATTTGGATTTTTAGTAAAAATTTGTATTTTTGGCAAACATTTTGGTAAAAAACAAAAAAAAAAAATGAATGTGCTTCGATGCTTGGTAGTAGTGCATAGTTGTATTTGATATATTTTTTCTTTAATTTTAAATAATTTAACTGCTTACATTTTCTATTTTTGTTTTTATATTTATACTTATTTCTTTTTTTATAGTTAATTTATTGCAAGAATTAGTTTTCCATGTAGTGAATTAATACCTTTTATTTAATTTTGTAATTTAACTTATTTAATTTTTGTTGATCTCATATTCTTATGATTAGCTGTTTGCAATATGTAAAAATGTTCCTTATTAAAAAGTTTTTGATAAAGTATTCAGGTTCTTTATTTTATCTTCTTTGGTTCCCCAGTTTAGTTTTTTACTTTTTCTATGATGGCTAGTGGCCTGCATGACAGTCCTAATTTCAGTAGTGATTCTTATTTACGAAATTATTTGCAACCACATTCACATAATTTGAATGCTGCTCATCTTAACTGTCAAAGCATTAAACCATCTGGTAATTATTCTAAAATTGATGAGATAAGATCTATTGTTAATAATACTTTTTTGGATGTTTTTGCAGTTACTGAGACCTGGCTAAAACCATACATTTCTAGTCGATCTGTTGAGATTCCTGGTTATAGGTTTTGTAGGAATGATCGCATTGGTTCAAGAGGTGGTGGTGTTGGTATTTACGTTTCAGAGAACATTAAGTATAAGAAGGTCTTTCAGGTTTCGGATTTAAGCATATGTGAGTCTTTATTTGTTGAACTCTGCTTCAACGATGTTATCTTTCTATTTGGAGTAGTATATTTACCTCATGGTGATATTATATCTTTTGAAAATTCTCATTATAACTTTCTTTCTACTTACTCTAATATTATCATTGTTGGCGATTTTAATTGCAACATGTTTGATGTTGTTAAATCTAGTTCTATGCGTTCGCTTTCTTTAAGATTGAATTTGTCAATTCTACACAATTCTTTACCTTCACATTTTGATGTGGCTCATTCTTCTTCTTCACTAATTGATTTTTGGTTAGTTAGTGATATTTCGTTTGTTTGCCTATCTAATCAAACTCATTGCCCTTCCATATCGCATCATGCATTAATATTTTCTTCCTTCTTAATTCCGGCTGTGCAAACTGAGCAATATGTAGAATATCGTGACTTTAACTCCATTGACTGGGATGGTATTTTTTCGTGTTTGGCTGACTATGATTTTTCACTGTTTTATTCTAATAATGCTGATTATCAATGCTCTATAATTTGTTCACTTTTCGACTTGCTTTTTACTTATGTTCCTATTGTCAGGAAGAGAATTCGTTATGAAGATAATGGCTGGATGAATTCCAGAGAAATTGTATATGCTAGATCCCTTAGGGATTTATCTTACCGTGCGTTTATGTTAGATCGTTCAAATCATAATTGGAGAATTTTTTGTCGTCTACGTAATAGGGCTAAAAATGTTATACGGAGAGTTAAGAGAAGGCATTTTTCCAAAATTTTTCAAGGTTTAGATTCATCTAGTATATGGAAAATACTCAAACGTGGCGGTTGCACTGGTGGCGATTTATCTTCACTTGATATTGATGTTAATGTGTTAAATGATTTTTTTGTATCGGGTGGCTCTTCATCTAATGTAGACAATGTCAACTTTGATGACTTTAATGATCTTGGTTTTTCATTTCGTTGTATTAGTGAGTGTGAGTTGTATGAAGCTGTAAATAAAGTTAAATCTGGATCGGTTGGAATTGATAATATTTCTATCAAATTTATAAAATTGATGTATCCTTTTATCTCTGAATATATTTTAAATTTTGTGAACACCATTCTTACAACTTCTACATTCCCTTCATGTTGGAAGGTGGCTAAAGTTGTTCCCATCCCTAAGTCAAGAGTGGTTCATGGAGTTGAGGATCTGCGTCCTATTTCTATTCTCCCAGCGTTATCTAAGATTGTTGAGCATATTATCAAAGATCAAATGATCGAAGCAGTTTCTTCTAATATTTATGAAAATCAATATGCCTATCGGAGGGGTTTTAGCACTACTGGATTACTTCTTACTCTGACTGATGATATTAGGCGTAGTGTCAATGATGGTAATATTAGCGTACTAATTTCTCTTGATCTCTCGAAAGCGTTCAACACAATTGACCATTATAAGTTAATTAAAAAGCTTGAAAATGAGTTTAATTTTTCGAGATCTGCATGTAAGCTTGTATTTTCTTATTTGGTTGGTAGAAGCCAATTTGTTATGTTAAATGGATTCAATTCTGATTTACGATCACTTTCTTCTGGAGTCCCACAGGGTTCGGTGTTAGGGCCACTTCTGTTTATGTTGTATATTAACAGTTTTCCACTCTTAATCAACTCTGCAATGTGCGAAATGTTATTATTTGCTGATGATGTTTACCTCTTGTTTAAAGGTTGTTTTGATTTTAAAGATGTGTTAGTTAACAATATAAACTACTGTTTAGAACGAGTTCTAGAATGGACATCTTGTAATGCTCTTACAATTAATCCTGCTAAGACAAAGGGCATCATGTTTGGCCCTACGAATCGTTTTATTCTGGATTTGAATGTGTTTTTAGGTGATGTTCGAATTGATTTTGTGAGCAACTTAAAATGTTTAGGTGTTATATTAGATAATAGACTAACTTTTAATTCTCACATTGATATGCTAAGTTCTAGGCTTTTTGGTGTATTGCGTAGAATTAATTCAGTCAACCTATTTCTGCCGCTTCATGTTAGGATTCGTATATCGTGGGCTCTCTTGATGTCACATATCTTATACGGATTCGAAGTTTATTCTGGTACATGTGCAGTCCATATGAAGAAAATTAATTATTTGATTAATGTCGTTGTACGTTTTGTCTACAATATCCGTCGTCGTGAGCATATTTCCCAACATTTCATTCGCTTTTTCGGCTATACCTTCAAATATTTAGTTATATACCGAAATTTGTTATTTTTCTATAGAATCATTAGAAATTGTAAACCTGTTACTTTATATAGAAACTTTGAGTTCTCGCGATCGACTAGAAATCCTCAGATTTATATTCAGAGAATAAATTCTTCATTTTTTGAAAGGTCTTTTGTGGTAAGGATTGCACGTTGGTGGAATTTATTACCTTTTTCTTTGAGGATTTTTTCACACTCCAATAATGTTTTTAGACTAAAACTCCTACAATTATTTACTAGTCAATTTTAACAAATTTATTTATTTTACTCTTTCTCTAATTCTTCTACTAGCTTTGCTATTTTTACACTTATTTTTAAAAATTTTTTTTTTTTTTAGCTTCTTTTTATGATAGTAAAGCTAGTAAGGGATTTGGGTTGATGAAGTTAATATAATATTCCTTTTTTGCTTTACATGAGTTGATTTCTTATTTCCTAATTAAAGTCGCTACTGAGTAGGACTATTTTTTATTTTTTATTATTATTGTTTTTTAACTGTTTTTTATGGCTGGGGAGCCAATGAACCAATGAACTAATTTATTAGATTTAATTTAAATGAATTTGGTATATTATAAATATATTAATATTTCTCAGGTATTAATATTTCTGTTATGTAATATTTTTATTTTGGCCACGAAGGCTTTGTATTACATATTTTGTAAATAAATAAATAAATAAATAAATAATAAAAAATTAAGAATTCAACAAGAATTTTTTAAACAATGTTCATAAACATATTTAAATTTAAATTTCCATATACATTTTTTTTTTTTTTCAAAAATATTAAATAATCTTTTATTATAAATAACATAAAACACAATAACTCAAATAATAAATATATTTCGTGAATTGGGTAAATTAATTCATATGTATACATATAACAGCTATAGCTGCTACGCATCTGTTAATCTCTTATTTAACGTAACATTTTTCTGTTTAGCTGGTCTTTTTTCTGTATTTAATTGTAAATTGTGCCAGTAAAGTGTGTTTTTTTATATTATAATACTAGACAAATAATAAAAACAAAAAATCATACAATCATTTAAAGTACACGTATGGTGTGATTCAATAATAAAAACACAATTCACAAAAACATTCAAAACAAATTTCATAATTCTGTTATAAAAAACAAAAACCTTTTATTTATATAAAACGTACGAAAAAAATATTGAGTATATTTGTACAGGTGTATCATTACTATTTACTATTCTTTACTATTTATAAACTGTAAAAAAACAAACTTCTATTTGAATTTAAAAATTTAAAAACGCAAAAAGAAAATTTAAAAAAATTTAATTGAATAAATATTTCATATTTTTTTTACAAATCGTAACAGATATAATAAAAATATATCTCATTTAGAAAGTCGTTGTGCTCATATAAAGATGATCATGATTTTTACCTATTAAATACATATGTATGTATGTATTTTTGTACAGGGCGTTTTATATAGGGATGTTAATCGGTATTATATTAAAATTGGTATTTTATAAATTTTTAGTTTTTATCTACAGAAATCTAAGATTTCTTTTCAATGGTTTCAAAGTAAAAATTCTATCATTTGAATTGAAAGCCTTTTGTTTATGTAAAAACATTAATAAGTATTTGCCCAGTTTAATCTATTTTTTTATGCTGTTTTTATTATTTTTAATAAACAATTTCTGTAATATTTGGCTAAAGTTTCTTTTGTTTATGTATGTAAAAACATTAATAAGTATTTGCCCAGTTTAATCTATTTTTTTATGCTGTTTTCATTATTTTTAATAAACAATTTCTGTAATATTTGGCTAAAGTTTCTTAATAAATTCGTTTCTTTTATCATTACGATGACTTTTGCTTTTTATTTTTTGTTTCAATTATTTTTTTTATTTCCCACTATTGTTTGACAAAGA
This sequence comes from Protophormia terraenovae, assembly GCA_951394005.1. Taxonomy (NCBI): domain Eukaryota; kingdom Metazoa; phylum Arthropoda; class Insecta; order Diptera; family Calliphoridae; genus Protophormia; species Protophormia terraenovae. The sequence continues at coordinate 131,023,246 of OX596076.1, forward strand.
GACAAGTTGGCATTTTAAGAATGCTTAAATAATGTGCATTTTGTTGCCAATAGCAACAGACGATCTTAGAAAACTTTTATTATCGACGTCGAGACGTTGTTCGCAGTAGACGGTTAAATAGATGCAATTCAAATAAGGAAGGGGAAAAGAGAAAGAGAGAAAAAAACTGTTGTGGAAATCGTATTTATGAGAATTTTTTCATTTTCACATTGAACTTGAGAAAACGTACGATTTTCTGGTTTCGTTATTGTTGTTTTTGTAATTTGCACTTGATTACAATAGGTGAAAATTAAAGTGACCAGATTTATTTCCACATTCTAGAAGATGTAATTGTAAAGACTGATTTTTAACTAATTACTCGCTGTTACAAAATAGCACTTTTTATTTACACTCGGAAAACGATTTAATGTATGTAGACCTTCTTAAAGACGCACAAAACAGTTTTAAACAATTTCGAAATACCGTCTTTATTTTTAGGTATGGCGGATTAAGACGGAATTATATAAAACAATCAATGGTTACTTTTGTAATCTAAAAAATTTTGTATTTTTTTACATACTATTTTGAATACCACTCATACTGCTGTCTTCTTAAAAAATTAAAAAAAATATCTGCTTAATTATTCGTTATGACAGATGAACAAACAAATGTGGAAAATTTCATTTTGTATATTTAATTTTTTTTTAAGTATTAAGATATCTTAACAATGTGGCAAAAGGTATGAAAGTGTTTCGGTATTTTTTTGACTTTTTCCAACTCTCAGAGTTTTCGATTTTATACGACATGTGTTACAAAAATATGAAGAACACAGTCGAATATATTGATAAATTAACAGACAATCTATGCATCGAAAGTGCAATACAATTTCCAACAGTATACCCTTGAAATAAAATAAATTTGTCCGCTTTTTCCAGTTATTTTCGATTTAAATTCGATTGTTCGATTATTAGGAAGTCGACTTAAAGAACCCCCATTCCTTTTTCCGACTTAAAGGTTTATGTTTGACAGATTTGGCCATTAAAACGCCAAAAGATAACAACTAAAGTTACCAAAATCTTTTTTTCTATTCGCCCAATAGTTTTGTAGTTATTAAAAAAATTAGGGGCCAAAAAAAAAAAAAAAAAAAAATTACTCAAAAATGCTTCAAAATTATACATATTTTTTAACGATACCGTTGGGCTATTTTAGTCGCCAATTGTCCCTGGCCTTCTTTTAAGACTTTGTACTAAAAGAGAAATTTTTTTGAAATATCTCGACCCATTATATATTCATTCACTATACAGTAATGTCGATAGGTGTCAAATGAATGTTAATGCAGGAAAAATCTTCTATAGAAAGTATTAAAACTTTTGCAAAAATAATAAAAATTATAAATTATTTTGTTATTTATTAAATTAAATTTAGTAGATTTTCTTAAAATACAAAAATTTTTAGTTTATATCAAATAAACACATTTAAGGAGTTTTTTTGGTATTAAAGCTGTTGGCCCATTTAAAAAAAAAAAAAAAAAAAAAAAAAAAATAGTTTCTACTTTTTATTCTTCTGTCTTTCAAATTCGTGTGAACTTGTCAATATAAAAGTATAAATTTATTTGGTCACCTTCAGATATTTTTTTCGCTGATTTACACAGGGATTTATTAAAGTATTAACGTGTGTATATGTATGTATATATAAGTATTAAAGTATTAAATTTCGCCCTATATCAGTTATCGCGTATAAGAAGTATTTATAATATGACGACTGACTACAAATGACATGGATACCAAACAAAATAAAGTACTCACATACATAATAAATACAATTATTTATAGGTATTGGAAACTTACTCATCCAATTGGGGAAATATCATATAGACGTAAAATATTGCTGCTAATGATGTTATAAAAATTCCAGCTAAAATGAAAAGAGATTTTTTTGTAGCTGAGCGTTCAGCAGCAGACATGGGTTGTTTTTTATGAATCGGAGGTTTTTCATGCTGCTGCTGTTGTTGGTTCTGTTGCTGATCCTGTTGTTGTAATTGTTGTTGTTGTTGTTGTCGACGTTTTTGTTGAACAAACGATGACGGCAATGTTGTTGATGATGATGACATTGTTTCAGATGACGATAAAGACGAAGTTAAAAGCGTATTATTGTAATTTACATTAAGTTCTTTTTCGCTTAAATCTACAATAATAACAATAAAATATACAAACGTATAAGGGCGAAAAAGAAACAAAGAAGGGGAAAAACAAATTTATAATTATTTAAATACACACAAAAATAATTCTGTTATGTACAATTTTTTTTTTTTTTATTTATTTAAATCTCAAGGGGATTTACCTACTATACCCGCCGATTCTGCCAGCAAAGGAGTTGTCTCAAATTCCATATTTTTTTAAACTACTATTGTTTGTTGTATTTTTATTTCTTTGTTTAATTTACCAATGCAAACAAATTCACTTGCTTTACATACACATGTATATTATTTTTTATATTCTATTAGTTTTTTTTACACTGTTATGATTAGATATTTTAAACTTCCGTGTTTGAATCACTTAAGTATTTTTAAACTTGCCTTTAATTAGATTTATTTTTTTATAATTATTTAATTAAATTTTTCAATCGCAAAAGAATGAAGAATTAATCAATACGCCAAAAAAAGGGAAGCTTTATTGTTGTTGTATTTGTGTTTTCCTTTTGAATTATTTTTTATCTTGTTATTTTTGTTGTTGTTGCTAACGCTTTGTTCTAGCGTGTTTATTTGTTTAATATTACAGCAAAAGCAACATACGATCTTTTCCACAATTTTAATTGGGTTTTTATTATCTTTTATTACACATTTGCGAAATCATGTAAATGATTTCTTCAATGTTATTTTTTTAAATTTTTCCAATTAAATCGTATTTTTTAGATTTAACAAATTTACTAAAACAAGCGAACGGTGTAATTGTTGAAAAAAGACTGACGTTTGTTGAAAAACCAAACAGTGTTGCCACATTATGTGTTACTACCATATCATATTTTTTGGTACTGTGTTTTTACATACTGTCTCCACGTAGATATAATATGTAAGATAACGCCGCCAGAAGAGAGTAAACATTTTGTTTATATTATGTTATTAAATCTTAACTTTGAGTCTACATTAGAAAAATTTTTATCAAGACAAACGTCAAAATTTTATCAAGATAAAGATTTGTCTAATGTAGACTGAATTTGTCAGTGTTATTGCAGCGTTAAAAGAAAATTGTCAGCGCTCGAGCTCTGACAACTTTGTCTTGATAATGCTTAGTAAAAGACGCCATCTTGATTGTTGTTGGTACTTTTTGCATGGCTTATTCTGACATACGTTTTCCCCTATAATTGACAGAGATAAAAAATTATCTGCAACTCAAACAAAAATTTGAGGTTTGTCTTGATAGAAATTTCTCTAATATAGACTCAACGTAAACAAGAGGTAAATGTATTCTAATAAATCTCATAATATTTAATTCAGTCACAGAGTAAACAAGTACTTTTTATTTAAGAAATTCGAAATTTTTAGCACAATTTTAATGAAAATATGTTTTTGAATGTAGAATAACCATTAAAATAAAACAATTTTACAAAAAACATTGTGAGAGAAAAAAAACCTAATTCATACAACAACAAAAATGAGTAAATTTCTTGAAAATTTAGTATAGTGTGGCTCTCACATAAACTTCTAGTTCTATGATATGGGTTTTAAGTACTTTTAAAAATAAACATTCACACAAACAAACTTTCGTATATGTGTATTTTTTTGAGAGTAAATCTTATAAGATAGTTGTGTAGAAAAATCTTATCACAACAGTATCATAATATTTCTTATAATACTAATATTTTAGTCTACACGTGAGATAATTCTCTCAGAGAGCGGATTTGACACTCTTTGTTATTACATATTATGATATAAAAAAATCATGTGTAGACCCATAGTATAATAATAAAGTACTCGCACATCTACAAAAACAACAATTGCTTGTATTTTGTTAGTGTAAAACATAGTAAAATAATAAAGTACTCACACATCTACAAAAACAAAAATTGCTTGTATTTTGTTAGTGTAAAACTACTGCCCACAATGTCAGAATGCTTTGAACGGAAAAATGAGAGAACGAAAGAGAGCAAGAGAAAAAAACTCAAAAAATATTTTACATGTGAATACAAAAACAATTTGACAGTACCGCCATAGTAAAATAATAAAGTACTCGCACATCTACAAAAACAAAAATTGCTTGTATTTTGTTAGTGTAAAACTACTGCCCACAATGTCAGAATGCTTTGAACGGAAAAATGAGAGAACGAAAGAGAGCAAGAGAAAAAAACTCAAAAAATATTTTACATGTGAATACAAAAACAATTTGACAGTACCGCGAGGTTTTCCAATGAAAAAATTGTAAAACAGCTGGTCTTACGAGTATACTTTATTATTATACTATGGTATACTCATAAGAATAGCTGTTTTACAATTTTTTCATTGACATACCTCGCGGAACTGTCAAATTGTTTTTGTATTCCTATGCCATAGTATAATTATAAAGTATACTCGTAAGAACAGCTGTTATATAAATACTTTTACTAAGATACATTTTAGTTTTAATTAATTCTATTGTTTCATGTGAAGTTTAACTACAACTATTTTCTCTATTTTCAGCAAAGTAAATTTTTCTTTATAAAAAAAAGTTTATTTAGTTTTAAATTAAGTAAAAAAAAAAAAAATAATAATAAGAAGCAAAGTAGAAAAATTGATGATTATTTTTTTTTTTTTTTAACAATTGTTATTTTTATTATAATTTTAATATTAATTAAAAGTTACATTTATATATCTAAATATATATAAAATTTATATATTTTTAATATATATTCAAATTAATGGATTATTACTAAACCAAAAATGTAAGAGAAAAAATAATAGAATTCTAAGATTATAAATTTTTCAAAATTTAATTAATTAGTGTAATGTAAATATAAAAAGGGCAACTAAGAATCAAACTACATACATACATACGTATTTATATAAAAAATTTATAATAATTAAAGAAGTAAATTATAGAAGTATAAATGTTGTTTGCTTATTACCCTTATTACATTCAAACATTTATCATTAAAAAAAAAAAAAATTACTTAATAACCCAGTTATAAAGCTTTTTAGAAATTTTGTAGGAAAATTGTAAAATATTTGTGGAAATATTCAGGTATGTCACAGAACTCAAATTCATACGAAAGTGAAATTGAAATCGTATTTAGCTTCTCCAGAAAACGAAAAAATGAAAATATTTTTCGTTTTCAATCCACATAAAAATAGTAAAGTGGAATTGACTTTAAAAATTTATTTTTGAAAAAAGAATTTTTTATATATTTCGAATTTATGAAAACGTATTTGAGCTGAAGAAGCAAATTGAAAACGTTACGAATTCAATCATACGAAAATTTTCACTTCCGAAAAATTTCTATGACATACCTGATTAATCTTTAAGAGAAAAATAATTAATATAGGAAAAATTATATATTCAATATAAAAGTAATTTATTTTTTATTTAATTTTTTTTTCTAAATATTTTATAAGCTGTAAAGTTAAAAAGAAAATAAATTTTTTTATGTATAAAAAGCGACATTGATCGAAAATAACAACACACTCTCTCGCACTTTAAAACATCATCATCTCATATACCCAATCACACAATAATTAAAAGGAAAAAAGCAAAATTAAAGGATAATCACTTTTATCATCGAATAAAACCAAAACACAACGACAATGATTAATAATCTTATTCCATTCTCTCCGATATCACAATATTAACTTGGGGAAATTGGGCGGGATTTTGTTCGGTCACAGCTAATTGAGCTAAACGTTGATTGAGTTCCTCGTGAGAATTAAATGAACCAGGAGTTACGAGACATAAACTGTCACCGAAATATTCGCCATACGGTGTACATAAACGCCAAACGACTGGTTCGTTAGTACATAAATCGGCTACAACTTCACAAGTATCACCGGGTCGTACAGTAGGCACCTCGATGCGACGTGTTTGACTGTTTGACATTAAGTAACAACCATTTGGCCATGACTCGGAGCCATTATTTTGCAAACGCCATGCCATCTGTTGATTATTCGGTTGTGTTTGTTGGACTATTTTCATTGATGGCAATGTTTGACCATTACAAAAGTCTAAATAGCAACCAACAGCCGTTTGAAGATTCCTGTAAAAAGAGCAAACACACATTAATTTTTTTAACTGAAATTTTTAAGATGTATGAATTATTTGTAAGGAAATAAAAATAATGTAGGAAAAAAAGGTTTTTACCATGATCGAATTTATAGAAGGTAGAATCATTTGGGAGAGTTGTCTGTAGTTATATTATGGTGTTTACAATGAATAAACAGCTATATTTTTTAAACTACGAGGTACTCAATCAAAATTCGTAATATTAAAAAACTCACAAAGTTTTTAAAATTTTAAAAAGCAACATTTACATTTAAGAATTTTTAATATCATTATCGGGTTTTTATCGTCGAAATAATACATCATTACAACTTTATTTGATTTGTTGCAACAAAAATCCGACGGAAAAATCTTTAATGTTTATGTAAAATACGGTTCAAAATGGGTTTTGTAATTTAAGAATTTTTATATATATATATATATATATATATATATATATATATATATATATATATATATATATATATATATATATATATATATATATATATATATATATATATATATATATATATATATATATATATAAATATTCGCGTACAGTTTAAGTTTCAGCAAAAATCCATTTGTGTTTTACCAAAAAAAAAAAAAAATATATATATATTTATATATATATAAATATACTGTACGCGAATATTTATATATACATATATTAAAAAAAAAAAAAAAAAAAAAAAAAATATATATAAGGATCAGCTAATTTGCGCCGTCTTTAAAAAAAAAGAAATTATTTTTGTAAATTTATGACTTATCGCGTATTTTAATTCTGTTTTTGTTAAATTGACCTGTCTATATACAAAATTGTTCCAAAGCCGTGGTTCACACCCAGCAATTTATCTTGCCGCAATTCTGACTTCGTAGTCGAGATAGGTAAAGAATAAATTGCTGTGTGTGAACCCCGGCTAATAAACTTTTCAAGTAATAAAATAAACTTTATAGTAATATTTATAAGTATTTAAATTGTGTATTTATGTAACTATTTACAATTACTTTATTAATAAAATACATATATTAAATAAAAAATAAATTACTGTTTTCTTATTAATATAGATAAAATGAACAAACAAAATACTAAGGTTTATGTATATAAATTTACTTTCCTATAAAGGGTAATTTTCCAAAAAGTTTAAGTAGTTCTACCAAAAATTTTAGGTCATTTTTCGAACATAGAAATCACCTAAAATTATTAATTATATTACCTAAGAAACTTTGTAAATGCCATTCTACCCTTGTACTTAGTTATTTTTATACCAAGTTTTGATTTTTTTTTTGTGATTGATTAATTGTGAAATAATCGTGAAAATTAATAAGTTTGATCATAAATTAAACTAAAGAAAAACACACATTTAATCATTTCTAAAAAGTTTTTTATTATTTATTTATTTATTCATTTATTCAAGTAATATAAAGCCTTCAAGTCCAAAAATCACATATTACTTAGTAATAACTATGAATGCCTAAGCATACAATGGGTATAAAAACTAAAATTATTTATAATTCTAACGATAATGGTTCCTCAACCACAACGCAAGAAAGAAAAGAAATAAAAGAGCATCTCCTCAAAAAAAGGTCCAAATTAATAGCAACTCTATCTTTAACAAATTATCCTCTTGTAATAAAAATTAACTATTTCCATTACTCTTTATAAATACAGCCACTTGTAACCATAGATTATAACAGATATGAAGCTTAAAAAAAATCTCAATTGAAAAAAAATTACTCAAAAAGGCACACGTACTACAATTGATTTTGTTTTCAATAAAATTTTATACTAACACATTCTTAGACTTAGGTTTTTTTGACAACCGACTTAGGTTTTTGAAAACTGATTGTAACTTAGAATCAGTTAAATTGTTTTCAAAATTATTAATAATTTAAGTGTTTTTTTTTTTTCAAATTAAATTAAAGTCATTATAAACTATAAAGAATCATCGTTGGAACAAATCTTAACATTTTAAGACGAAAAGCATTATTTGAGTGCGAAAAAATGCGCAACTCAATTGGTAAGTGGTTCCAGCAACGAGCAACACGAATTAAAAAAGATCTTTCATAGAAGGAATTAGCAATCCTTGGAATAAAAATCTGAGGATTTCTTGTTGATCGGCTAAAGGTAAAAGGTTTTCAGAAAAGGTAATAGAAAACTAGCTCTCATTGCCTTATAAAAATTAATTAAGCCACGTAACTTAATAAAATCTACAAATGAACAACCCAAAAAACTCTTAAGGCTCATTTACATTGGGGATTTTCCGTGGAAAAAATCGCTGCAACTTTTACGTTTGTAAGCATGAGGTGTAGAGAAGCAAGCGGGGTAAGAAAAGTTGCATGTCGTCGCAAAGAGCCCATTTACATTGGGGATATCCCTTGGAAAAAATCGCTGCAACTTTTACGTTTGTAGGCAAGAGGTGTAGATAAGCAAACGGGGTAAGCAAAGTTGCACGTCGTCGCAAAGCTAAAAATTTCATGAAATTTTTTCAAATTTATTTTAATTTTTTCTGATTTGTTGTTTTTTGTCAAACATTTTTGAAAAAATTTCACAATACAAATTTATATGTGTAAATGCAGAAGGTTTTGAAGCAACTTCAAAACAAAATATCAATAAAAAATGCTGCTATAATCCCCAATGTAAATAGGCTCTTAAAGTATATAGTATTTTAACTCCCGTTAAACGAATATTTTCCACAAACTGAAAAAATATTTTTTTATTTTATTTTTGACATTCCTTTTTTGTATGTTGAAATTTAAATTGAACGAACAATGTTGCTACTTTTGGTATTAAAAATAAAACAGATTTTAAAATAATTTTAAATTATTTTCATATTCATCAACAAAAAGCAAAAAAATGTAATTATATTACTATTTGTGGCTGTAACCCGCATCAAAAGATAAAAATCTGCGAATATAATTGTGATGAATTATATTTAATAATTTGTTAATACTCTTTTGTATGTATGATTATGATGTGTGGTGAAAGTGGTTTCAGCACTAATACATATAAATAAAATTTGACTAACACAATCTTAAAGTTAGGTTTTTTTGACAAGCCTTCTATTCTTAGTATTCTTTGTTTCCACAGAACTTTGCTACCGTTTGGCACACGCTCTAAATTAAAATAATTTGAAATTGTTTGAGATTTTTAAAACAAATAGGAAAATTTGAAATTTCCACAGAACTTTGCTACCATTTGGCACACGCTCTAAATTAAAATAATTTGAGATCTTTAAAACAAATAATTTTAAAAAATATTTTCATTTTATTTAAAGTTTTGTGAAAATTTGTTAACGATTTTGTCAAAATTTTTCACGGGAAAAAGTTTTCATTTGGCACAGCAAAACTATAAAATCTTTTCACCATAGGAAAATTTAAAATTTCCACAGAACTTTGCTATCGTTTGGCACACGCTTGTACTACAATTGTTTTTGTTTTCAATGAAATTTTTTACTAACACATTCTTTTTTTTTTGACAACCGACTGAGGTTTTTAACAACGGAACTTCATATCTACTGTATGCGTAAAAAAAAAACCAGCTCATTCCCTTTTAAATGAAGTCTTGTGAGATGTAGATAAATAGTGATATAAAAAAAGTGATATGCCAAAATTCTTTGGCAATTAGGTAGGAACTGAACTCATTAAAACAATTTGTGAAAATAAATCAGAATAACGTGTTGATTGAATTTTTAAGAAAATATACCAATTTTTACGCGTCAAAATAAAGTAAACAGTTGTACCTTTCTTTTATAAATAGGTCGGTTGAAAAGTGGGAGCAGAAGGTTGAAAAAGTGGAAGCAGACCTTTTATTATTTTTTGGTTTAGGTTTAGGTTTCATGGAAGTACCAAATTATAATCATAAATGTGTTTCTTGCTTTAAAACGAAGTAAAAAAGTGATTGTTTAACGATAGAAAAGCAAACTCGAAAATAATATCAGATTTATAATATCCTTGCGTGAAATTGAAAAATCGTTTAAAGGCATTATTGCAGAGTAATATATAAATATACCAAACATCATACTGCAGATAATTTTCCTCGGGCAAGATGGTCAAATCATTTACAGACACAAAGAAAAAAGCTTAAAAAAAAGCTGAAGAAGTAACGTTAATTTCCGCTTACTTTTTAGAGCCTGTACCATTTTAGGAGCACTACACAAAAATGACTTCCATAGAAGAACACCACGTAAGAACCTTACATATCGTAAGCCAGCCAAACTAAATGTTTGAATTTCGCCCAAAAGTATAAAAATTAATATTAAACATTCCAGGAAAACTGTTTTACTCAATGACGAAAGAAAATTTAAATATTTGGCGCGAAAAATATTGCTATATTTTGTAAATATTTGTAATATTCTGCAGTCCCCAGACTTTAATCCAATCGGGCATCTATTGGAACATCTTGACAAAAAAATTAGCAAAAGTACCATTATTTGCAATGATTAAGGATATTGAAGGATGTAATATAGTCAAATGGAAAACATACAAAGCTTTAAATACAAATTTTTTGCATTCAATTATAATGCTGTTTACTTTTTTTGGCGCGTAAAAAAAGATATTTATTCACAAAAAGTGCATTATTTTTTAATGTGCTGCTGTTTTTAAACTTTTTCTTATGAAATCCATATTTAGTTAGTTACTTAACAAATGTGCATTAATCTTTTCTATATAGCATTTTTAATCTAAATACAAAATAACTTTATTTTTAAGAATACTTGCTGTTTACTTTGTAAGGATGCAGAATAAAACATTCAAAAATATTAATAGAAAACGATTTGTCTGTCTAAGGAGAAATTAGTATTAACCGAAATAATAGGGTCCTTTTCACTTAAATCACGTTTTGGAGAAATTAACGACATGGATTAATCAAAAAATTTAAATGCGGTCATATTATACGTAAACAAATCGTGACAAACAGCTATAAAATTTACAAAAATAATAAATTCGAATAAAGTACGAGTATTCCATATAAAATTAGTAAAAAATATTTTTTGCATTCTCGCGGTATAGTTGTACCTAGAAAACATTTTTATATATTACGAGCTGTTAACCCGCTACTTCGTTAGCGGACATTTTCTTTTAAAAACCATACTATAAAATAAATTTAAAATAGGATTTTCGAAAAGTACAAAAGGCATTTTTGATAGGGTGCCAGTAAAGTACCAATTTTTTACATCTTTAACATTCGAAAGTTAAAAAACTACCAAAGTATTCATATTATTATTTTTTAGTATAGAGGAATGTGACTAATAGAGCTTGAGAATTCTTATTCATAAATAACAATATCTTTTTAATATTAGAATAACGAAAAATAAATATTATAATAACGAAAAAGTATTTCAGAATAAGGAATTAAGAACCACAAAATCACTTTTAAGGATTCGATTCACTTAGGACCTTACATCTTCAATTTTATGTTTCTAGGACGTATATTAAAGAACATTCAAAAAGTATTGTTAGAAGATCGAAAAAGTACCACAAAATCCCTTCTTATGGATACTCACTAAGGGCCACATAACTTTAACTTCATGTTTCTAGGTTAAATATTATAGAATATTAAAAAAAAAACACATGTCCTTAATTTCATGTTTCTAGGTTCATAATTATAGAAAATTCAAAAAGTACCATTAAAAGAACAAAAAAGTAACACAAAGTCCCCTCTTATGGATTCTCATTCACTTAGCATCACATGTCCTTAATATCATGTTTCTAGGTTCATAATTATAGAAAATTCAAAAAGTACCACAAAAACCTCACATGGATTCTTATTCATTTAAGACCACATATATTTAATTTCATGTTTCTGGGTTAAATATTATAGAAAATTCAATAAGTCCCATTAGAAGAACGAAAAAGTACCACAAAGTTCTCTCTTATGGCTATCATTCACTTAGCGAAAAAGTGCCACAAAGTCCCCCCTTGTGAATTCTTTCCATCATCGGACCATGCGTATTTAATTTCATGTTTCTAAGTTGAATATTACAGAAAATGCAAAAAAGTACCAATAGAAGTAGAAAAAAGTACCACAAAGTCCATCCTCTTGAATTCTTACCTACAGGACCATGTATGTTTAAGTACCACAAATTCCACTCCTGTGAATTCTTATCTACATTTTCTTAATTTCATGTTTCTATGTTTAATGTAATTGAAAATTCATTATTAGGTTTGAATAAAATGTAATTTCCCGCCTTTACCCATTTTTTTGGTAATTTTTTTTTTACCCATCGAAGTATTAAAAATTGTATTCCATTAAATTTCTAAATTGTAGTGGTATCCCGTATTAAAATACTCATATGAATATTTCAATAAATATAAAAAATGTTTTATGAAAAAAGTACCAAAAATAGGTACGATTTTTACCCCTTAAATGTTTGAATTTCTAAAAAGTACCAAATTTATATTTCTCATTTTTTGATAAGTTATGAATACGACATAAAGTTTATCTGTATGTTGATTGGTTTGAAAGATACATATGGTGCTAAAAAAGTACCAAAATACAGTTTTTACCCGTTTTCTCGCTAAAACGTTTTTACCCTTTTTACCCCCTAAACATTCGAATTTCCAAAAATCCCGTCGTAGTGGATCTATATGGAGGGAGACCTACCTACGTTCCAAATTTCGTCTCTCTAGCTCCAGCCGTTTGGGCTGTGGGATGATGAATCAGTCAGTCAGTCAGTAACGTTACTCTTTTATATATATAGATAAATGAATAGAAAATAACCAGGTTTTCTTATAATGGGACTATTTCATTAATAGCATGATCCGATTTTCTTACTATGTTGTGTTATGGCCTTATTTAGAGAGAACCACATTTAGCATCATCTTAGAATACTCCTGTTTAGAATTTTTTAGAATTTCTTATGATTTTTTCGCTTTTATGCAGTGAGCATATTTTTTTATTTTATTTTTTAATAAATCATGAGTCTGATATTATAGAATAAAGCACAATATTTAATGATATCTTTTTTACAATCTCAAATAAAAAATACACTTCAATTTAAATAGATCTTCATAATTTAGTAAATTTTATATCGGTTTATTCCGATTTTTTACGTATAAAAGGACCTGAATTTTTATTTTTTCATTAATTTTTGTCTTAAACGCCTTCAAAACGTGATTTAAGTAAAAAGGACTCTATTATTTTGATAAGTACTCAATTCTCTTTAAACAGATGAATGGTTTTATATAATTATTTCCGGAACTTTCATTCAGCATCCTTACTAAAAATTAAGGTAAGGATAAATTAATTTGTTCTTTGATTTATTACGAAAAACATCTTGAATTATATTGCAAAAATTTTAATAATAATTAAGAAATCAATAGAAATTTAAAACCCAACAAATTCAATCATGTAAAATTAAAAAATTCGCGGAAACATACATTTTTAAATAGTGTACGCAGACTTTTGCTATATATTTATAGAACCTTAATTTAAATATTCTTGGAAACTCGCGAATCTATTCATATTTCTAAACTTAATATTTTACTATAATATTGTCAAGGATTTAAACTATTATATAGAGGTGTAAAAAATCAAAATCTTTAAAAATATAATAGAGAAATTACTACAACAATTATTGTTTAATATTTCGTACGCAGATTTATGCTTCCTAGTGTAATATATTTTTATAAAAATATAAATCTATCAGAGATTGAAAGTTAAAAGAAATGCATATTTATGCATGATTTTTGACATATTAATATATAAGAACGCATAAATATTCATTGATTTTTCTTTGCATATCCATGCTATTTTTGCATATTTCTGTGCATATAATCCTATTTTTTCGTGCTTTTTCGAACGCATATTTAAAATTTATAATATATAATTAATTGCCTTACCAATTGCTCATTTCTAAAAAGAATCTAGCCGCATCCTTGTTCATTTGATTATTCATTAGACTATGAAATTGTTCAATTAAATCCTCATGATCTCGTGTACCCAAACAGCTAAACTGTTGCAGTAACAGTGAATCGAAATCAATGTCGGCAGCATTTGAACGAGCCTTGTCGTAGTTCTGTGGTGGTGCTGGTAGTGGTATAGGTCCTCCTAATGGACCATGATGGTGATGTGTTGTTGTTGTGCCGTCAAACTGAAGTCCTTGTTGTTGTTGCTGCTGGGGCCCATAGGCAATTGAGGAGGAATCACATTGCATTTGTTGACCTTGTATTGACGATGCGGATTGCTGTTGTTGTTGTGGTTGACCAGTCTGTTGGGGATCAAATGCATTATCGCTTATATCCATATTGTCTGCAAAGAAATTGGAAATAACCAAACAAAAAATTACACTTTTTTCCCTTTGTCATGAACTTCTTTTGTTTTCATTCAGTGCAAGATCATCACAACAACAAAGCCTAAAATAATTGTACAAAAATTATATTTTTCCTTTTTCCCATCATCTCCATCCAACCTCTATTTTCTATTTTTTTCTTTGTTTTCATTTTTAATTTCTTTTTTTCATCATCCATCTACTTACTAAATTCTTTCAAATTGCCCTTTTTGAGTAAAGTGCTTTTTTCTCTAAGAAGTTTTTATTTAGCCCAACTAACTCACCTTTGTTTTAATGTGGAATTTCGTTGTTAGTTGTGCTATTTGTGTTGTTTATTTAATTTGTTAAAAATTCACTTTATATAAATTTATTTTATAAAATTGCTGGAAAATCTAATTTTTCTCAAGTTGATAAACAACGTAAAATGCAATTTAATAAAAATAAATATGCTGCCAGACTTGTATTTCATCCTCTATAGGGTTTCCAAATCACACATATGTGGAAAATAGAAAAAGTCAAATACGACTGAATTCCAAAAGTCCCCTTCCAGACTTTCCAAAAGTCGCCTCTCTTCCACTCATTCTTCCGCTCACTCTCTTTTCCCGCTCTTTTGCTGTTAAATGGAGTTGCCAGATGGCGGGATTGTGGTAATTGGGAATCCCGAAATGGGAATGTTACATTTTTGTGGGGAAGCATTTTTAGAGGTTGCCAGATGGGGGAATTGTTGAAACATGGGTATTTTCGATAAATTTTTGGGAATTGAGGAGATTTTTAATAAATAAAACTTGTAAATTTGCAAATTTTTATTAAAGTAAAAAAAATTAATGAAATGAAAATAATTATAATATTATATATTAAAAGAGTAACGTGACTGACTGACTGACTGATTCATCATCCCCACAGCCCAAACGGCTGAAGCTAAAGAGACGAAATTTGTAAAGTAGGTAGGTCTCCCTCCATATAGATCCACTAAGACGAGATTTTTGGAAATTCGAATGTTTAGGGGAGATATGAAAAAAGTGAAATACTTATGTTATTTATTTAAAAAATAATCGGACAGGTGTCTGGTACTTTTTTGAAAATCGTCCCTTTTAAGGAGAAAATGGGTAAAAACTGTATTTTGTTGTACTTTTTTGGCACCTATGTATCTTTTAAACCAGTCAACATACAGATAAAATTTATATCGTATTCCTTAACTCATCAAAAAACGAGAAATATAATTTGGTACTTATTTCGAACGTTTAAGGGGTAAAAATCGTAACTGTTTTTGGTACTTTTTTCATAAAACATTTTTTTATATTTATTGAATTCATATGAGTATTTTTTAATTGGGATACACCACTACAATTTAGAAATATTGGAATACAAATTTACATTTTAGGTACGTACCATTTACAAAGTACCTAAGGAGAGTGGGAATTATAATGAATTTTCAAAATTACATTAAACATTAAGAAACATGAAATTAAGAAAATGTAGATAAGAATTCACATGAGTGGAATTTTTATGGTACTAAAATAGGTCCTGGTGTGGGTAAGAATTCAAGAGAATGGACTTTGGTGGGAGTTATAGAAAATTCTTCTTTTTGAATTTTCTATTATTATGAACCTAGAAACATGAAATTAGGGATATGTAGTCTTTAGTTAATGAGAATCCATAAGAGGGGTCTTTCTTTGTGGTACTTTTTTGTTATTTTAATGGTACTTTTTGAATTTTCTATAATATTTAACATAGAAGCATAAAATTGAAGATGATATTTGGTCCTAAATGAATGAGAGTTTTAAAAGGGACTTTGTGGTATTTTTTTGTTCTTCTAATGATACTTTTTCTATAATTATGAATCTAGAAACATGAAATTAAAGATATGTGGCCCTAAGTGAGTAAGAATTCACAGGTGGGACTTTGTGGTGCCTTTTTGTTCTTCTAATTAATATCTTTTTTAATTTTATCTATAGAGTGATTCCATATCAAAACGGACAAAAAACCAACATTTTCGGATTTGAGATCTCCGATTTGAATGAAATTCGCTACAGATATTATGTATTGCAAATGTTGCCCAAATCACAATTTTTCTGAATAAAGAATCCTCCCGGTCCAAAAATATGACGTTTCAAAAATCAAAAAGGGGTTGAATTTTTTCCAAAAGTAATCACACTTTGCTCATAACTTCTAAAATATACATTGTACAAATTCTTATTTTTATTTCATTTAATAGAAAAACACATTGACTATAAAACGACAAGTAAAACATTTATATAATTCGAAGGTTCAAAGGTCAAAATCGATAATATAAAGATTAAAGCTTAATATCTCAAAAAACGGTATTTTAAAATTCATACATATATTGGTAATGAAACCCTTCTCTATATTTGTGCCAAATTGGAGCCTCTCTTGGTTTAGGAGTTATGAAGCAAAATACAGAAAAAAGCTAATTTTTTGTATGTAAAATTTAAAATATTTACAAAAATTATTTTGAAATATATTTTTTATTTAAAAAAATAAAATTTTGTATACAAAATTTGACTTCAGTTTTTTTTTTATATATATAACTTCTGAACTAAATGAGTTCCCAATATGAAATTTTGCACAAGCATAAATTATAATATTATATAATTTTTTCAGTGTTTTAAAAACATCGTTTTCGGAGATATAATGGTTTATTTTTTGAAAGTCTTATTTTGACCTTTGAACTTTCGATGTAAAGTAACTCACTATATATCATTTTTAAGGTCATGATGTCCTTGTTTTTAAAATTAAATGAAAATTAAAATTTTATTTTCTATAGCTTTTTGGATTTTTTTTTGTCCATAACTCTTTAACTAAATAAGGCTCCAACTTGAAATTTTATATCCATGTGGAAAAAGGTTATATCAACATTTATGTAATTTTTTAATAATTTTAAAAATACCGGTTTTTGAGATATATTAGTTTGATCTTTTTTATCTCCAACTTTGAACTTTGATGTAAAAAACTTTGTATAATATATCGTTATGAAGGTAATATCTTTGTCTTGAATATGCAGCAACAACTGGAGATCTACCATGTATATTAAAAAAATCGAAAAGAAACATGAAATCGGAGATGTCAAATCCGATTGCTATCCGTTTTGGCATGGAATCACTCTATAATAATATTTAACCCAGAAACATGAAATTAATTATATGTCAGTCATCCTAAGTGAAGAGAATCCATTTTTCGTAAATTCTAATATTTTACTTTTTATTATTCTAATATTAAAAGCCTGAAATTATCTATTTATTGTCCATTCTTTTATAATAATAGAAATACTTTGTAATTATTGAAACTCTTATAAACTTTCTAAGCCAAAGCATAGGAATAAATTTAAAATATAATATTTTTCATCAGAAATGTATCAAATATGCTTGTTGATAGAAATTATACTTTCTTAAATGAAACACGTGTGGTTTTAAACAAAGATAAAAGAGAAGTAAGAACAAATTTTATTGCAATTATAGTATTGCCAAATAAAGAAAATACAATTCATTTTATGCATACAAAAAGTGTTGCTAATGTGCCTGAATTAATTTTAGCATTTCAACACTTGTACTTTTCGAAAATCCTATTTTTGTCATTCCGTTTGTAATTCCCACAATTTTCGTCGGAGAGCAAAAAAGTTTACATTTTCGGAATCCTTGTAAGAAATGATGACGATAGGACCATGTCTGTGTGTCGGTTGAAATGGCGTTTATGAAGCCCACCGATAACTGACATATATAATATATATATATATATATATATATATATATATATATATATATATATATATATATATATATATATATATATATATATATATATATATATATATATATATATATATATCAAACGATCGGAAATCCTTTCGAAAATTTTGCTATTGGAATTCAGCAAGATCGGTTCATACAATGCGGAGATATGTTCAAAAAACCAGTTTTTAGAACCGGTTTTCCAGTTTCTGAAGCCTCTGTATATACTAGGAACTTCGTTTTTACAAAGAAGTCTCGGACATTTTTTTCTGAAGTTTTGTTCTGAAAAAATGAAATAAATCGGTTCAATAATAACTGAGATATCGGACAAAACGCATTTTTTATCTTTTGAAGCCCTGGTTTAAGCTATAGATTTTCATTTTTATTTTTATACAGATCGGTCACAAATATTTTTATAAAATTTCGGTTTTTTTTAATAAACCAAATTCGTTCATAATCAACAGAGTTATGGGCCAAAAACAAATCTGTTAAGAATATAAATACACACACAAACATGTCCTTTTTTTTGCATTTTTTTAATTTGTAAATAATTATCGAAAAAATATATTTTTTATTCATTCGATTAAATGAAGAAAATTCAAATTTTTGATTCGATCACACGAATAATTAAAAAAATGTGAAATTTGTATTCAATCAACTTTTAAATATCGAAAAATAACCCCTCCCTAGTTCAGACAAGACACACTAGTTTTTTACTTGTTTTTTTAAGATTTAAATAAAAATTTCACACAAAAAACTATTAAAAAAAATAAAATTTTTAAACAAATAAATAAAATTTGTGAACATAATATAAATTTAATTCATAAATTTTAATTTTTTGTTCTTAAACTGTTTGACAATGTTTACTTACAAACAAATTCTCTTTTTCAATCAACAATTTTCTATATTACTAAATAAAAATACAAAAAAATCTTCCCTGTAGGAAATTGCTATGTTTTTTTTTATTGTCGACAATTTTTTTTCATGCTCCTTCAAAAAAAAAATAATAAATAAAAAATATGTGGACTAGATGGAATTCCGCATGCTAAACTCGAATTTGCTTTCAGTTTTTTCCCATTAGGTCAAGATTTTTTTATGGGCGTGTCAATTATTGCATCCTAAATAAGCCGATTACTCGAGTATATTTCACTATAACTCGGGAACGGTATGCATGATGCTATGTGGAATAAAATTGACTTTAAGTCGTTCTCTACTAAAAAATTTTTATCCGCTCAATAGTTTTGGCGATATTTCGCAAAATTTTTTCATGCTCAATTCAAGATTTTTATACCCTTCACCACAGGTGTAAAGGGTATATATAAGTTTGTCATTCCGTTTGTAATTCCCACAATTTTCGTCGGAGAGCAAAAAAGTTTACATTTTCGGGATCCTTGTAAGAAATGATGACGATAGGACCATGTCCGTCCGTCCGTGTGTCGGTTGAAATGGCGTTTATGAAGCCCACCGATAAAAATATATAATATAAATATCAAACGACCGGAAATGCTTTCGAGAATTTTTCTATTGGAATTCAGCAAGATCGGTTCATACAATGCGGAGATATGTTAAAAAAACCAGTTTTTAGAACTGGTTTTCCAGTTTCTGAAGCCTCTGTATATACTAGGGACTTCGTTTTTACAAAGAAGTCTCGGACATTTTTTTCAGAATTTTTGTTCTGAAAAAATGAAATAAATCGGTTCAATAATAACTGAGATATCGGACAAAACGCATTTTTTATTTTTTAAAGCCCTGGTTTAAGCTATAGATTTTTATTTTTTCAGAATTTTTGTTCTGAAAAAATGAAATAAATCGGTTCAATAATAACTGAGATATCGGACAAAACGCATTTTTTATTTTTTAAAGCCCTGGTTTATACAAATCGGTCACAAATATTTTTATAAAATTTCGGTTTTTTGAATCAGCAGGATCGGTTTATAAATGGCGGAGATATGCTTTAAAAACCGGTTTTTGAAACCGGTTTTTCTGTTTCTGAAGCCTCTGCATATACCAGGGACTTCGAATTTTTAAAGGGGGCTCGGAAATTATTTTCTGAATTTTTGTTCTGAAAAAATGAAATAAATCGGTTCAGTAATAACTGAGATATCGGGGAAAACGAATTTTTTATTTTTGAAGCCCTTGTTCAAGCTACAGATTTTTATTTTTATATAGATCAGTCATAAATGTTTTTATAAAATTTCGTTTTTTTAATAAACCAAATTCGTTTATAATCAACAGAGTTATGGTCCAAAAACAAATCTGTTAAGAATATAAATACACATACAAACATGTATATTAAGTATTGTAATGACTATTACATACCGTCTCCACGTTGATATAATATGTAAGATAACGCCGGCAGAAGAGAGTAAAGATTTTGTTAATATTATGTTACATCTTCTACAAGGGGTAAATGTATTCTAATAAATCTCATAATATTTCATTATTTTCATTCAGTCACAGAGTAAACATGTAATTTTTATTTAAGAAATTCGAATTTTTTTTTGCACAATTTTAATGAAAATATATTTCTGAATGTAGAATAACCATTAAAATAAAACAATTTTACAAAAAAACATTGTTTTTAAGTACTTTTAAAAATACACATTCACACACACAAACAAACTTACCTATGTGTGTATTTTTTGAGAGTAAATCTTATAAGATAGTTGTGTAGAAAAATCTTATCACAACAGTCTCATAATATTTCTTATAATACTAATATTTTAGTCTACACGTGAGATAATTCTCTCAGAGAGCGGATTTGACACTCTCTGCTACATATTATGATATAAAAATATTACGTGGAGACCCAGTGTTAGTGACGTTTTTTGTTTTTTGTATAGACAAGTAGTTTAGTTAGAAACAGCAGTAATATAATGAATAACAGTGTTGTTGTTGTTCTTTGTATATGCAGTCTGTACAAAATAAATAGATATTGAATTGTTGTTGTTTATTTTTAAAAACTAAAACATATCTGTTAAGAATATACATAAATACATACACAAACTTGTATATTAAGCATTGTAATGACTATTAGTGACGTTTTTGCTTGTAAGACAAGTAGTTTAGTTAGCAACAGAAGTAATATAATGAATAACAGTGTTGTTGTTGTTCTTTGTATATGCAGCCAGTTTGTATATACACACATAAAAGAATAAATAAATATGGAATTGTTGTTGTTTATTTTTTAAAAGCAAAGCCTGCTATGATTGTATTTTTTTATATATTCAAATTTTCGTAGTTTCAAAAAAAATTTAGATTTATATATGTGAAAATATGAAAGCATACGTTAAGGCGAAAATTTTATTATTTGTCGGTAATATGGTAATATGATGTCGATAAGATAGTAAGATGGTAATATGGTGAAGGGTATCAAAGATTCGGCTTAGCCGAATCTTTTTTCAATTTCATTTTTACTAAAACTTCTTTTAAAAAAATGTTTCAGTTTATCATCTTTATCTCAAAGCTGGAAAACTACTAGTAAATAAAGCCACGTATCATAAAAATTTATGCACAAATCACGATTGCATTTCACAGTTAAGTTAGGATACCCATGCATATACTACCTACAGTTAAGTGGAAATACTAGTCGACAAAAAAAATTATTATTATTTTTTTGTTTTAAATAAAAAAATAAAAAATAGGATACCTACAGTTAAGATGCAAGTGGGCAAAAAAATTTTTTTGTATTAAATAAAAAAAATAGGTGGTTAGATGGAATTTAACATGCAAAATAAGAATCAGCTCTTACTTTTTTTCTGTCACGTATCAATTTTTTTTGTGGGCATGACTGCCTTTAGTCACACTTGTATAACTCGAAAACGGGTTTGTCTTATTAAGATAAATTAAACTCCAATATATGCGACTTAAATTGTCTTTGAGCAGAATTAACTTATTTTTATACCCACCATCAAAAAGATGGGGGGTATATTGATTTTGTCATTCCGTGTGTAACATGTCGAAGGAATCATCTAAGACCCCACAAAGTATATATATTCTGGGTCCTGGTTAGATTCTGAGTCGATCTACCTATGTCCGTCCGTCTGTCCGTCTGTTGAAAGCAGGATAGGGCTCGAACGGAAATTTGGAAATTTGGCACAAATGTTTGTCTTATATAAGGTTTGCAAAATCGGTTAATAAACAAAAAAGTTATGGGCTTAAAACTAGAAACACAGGGTGTCCATTTTACACTTTTCTGCCGATATTTCTGCAACAAAAGCATGTACGACAGCGAAATTTTGTATGTATAGTTTGGGGATCGATGTAAATTCGAAAATAAAAAATGGGCGTGGTCCGCCCACTTTACCGCCCACCTCCCATATAAGGTGAAAATCAACAAAATTGTTTTCAAATAGTTCAAAGACCAATGTAAACTCGGAAACAAAAAATGGGCGTGGTCCGCCCACTTTACTTCCCACTTTACCACCCCTTTCATTATAACGCAAAATTTGAAAAAGTTGATGGTGGGTATTTAGATTCGGCCGGGCCGAATATTTGCGCTTGTTTGTTTAGCTAATATTTCCGTAGTTATTCGGTAATTAGTACCGAATTTTTAAAAATGGTGAGAGTTTTGAATGTGATTTTCTGAAATGGGGAGGGATTATATGGGAGCTATGATCAATTATGGACCGATCTTCTTGAAATTCGGCACATTGATTCAGACTTATATGGAACTATATGTGCCAAATTTCATTAAAATATTAATATATTTAAGGGATTTATGATCGTTAATCCCTTTTCCGGGAAATAATGGACCGATTGTAACCAATTTCAATAGTATTCGTCTCTGAACTGAAACCTTTGTGCCAAATTTCATTCATTTTTGTTCAAAATTGCGACCTGTAGAGTTTGATTGCAAGGTTTACATGGATGGACAGACGGTCAGACGGACGGACGTACATCGCTAAATCGACTCAGAAAGTGATTCAAGCCGATTGGTATAAAGTAAGATGGGTCTTAGACCAATATTTTTGAGTGTTACAAACATCAGCACAAACGCATAATATACTCCCCACCTATAAGACACTCCACACTCAAGTAGTTTTCAAGCATTTTCGAAATTTTTTGATTTTCCTCATATATTATTATTTAGAGCAATGAAAGAGGAATATAATCTATCTGTCTAGAAAAGGTGATGTGTGGTAAAATAAAAAAATTAATAATAATAAATGAAAAATAAATAAATATTTTTTATTTTTCATACTTTTTTTTGGTATTTTTTCCCCATTTTTTGGGGCGACAGTAAAATTAGTCTGGCTACAATGGCAAATAACTAACGAGTTCGAAATACTCGTTAGTGTGGCAGCTCACAAATTTCATGTTCATATAACCATCTCTTTCTAACTCATTGCTTTTATAACTAGTTCCAATCAGTCAGTCAAATTAGACAGCTTTTGAACTTCAATTCGTACGGACGTGTGGTACGCATACTAACAAAAAAAATCTGATTAAAAACACAAAAAAAAAAATTAAGAAAAATCTTACAAAAAAAGTGTTTTTTTTAATTGATATCACAAGTGAAAAAGCAAAAAAATAGCATAATAAAATCGCACATTTTCTCTACTATCATCCCCAGACAACGAAAAAATAAAATGATTATTATTTTTTAAATATAAAAAGTGCGCAGACAAAAAGTTATCACAAAAGTGTTGATGAAAAAAAATGAGCTGAAAAAAAAAAATAGAATAAATTTTGTTATAAAAAATTCCAAGTGGAGTTCAGTCGAGTCGTGTGTAGTGGAATTTACTTTTTTCTCGTTATAAAATTTGTTGTTTTTTTCTTTCAACGAATTCTAGACGTTAGCGCTAGATGAATGCCAACGTCAGCGCCGCAGTTTATTTAGCGTATGAAATATTGTATCTGTTAGTTTGTGTGTGAATGAGTGAGTTAATGTTTTTATATATTTTTGTGAGTGTGTAATTAATTGAAAAAACATCAGTGGTATAAGAAAAAATAAGCAAAAAAGAATCAAAATTAAAAGAATAAAAAAATAATAAAGCAGAGTGGGAGCGGTGACGGTTATTATTTATTTACCCTCTCCGCCTCATCATAAAAAAAACCCGTCATATAATAATTTCCTTTTTTTTGGGCCTTTTGTGTTTGTTTTGTTTGTTGTGTATAGCCAAATGGAATTTTTTTGTTATTGTTGTTGATATGTTGTTATTTACTATATTTAATATTCTCTTTCTTTTTTTCTCTGTCTGGTTTAATTAATAAAATTAAATGAAATTTTCTACAGCAAAAAAATAACTCTATAATATGATGATAAAATTAAATTCATCTTAAATTATTTGACGATTTTATTTGTATTTAATCTTTTTTAACGCACATATACACTCACACGATAGAGAAAAAAAGTGAACACAACAAAAAAACAAGTGCAAAAAAAAAAAAAAAACGACAGAAATAGAAACTTGAAAAAAGGTGTTTTTTTTTCTCAACAATAAATAAAAGTTTAACAAAAAGGAACGATAACAAAACAACAACAAAACTATAAAAAATATATTATCAACAAAAAGGAAAAAATAAAAAACAGTAAGTAAAAAAAGGACAAATAAAAAAAAAAAAACAAAGAACAATGATGATGGATTATTTAATTTTTGCTAAAAGTCAGTCCAAATTTTATTTAATTGTAAATAAAAGAATAATGATAATAATCATTTGTTAAACTTATTCAATATTTTTGTGCATCCCAATTGTTATTTTTCTATTGACGTACAGTGGCTTTCAAACGTATTTAAAATCTTATTAATTAAAATTTTATTTTTAAATTTTCTAAAGTTCTTTTTTCAAATGCGTAAACTCTCATATCTATGAATTGTACTAAAAAAATAATTACTATTAATTGAGTTAAAAAATTCAATTCTATACAAAAAGTCATTTAATTTATAACGTAGTTATTATAGAATTAAATTTTTTAAATCGCTACAAATATTTTTAATTTTTTATTGACTCAGCAGTTTATATCTTTTGGACCTCAAAATAGCATAGACCACCTTATATTGAACAGAGCTTCGAAAGACTTAATTAAATGTTAGCTTAATTCCCTTAAATCTTAATTCTGTATTGAGAAATATTTATTTTTCATTCCATAATAGGTACCATTCTCAAAAATATAATTCAATAGCTTAATTCAAAGGCTTTTGTTTGAATAGAATTAATTCCTTATTGAATTAATTCATAAAGAATTCATTCAATTTTTGTTAATTCAAATCTTCTCCAAATTGAATGAAAATATTTTTTTTTCATTCAAATTGTAATATTTGTTTTTTAATCTTTTACAAAATGAATTAAAAAATATTTTCCAAAGCTAATTTGTAATAGATTTGAATTGAAGAAAATTTGAATGATTCAATATATTTTTTAAGCTTGAATTGTATAATTGATGAATTCTTTAAGGAATTAATTCATAGCTGAATTAATTCAACTCATATGAAGTACAAAGAATTCAATTCAATGAATTAAATTAATTTGAATGCTTTAAAAGAATGACTAGGATAACAAATTTAATTCGATTTAAGAAAATGAATTAAAGAATTAAGCCTTTCGAACCTTTGATATTGACACACAGTGGCTTTAAAAAACCTTTTTTCAAATACGTAAACTCACTCACGTAAACTCACTTCCACTAAAAAATATACAACTTTTTATAAAGAGTAAAAAAATTAAATTCTATACTAAAAGTCATTTGATAACTTAGTACAGAATTGATTTTTTTAAATCGTTACAAATATCTGTTTTTAAAAAAACATCTCTCGTAGACGGACAAAAATCCTAAAATGGTAACAGATATATACCGAAGATTGTGTAATCAGATGCATCGTATTTTCATTTTTGTCCGCGTTTGCATTAAAATTTCATCTTTAGTTAAATTTTTTAAGCTAAATAGTTTACTATTTGTTTTATACTTAACTTTTTACTGGTTTTAAGCAAAATCTAGTTTTTTTTTTCACTTTTACACTTGATTAAAAATTTTTCATACAAGAACAGAGAAAATGAAAACTTGATCCCTAAAAACAGATTCTGTCCCTGTTATCTATGGGTTCATTATTTGTTGTAGAACACAATGTCGATAGATTCTTATAAATCTTGACAACATTTTTGAACAAAGGGTATACAAATTCTGCACAACAAGCAGACCGACATTGTCTTCATTCATATAAAACAAATAATTGGGTGCTGCTTTGGATTGAGGCCATATGACTTTGTTGTCAAACTTGGAAAAATCTTTGTTTGTTCGTTTCTGAAGTTTATGTTACGTACGATCATCTGTCATTGATGTAATTTTTGAAGACATGAACATGAATTTTTTTGTATAAAAGTAGTTTGGGTCATTATAATACAGTAAATAAAACCAACATTTGATTTTTCAGTAGATACGGCCTTTTGCTTTTTAGTTTACGATATATATATGTATAATTAAAATTTTTTATATCTATAAGTTAATTCATTACAATCAATCTTGAATGTTGAAATAAAACTATATAGTACTGAATTATCCCTTGTAAAAAAAAATATTATGTACCATATCCCACAGACGGACATCTCCCAATAACGGACAAAATCAGCGTGACGATCGCTGTCCGCTTATGGGAGCTTTCACAGTATTTTGAATTTTTTACCATTGACTTCAGAAAATTTCAGCAGCTTATATTTTTTGGACCTCAAAACAGAAATTTTAAAATATCCCGAAAATATTCCAAAATCCTGTCCAGATTCGAATTTTAATAAAAATTACATTTTCTCAAATTCCAAAATTATTTCAGATATACCACTAATACTGTTCCAAAGAGTGATCCTAAGACCGCCCTTTCCATATAGTGTCATGTGCGAGCCCTTCACCTAACTCCAGAAATATTCCAAAATCCTGTCCAGATTCGAATTTTTATAAAAATTAAATTTTCTCCAATTCCAAAATTATTTCAGATATACCACTAATACTGTTCCAAAGAGTGATCCTAAGACCACCCATTCCATATAGTGTTATATGTGAGCCCTTCATCTAACTCCAGATATATTCCAAAATCCTGTTCAGATTCAAATTTTTATAAAAATTAAATTTTCTCAAATTCCAAAATTATTTCAGATATACCAATAATACTGTTCCATAGAGTAGTCCTAAGACCACCCATTCCATATAGTGTCATATGCGAGCCCTTCACCTAACTCCAGAAATATTCCAAAATCTGCCCAGATTCCAATTTTTATAAAAATTAAATTTTCTCAAATTTCAAAATTATTTCAGATATACCACTAATACTGTTCCAAAGAGTAGTCCTAAGGCCGCCCTTTCCATATAGTCTTATGTGCGAGCCCTTCACCTAGCTCCAGAAATATTCCAAAATCCTGTTCAGATTCAAATTTTTATAAAAATACAATTTTCTCAAATTCCAAAATTATTTCAGATATACCACTAATATTGTTCCAAAGAGTGATCCTAAAACCACCCATTCCATATAGTGTCATATGCGGGCCCTTCACCTAACTCCAGAAATATTCCAAAATCCTGTCCAGATTCGAATTTTCATAAAAATTAAATTTTCTCAAATTCCAAAATTATTTCAGATATACCACTAATACTGTTCCAAAGAGTAGTCCTAAGACCACCCATTCCATATAGTGTCATATGCGAGCCCTTCATCTAACTCCAGAAATATTCCAAAATCCTGTTCAGATTCAAATTTTTATAAAAATACAATTTTCTCAAATTCCAAAATTATTTCAGATATACCACTAATACTGTTCCATAGAGTAGTCCTAAGACCACCCTTTCCATATAGTGTCATGTGCGAGCCGTTCACCTAACTCTAGAAATGGCCTCAAAGCCTTTAACTCTTTGGATATCTTAATCATGTTAATTTGTTAACAGCCCTCTGTTAAAAAAATGGTTTTTGTCTTTGCTAGTTAAATTCGAATTTATCTTCACGCACATCAATTCTTTCATAGTCTAACGGAGAAAAATCCAAATAATATATAAAATAAAATATTTTACATTTTGGTAGAAATTGTGATTTAATTCATACTAGAGCCAATTATAATTCGTACGCGTACATTTGAGAGAAAGAATTATTATTCTTTTAAATTCACAATAAATTTGTCTATTAAATGGAGAAAAAAGTAATTATTTCTAACTAATTGCTTATTTGACTAATTTGTTATACAAGTTTATATTACGAACTTTACACATTTGTATAATTTTAAATGATCATCTTAATAAACATAATTAAACAATGAATTATAAAGCATTATAAAACCTTATACTCGAAATAAATCTTTAGTCGATCTCTGATACTTAAAAATATTGTACAAATACTATATATATAACTGAAAACATCTTTTGTACATAGGTTAGTATGTGTCCAAATTAAAAAGTGAGGTTATGAGACAAAATCGCAAATATTCCAAAATGGATAAAAACTCTGATTAATTTTAATTTTTATCAATTTAACTATCACTGAATATATTAAATTTTCCAAATATTTACAAATATTTAAGCAAAATTTAATTATTCTATTATTTTGGAGAGACTATTTCTTATTTAAAGCTATATTTTTGTTTTATTTTATTGAAAAATCGAGTTAAATTTTATGGTATAAATTAATCGAATAACTCGAGTAACTTAAAATCTTTATTCGACTATTTGAGTAACTTAAAAACTGCATTTTCGAGTTTATTCGAACAATTAAAAAGTCGAGTAAAATGAATACTCTAGCACCTTCATCTGTTCCATTTATCCTCACAAGTAGTGTTCGGAAATGGAAAGTTTTTAAACGGCACCCATTTTGTTATTGGGGGTTCAAATAATCTGCTGTTCTGGTTTCAGATATTTGCAGGGAAAATATAAATATTATTGTCTGGTTTCCTGGAGAACAATTCGATATTTGATACGAGAAACTCGTACGCAAAAGTAAAGATGGAAGGATATTGATGACCAATTTACAATGCCATTGCGTATAATTTTCAATAAACCAGTCTGTCCCATTTTGTTGTAAATGACAATGGTAAACATTATTCGCTACAATAGACACTGCCGGCACCAACAAAACTAGAATAATTTATAGCGTATAATATGAAAAAACTTAAGTTTAAATGTGAATACAACACTTTATTTAATATAAAAAAAACCTTGTTAGCCGCCAAGGTTTTTTTTTATATTAACAACTAAGAAGATAATGAAGTAGTTCAGAATATATAGTACATGAAATCAGATTTCTTATATATATACAAACCTATTTTAGATGCGGTTTCTTCCATACATAACGAACTCTTATGTAATACCGCTTTTTGTCGCGGAAGACAGAATCACGGGAAAATTTTTCAAAACATAAACATTTGTGACTCGTAAACTGAAATGTGTAATTTTTTTAATATCTTTTATATTTGATTGGAAATTATAAATCGAATGTCAAAATTTTTGTTTATTTTCTCACAATATTTTCAACCATTTTAAAAATGTATTTCAATCAATCCATTTATTAAATTTAAAAATAAAATTAACCAACGGGCTTAATTGAAAAAAATTTTGTTGATAATTTTTACCGTGTAGTTCTAATATGAAAATTCTTAAAAATTATCTTAGACACAAAATTGAAACGATCATGCCTGTAAAAATTTATACGTCATGTAACAGTAGATATTTTATATTATCCGAATGAATACATGTAGCCATTTAAAACCACTAATGCTACCCTTCTAACATTATTTACTAAAGTCAAACAACGCCTTTTACTTTTAGTGGCAGGTCCTTTATTATTTTTACGAGTACGGTATAATGGAAATGATAGTCTATTACGGCAACTTAAATTAATTTGACCCTAAACGAATATATTTCGATTTTAGACTGCCTAGTAGATTTACTTACTTAAGTATCAATTTTCAATAGTAAAAAAGTGCAACAGTCCAATAATCAGGAAGGATGTAATTTTAATTATTTAACAAAGGAAGAGAATATTTCTTAACTGTTTTTCCCTGTGTTAGAATTTGTTCCAGAACCAAAATCAAGGGATATTTGAACATTATTGCGATTTTAATTTAGAACTACTTTTACTTAATGTTTAAAAATTATATACAACAGGTGCCTATGCCTATTAATAATGAAACCACAATAGTACTGTTATTACATTAGATCTCGCTATAAGCAAAAATTATGCGAACAAGCGTTGCATTTTTCATGCTCGGTACAGTATATACAATTTTTTATAGGTTGCATTTCAATTAATAAAATAATTGAATATGTATAAAGGTATTTTCAGACGATAATATTCAATATTAAGATTTGTCAAAAAATATTAATATAAAAATATTTACTTATCGTCTGAATACAAATTGTTTGATTATGAAAAATTATTTATGATTTTTTTGAAAATATCAATGGTATTTTAAATTTAAATTGTTCAAAAACTTAATTTTCATGTTATATTTATCATAAACAAAAAATGAAAAGCAATAAAATATTTATAAAAGAATTATTTAAATCAAGATTTCGCATTAAATTCATCATGAATTTCATAAAGGTAAGAATTTGCAAAGATTATGTACAATATATGTATTACCGTGTAAACTACTTTAGGATTTTCTATTGGATTTTTTGACATTCCGATGAAATACGTAATATTTTGCTGTCGAAAAATCTTAATACTAAATATTATCGTCTGAAAGTACCTTTATTAGTAAATGAAATTGGGTTTTAATTTTTTATGTAAAATTTTAATTTTATTAGAATAATTTGATTTTGAGTAAATTATTTAATTATAAAAATATTTGAAATCTTTTTAAATTCTGATTAAATATTTAATTTAAATTTGTTCGAAAATATTTTTTTTCTGTATGACAATTAATTTTTAAAGGGAATAATTTTCTTGGCTTTGATTTATAATATAGGAAGTAATATAAAAATTAATTAAATAAATAACAAAATAATGTAACCCCGACCTACCTTAAGTCCCATAACCTCAAAATTAAAGAAAGTACATACGTACTTTTTAAATTATTATTATCTTTATGATGATAACATGATAGATAGAATTAAATTTACAGCAAACTACATTTTTTTATTTTGCTTCATCAATTTCTAAATTTTTTCATGTTAATTGATAAATGATTAGTTTTCAATTGTTTGTACTAGTATATTGTTTTTTTTTAATTCTTTAAAATATAATTGATAAGATTTCTTATAATTTTTATTTTTTGTACTTTTTATCTCGTTTTAATTCTTTATAATCCATTATATAATATACATGTGTTTATGTATTTTTAAAAACAATAGCTAACATTCTTCTTGTTTATAATATTTCTATTGACGATTAATTGATTTTTATCAATATTTCTATTTTATTTTATTTTCGATAGAAAAATTACTAAAAAATCTCTTAAAGTCAATAATAATATGTATGAATGTTAATGTGTGTGTAAATTGGCAACAGTAAAATAAAGTGTCTGTTGAAAAAAATAGATTAAAAAATAATATATTTTTTTATAGATTCTCAGTAATAAAAATACAAAATTACCACTTAAGAAATCAAAAATAAATTAACAAAACTTCAATCATACTAGCGCCATTCTGTCAACATTTTTTTTGCTGTTAAGTATGTATTAGGAAATATGTAGATAACAATTTTGTGTTTTTCTAAATTTGTCATTATTTGGAATAATATAAAATGTTTATAAATTAAAATATATTTAGAAAATATAAAGAACTAAAAACTTATTTTTTTTAGAATTTAATAAAATTTTTTAGAAATTATTCATTGTTAATGTAGTTCATTTTTGTGAGAGATTTATTTGAAATTAACAAAATTTTTTTTACTATCTTTGTTATCAATTTATATATGTATGCAGCAATTTTTCACAAGCAAATAGACTCTGAAAAATAATTTCCATAAAATAGCTTTTACAAAATTGAATCTATACTATAAATTTTACTACTTATACTATTCTGATATTACTAACATCTTTAAATTTTAAATATATAGTATAGTAGGAATAAAAACTAATTCATTGTAAAAACAATGATTTCCTTTCTTTCCTTCCACTTTAAAATGTATTTAATTCATAAACATTTTTTATCATTAAATTTATTTGTCAATAACTTATTAATTCCCTAGAAAAAAATATTCCAGCATTAATGGTGATTCCCCTACGTGAATTCATTAATAATAAATGTTAACGGCAATTATTAACAAAAAATACAACATCCATCACTCACTCACTTTTATATTTTACTATTATTTGTTATTGTTTTTATTTTAATCGTTGTTATTTTGAGTTTTTTTTTTTTTATAATTTCAATATACACTGAATTTTTTATATTATTTATTAGCTCTTAATATTATTATTATTGCTCCACTTCAATGACCATTTCTCATAGAAGTGAGTAAAAAAAACAAGTGTTTAAATTTGGTTTATTATTACATTTATTTTATTATATTTTACTCTCTCTTAATTTTTGTTTTTTACAATCTGTTTGTGTGTAACAAGTGTGTGTTTTTTTACTTAACAATTTGTTTTTCTTATATCTATTTTTATGTATAAAGTGTTACCAGGTGTGAGTTATTTATTATTTTTATTTACTTTTTAAATTTATCTAAAATTGTGTCCAAAAATTTTAAAATTTTGTTGTCAAGTTTTAAAT
This sequence comes from Protophormia terraenovae, assembly GCA_951394005.1. NCBI lineage: Eukaryota > Metazoa > Arthropoda > Insecta > Diptera > Calliphoridae > Protophormia > Protophormia terraenovae. Next base: position 131,056,094 of record OX596076.1, read on the forward strand.
CTTATGCTGAACACGTCATTCATTCATTACTACTCAAAACAAGTTTTAGTAAACTTGATGATTAATTGAAAAAATTCTTTTGATAATATCGAATTTAAGATATTTATTAACAGTTACTTTTTTTTAATATAATAAGTAATTTGTATTTGTTGGTATACAACATAATTTTTAAGAATTAAAATATATTTGATAATATTGCCAGAATTGAACATGTTTAAATTTAAATTTGTATTAGAAATTAGAAATTTGTATATAAAAATTTTGAATATTTTGTAACATTAATGAAATTCTCGTTACTCTGCCATAATTGTAAGTGTAAACGGAACGTAGGTAAATAATTACGTAAGGAGTGCGTCAAAAATTCGTATATGAAAATATTTACTTATCGTCTGAATACAAATTGTTTGATTACGGAAAATTACTTATGATCAGGAACGGAAAATAACTGTTATTTTTGAAATTTTAAACAATAAAATTTTGATTTTTATTTTTTCGAGTATAAATAATAGTTATATTACGATTTTTATTTTTTGAGCAGAAATAGAAGACATTTTCTGAAAAATCAAATTTGATTAATTTTTTGTTTATAATGGTATTGTTATAGGGTTTTTAATAGATAATTATACCCTTCACCACAGGTGTAAAAGGAATATATAAGTTTGTCATTCCGTTTGTAATTTCCATAATTTTCATAGGAAAGAAAAATTTTTTACATTTTCTTGATCCTTATAAGAAATTATGTCGATAGGACGATGTCCGTCCGTCTGTCCGTTTGTGTGTCCGTTGAAATGACGTTTATGAAGCCCACCGACAACTACTATATATAATACATATATATCAAACGATCGGAAATTCTTTCGAATTGCTATTGAAATTTAGCAAGATCGGGTCATAAATGGAAGAGATATGTCTAAAAAATAGCTTAAAATTGATAGCTTAAAAATGCTGTAAATGGTGTTTGTAAAGCCTTCCGATAACATATATACATGATATATGTAAATCGGTTCAAGGATGGCCGAGATATTTAAAAAAACTGGTTTTTAAAAAATCACCAAGTAAATCAATCACTCAGTCATTACTCCTTCATATATGTATGTATATAGATAAAACCGAATCTAATTCCATCTCAACGATGATGAGGGGTATATAAGATTCGGCACAGCCGAATATAGCGCTTTTACTTGTTTTTATTATGATTTTTTTTTAATTTTGAATTTTTAAATTTTTTTTTGTGTTTAATTCATTTTGGAGTATATTTTCTATTTTCATCTTTTGTTTTTCTTTTTGTCTTATTTTTTATGTTTGTTGATTTTATTTTTCTTATTTTAGAGATTTTGTTTTCTGGTAAAAAACAAAAAGAATTTTTTTTTTTTTTTTTTAGGTTATCAGGCTTGTCACAGAAAACCATTCCGATCGAAAGTATAATTAATTCCGTACTTTGCTTCTTCAAAAAACAAGAAACGAAGAAATTTTTCGGAATGAAACCACTATAAATTTTGTTTTTTGAAGAAGCAAAGTAAGGAATTAATTCCACTTTCGATCGGAAAGGTTTTCTGTGACAGGCCTGATAACCGGTATTTCTGCTCGAAAAAGTAGAAATAAAAAATAACCGTTATTTCTGCTCGGAAGAATTAAAATCAAAAATAAGTTATTTTTGCTTAAAAAAAAAAAATCGGTATTTCTGCCCGAAAAAATAAAAATCAAAAAATATTTTTTATTATTTGATTTTTATGATAAAAGTCATAACGGTTAGGGTCCCTGCTTATGATTTTTTTTCGAAATACAAATGGTATTTTAAATTTTTTGAAATTGTTCAAAAACTTTTGATTTTTATACGTATCAATGTTATATTTTTTTTAAACCAAAAATAACAATAAAATATTTATAAAGGAAATATTTAAATCAATATATTGCATTAAATTCATCATGAATTTCATAAAGGTAAGAATTTGCAAATATAATATAATATACAATATATGTATTACCGTGTAAACTACTTCAGGATTTCCTGACAGAAATGCTGCAAAAAATTTAGAAGCGAAGAATAGGGCACGGAAATTAAAATCAAATTTCATAAAAAAATTCTCATGTATAATGGATTACGAAACGTATGTGCTGGCAGAATTTTGGCAGCTTCTGGGTCAAAATTTTTATGTTGCTAATGCTCTAGGAAATGTTGAAGATACGTTTAGTACCCAAAGGCAGACGAAATTTCTTTAGAAATTCCTGGTATGACAAGATATGTATATGCACTTGCTGCAAAAGAAGAAATTCTTTATAAGAAATTCTCTATAAGTGCCGAAATATACATCAAAAAATGTTTGCAAAAGAGAGCACAATGTGTGCACACATTTTTGGCCCGATTTGGCAACATGTCAGTACAGTATGAAAGCCCTGGAGTGGTATCAAAACAATAATATAGTTTTTGTACCAAATTGTCCGGTGCTAAGTCCAGTGGATAGATATGGATTGCTCTTGTGAAAAGAGAATAATTGAAAAGCACAAAAAATGTGTCCAAAAATATCGAAGACTTTAAAAGGAGATGGGCAAATTAGTGACTAAAACAACTATCAAATCTCTAATGGGAGATTTATATTAAAAATTAATATAAAATAGTAATATATTATCATTGAAATATAAAAAAAAAAAAATAAAATTCTAAGATCACACGTTGAATTTTATTTATGTTATGACTTTTTCGATCGCATTCCTTATTAAAAAAAAAAAAAAAAACGTAAATGTCTACCATCAATAAAGTCAATAAGACATATTTTCTGCAAATCGTGTTTTTTTAATAACTTGATTTGCTAATTTTAAGTAACGATTTTTATGTAAAATTAATTTATTCTTTTATAACAAATTTCAATTTTAAATATGTATATTGCTTTAGCACTACGCTAAATTTTAAAATATTAAAAACTTTTTTTTTTAATGAAGAAAATTTTAAAAAAATATATAGTAATTTTTTATGCAGGTTTAGTGTATTTAAATAAGAAGTTGTCAACATTGTTCTTAAAGTTGACACGTAAGAACGTAGAGAAATCGTTAAGGCACCGTTACTCTACCGTAAATTTAAATGTAGCGAATCAGCTGACACATTTTGCTTTTGAGAGATATGTGTGTATGTGTACTTAAAAACGTAAATATAACGTAGTACCCTAATAAAATTAGGTCGCTCTACGTTTTTACGTGACAGCTGTAAGAACATTGTTGATAGCTTTTTATTTCAATATACTAAATTTGCGTAAAAAATTGCTGTAAAAAGTTTATCAATTGTACAATTTATTTTGCAGTTTTCTTCACTAAAAATAATTTAAATAAAGAATCAATAATTTAAAATTTAAATTTTTTGTCATAAAAGCACAAATTTTATTTTGTATACAAATCGCTAAAATACAAACTAATAAATCTTTCTATTTTCAAACTGCATTTTATTTACTGCAAATATGTGTAATGTTATTAGACAAAAATTTTGACTTGATGCTTTAGATTTTTCATATATTAAATAAATAATATATTTTAGTACTTCTTTAAAAAAAAGTGTACCAAGAAAAAACCTCGATAATCCGGATAATTCGTTAATAGGGATTGGGGTCTTCAATCATACTGTATATTGTACAAAAATTTTATTGAAATACGTCTATTTTTTTACATTTTATTTAGGTCCAAATATTAACATTGTTTCTAAGAAATATGCCTAAAATCCAAATTTAAGTTTACATTTACGGAAAGTGTTCTGATTCGAACGGTATACATTAAGAATATTCCTCATTTTAACACAAAAGTATAAAACCTCAACAATCTGTGGTACCGTAAGGTATAATTACTGTCATTATTATAATTTTTCCCAACTGAATGTTTTTTTTTTTGCTATTACGTATGCTACGTAAAATAATCCTAACATTTTATTTATTTTTGTTTTATTTTTTTAATTCAGAGAAATGCGTATAGATTCATGACTAAGGAATGTGTTTATATCTAGAAGTTGGATGGACGACAAATCAATTTAAATAAATTGTTCTCAAATAGTTTACATTAGTTGTATAAACTACAGTACTGAGTAACAAAAGTAACCAATAATTTTATTAAAATTTAATTTCAAGCAATAAAATATGGTTGTTTTTCAATTAAATAAATAAAAACTTCTAGTTTGATATAATGAATTTCCAAATTGATTTGTTTAATCAGGCTTTGAAGATTTTGTAATAATTTTGTATTTCTAGTGAAAAAAATAAATGTTCTTTTAGATTTCTTTGGTATTGATTTACAATGATTTTTTAATGGTAGTATTATTTTTAAAATGTAAAGTTTTAAATAAATATCTAAAATAGCAAATATTTTTTATATAGATATTTTTATTTTGCACAATACTGTGAATAATTTGAATAATACATACGTACAAAATATACAAACTTAAAGGAATTTCAGTAGGCGGTATAAGAATAAAAATAAGATGATGAATAATGGTTTACGGACTGCGAATTGTTGGATAAATAATAGATGACAAGAGAAAAAAAGTCCGGTAAAATTTTTAACTAAACGGAAATGCGAGAAAAAAAAAATAATAATAATAAAAACATTATAATAACAAATACAAGGCATAGACATGTTGCCGATTGCTGATCAGGGAACAAACGACCGACCTTATTTATCTGCTCGTTTATGTTGACGAAAATGAACAACAAAGAAATGCCAAATAAAAATAAAAACTTGTTGATCTTCTTATGAATATGTATATAAAGAATAAAAAAAGGTACATTGACAATAAAAACACAAAAAAAAAAAAACTAATTCCAAAAAAAAAAAAAGTTTTTACTCAAAAAGAGGGCTTGTGTTTTGTTATTTTATGTTGTAATTATGATGATGGTGTATTTATGAAACAAAAACAAAATAAATACAAAGAAATTTAATAATAAAGAACAAGAACAAAACGGTTGATGGGATTGGCATATCATTGTCACGGCAACAACAACATCCACATCATCAACAGCAGCAGGCGCACTACCACCGATACAGCAGCAGCAACAACTAAATCAAGTTTAATATTAAAAGTAGCAGAGAAAAAAAACAAAATAGAAACAATAAAGCAACTGGTGTTAAATCTCACTCAAAAAATACTAGACAGATTTAATAAAAAAGAAAAAAATGAACAGAAATTAAAGAATAAAAAAAATACACAAATACAAAAGTGTAAAAAATTATCTTCGTAAACAAAAACAACGACGAATGGTAGAAGAAAAATATTGAAAATGCGTTAAATAACGCAGAATTTTATATTATTGTTTGTAGCTACTCTCTTATTCATATACACATTATTATTATTATTACTTTTTCTAAGTTGCCTTCCCTTTACACACTCTTTTCTACTTGCATACTTTCTTCTTAGAATTTGCAAAATTTCCAAGAAATTTAGCATAGAAAATCTGTATAAAAGAAAAACACAAATTAACAACTTTGCAAATAAAGATGACAAAATAAAATAAATTGTATACCAACAAACAAAACAAAGAAAAATGCTTGGCAACGTAGAATTAAAAAAATAATAAAGCTGAGAAAAATTTAATGCTAATAAATACGAAAAAAAAAAAAAAAAAATACTTAACAACCGACAGCGACGGATAGCAGCAACAAACAACCAACCATCATTTCTTACTGTTTTGTTTAGGAAAAAAACCCTTTGAAAAATAAAATTTGAAAAGATTTAAGGCTCCATTACTCTACCAGTAAATAAAATTCAGTTTGTAAATCGAAAGATATTTGTATAGGAAACTAAATTTTTGCTTTTATGACAAAAATTTAAAATTTTAAAACATTGATTCATCTCTACGCTTTATTTTAATTATTTTAGCAATTTTTTAGTGGAGAAAACAGTAAAAAAATTAACCAATTAACAGCGATTTTTTACGCAAATTTAGTATATTGAAATAAAAAGCTGCCAACACTGTTCTTATAGCTGTCACGTAAAAACGTAGAGCGACCTAATTTGATTAGGTTACTACGTTACAATTACGTTTTTGAGAACACATACACACATATCTCTCATAAGGAAAACGTGTCAGCTGAGTCGCTATATTTACATTTATGGTAGAGTAACGGAGCCTATAAATGAAGTTATTTCTTTCATTAGCTAAAGGCTCCATTACTCTACCGTAAATGTAAATGTAAAAACGTAAATGTAAAAGGAAACGTAAGTGGATGATTACTCTAAAAACGTAAAAGTAACCAATACTTTGTTGTTGTTTTGTACACATGAACATCGGTGATGCCAATTACATATATTTCCAGTGGATCAAATTAAAATTGAAAATCGCTAAATTTATTGGTTTGTATTTCAGCGATTTGTATACAAAACGAAATTTGTGCTTTTATGACAAAAATTTTTAACTTTAAATTAAATATTCGACTCTACGTCTTATTTAAATTATTTCAACAATTTTTTAGTGAAGAAAACAGCAAAAATAATTGTCCAATTTATAAACCTATTACAGCGATTTTTTACGCAGATTTTGTATATTGAAATAAAAAGCTGTCAACACTGTTGTTACAGCTGTCACGTAATAACGTAGAGCGACCTAATTTGATTAGGTTGCTACGTAACATTTACGTTTTTTAGTACACATACACACATAACTCTCATAAGCAAAACGTGTCAGCTGATTCGCTACATTTACATTTACGGTAGAGTAATGGAGCCTTAAATATGTATCTATTTAGTGTACTCCACCATAGATGGTTGGGTTACTATGCGTTTGAGTATAGTAACCCAACCATCTATGGTGGTTGGGTTACTATACTCATTTTAAGGTATATCGTTTGATGCTACAATAGTGTTTTTTAATGCCTTAAAAATATCATTATTTTAATAAAATTCGGCTCATTAATCATTACGTTTAAATTTACGAAGATCAGTCCATAATTAAGCATAGCTCGCCACATAAAGACCTACTTCTAAGATGATTTTAACTTGCATTAATCTTTCATAAATGTTGGGTTCTATTGAAATTTTGCAAGATCACATAGTAACCATGAGTCTAAACCTCATAAAACCCCTTTTCCAAATAAAATACAATTTATAACGTGAATCAAAACTCACTTTTATTTTATAAAGGAAGGGCAGCAGCGTTATTACCAGGCAGCAGCGTTATTACCAGGTTAAAAATCAATCATTTGTTTACAAAAATTGACAAAGTAAAATTTGAAAACGATGTCATAAATTTAAGTTGAATTTATTTTAACTTTTTTTATATGGAACTGATTGCCACTTGCATTTTAGAAACAGTAAGTGTATACCAAATATCCATTTATTTATCTTTAAATAATTTTGATTTTCTTTTGCCTTTTCATTCTTTTTGAAAAGTCAGCAACAACAAATTTCTAACTATCAGTCAGAAATTTGTTTATTGTCGGTCAATCCCGACTGTATAATATCTTATACCACTGGGTATTTGCATCAAAATTCGGGGAAGGTTTTCATATGGAATCTCACCCAATTGTGGACTTGTTTTAGGCGTAGTGTATACTTCTATGCATTATTTTTTTTATGTACTTTAGGGAGATTTCCGGAAGTGGGCCTTATATGTGAGTTATGGTCAATTATGGACCGATCCTTATAAAATTTAGATTTGGGTTAATTATGAAATTTAATCTATATGGGTATTTTTTAACACTGTCATCAAAATTTGCTACTAATTTTAAAAATAAGTGGCGTGTTATTCCATTATAATTCCTACAATGTATATAATGTGCCAAGATTAATTTAATTCGTTAATGATAAGATCAAGTTAAAAAAAATAAGAAATGTTATGACAAAAATGGGCGTACACTAAATGGGATTTGACATTTAGTGTATTCGGAAAAGATTAAATCCTTTATTTTCCTGGTCTGATTGCGCTGCTTGTCAATAATACAAAAAAAAAAAAAAAAAAAAAAAACATTGATTAGCATTAAACAAAAATTGTTATTGACAATTTGAATGTTATGGGGCTTATTAAAAAAAGAAAAACTTTTAAAGAGACTAAAAGCACAGCAAAAATTAAAAGAATTTTAAAAAGAAGTGGATACATTCGAATAGTACAGTAATATATAATACAATAAAAGATCTGAATGGTATTCCAATAGTTTTTAAGGTCTAGTATGTTATGCGACTATCATCCCATTGAATACAGGTCACCAATTTCTGTATAATAGGTTATTGCGATTTTTCACAGTAAACATTTTTTATCTTATAAAATTACAAAATTTAATAAAACTTTTTCATTAAGTAAAAATATCATATCTCGTGACAAATTCTTCTCTTTTTTTTTTCATCTAAGAAAAATGCTGTTAGATTAATACAAAATTTAACATAAAATATTTTTCGATATACATACAAACTTTTAGATGCGGCCATAGTTATTTTTTAATAAAAATTTTCCATACATAATAAATTATTTCTATGAAACGTTTGTACATATTTTTTTTTTTTACACTATTACGATTAAGCATTACATTAAAAAAAAAAAATACTTTACAAGCATGAGTATGTAATATTGTTTAAATCTTGTTATTGTTGTTATTATGTTTACTTATGTATGTTTGTATATATAAAGATGCTTAAAACTCTTTACTTTATAAAAATGTTATGTTTTTTAAATTCAAAAGAGACCAAGAAAGCAAAAAAACATTAATGCTCTATCTACTCTCTTAACAATGTTAGTATTACAATTTCAACATATGTTTTTGTTTTTTAAATTAGATTTAGTTGTTGTTGTTTTTGTCTTCTATTTAACAAATAAACAAAACTAAATGAATGAACGAGTAACAGAATATTTAGAAAAATTTGCTTAGTCATTGTTTGTTATCATTTTTATCACGATCAACACGTTTTTTATTTATTTCTTCTCTTTTACTCTTTAAAATGTACCTTCAAATGAACATTTTTTATGACATTATAGTCTGTTTTTTTTATGATGACGATGAATAACGAAATACTATATGTATATTATTAACGTATAGTATCTAATTAGCCTAATTCAAATATTTTATTATTATTATTTTTTTTTTGTTTTCACCGCTCCGCAAGAATCTGTCCGGAAATTTTGACCATCTGCTATAGAACTGTTTCCAAGAGAAATTAGTTTTGAAACTGATATTTTACCTAATTATTTTTAAAAAATTGTTTCGTAAACAAGTTTTTAAGAACTAGTTCTTTATTACTTCTACATTACTTCCTAGAAAATATAAAAAAAAAAAACAATGTAACAAAAATCTAAATTTTGTTTATTATTAAATATCTTTAAATACGAGTTTTTAATATAAAACAATTTGTTTTTAGTTTAAGAAGTATTTTTTTTTTTTTTTAAAGTTATAGGTAAATTTTTTTATACACTTTAATTCCTTGCTGAGCCGTTAGTGTTCTTTAAATATATATTTTTTTTGCAAAGGTCACATATCTTCCAAATGGACTAAATTGTGGACAGTTTGACTTCCTTTGGTATATATCAACAAAAAAATTTTGATATCAATCTTTTGCTTTTTTGATGTAACGACAAGAGCAGGTCAGAAAAAAATATTTACCAAAAAAGTGCTTTTGACCGCATATACAAATGACGTACCAGAGAAATATTTTTTTTTTTTTTTTTTATCAGCGACATTACCCATAACATCTTTGATATAGAATTACTAACCTAAAAGTTCCAAAAGGTCCGCCTGTACATTAATACAATTAATACATTAATACAAAAATATACATAGTTGAGTATTGTTACGGCATATTTACAGAACCATGTAATAGTTTTTTTAATCAAATATTCGTTTCCGTAATCAAATTATTTTTTGAAGGAGCTTTTAATAACCTCAAATCAGACTCTGTCATAGAAGCCTTGTTACAACTTGGAATAGATCGCACGATAATTTCATTTGTCCGGAAGCTTCTTACTTTTAGGCGCATTGAGTCAAATTTGGGCGCCTTGAATATTTGCAAGGTAGCAACGCGAGGTACCAAACAAGGGGGTGTATGTCTCCTCTACTTTGAAATCTAAATATATGCAAGAAATTTGAATACGCTGATAACGTGGCAGTAATTGCCACGGGTAAAGATCCGAAACTTCTTTCGGAAGTAATGGAATCCGCACTGGATCTCCTTACTAAAAGTCAAATTTTTTACTATAAATAAAATTTTCTATTAAAAATCTTTTTTTTATATTAAAAATAATATTTTTTGTTAAAAATAAAATTTTTTACTAAAAATAAAATTTGTTACTAGTTAATACTTTAAATTCTCATGTTAAGTTTTATATTGTGATCAAAAAAGTAAAAATCAAAAATAATCATTATTTTTGAGCGAAAAAAATAAAAATAAAAAATAGTCATTAATTTTGAACAAAAAAAAAAAAAAAAATTAAAATCAAAAATAATGATTTTATTTTAAAACTCATAATTCAAAATAAGATCGAACGTATAATGAGAACAAGGCGATCATGATCACTGGCGCTCTTAGAACCACTCCAACTAAAGTGCTGTTGATAATCCTGAACTGGCTACCACCAGACATCCTGACAAAGAAAATAGCGGCACAAACGGCTGTAAGATTAAAACCCAATAGGGCGTAAAATAATCATCATTATGGACATGCCAAAATACTACAGTAGCGTATTACAGGCTGAGATTATGGCCATCAAATTAGCCGCAGAATGGATTCAGTATCATGGGATATTACACAGGAATATCTATATACTTACTGATAGCAAAGCGGCCGTAAATTCCGTAGTGAATGTGTACACCACATCGAAAATTGTTCAAGAATGCCGGGCGTCTCTGGAAGAGATAGCGAGACATTCATCGGTTACCCTTATATGGGTTCCTGGACATGAGGACATAGATGGTAACTGTAAGGCAGATATGATTGCAATTGCAGGAACCACCATGGATCGTATCGAACCAACCTGTGATATTGGTGTACCTCTTATGGCATGTAAGCAGCTAATATCTATAATAGAGCGATAGCAAGATGAATAAGTGAACTCACTTGCGTTGAATCCAGGAAAACCTGGCCAAATATGGACATAGGACGAAACAATTATTGAAGCTTCGCAGAATCCATATTAGAAATCTCATTGGGGTGACTATTGGCCATTGGGTCATTGGGAGGCATGCTTAAAGGCTATTGTTACCATACAATGATTTTTGTAGAAGTTGCAATGACGAGGAAGAAGAGGAATCTACTGAACATCTTCTTTGCCATTGCCCAGCATTCGAAGACTTACGATATAATTTATTTGGTCATCGAAGATTAACTAACAAAACTTGTCTGGAAGATAGTGATCTGAATGGAATTCAATCCTTTATCAAATCCACAGGATGGCTTACTGATAGTAGCCACGAAACTTAGGACTATGGCACGAGAAGAATAAACGGTATCACAACGAGACCTATTTTTGGACCCAAGTGAGCTATGCTTCGGGCGGCTGCCAATTTAACCTAGCCAAACCAAACAATTTTTGTGATAAACATAAAATATATTTTTCATAACGAAAATATCTTAATCTAGAATTGGGTAAAAGGAAATTGTTGGCAGGCAATCTGCTCCTGGTTCTTGGTATCCACTATAGATTATAAACTCAAATAATTTAAACGTTAAAAGAGTTTATTTTTTACAATTTTAACGCTAAACACTCTAGTGTTAAAATTCTTTTTAAGTGTGATAGCCAAGAACAGTGTTTTGGTTCTGCCTCGATCATATACTTCAAAAAAAAAAAACTTCGGCAGAAAACCGTGAATTTACGATAAAAAAATTTATAAAATAGATAATCAAAATACAGTATAAACTCGATAATCGGAATGACTATAATCCGGATTATTTGGTAATCCGGACATTTTCGTACTCATTACATACTCTATAATCTAGTAAAAAAAGTGGTAATTTTTATTTAAAAAATAATGTGGATTGAAATTTATAATAAAAGTTATTCGTAATGAGTTTTTTGTTGTTTAATACCTACGTTTTTAGTAAAATTTTGTTCCAAAATATTTGTCAGTACATAAAACCTTATTTGTATGACAAAAGTTAAAATTGTAAATATAAATTTTATTAGGAGAAAAATATTATTTAATTTTACTATTACAAATTCTAAATAACCAATACACATATGTATCTCTAAAATTTTTAGCATAAAACAAGTCAGAATAAGGTATCGATAATCCGGATAATTCGTTAATTCGGATCGGGGTCTGCAATCAATTATTCGGATTATCGAGTTTATACTGTACATACAAATAAGTTTGACGATTACAAAAGAAGTGTTTAGTAGTGACATACAACGTGAAGTTAACAACAATAATAAATTTAAAGTTAGACTTTATAATTTGTACGAAAAACAGTGGCGGTGAAAGGAACCATAATTGTGGTTTTTACAAACATATTTTATGTTTACCACAAAAATAATTTGGTTACGAAACTTATATTTATCAATACTATAAAAATGTTTAAACATAAAATGTTTGCCGTAACAATGCTTAAAAATTTATTAGTAGGGCAACCAAAAATATGCTAAATCATATTTTTTTCCCGGGCTTCATATGAACCAAACTGATTCGTTACAGACAATTTAATGAGTTTTTGTATATATATGTTGCCGCATATTTTTGTACATTTTGATCCTTACATCATGTTTTTGCATATTTTGGACTTAGTAGCATATTTTGTCATATTTTTTAGATAAATTATTATTTTAGATGACATAGTTTTGCATATTTTATACTTAAGAGAAAATTGCATATATTACACTAAAGCATAGTTTTGTATATTTACTACTAAGTGAACAATTTTGCATATTTTAAACTAAAAAGAGCATTTTTAGATGCCTAAAAAATTTTTTAGATCATATTTTTGACTGCCATGGTTATAAGCCTTAAAGTGTCAACTTTTTATTTTGCTCTCCTTAGTTCAGAGTGTAACAAAATTTGAATAAAAATCATTGATTAAAAAACTAGTTCTAGAGCCATTTCGTAAAATGGGTATTGGCTATTTAACACTACTAAAAAATGAGTTCTGGGTGTTACAATTTCGAACAAAAATCATTGTTTGCTAGAACAATACATAAGGAGTGAGATCGGAATCAATATTCAAAATTTTTTTTGATCTAGTTATCATGGAAAAATACTTCAGTTATTATTTTTAATAACAACCATGTTAATTTGTCCTTATTTTCATCAAAATAAGTGACGAAAAAGATTTACATCCTACAAGTTATTAAAAAATTTCAAAAAATCCAAATAGGTCTTACAAATAATTGGCCACAGAATTAAATGTCGTCCATAAAACCGTTTCTAATGTTATTAAACAGTATCAGGAGAATTTGACTAATGATGTGAAACCTAGTTCAGTAAGAAAAAAGGACCACATGATATTGGGAAGGCCAGAAAATTGAAGGCATATTGAAAGGAACTCCAAACACATCTGGTAGAAAATCAGCTCAGTTTTCTCAGTGCTTCGACTATTTGGTGCGAAAATTTAAAGCTAATGGGAAAGTTGATAACATATAAAGTTCAAAAAATTCAAAACACTACGGTAAGAAAGCTCTATAGTGGTACCAAATCAATAACATAGTTTTAGTACCAAGAGAGGTCAATTTTCAAAATTGTCCATAGCTTAGACCAGTGGATAGATATTAAGCTCTTGTGAAAAGTGAGTTCAAGAGCACAAAAAAGGTGTCCCAAAATACTGAAGATTTTAACAGAAGATGTGCACACTGTTCCAAAAAAGTGACTGAAGCAACTATCAAATCTCCAAAGAAAGGGTTTTCAAAAATGGTCCACAATTTTATAATTAGTGGTTGGAACCATACAAATATATTTCTGTGATCTGTGCTAAATTATCAAATGATTAAAAAAATAATGAAAACTCTAAGATCAACCGTTTCCAAGTTATTGAATATTATGTATGTTAAGAATTTTTCGATCTCATTCCTTATATATATTAAATAGAATTAAATAAATAAATTCTCTATTAATATTTTGTCTACTTTTCACTTTTCAGATTTTCGTTATAGGATTAAAACATGACTTCACCGGAAGAGCGAATATCAGCACATGGTGAGTTCAACTAAATTAATATTTTATTTATGATTTAATATAAAAATATTTTAATAATTTTGTAACTTTATGTTTGTTTTATTGTTGCTTAATATAACTCCTTAGTAATTAGTTTTCAAAAGAAACTTTTTAACAAATAAACTAAAAAATAAAAAATGTAATTACTTTTACTTATCCTCTTTTATTACTAGCACATATTTTTAATTTTATTATTATGTGTTTAAATATATTTACCCATTATTTGGTTAAATTTTTAATGTATAAAAAAAGAAAAAAAAAAAAAAAATGGACTTAGATAAAAGTAGTTGTTATCCTAAGTAAACAGGAATAAAGTATACAATAAATATATTTTTATTATTATTTTTTTTTATTATTTGAATCACATTATTAAAATAATAACAAAATTAAATAAGAAAAAAAAAAAAATAAAAGAAAAATTAAATGTGTATATAAGACTCTAATACAAACTTACATACCCGTATAAAAATCACATTACTACCTGGTATGACGGCTTAAAAAATTATTTCGTACATTCGGAATTTGTCAGTGTGGGATTTTAGAAGTTTGTTATTATTATTTAATAAAAATATTTTCAAACAATAATTTTAAAATTTAGTTTAATTTTCTCTCATTGATTTTAAAATATTATTGGTCGTTAGATAAAGGCATTAGTGTTTGTTATATATACAAACATAATACATACATATATATTGTAATATATTAGTTTATACATAGTACTTATATACTAGTAGCAATATTATAAAATATTTATGTAAAAATGTTTGTATATAATCGTAATATCTTACATACTACAAAATACAAACAAACAAACAACCGACATTCGTTTATTGATTTTTAGTCTATTTTTAGACATTACTTGCCTTCAGAAAACACTTGAAAGCCATGAAATAATAAAATATATTTTTTTCTTCTTTCTTTCGTTCGTATTTTTCCATTTCCCAACTTTATAAAGTTTTTATTTATTTTTTTGCTTTTTTTTTTGTTTTTCTTGGTATTCTGCCGACGACGTTTTTTGCTACGAGTACTACTACAGCTGATTGTTTGTTGCCTGACTGCCACCCACCCAGTAAGTTAGTCACTGAGGGTTAGTCCACCCAAGTCCTACCCACATTTGTTAGTTCTTCATATTAATAACCAATTGTGAAATTTTCTTTCTCTCTCTTTGTATATACAAATATTTCTTTAGCTCTGGATAGAAAAAAAAAAAAGAAAAAGTAGCCTTTGTTGTAGGTTAAGGTAGTTTAGTTTGTCAGTCAAACAGTCTGTCATACAATTTCATTTTTGTTACCACTGCCACTACCAATTCAAATCTATAACGTCTTTAGGCTGTTGGCCTGGTAAAGAAAACATTTTCAATGTTAGGTTAATGTTAAAATTGTTGTCTTTCTTCGTTGTGTTCTTATTGTTGTTATTATTTTGTATGTGTGTTTTTTTTTATTTTATCGGAAAAAAATGGGTAAAAAAGGTTCTTTAGAGTCTTAGAGTGGTATATAAGAGAGCTGTATGTATATGATAAACAGGGCAACCAAAATTATGTAAAATCATACTTTTTCCTGAGCTTCAAATGAACTAAATTTTTAGTTATTTATCTGTTTCCGAAAATTTGGATTAGATTTGTTACAACATATTTTTTGACATATTTTGGGCTAAGCATCATATTTTAGCAATTTAAAAGGCATATTTTTGCATATTTTATACTTAAGAGTATAATTAAAGAATACATGTTGTTTAAACGAGTTACGGGTTATTGGCCAAACGAATAAAAGAATTTACTTTAGAAAACGTTATATAATTAGATTTAAGTTGTACTTAAGTATTGTTTGGGTTTTTATGGGTTGATTTGTATAAATTTTTTAATTTATGTTAAATTATAATATTCGGGTTAGCTTCGATCAGATTCTTGATTATCAATAATGATTGTTGCCGATCAATTGACAACTGGTTGGAATGAAGTTGACTGCAGTTGGAGGTTTTTTCACTGACGTGAACAAATTTAATACACTACAGGGCATAATTTTTAATATTTTATACTTAAGAAAAAATGTTCAATTCATAACATCTGTCGTATCGTTGTATCATTGATACGGCAGAGTTTGTGATTGAGATAAATATTTTGAAGGTTGAATTTTTTTATTTTAAAGGCACATATTACGAGTTTAAGAGCTTAAATAAATATTTATACCATATTTTTGGTTGCCCTGATGAAAAACATTTCTTTTGTAATATAAATCGTAAAAATACATAGGAGAGACTGGGGTAAAGTAAAACATACTTTAATCTTACTGCAATAAAATACTAACCAATAATATTTTTAACCGATTAATAAAACTGTTATATAGAATGGATTATTGTGTAACATTTTGTATTAAAAATAATAAGAATTTTACATCTTTGTTTATTATTCTAGTTCCCAAAACACTTCTCAGATCTATTAAAACAGAGTTTACAAAATTTAAACTGAAATGCTTCATTAGAATGAAATATAAATCCAATGTTTATTTTAAAAAACTAGTTCTAGAACCGTTTCTTGAAGCTTCTATGGAACTAGTTTCGAGAAATGTTTAACAAAATTGTTACTAAAGAAATAGTTCTAGAATGGCTACTGGCTAGGGTAATCGATTATTCGACTTTTTGGGGACACCGATTTTCGAATAGTTCGAATAGTAGGTATTTAAAAAAAACCGGTTGTACTTTTTTAAATTCAGAAAAAAACGTTTAACCGGTTTTTTGTAAAAGTTAATATTTCTATCAAATGACTACATTTCTTAAAAAAAAAAAATTATTAAACATAATTATTTTTAGAAAAACCTATTAACCAATTAAGAACGAGAAATCCCGACGATACCTTACACCATTGTGTGCATCAAAATTCGGGGAGGGGTCTTCTTTTTTCTAGACCTGTGAAATTGTGGACCCGATACTTGTTTTAAATGTAAAATTTAACCAATAAATACAGAATATTACGTCGATACTAATATTTATATGAATTTATATGGGAGCTATCTTAAATTATGGACCGAACTTCATAAAATTTTGCGCACAGATTTAAACTTACGTGGAACTTACATATGCAAAAAATCTTGCTACATTTAAAGGAGGTTATTTGTATGGGGGCTAGGTAAAATAATGGACCGATTATAACCAATTCGAAAACATTCGAAAAATGAACATTTTGAAAAAACCGTCAGCACATTGACTAAAAAAACCGATTGGAAAACCGAGTCGATCATCCTAGTACTTGCTAGTTAATATTTCCAAAGAAGCGTTTGCCTTTTCTGAACAGTTCATGTCTGCCCGACCAGACTATCGCACGAAATTTAGCAGAAATTTTGATATAAATGTCTTTCTTAAACGAGCTATTATTTTGTTTAATACATAAATTCCCGACAAAATATTTTAAAATCAAAAATTGTTGATTAATTTGTTGATTTTCAGGCTTATTTTTCAAACCCTAATACGAAATAAAACCTTCGATTTTGTCCTTCATTACAACAGACATCATTGTTTTTTTTTTTTTTTAAGTTTATTTTTATAATATTATTTGTATGTATTTGTATTATTTGAATTTGTTTTTCTTTATTATTTATTCATTATTATTTTATCCAAAAAAGTTTTTTTATTTTGCGTATTACATTTTGATGGATGGTAGAATAGAGGGATCTAAAAATATAAAATGTTTGTTAATATGTGTATGTATGTGTGTATACTTGATAGAAAAAATGCTCGTTAAAAATTTATAATATTTTCAATTCCCTATGAATGTTTGTATGTATAAATCTAATTTATTTATTTATTTTTTTTTTACTTTTATTTTTTTGCCATACGTGTGTTTAAATTTTAATATCTTTGATTGGAGTTAAAAATTACCTTAAAAAAACTATTTAAAAGAAAATTTAGTGTCTGGATTTTGGTTTTGTTGTCAGGTGTTTTTAAAGGTTTCTTAATTAAATATGTAGGATACAATTTTGTAACGTTATTACGTCCATCTAAGTATACAGCCCTTTGTAATTGATAATTTCTTTGAAACTAATTTTTCGAAAATAATGATTTAGTGTTTTTACTTTTCTTTGAAATTTTAATGTAACAATTTTCAAAAGTTTGCAAATGTTAAATGTTTTTAACTTATAAATAATTAATAATTTAAGTGGTTGTAAATTAGAGGTTTAAGGTTAAATATGTATATTGATGGAACTTGCATTTAAACATATTTTTGTAATAAAAAAAAATCAATTTTTAAAATACTTTTAAAATACTTAGAATAGTACTTTCAAAAACTAAAATAAAAGCTAATATTTTTAAAATTAATTTTTAAAAGATTCTTTAAAGAATGATTTTATTTGTTAATTTTTTTATTTCATTCTATGAGTGTTTAAATGTTTTACTTAGGGCTAGTTTTTACTTGTTAGTTAAATTCGGTTTAACTTGTCGTTAAGTTAATCCACAAACAAATTTAAGTGACTTTTATAATAATGTTGTTTTTCAGTGCTAGATTATCTGTCAAATTCGATAGCATTACCCTACTGAAAACATAGTTGATTTTTTGTTTAATTATTGCCATAAATTTACAGTAGACTCGCGGAAACGTGAACTAATTTTTACCAAGGATGTCCACGTTTTCGATTGGTAAAATAAAAAGAAATAATTTCTGTTATTTAGACCCATAAAAATCTTTTAAATAACTAAAACAGGTATTCTAGGATTTCCCAATTTAAAAACACCAAAAAATTAAAAAAAAAAAAATACGTTTTAGAGCTTTCATGTTTTGTTCACGTTTTAGAATAGTCTGTGTAAAAAAATTTATTCACGTTTTTGAGCCGTTCACGCTTTCGAGTGAACACGTTTTCGCGAGTGCACTGTAGTTAAATTATTACCAAAATAAAATGTATGCATTTAATTTAATTTTAAAATTACATAAAATATAATATTTATTTTTTATTTTACTTATGTTGATATTAGTTTTTTTGATTATTCAGCTGCGTTACTATACTACATTCTAACTTGGTTTTAATTGGCGAATGTTGCTGAGTTAAACCTAGATTATTATATGCCAAATAGTCTATTATTGAAAAACATTATTTATGGCTTGTGCTACGTTTAACTGACATAAAAATTAGCCCTTTTAATCTAAAAATATTAATTTTTATTAAAAGAAATATAAGATTTTCTTAATTTATTTATTAGGAAATTAAATTTTAATACTTTCAGCTATAAACATTTTTTAAAATAAAATTTCTATTTTAATAGATTTTCTAAAAATAAATTAAAAATAGCAATAACAATTTCTTGATAACAGCACATGTCTCATTAAAATATATTTATTACGAACTAAAAATAAATATTAATTTTTATTTTTAAAGTCTTTTACAAAAAAATATTTATTTTAATAACAAAAACCCAACAAAGGCAAGTGTTGTATATTAAATGCATTTAATATTTATGAGTTACAAAATAATAAATTAATTACTAATAAATACTACATACACTTTTTCACCCAACTACTCACCATTAAGATTTTAACCCATTCTGTGCTATGGGAGCATCGAAAAATTTTTAATTTTTTAAATTCATTTTTTTTATTAAAATTAACAAAAAAAAAAAAAAATAAGATAATGTTTTTGCATTTTAGAACTTTTTGGCATTCTAGTGATTTGTTTACGTTTTTGTAATTTCTTGCTTATGGAAACATCTGTACGTGAACGAAGTGCGTCGTTAAAAAAATGAAAAATGCATTTTGGGAGGTGTCACGGTTGATCAAAAAATATATATATTGAAGAAATATTCTCCGGAAACCAACAGTTTTTTTTTAGGCTACAACTCTGCCCTTTATGGATTGATATAATCGAGTTTCAATAGCCAAATTATCGAATGACTTATCAAACATTTACTACAAGAAAGACCCCAAAAAGTCTCATGCGAAAATTGTATTCTTCGAATTTAGAATATTAATAGATCAAGAATAATTTCAATGGATTCTGATTCTTTTGAAAGTATTGACTTCAAAAATAAATGTTTTGTAAGTATAAAATCTGGTTTTTAATAAAAAATAGATTTTTTGGTGGAAATTCGATTTTTTAGTAGAAATTATTATATCAAATTAAAATCAGGTTGTATTGGAAAAATTTTGTTTTTCTGTAAAAGAAAATATTTAAATATTTCTTGGTAAAACTCTAGTTTTAAGTTAAAAGTCCGACATTTTGACGAATTTAGACAGTTTTTGAGATGGAAAGTCGATATTAATTCCACTTTTTGGGTTTTATGTGATTTTTTCCATAAATTCCACCATCAAAAAGCGGGGGGCGGGGGTGTGTCATTCCGTGTGTAACTTGTTAAAAAATTATTTCAGCCCCCATAAAGTATTTATTCTCTGGATCGATAAAGCTTTCAACACACAGACAGACGGACGTCTGTGTGTTGAAAGCAGGATAGGACTTGGAGGCGAAATTTGGCTCAAATATTTATCTATATATATAAAAGAGTAACGTTACTGACTGACTGACTGATTCATCATCCCACAGCCCAAACGGTTGATGCTAGAGAGACGAAATTTGGAACGTAGGTAGGTCTCCCATCATATAGATCGACTAAGACGGGATTTTTGGAAATTTGAATGTTTAGGGGGTAAAAAAGGGTAAAAACGGGTAAAATCGGTAACCTTATAACTCGCAAACTAATAATGATATAAAAGAAGTTGAATAGTTATCGTTATTCATTAAAAAATAATTGGACAGGTGTCTGGTACTTTTTTGAAAATCGGCCGATTTAGGGAGAAAACGGGTAAAAACTGTATTTTGGTACTTTTTTGACACCATATCTATCTTTGAAACCAATCAACATACAGATAAAATTTATGTCGTATTTAAAACTTATCAAAAAATGAGAAATACAAATTTGGTACTTTTTAGAAATTCAAACGTTTAAGGGTAAAAATCGTACCTACTTTTGGTACTTTTTTCATAAAACATTTTTTTTATATTTATTGAAATCTTCATATGAGTATTTTAATATGAGATACCACTACAGTTTTGAAATTTATTGGAATGCAATTTTTGATACTTCGATGGGTGAAAAAAAGTACCAAAAAAAGGGGTAAAGACGGGAAATTACATTTTATTCAAACTTAATAATGAATTCTCAATTACATTAAACATAGAAACATGAAATTAAGAAAATGTAGATAAGAATTCACAAGAGTGATGAGAGATGTAGGTAAGA
Source organism: Protophormia terraenovae (assembly GCA_951394005.1). Lineage (NCBI taxonomy): Eukaryota > Metazoa > Arthropoda > Insecta > Diptera > Calliphoridae > Protophormia > Protophormia terraenovae. Next base: position 131,077,397 of record OX596076.1, read on the forward strand.
ATTCAAGAGGATGGACTTCGTGGTACTTTTTTTCTTCTTCTATTGGTACTTTTTTGCATTTTTTTTATAATATTTAACCTAGAAACATGAAATTAAATACGCATGGTCCGATGTTGGAAAGAATTCACAAGGGGGGACTTTTTGGTACTTTTTCGTTCTTCTTATGGTACTTTTTGAATTTTCTATGATTATGAACATAGAAACATGAAATTAGGGATATGAGGTCCTTAGTTAATGAGAATCCGTAAGTGAGATCTTTGTGGTACTTTTTCGTTCTACTAATGGTACTTTTTGAATTTTCTGTAAATATGAACCTAGAAACTTAAAATAAGGATATGTGGTCCTAAGTGAATGTGAATTCATATGAAGGGACTTTGTGGTACTTTTTTGTTCTTCCTATGGTACTTTTTTAATTTTCTATAATTGTGAACCTGGAAACATGAAATTAAAAACATGTGGTGCTAAGTGAATGAGAATCCATAAGAGTGGTACTTTTTTGTTCTTCAAATGGTACTTTTTGAATTTCGAATATTATTTAAAGTAGAAACATGAAATCAAATATGCATGGTCCTATGTGAGAAAGAGTTCATAAGAGGAGTCTGTGTGGTACTTATTTTGTTCTTCTAATGGTACTTTTTAAATTTTATATAATTATGAAACTAGAAACACGAAATTAAATACATGTTGTCCTAAATGAACGAGAATTCACAAGAAGGGACTTTGTGGTATCTCTTTTCGTTTTTCTAATAGTACTTCTTGAATGTTCTGCAATTTTTATCCTTAGAAACATAAAATTGTAGATGTAAGGTCCTAAGTGAATCAGAAACCTTAAAATGGTTTTTGTGGTCCTTTTTCTTTATTCTAATATACTTTTTCGTAATTCTGATATTTATTTTTCGTTATTCTAAGATTAGAAACCTGAAATTAAAGTGAAATTGTTATTTATGGATGACATAACACCATTATTAAAAATGTTCCCAAGGGAGTAAAGAATCTTAGTTTAAATTTATTATATAGTATGGTTTTTATAAAAAATTTCCGCTAACGAAGTTGCGGGTCTACAGCTCGTCTTATATAAGATTTGTTTGGTATTGTGAACATTTGCTTAATAAACAAAAAAGTTATGGGCATAAATTGAATTTGCATGCTTTTCTGCTGATATCTCTTAAACAAAAGCATGTACGACAACGAAATTCTGTGCAGATAGTTCGAAGAGCGTTATAAACTCAAAAAAATGGGCGTGATTCGCCCACTTTACCAACCATTTCCCTTATTAGGTGAAACATCAACGAAATGTAAAAATAGTTCAAGGACCAATTTCGTAAATTCAGAAACAAAAGTAAGCGACCAACTAACTCCCAGATAAGATGAAATTTTAAAAATTTTACAGATGGTGCGTATATAGATTTGCCCAAGTCAAATATAACATTATAACCTGTTTATTTTGTGATAAAATAAGAGATGTATGTATTAAAAGGGTTAATAATTCTAACACTTAAATGTTTATCAATATAATAAATATAAGAAACAAAAACTAAAATCTAATTATAAACTTTTAACGTAATCTTTCTTTGATTAAAATTACGTTTTTACGTATTTTATTTTTTTATTTTTATTCAATGAATACATTGACAAAGTGTTATAATACCACATTGTTGGGTTGGTTGTTGTTTTTGTTGTTGTCCACTCTAATAGTTCTTCTTATCAATAACGAACAGCAGCAATTACAAAATAACAATAATGTTAGTAAAAAAAAAGAACCCTTGAATTATACATGACAAATATCGTTTTTTTATTTTTGTTATTATTATTATTATTATAAATGAAAAATGATACAAATTACTTGTAAACAAATTCTATATTTACTTTTAGTTATTTCATTATTTTAGTCAATTATACTCACTCACTCTTTTTGTAAGAAAAAAATAAATAAATGAAATAAAAAACAAATAAATGTAACAACAAGAATAGCAATAACAACATTTGTAAAATATTCAGCAAGTAGTAGCAAAAGTAACAACAAACCACGTTTGTTTTTAATTACAATTACATATTTACTGCTATTGCACTGCTACTACTAAAACAGAATGCTGCTGCTATTTATTACAGCTGCTTCTTTTGCTTTTCTTATATTCTATTAGGTTTTGTTGTATGTATATAAATACATAGTCGTTGTAGTGCTAAATATATACCAATATGTTTTTGTTGTTGTTGTATTACACGATTTATAAACTTTTTTTGTGTTGCATCTATAAATAGAATTACAGCCAGCAGGTCACGGCCTATACTTGAAGCTCAGAACCAAATAAGCAAACAAAGCTAAACAATTTTAAAACAAAACCGAATCGAATGACGACTAGACTCGAATCGTTAGTTGTTTGGTGTTGTAGCAAATGATACATTTAAGGATTAATGATGTGCCTCAAGTGATGGTGTATTAATAAAATGTTTTCCCTTTATTGATTTGGTACTTTATGTTAAGAGACAACCAAGGCAAATTTATTTATCCGGTAAAGTCAGTTCTACAACAATACAAAAACAACAGGCACTTTTTAAATGGTTTGCTGGTTAGTTATGTCAAAATCGGCTGACTAGAAACAAAGCTAATTTGTAAACATAACAAAAAATAAAGTAAGCCTCAGAGAACCAAGCTGTGTATCCAATTATGGTCGGCGTCGGCGACTTTCACAAGGTCATATCGGCGTCAGCTTATTTGTCAGCTCAAAATGTTTTTTATATTATATTACATAAATTAAGTAAATTTCTTATGCTTATTACTAAAAACTAATATTTCCGTTTAACATATGCAATTTTAAGTAAATTTTTATATGTATTTTGTTCAGCCTTTCTAGCCGGTATGAGTCAGCGTCGGCGACGGCTAGAAAAATTATGCGGCGACTGGCTACCGGTCCGCTTTGTTCTTTGGTAAACGTCATAGTAAAATAATAAAGTACTCGCACATCTACAAAAACAAAAATTGCTTGTATTTTGTTAGTGTAAAACTACTGCCCACAATGTCAGAATGCTTTGAACGGAAAAATGAGAGAACGAAAGAGAGCAAGAGAAAAAAACTCAAAAAATATTTTACATGTGAATACAAAAACAATTTGACAGTACCGCGAGGTTTGCCAATGAAAAAATTGTAAAACAGCTGGTCTTACGAGTATACTTTATTATTATACTATGGTAAACGGAAACAAAGTTTGACAGATGCAATATCCAAAACAAAGTAAAAAAAAAATCAGCTGATTAACTGACTTTACCTGATAAATAAATTTGCCTTGGAGACAACATACAATTTCTAAATTGTTTTAGATATAAATATGATTGATCGGATTGAAATGTATGGAAGAATTATAGGGGAGGAACTAGGCTTTCAGAAAAAATATCTTCTAGTCACCCTGTGATAATACGACATAAGCTACAGGGTGTAAAATTTGATTATCTCGATTATGTAAAAGTATAAAAGTTATCTCTTGCAGTTAAAAATATATTCATGGTTTTATTTTTAATTTTTAATTTTTTGCCTCAACTTTATTTTCTTTTTCGGTAATAGGTCCTAAATTATATAAGGGAAAATTATATGCTAAACAAATTTTTCAATTATTTCAATTCGTTTAGACGTGAAAAATTTTCAAAGTTAGCACTCTGAAATTAGTATGAAAAATGGCCATTCTTTTATAAAATATAAAATTCTCCTTAATTTTTTTCTTTTAATAAAAAAATTGTTTTACATATTTCAAAAGACAAAGCTTCATCAATGCAGTGATGCCAACTATTACCAACATAATTGCGTAGAAATGTTGGAAGAAAGTGTTAAAAAGGGATAAATTTAAAAAGACATCACTTTTGTGGTACAATCAAGAAATGTTTTGTAAAAAGGCGCAAAAATGTGTTTAAATTAAAATTTTTGCGATTAATCAACAATTTGGAGCATACAATTTAGTGTTGGCAAATTCTACTACTTTTGAATACTCGATACTACTCAATACTTTTTTATTTGGGTACTTGATACTACTCGATTTTTCAATTTTAAATATAAATTTTAATAAATGGTATTTTATTTAAAATTAAAACAAATATATTTAACCAATTACCATTAAATTTTTTTAATATGTTTATGTAAAACACAAAATAAATAAAAACGTTAACTTTAAATTTTACTTTAATAAAAATTAATAACATTATTTTCATATATTTAAACATTTACTTGTATCATTATACAGGGTTGTACTTTAGCCGTTATATTTTTAATCTGATATCATTAAAAAATTAAACTCTGGAAGTATGAGTACCCAAAAAAGCGGACAAATACTCGGTAATCGATACTAAGACTTAATAGTAAGAGCATACATGTTAAGGTTATTTTCTATTATGAACCCCGATACAAAATTGTTCAGTTCTCCAAATATATAACAGTAAACATTTCGCAAAATTAACGTTACCCCATTAAGTAAAATAATTTTTCATTTTCGAAAAAAGTAAAAAAAGCAAAAAAAGCTAAAAGAAAATTGTAAAAAGTGTTGAATTTGTGTGTTTTCTAGCCCTAAAGGGCCTAGCCCTAAAATGGCAATACTGCATAAATGGTTAATAAAGAAATTTTGAATTGATTAAGGTTTGCGCCAGACATCCAGCATTTGTCGAAAATGGTGAATTTTAGAAAACAGTTTAATTATTATCGAAAAAATGTCACGCGAGTTTCTTTTTTGACACTAAATTGATTTACGCCCAGTTGAAAGCAAAGCAGGAGAAAGAAACAAGCAGAAGCAAAATTTTCGCAGTGGCGGCGCAGTTCTTTTTAATCGGCGGCGCATTTCTTTAAACTAATTCGGCGGTGGCTAAATTTTCGGCTGGGATTTAGTAAATATTTATTGTACCTCCTGGGTGGTCCCCAGTAGTTTAATTAATTAGTTTATCCTTAATTCTTATAAATTTATCATATGTAAATAAAATAATAATAGATGGAGCCACTGCACTCACATCTTCGAATAAAATAAAATATGTTTCTTGTTGAATATTAATAAAAATTTTAAAATTTCAGCGGCTAATTATGAGCCGCCGTTAACTGTGGTTGCGCATTAAGTAGAAAATTCCCCGGCTTTGAGCCGATCGGCTTGTGTTTCTGATGCAGGAGTGCAGATTTTATGAAAAAAGTATATATTTTTTTTAATTGCACAAAAAGGCATTTTAGCATAATATTTTTACTATTATTTCTTATGCATGCGATATTTTTTATATTTTTTTATATAAAAAAAAATTCATATTTAACACGGCAAGTTTTTGAAAAAAATCCTTTAAAAGGAGATCAACTACATGATTTGTAACGTATCAGAATTATCTTTTTACACTTAATAATATTTAATTTAAAAGAAATTCTCATTTTCTATTAAATTTCTTTTTAAAAGCTAGTATGTCTCGTCTAATTGCAATAAAACCTTCATCATTTTGACAAGAACTTTGAAATTATAACTTTTATATTAATTTAAAAAATATTTTTTTGTTTTATTTATATTTGATTGATAACAATATGTGTGGGGTGTATTAAAAACGACTAACTATAAAAATAACTGAACCTTAAAAGCAAAAAATAGAAATAATGAATCTACACAATATAAATGTATAACAAAATATAAAAAAATAATAAAAAAAAAAAAACAACAAAAAATCTAATATGTTGTCATTGATAATTATATTTATCTACTATTTATTATTTATGTTAAAAATGTGTTAAACATACGTAGACATAAACATTATAAAAAACGTCATTTTTTTTTTTATTTTTTTCGTCTGATAATAAATGAATGAAAATAAAAATATCATAAACATAATTGCATAGATACTCACTCTTATACACTACACACAGTCATTCTTCGTACAGGTGTGACGGAAATAATAGTATGTATGTCAATATTTTTTTTTATTTATTTATGGCGCGCTAAAATAAAATTCAAAGATATTTTTTAACGAGAGGTTAACGTTTTTGCCAATATATATTTTATTTTGAATTTAACGTAAATATATATTTGTAAAATCATTATCAGGAAACCAAAAATGTGCAAAATCATATTTTTTCCCAACCAAATTATTGATTATTTATCCGCTTTAGATAATTTTAAGAATCTTGGCATCCATTTGTCACTGCATATTATAATAGTTTATACGATATTAATCAGTCTTTTACTATACTAATAAAGTTCTTCGCATTATTTTCCCAAGCTAAACATTTCGTATACATACTTATATTCTAACATAAATGATTTAAAATTTTCATGTTGCAGGGTGTATTTAAAAAAACCGCACAACCTTTTTTTTGGGTGTATTTTTAACGGAAAATTTGTTTTATTTTTAAATAAAATAAAATTTATTTATAAATTTGCCACTCCGCTGGTAACACCTAGAAATATTTCCATTGTATTTTATGAAAGTACCTACAATTTTAAATAGATATAACCCTAAAAAACTAAATAAAAACATTTTACTCTTATCATATACATGCCAAATATTTTATAATAATCGGTAATTTCCGTAATAAATTCATAATTTTTTTTTAACAATTTACTAGAAAAGTAATTAAATAAAATACGTGCATTGAATAGCAGCTGATTTTTATTTTATAAATTCCAGATAAATTGAAACTTAAAATAATATTATAGGGAATTTTAATTATTTTATTTATTTTTTGACAATGGTCAAAACTAATACATATTTTAAAAATGTATACTTCAATGATTATATAAATCCTTTATAAAATATTTTAATTTCATTATCTTCTTATTACGTTTTTATATTATGCCCGGAAGAAGATAAATATTATATAAAAATTTATTTAAAAATAGCTGAATATTCTTTGAAAATAAATTTTATATAAGTAAATTGAAAAACGCAAATCAATGAAATTGCGCCAAATTTTAAATTCCAACGAATTCATTGATACCAGTTTATTTAATAACTATGTATTTCAATGAAATAAATACATAACTTAATAACTGTATACATATGTACATAAAACTTAGTCATATTATTTTTATTCTAGCATTTAATTATTGATTTTTTTTTCCGAATCAAAAGATGATTTGCCAAATTTATAATATAAATTTCTAAGAAATCTATAAATAATTTTCCATATATATTTTTTTTTAAATACAATTATTCAGCAGATATTTAGAGATTCTCTAATTCAAAACTAATAAGGGTTGCCATTACGTATTATTATGCAGATTTTTAGATACATATGTACCTGTCATATATTTTTTTTAATTACTTTAATAAAAGAAAATTTTTTAAATAAATAGTATTTAAATTTTTACGTAATAAGATTATTATTTGATATTTTCTTCTATTTTACTTGCTAAGATTTCTGATAAACAAAATTACGGGAAAATTTAATTACATTTAAGATTAAAGGGCTCATCTATCTTCTATATATATTTAAAAGAGTAACGTTACTGAGTGATTGACTGGTGAGTCATCATCGAACAGCCCAAACGGTTAAAGCTAGAAAGATGAAATATGGACTGTATATTGGTCTCCTACTGAATAGATTATCTAAGAAATTTAATTTTTTGAAATTCGAATGTTTAGGGGGTATAAAAGGGAAAAACGGGTAATATCTCGTAAACTAGAGATAGAGATATCTCGTAAAATAGAGATACAAAAAAAAGTTGAATAGATATCGTTATTCATTTAAAAAATAATCGGATAGGTGTCTGGTACTTTTTTGAAATTCGGCTTTTTTTGGAACCCTGTCTATATTTTAATCCAGTAAGTATAGAATATGCATCAAATTAATACCTTATCGAAAATTGGCGAATACAAGTTTGGTACTTTTTGGAAATTCGAACGCTTAAGGGGTAAAAGTAGTTCCTGATTTTGGTACTTTTTTCACAAAATATTTTTTTCTTTTTACTGACACATATATATAAATATTTTATATAATTGGATCCCAGTACAATTTATAAATTCATTGAAATACAATCTTTGTTGCATTCAGGGGGAATAAAAAGTACCAAAAAGGGGATAAAATCTTAAATTTAATTTTATTCAAATTAAATAATGCATTTTTTGTTATATTAAACTTAGAGACATGAACTTAAGTACATGTAGTCCTAAGTGAGTGAGAATTCACAAGAGGGGAGTTTGTGGTACTTTTTTGATCTAATGGTACTTTTTGAATTTTCTATAATATTGAACCTAGAAACATGAAATTAGAGATATATGATCCTAAGTGAATGAGAATCCATAACAGGGGACTTTTTTGGGACTTTTTCATTCTTCTAATGGTACTTTTAGAATTTTATAATTTTCGTTCTTCCATGGTACATTTGAATTTTATATAATATTGAACCTACAATATGAATATATGGTCCAAGTGAATGAGAATTTAGAAAAGAGGATTTGTGGCACTTTTTTTCTTCTAATGGTACTTTTTGAATTTCTATAATATTGAACCTAGAAATATGAAATTAAAGACATATGGTCCCAAGTGAATGAGAATCCATAACAGGGGACTTTGTGTTACTTCTTGAATTTTATACAATATTGAATAAGAAACATGAAATTAAAAGCCTATGGTCGTATTTGGGTAAGAATTCAAGAGGGGAAGTTTGTTGTACTTTTTCGTTCTTCAAATGGTACTTTTTGCATTTTCTATAATATATGAAATTAAAAATATATAGTCCTAAATGAACAAGAGTCCAGAAAAGACAATATGTGGTACTTTTGCATTCTCCTAATGATGCTTTTTAAATTTTCTAAAATATTGAAGCTGGGAACAAATTAAAGATATATGGGCCTTAGTGAATGAGAATCCATAAGAGGGTACTTAGTGGTACTTTTTGTTATTATATTACTCTTTGAATATTATGTAATAATAATTCACTTTTAAGCGTGAAATTAAAGATATATCGTTCTGTGTTTAGAATCCACAAGCCCTCTAATAAAAAATATAATAAAAATAGTTTGGTAGTTTTTGAAACTTCGAACAGTAAAAATGTAAGAAACTGGTAACTAAAATATTTAAAAGTTTATTGTTCTGAATGCTGACAGAACACCAATATTACAACTGTTCCCACGGGTGACAGGAATCATAGTTGAATTTTACGGGTTTTATTAATTTTTGGTATTTCATTTTGTTTTTTCTAAATAAAAAGGGTACCAAGTTTTTTATCTGGTCTATGTAGGAGTACTGCAAGTTCGTGTTAAATGCTATCTATATAAAAGTGAATCTGTGTTTGTTAGTCTGTCTGTTTTAGAATTTTGTTTCGAAGCGAAGCGAACTGTGTTCATGCTATTAAAAATATTGTTCAAAAATTTATAGTTATAAAATTAAAACTTAACACAATTTGAGTTTATAATATTTTACTTGCTTAAATACTCTTGCTTAAATAACGTCCGTTAATTCTCCTTAAGGGAGAGATATTTTTTGAATTTGTTCACTCTTCTAATTTATTTTTTACCTAAATAATTTCTGTTTTTTTCTTTTTTCGATCCTACAATGTCTTACTGCTTATTTTTTATATCTAATTCATCATCACAATCGATTGAAATCGGGTAAGGAACAAAAATTTGATAAGTGGTTGAAAATAATCTATTTCAGAGGTATCTAATTTGAGTCCCCATAGATCTGTACTCCTGAGAGGTATGTAGGGTCCCCCTTTCAAACTTAAAATTTTACACTACTCTTCTACGCCTATACAAAATGTAAATCTAACCATCCGATTAGAAGTTACAGAATTATTTCCAAAATTTTTGGATTCTGCTCCACTATGCGTTCGTTTATTAGCGTAATTTATATCGGGCTTTCAAGGTCATGTATATAAACTTTTATTTATTTTATCTGACATTTCGCTAGTATTTTCCAGCATCTTCTAACCAATTTTAGTCTGAAATTTAAACAATAGTTTTCATAATAATTAATATACTGAAAACGTGGCAACTCTTTTTAATACAAGCAACTACTACAATAGTGTTGTGAATATGTATTGTTTATTATAAATAGTTTAGCAATACTAGTAGTAGTAGTAGCAGTTTACCATATTCAAATCAATAATTACAAACGAATAAAAAAAAAGAAAGAAAAAACTCATTCATTATTTTAGAAAACTCAGCAAAAATTGTTTATAGTAGTGAAACGAAATAAAAATAAAAATACATTAAGATTATTTTTAAACTTTTTAAATGTTTATATACGAACGTAAATGCCTTCCTTTTTGTTGAAATTTGCTCTTCTTTCTTTGTTTATATTAGCAAATTTAATAGAAATCAAATTGAAAAAAGAAAAAAAAAAAATGTTCTACAATCTAAATTTATTTTTTTGTTGTATTGCCATAGAAAAAGATGTGTAGATTGATGTTCTCTCTTTTTTTTTTTTTTTTTGTTATAGTACGTAGATTTTGAAATTTGTGTTTTTAACTTTTGATTTTATAATTTATATTTTTATTCATTTATTTCATTCCTTTTTGTGTATTTTGTATATTTAAAGATCTCTCCCGCGATTCTGGTACAACTGAAAGATTACACATAACACCAGGTACTTTGGACTTCAGTCGTATACAAGCTCCTCCATCAACAGATTTGGATCAACAAATATTAGAGGTGAGTTATAAATAAATCAAACAAAAAAGTAAAAAAAATTAAATCACCAATTGTTGAGTTTTGTTGTTATTTTTAAGGTTATTTTTCTTTGTGTACTATTTGTTTGTTGTTGGGTTTTTTATTATCTTTTTTTTTTTTGTTTATTTCATTTGTGCTTTTAATACAAACAATAACGGTTTAAGAACATTTTTTTTTTGCATATGCAGGTGTTGCAAACCCATTTTTCGGCCAAGTGCCAATAATTAAAAAATTAGTAAAGAGAATGTGTGTCAATGTTGCTACTTTTTAATTTAAAACAAATTAAAGGCGTGGCAAAATGTTTGTATTAAGAATTATTATTAAAGACTACAATAAATGTCAATTGTCAGAAGTACTTTAACAGTGAATTTAGAAAGATTAAAAATATTTAAAGTTCTATATTTGATCGTACCAAACAAAAAATCAAAAAGTCTATTTAATTTGGCGCAAAATTATAAGAAGTATTTTTTTATATTTAAAATGTTTTGAAAATTTTGTATAAAGGGAAATAATCAATAAGAATTTATAAAAAAAAAGTTATACAAAAAGAAAATTTATTAAAAATTTGTTTATAAAAGAATTTATACAAAAGTTAACGAAAACTTTTATTAAAGGAACTTTTTTCAAAAAATTTATATAAAAAATATTGATCTATAAAAGAATTGATTGTGTAAAAGTGAAATGCAATAGTCTTCAAATTTAATTCAATTTTATTTATTAAGTTTATAATTCCAAAAAATATATAAAAGGTAAATGTTCTTGATCAAAGCAATATTAAAAAAGGAATGAATAAAAAATTTTGCGCAAGAAATTACAGTTATTAGAACATAGAAATATAACAATGTGATTGACATTTTGATTGCGGTAGAATTTTAAAGGTTACCAAAAAAAGAAAATTTATAGACATTTCCCTATAAATAAAATTTTTCGAAACTTATAGAAAGAAATAACAAACCAAATTTATAAACAGCAGCTTTAACGTCTCCCAAAGATTTTCAATGGGAATCAGATATGGTGACTGAGCCGATCACTTCAGAACATCGCTTTTATTTTCGGAAAACCATTTTTTTTTTGTAAATTTGTTCGTGTGCTTAGGAACATTTTCCTGCTAAAATACACATTTGAGTGGCATATTCTCATCTTAATATTTCCACATGCATTGTGGCATCCATGTTGCCTTTTGATTTTCCCACTACCGTGCTTGACGGACTTCAGAACAAATTTTGGGTAACATTATTTGTTATATGGTTCCCTCACATATATTCTTGTCCCATGCATTCATATGAACCAAAAAGAACTACTTTGGACTCATCTGTGCAGAGAATTTTGCGCCATTTTGTGTGGGACCAGTAGAAGTCCAGTATAGCGAAATTAAGGCGATTGCGCACCTGCCTATAGTTTAGTAATAGGACTTTTCATGGACATCTTTCTTACAGAGTTGTCGAGGAATAGTTGACGCATTAACTTTCAGCTCTAAGTCCTGTTTTACCTTAGTGGACGATACGAAAGGGTTTGAGCTCACCATTCACTTTGTACGCGTACAGTCATTTGGAAGATTTTTTTTTACTTGCAAATTCGTGTTTTAAGTTTGGTTTATATTTTTTTTAAATTTTGCAATAACTGTGACATTTCGACACATTTTACATAAATCGGTATATTTTACCTTCTGAAATTATTTTTACCATTAAATTACGGGTACTTGGAATACAGTGTTTGCCGCCACATATTTAAAATTTGTTTGTAAGCGGCTTAAGTAAAATAACGATAACTTAACAAGATGCATAGAAAAAGACAAATATTTTTTTTATAATTATTGTTCATGTTTAGGACCTTCATATAAACAAATTATTTTTAAATTCATTGTCTAGAAATTGTGCAGCAACTAAAATTCGAAATTATATGGTAATGCTACTATTATTTTGCACACAGCTGTATATTATAAAATAAATATTGAAAATTTGCTATGATATTTTCTATAAATAGAAAATAATTTCATATTTTCTATAAATAAATAATTCTTATAAAATATATATCGAGGGTCTATATTCAAAACGGGCCTCAATGCAAAACAGCATTTTTCAGGAGAACAAAAAAACTGTTTATTTCCCCCATTTTTGAACATTTTGCAATCCGTTCTTCTACGATTTATTAATATTACGTCTACTAAACCTCACACTAAAAAATAAATCTTTTAACTCCATTATTCGCGAAGTTATGGTAGATAGCCCGTTTTGTCTTAATTATTTTTAATGTTTGTAAAAAAATGTTCACATATGTTTAAGTTATGATATCATACCAATCAGGAGATAAAAAAAAGCGAAATTTTGTGGTTGGCTGGACCATTTTTAATCGTTAGAAATTTAAAATAACAGTAATGTTTACTAAAAGGACGAAAATGTGTTCAAAATTAAAATTATAAATTAAATTTTGAAAAAAAATTGCTTGCGAAAAAAATTGCAAAAAAATTTTTTGCAAAAAAAAATTTTAAACCAATAAAAATTGTATCAAATTGCATATCAACAACTCAAAAATGATTAAAACCTTCAAAGACGATGTTTATTGCACTTTTTATTTAATTATAATTTTTTTTTAAAAACTGATTTTGGTATCTAAGATGTTTTACTTATAATTACGAATTTTATTAAAATTTTTTCATTCCTGTCTTTAAATCTAGCGTATAGTGCTCCCACTTAGCTTCAAAAATTGTTGATAGGTGTACCCGCGTATGATTTATAAGCATCTAAAAAAGGCTAAAAATCTAACTTCAATTGCTTTTTTCTCCAGACTGCATTGAGATAAAAAAATTTTTGTGAGATATATTAAGATTATAATTCAAAATGTTTAAGAAAAGTTCAAACCGCAAAGAAAATTCTCATTATTTATCAATTTTTATTTTAACATTTCTTTGAAAATCAAACAAAAACTTGCACATATTATGGAATTTGTTAAAAAAAAAGGGAAAATATGTAAAATTTTATTTATTAACCATTAAAACAAATATCCCGTTATAAAGTATGTACACACAATGATTTGGTTGCAAAATATAATGCTGAGAGGAAGATGATGTAATTTTATATATCAATTGAAAGCTTATTATATTAAGTTTGTAACAAAATAGATTAATATTTATAAATTTACACCAAAATTGCATACATACTACATACATAATGCCCCAAATATTTTTTCTTTTAATTCCAAATTAAATTCCATTTTTTTATTTTATATTTAGCTTATAAGTATTATTATCTCTAAATAATTGACCTTTATTTTACAAATATTTCCATCATCACCATATTTTTAACGCAATTTTATCATAAATTATAATTTATGACTGTGCAACATTGTAGCACATTTTATGCCAAAATTAAACAAGTTTTTATTTTATTTATTTTTTTATTTTTCAAAATCAAAAAATAGCCTCATACTACAAATAATTGAGACTACATATTGAGTTTTTTTTTTATTTTTTTTGTTATTTCGTGCTGCTACCAGATTTAAAAATAAAGTCTAATTTAAGCACATTTGTTTTTTAAGAAAAAAAAAAGTATAAACAAATAAAATGCATTTATACTCATACAGTGTTGGCGGTAAAATTGAAAAAAAGCTTTAGTTCATAAAAAAAATTAATTTTATCATAACTGTCAAATTATGGTTTTGTTTATTAAGAATTACATTTTGAAATTAATTGACATATCGTGTGATTAATAGCTTTTATTTTTAACTCAAAAATTAGGGTTATACTTTGACATAATGGGTTATTTTGAAATTAATTTGATAATATAACTCTAAAAAAATATACTTTCGTTTAATAATTTCTTTGAAAATGTAAAGTCAATAAACACATTCTTAAAACAAGTTATTTATTTTTTATATAATTTTCTTGTTTGGAAAATATTTTTTTAAGAATTCAACCAGTTCTAATAATTTTTTAGCACACTGTGTTGTATGCAGTTATTTCAAAATTTGTGTTTGCTTTAGCCAAGTTAAAAATACATACAATAATTTAATGCAACTTATTTATACTTTTATTTCGTTTTGTTTGATTTTTCATTTATAAATAGCACCTGTAAAGTAATAAACGATAAATAATCAAACACATCAGTTGTATGCCATCATCAATCCATTCATTCATCCATCTATCAATGTTATATTAATGCTTTTGTGTATATTGAATCAATTATTCAATCAATATTATTTTGATGTGAGAATTGAAATATACAAAAAAAAAAAAAAAAAAAAAAAACTGTTCGATATTGTGAAATAAAACAAAACAGTCAACAAAGAAATTAAATTGGGATGTGAAATGATGATACAAATTATATTAGACATTTAGAAAGAACTTCAAAAATTAAAGAGAGAACTAATCTATCTGATCTTTATATAAAAGAGTAACGTTACTGAGTGATTGACTGACTGACTTACTAATTCATCATCGCACAGCCCAAACGGTTAAAGCTAGAAAGATAAAATTTAGACTATAGATTGGTCTCTTATCAAATAGATCCACTAAGACGGAATTTTTGGAAATTCGAATGTTTAGAGGGTAAAAAAATGGGTAAAATCGGTAACCTTATACCTTCTAAACTAATAGAGATACAAAAAAACTTTAGTAGTTATTGTTATTAACTAAAAAAAAAGGAAAGGTGTCTGATACTTTTTTGAAATTCGGCTCTTTTAAGGAGAAAACGGGTAAAAACTGTACTTTGGTTCTTTTTTGGCGTCCTATCTATTTTTTAATCCAGGAAGCATAGAAATAAATTCTGTTTCAAATTAGTACCCTATCGAAAAATGGCGAATACAAGTTTGGTACTTTTTGAAAATTCCAACGTTTAAGGAGTAAAAATCGTACCTGTTTTTTGATACTTTTTTCACAAAATATTTTTTTGTTTTTACTGATACATATGAATATTTTAACATTAGATCCCAGAGAAATTTATAAATTCATTGGAATACAATCTTTCTTACATCCAGGGGCAATAAAAAGTACCCAAAAGGGGATAAAATCGGAAAATTAAATTTTATTCAAATTAAATAATGTATTTTTTATTATATTAAAAAAACATGAACTTATATACATGTAGACCGAAGTGAGTAAGAATTGACAAGAAGAGATTTTGTGGTACTTTTTTGGTACTTCTAATGGTACTTTTTGAATTTTCTATAATATTGAACATGAAACTAAAGATACAATTCAAGAGGGGGACTTTGTGGCACTTTTTCATTCTTCCAATGGTACTTTTTGATACTTCATGATATATGTGGGTAAGAATTCAATAGAGGGAACTTTTTTGTACTTTTTTGTTCTTATAATGGTATCATGAAATTATAGATATATGGTCCTAAGTGAATGAAAACCCTTAATAAGGTACTTTGTGGTACTTTTTGTTATTGTAATATTATTCTTTAAATTTAATAATAATTAACTTTCAAGCGTGAAATTAAAAAACTTTGAAGTTGTAAAAAACTGGTAACTAAAATATTTAAAAAGTTTATTGCTCTCAATGCTGAAAGTACATTAAATAAAAAGTACACTAAAATAAAAGTCTTTTCTGACCTATGTAAGAGTACTGCAAGATTGGGTTAAATACTATCTATATAAAAGTGTTTTTATTTCGTTACAATGTGGTAGCGAAGCGCACTGTGTTTAAACTATTAGAAATATTATATTATAAATTTTTATAGTTATACAATTTTAACATAACTTAATTTGAATTTATAATATAGTATGGATTTTATTAAAAAAATATACGATAACAAAGTAGCGGGTATACTGCTCCTATTTTCATTTAATCAATAGAATATGGTAAGAAATTAGTTTCCACAAAATTTGAGAGTTCTCTTTATAATAGTTCCTTTGCTATGCCACTAAGAATATTTGCAATGTGCTGGGGTAACATTTCCCTGGTCCCCTAAACATCCCATAAACATATAGAGGTTGTTAAGAAAGTTATTCTTAAATAATTTTATATTTTTTGCAATAATAAAATCTAAGATATACAATTTTTAATATTTTCATTGTATGGTGGGTACTATTTCCCCTGGCCCTATTTATGGTTCTATTTCCATTTAATGTTTGGTGGTTAATGAGAAAGGTATTAAATTGATAATAAAATTGTTTCTACAAAATCTCTGAACTATCTAATAATAAATATTTACATTGTTAATAGCTCCTATTAAAAAATAAAATAGCCTATTTTACTTTCGGGTGTTACACAATGATACTTTGAAAGTTTCAAGAAAATCGGTCCAGCGGTTTAGCTTTCTATAAACCCCAAACAAATAAACAAGGATTCACGGGGCAACGTAGGGAGACGAAATTTGACACATATATTTGTCTTATATAAGGTTTGTTTGGTATTGAAAATGGGCAAAATCGGTTGATGAACAAAAAAGTTATGGGCTAAAAACTAGAAACACAGGGTGTCCGTTTCATACTTTTCTGCTGATATTTCTTCAACAAAAGCATGTACGACAACGAAATTTTGTACGTATAGTTCGGGGGTCGATATAAACTCGAAAACCAAAAAAGGACGTGGTCCGCCCACCTCCCTATAAGGTGAAATTGTATTCAAATAGGTCAAGGACCAATGTAAATTCGGAAACAAAAAATGGACGTGGTCCGCCTACTTTACCGCCCACCTCCCATATAACGTAAAATTTGATGGTGGGTATATAGATTCGGCCGTGCCGAATATAACATTCGCGCTTGTTTCTTTTGTTAAAATGCATAAGTTATAACTCGGAGTTGATATGATAGATTAATTACACCTTAATGTAAGACGTGTATATATTAATGTACTATTTAGAATTACGTGGTAACAGAAAACAATGAAAATGCGACTGTGGCGAACATTGGGTTGACATGCTGGCAGCCGGATTGTTGGTATTTTAATCCAAAAGCACCCAGGATATACCTTTTCCTGTTTATGTTTATAATTTTAATACAAAACAGTTTAAAATATGTGTTTCATTTAATACATTTTTAAATAGCTATACTGACACATTTTTGAATTTCGGAACAAATTTTAACATCCGGACATTAAAGAATATGGCGTTTGTGAATGAATCAAAAAATTGATTATTTTTTCTTGAAAAATGTAACAGAACTAATTTAAAAATAGATTTAAAGTAGGGTTAAAGTTAACAATGGTTTACCAAAGGTATAGTAAGCGAATAATGTTTTTTTTGAATACAACTGTAAAGAATTTTGCTTAACAATGGTTAGTAAAGCTGTGTTAAGTTTTTTTGAATACAGCTGATACATATTAAAGTTGCAAATTTACGGGACTTATTTGCATATACAACATACGCATTTCTTCACGGTTATATTTAGATTAATTTGTTTTGTTAAAGGCCCACTGTAAAATACACCTACTCATACAATAAGTAAACTTTGTTTTGATGCAATCGAAAAACCAAAAAAAAAAAAAAATTGCCAACCAACCCACTCACTTAGATGCAACAATATTCTTTGGTTAATTTATTTTGTTAGTTTTATTTTTAATTTTATTTTTATTTATTTGTATTGCTAGGTTTTTTATTATTGTTGTTGTTACTTTTGTTAGTTTTTTTTTTTGTTTTTATTTTATGCATACATATTTTTAAAACGATTGTATTAATGGGTATTTCCGATCTTCTCTATACTAAATTTAGACAACGACAACAAAAAAAAAAAAAAACAATTGGTCTTTTTTGTGTTTTTATAAAAATTAATGATGTTTTGCAGTTAATGATCACTATATGAGTATTTGTTGAGATATGTATTTGGTGTTTTGTTTTTATGTCTCTCTCGAACAACCTGTCTCTATTTTACTATTACGATCGTTTAAAGATCTATTTTAAATACTTATAATTAAAATTTTATAAAGAAAAAAATTTGACGAAGAAAATATCTGTAGAACTTTTTAACCCATTAAACTAAAGTTTAAATCGACTTTCATATCATTTTATTAAAACGGAATAGAAATGACCCCTTATAAGGTAAGATAAATGAATTTAAGGTTCTAATGAAATATTCCCCATTAAATGCTCTAAACATTTATGCAAAATTATTTTAGCTTCGAACTATATTGATATTATTTTTTTTCAATTTATCTGTAACTTTCAATTTGGTGCAAAAATATAAAAGTTTAAGTGGTCATAAAACTATAATTTTGCCTACCAGCGAAAAATCCTTTGGAGGGTTCATTACACATATCAAGAGCTATCAATTGCAATTGGAATGATTCCGCCCCCAAAATACTGCTGCATAGTGTAATCTTTAAAATCAATTGGTATTTACACATGTATGTATATGAGTTTTAATTAAAAAAAAAAAAATATCGTATAACTATCGATCACAATCAATCAATCAATCAATTAAATTTGTTATCTCTATATACTCCCTTACCTATTGATATTTTTACAAATTTTCAATATTTTACAAGTATTTTGATTTTATAATATCTGAAATATTTCAAAAGGCAACACTGATCCTGCTGCATGGTATATTCTCAATCAATTTAGATATAACTGATCAATAAGGGTTGTCCAGCATTGTATGAAAAAACCAAAGAGTTTCGCACATTTAAACATACCCAAAATTATGAAAGTCAAAATTTTTAAATTTAAAATAGAATTACTCATAAGTGAAGCAATTAATATCATTAACTCTTTTATATTTGCTATTATACTCAGTAGTTAACATATGCTGAATAAAATTGAAACAAAACTTTCGGAGCTGGTTAAAAACAGTGAAATCATCAACTTTTTGTCATATAATTGTAAAAATTTTAAGAAATTCTAACTTTTCAAAATGTTAATGATATAGATCATTTTGTTAACTCAGATGGCAATGAGAGTCAAAGAAATTTATTTTTTCGATATATATAAATCTATTGATAAACAAAGTATAAAAATTAAGGCAAAAAGTTTTTCAAAGAAAAAACATTTTTATGGATCTAAGTCAATTAGTGTCGAATTTCTAACTTTTCAAAATTTAGGTTTTACTGAATGTATTTTGTTGTTTCATTAAAATTTCTTATGTCAACTCCAATTTTAACATTTCACATATTTGTTTACAAAAATCAAAAACACATTAAAAAAAAAACAAATAAAGCCCAAATTACATTAGCGCGTAATCAGCAGCAGTGTGAGCTGCCACAATCAGCTGATAATTTAGAATACATTTTTTGTTATGGAGTTAATTACATTTGGTCAGCGGCATTTTGCAGTACTCTTTTAGCCCTGTTTCTAAATTTACTGCGCTGCTTTCATATGGAGAGCGAGATAAAGAAAGTGAGCAAAGAAATAAAAAAGCTCAAATAGACAAGTAGAATAAAGCAAGATTGCGTTTGTAAATTGTCGGTGTCTACGCTTAAATGTAATTATAACGATAGCAACATGTTATTCTGACAGTGATCAGCTGATTACTTTTGCTGATACTGTTGCTGACTATTGCGTCTTAAGCCCAAATTACATTGGGCTTAAGTAGTTCAGTTCCAATAAAAGTGAGCCTTTTTAATTAAATACGTTATTTATATAAATATGTATGGTTTTTTAAAAAATATAAATAAATATAAAATATACTTCAACAACATTGTTTGTGGTTTGTAGCTGCCTGTGTCCATTTGATGTCGATGAAGATGATTTTGTCACTGTCATCGTTTTTTTTTTTTTTTTTTGTTGTGATTGTCAGTCATTTATAATAATCGTCTAAATATAGTTTAGAATATTTATTTTATTTATATATACATATATATATTTTTTTATTTTATATATATAATAAAAATGTATATATATATATAAAAAAACAACTTAATGTTTCTAAAATTGTGGTATATATTCTAAGATTTTTTCCTTTCCTTTACTGCTGTTAATAATTCTATATATATTTAGAAATGTGTATGTATATAATACTTACATTCAAATACATACTTAGAATTACAGTGAAGAGCAAATGTTTTTAAGCACTTATTATGAAAAAATAATCTTTAAACTATTGTTTTTTAATATGTTTGTATTTGCAACAGAATCAAAAGAGGAAACATATTCAATTAAATATTAAAGTAAATAATTTAAAACTTTAAATTTTCAAATAATTAAAGTCAATATATATTTGTAAATTATAATTAACTAACCTAATTCACTTTTGCTCTTCACTGTTTTAAATTTATTTTTAGATTTACTCGTTGTACCAACCAACAACCAGCCATATTTTTGCGCACTATTAAAAATAAAACAAAAATTATAATAAAAATATATCAAAGATGCCTTTATAACATTATTATTACTGTTGTTGTTGTAGTTGTTGCTGTTTTGTTATTTTTGTCGAGTTTAAAAATATTCTTCATACATGAAGCAAAATATATTTAAAAAAATTAAAGAAAAACGATGGAAACATTTCATTTTTATTGAGTTACTAAAATACATTTTTTTATAAAAAAAAAAAAAAAAAAAAAAAAACCAACAACATTATTAACATACAACCCAAACCCCAAACATTTAATGCGAAACAATTATTTAATCGAACCGATCCGAACTGAAGTGAAATGGAAGAAGAATAAGAAAAAAAAAACACAAATTATTATGTGAATTGAGACTTTTTTTAGACGATCAACCGACAGAGCGACCGACCGACCATGCACACCATTTCTATTCTTAAAATACTTTTTATATCTATTATCGACACTTGCGGTTAAAATGTTTTATACCATTAAGAATTTATTTATATTTTAATTTATTTTCTATAGATTTAATTAAAATTGTTGTTTCTAAATTTAAAGCATTTTTAAAATAGACTTTACTTGATTTGTGGTTTCTCTATAAGAAAAGGGTAATAAAAGTTAATATAAATAAATGTATTCTTTTTGATTTAATATAGAATTTCCATTTTTAGTTTGTTCATATTGATATTAAAACAATTAAGATTTGTTTACCACCAAACCACCTGTTGAAGTCGAAATTGTTAAGGGAATGGATGTTTAAGAGATTGTCTTAATTCAGATTCCTTTCTATCATTCGAAAACATAGCAAATTCTATCTTCTATACCAAAAGAGGCCAATTCTCTAAACTGTTTAGAACTCTGTAAATTTAAAATGTATTGGCTCATAGTAAAAGAATACTTAAAGCTGAGCAAAAAATAAAATAAAGTTTAATAAAAAAAATTGGACTCATTCTAACAGAAAAAGTAACCAAAAATATTATTATGCTCTTATGGAGGGTATTCCAGAAAATATTCAATATTTCATTAAAAACG
Source organism: Protophormia terraenovae (assembly GCA_951394005.1). NCBI lineage: Eukaryota > Metazoa > Arthropoda > Insecta > Diptera > Calliphoridae > Protophormia > Protophormia terraenovae. The sequence continues at coordinate 131,099,245 of OX596076.1, forward strand.
AATAAAAAAAAGTATTTTTATTTTAAATTTTAATTTCAAAGAGATTGACTGATTGGTTTAATTTTTATAAGCTAAATTGTATGCATTAATTTTAAAATAATTTTAGCCCTTAGTTCTAAAATTATTTTAAAATTTATTGCCTTACAAATGCCAAAATTATTTAATTACAACAAAAATTAATATTATTGATAACACTGGTCAACACAATTCCTTTTTTTTTTTTTTTTTTTTTATTGGGTATTTCGATGGTCCTGACTGTGAAAATAATACTGGGAGGTTGCTAACAGCTTTACATTTTGAAATATATACAGTTTTATTATTTTGAGAAAAAAAATTTCTTTCAGAAATTGTTTTTTTTTTTATTACTTTTATATTCAATGGGTTAAAGTCTACCAGTAAAATTTCTTTTTTTTTTTTTTTCTTCTACAAAAAATTTACTTTTTGTAGGAAAAGACGTACTTTTTGCATATATTTTTTTAATTGTAAGATATTTTTCTTAAGAAAAAAATTTTGTTAGTTGTTTTGGTTGTTTGGTTCTCGGTTAACTAAATGCATGTTTATAATATTTTTTGTATCAACTTTTAGCTCTTACCATATGTTGCAAAATATCACCAACATTGTTACATAAAATTAAATCCTTCTCTTGAGAAAAATACGGTAACATGTTTTTCTCGGGTACGATAAATTGTGATGTTAGTTTCCGAAGTAAGCAAATTTTTTTCTTTTAAACGACATGCCAAAATTTTCTGAAGCTTCTTTCGGGAAGCTCAGATCTCTTACTAAGTCATTTAGTTCTTTCTGATTAATTCGTTAAGGTTCTTAAAGGCTGTTGACAAAAAACAATAAATAAATAAAAATTAAAGTCGCCGATATTTATTCAAAAGTTCATGTAATATTAATAAATTTATATATCGCTAATTCCACAAGAGAATGCCCAAAAACATTTTTTATGTTTTCCGATTTTTCTAATATTTAGTGCATGCATACCCTATGAAGCCATTTAAATATTTCCATTTTTATATTTTTTGAGCTAAAGTTCACTTAACGAAAGTAAAAAAAAATCAGTATCTCTAAAAGTTGTTTCCGAATTTTAATGTTTAATTTACATTTATACATTTTAAATAAGTGTAGAAATTTAAAAATAATATTATCATTTAAAAATGTATTCAATTTTAGGATGCATTTTTGAAAAATAAATTAGAAAACTTGATTTCTCTCTTTTCTAAAATCATTAGAAAATTGGTGCAAAAAAAAATAATTTTTAAATCAAAAATTAAATAAATTAAAAAAATAAAATCGTTTTTTTTTTTTTATCAATAACTTGAGATTTTGAGGATGTAACGGAATTTTTCTACTCAACTAGACCTACAACTCAAAATAGTAAATTTAACTTCCCATTTTGTACAAAATTGGATTAATTATGGACATATAATCAGAAAATGACAAAAATATCCCACTGTGCATTTCTAATTTTATTAGACAAAACTTGAAAAGGGACAATGATTATGTTTGAAAAAGCTATGTTTTTTTTTTTTTTATTTTAATTTTTGTTTTCATTTAATAGATACAAACCTTGCCATTTTTAAAAATTGTTTTTTCAAACCCATTTTTTTTATTAACCCTACGGTACATACTGAAAAAAATTAACATTAGTCAATGCCCGTGGTACCCGGGTACCATAGTGTGATTTTATTAAAAAAATATGTAATTATATACACATTTTTTATTACGACCATTTAATTGGCCAAAGATCTTAAGTAAATCGAGGTCACGTCCGAAAATAACTTTTTTTACACTAAAGAATGTTGTCAGTGTTGGCATAGCGTCCTATCAAGTTTGGAGCTACAATATCGAAAGTTTACGTTCCTTGGCACAAATAATATGAACAAAATTTCAATATCTTAAGCACTTGTGTTATATTTTGGAGTAGAAGTGGTGGACATTATAACATGATGTTCAAAAAATGAATGGAATTCATAATAGCCAAAGTCAAGCTCTAAAGGATGTAAAAACGGACAAAAAGTGCGCTATCATTGTCATATTCATAAATGCTGGCTCAAAAAAGTTTTTAACTTGTCACATATTATCCTTTATTACACTTTCCTAAGTAAACTAGAAATTTAAAAAAAAAAAAAAAAAGCTTACTTCTGAAACTAGTTTTCCTTCAAATCCCAACGGTGCCATTTCTTATAATTTGGCAATTTTGACTATTATGGACATGCTTATTCACTAGTTTAAGAAAACATTAGTTAGTTTAACTTTTTATGAATCAAGGGACAATAAAAATTAGATTCTCAATAATAAATAGTGCAAAGAAAAGCTAATTTCAGTGCAAAATACAAAAATTATATAGGTGTACTTGGGTACCATGGGTATTGACTCCCGTAGGTATCAACTTTAAAGCCATTTTACATATAGACCAAGTTAATAAAATTTATATTTTTTCAGTTTTTATAATGTGTAAACACCTTAATCACGATGATCTGAAGTTTCGTGGCTATATCTTTATTAATAAAGAAATGCAAGCACTTTAAAGTAAAAAATGGTACCGGGTATGTACCGTAGGGTTAAATTAGTAAAAAAAATATTGAATTGCATTTATTTCTCAACAGGTAATTTAATAGAAAAATTTTGTAGATACTTACAATCAAGTTAAATATAAAAATGACCCAATTTCAAAATTAAAATTAAATAATTCTCTTATATTCTTAGTATATTCAACACTATGATATCAGTATTATGTAGTAATTTCTATAAATAACAACAATATTTTTAAATACAATTTGTTTTTATATGTTTGGTTTTAAACCCACATTCAACATCCAACTAAGCTGAGGAAACCCCTTTTTAATTCTTATTTATATAAAGGTATTTGTGTGTTGAATTGATTTAATTTTTCCCTTTTGCTCGGCATTAAATTCCCTGCATAAAACACATAGTAATTTTTTTTTTTTACAATAAAAAATGAAAATCTCATCATTCTATTATAATCAACTGCGTATGAGGTTCAGTACTTTTTATAAATAGATTTTATACACAAACAACATGTTTATAAATACACGCACAATAATAATAAAAAATAGAAAACGAAAAATAAAATAAATCGAAGAAAAATACACATTGTGTTGAGAGAAAACAAAAAAATAAATAAATAAAATGGAAAAAATAAACTTTAGCAAAACGCAAATAACATTTCATTTTTAAAAATAGCAACATTCTGTTTCTCATGTAAAAATAAACACAAAAAGCACACATTTTCATCATCATCATTATCATCATCATCGTACTCAACAACATCATCATCATCATTATCATGGTTGGTGTAACCCATGTAATGTTATCACAACTATTCTTTACCCCCCTCGCTCACACACTACAACAGACATATTTATAGTAGTTTTACACTCACAAAAAATATAAATGAATTCTTGATTCAAGGCTAAAATGACTATATAATTTTTTGTTTTTTTTTTTTTATTTCATTGAAAACATTAACAATAAACATTATAATTAATGTAAGGTGATTGATCTTAGTAGTTTGAATTAGTTTAAAAAGGGGTGTGGAATTTGTTATAAAATACAACAATAACAAAACAAATAATTTAAATGACCATAAAATAAGTATCCAAATGAGTGATTTTATTAGTAAAAATAAACATTTCACCCTGGAAATGATTTTAAAGCGTTTTAAAAAGAAAAACAAAAAAAAAAAAATAACAGTTTCTTTTGGTGTATAATAAAAGTATTTATAGAATGTAATTCATATGCAAGGAATTATTTGCGCTCCAAAGTTCTTTTAATAGATTAAAAATTTCCACAACACAAAAACGCAAAAAAATAAAAAAACTTAAGAAATTTTCTGAAACAAAAAAGAAAAAATAAAGACAGCGCACGAAAAAATCGTGCACACTTTAAGGATTATAACTTTTATTGTACGTTTATTTGTAGGATCGCAGACAGAATATAATTTTTGTATATATTGGCCTTAACAGCTTATTTTTGCATATTTTGAACTTAGCAGCATATTTTGTCATATGTATATTCTTTGAAAATCCTTACTTTAGAACATAATTTTTTAATTTAAATGGCTTATCGTTGCATATGTTGTACTTAAGAGCATTATTTTACATACATATATTAGACTAAAGTTCATAATTTCGCATATTTTTACACTTAAGAGAACGATAATTAAAATATCAGCCAAAACAATGTTTTAAGAGCATATTTTTAATTTTAAGGGCATATTTTTCGTGAATTTTGTATGCACCCTTTTTTAGAGCATATTTTTGGCGAATACATTTTAGTCTGGCGAGCCATTATTTGAAGAGTCTACGTATCTGCAAAAGCTTATTTATTCAGGACAAATGTTTGAAAGGCCAAATTATTTAATTCACTTTTCAAAATCAAATTTATTATCAGTCATTCTTTTAAAACATGCATTATAATTTATTTCATAGATCTAAATTCTTTGTGCTTCATATGCATTGAATTAATTCCTTAAAGAAATCAAATTCAATTATACAATTCAAGTTTAAGAAATATATTAAATCATTCAAATTTTCTTCAATTCAAATCTATTACAAATTAGCTTTAGAAAATATTTTAAAATTCATTTTGTGAGGGATTAAAAAACAAAATTAAAAATTTAATTAAAGAAGATTTAATTTAATTCTTTATTCATAAAAAGGATTAGTTGACATAAAATTATCATAAAAACAAAAAAATTTAAAATTTATTACTCCAAAAAAAAAAAAAAAAAAACATTTCAGTTAACCGATTATTCGAAACAAATTATTCGGTTTATTCGTTATTCGAAAATAGACAGTTTGAAATTATTCGGACAGTTAATCGACCAAAATTAACCGGATAACCGAATGACGGTTAATCGATTGAATACCCTAATATATACGGTGTAGGATATAAAAAGTGATTCATAAGCTTTGTAGAGAAAATCCGTCCCTAAGAATTTGTGTTGCCCTGTGTAATGAAAGGTAAAGCAGTATTAATGTTTCAATCTAAAACTTAACTTAATGCCTATTCACAGAAAAATTGTGACTGAAAAATAGTCATAAAATACAAATTGTGACTATAGTCTTTAATTTTCTATTCACAAACAAAAATATATTAATATTTCGTTTTCAAATTAAGACCTGATATGTAGACAGTTATAAGAATTATGACTATCATAAAAAGACATTTTAATTAAAATTAAAAAATATGAAAATATAAAAAAATTTGTTGTAGAAAAAACAATGCATACAGTCATATTTGAAACATTTGAGGTCCAAAAAGCGATAAAGCACTCACTCTTACTCACATATCCTGCAGATTTTCATAGAATTTTGCAGTACTCTTTGCAAATTATCATACTTTTCTAAAAATTTCAAATTTTTTAAAAAAAATTTTATTTTTAATTTTTATTTTTAATTGACAAGAAAAGTCAGCATTTTTAAATGTTAAGCATGTTTTGTGACTATGTTAACAGAATATGAAGTTATGACCGAGTCACAAGTATAGTCGTAACTTTTAGTCATAATAAAATTTTTAAGACTTTTTCTATGAATTTTTAAGACTTTTTCTATGAATAGGCATGAATGTAGTTACATTATCTAGTTTTGTTTTGTAATTTAAAAAAATATTAACCATATTTTTAATATGACCACAAACTAAAAATTATTATTTCTTTATTATTTAATATACATATTTCTTTTTTGCGCTTACATAATATTTTTCCAAATAACAATAATTTATATTGATTTAGTTTTAGTAAATCTCGTTTAATAGAATTTGATTATTTTGAATTTAGTAGGTTATTCTAATTACTTTTTCTTTAGAAATAAATAATCACTTTCAAAGTGAGGAATTAAAGCGTGGTGCTCGTGCTATTAAAAATGTTTTGTATCTTTCTATGTGCGTGCACACTATGATACAATATCGTGTTATATTTATGTTGTTATATCGTTTGTAGCATATTTTAATTCATAATAAAATTTTAAATTTATAAATCTTTAATAAATAAAAAAAACTAGACATAATATTAAAAAACTAAAAGCAAAATATTAGCAATATTGAACAAAATATGTACATTTATTTAATTTTTTTATGTTTTCTTTATAAGTAGTTTTAAACTGTTAGTCATAATAAAATATTCAATTTATAAAATTTCAATAAAACAAATTTATTTTATTTATGAAACATTTATAAATTAAAAATTTGATTATGAATAAGGCCTTTAATTTTTATTTTAATGAAGTAAAAAATTAAATTGACAAAAAAAATTTTTTTTTTTTATTTTTTATCAAAATTGAATTTTAAGCCAGACAGACCATTAAGCGGTCTCAAGATATGGAAATATGTTGCAAAATTAACATATTTCTTTAATATTTATTTAAATTATAAGATTTCTAACAAAATCTTATTAAAAAATTCTGGTGGGAATAAAAAGAAAGCATTTACATAATAATAGCGGATGGTTGGAGTGGAAAAACGATTCTGCCCAACCGAATGTAGCACTCAATTTTATTTTTAATTTATTTATATATTTTTTATGTGATGTATTGTTGTGTGTTAAAGACATCAAAATAATAAAAAAAATAGAAACAAAACACACAAATAGCAAAAAAAAAAAAAAAAAAACAGCATATAACGAAAGCTACCACCACCTATCGCGATATTTTAGCCATTAAATGGCCACCTCTAAGCAAAAATTTCTATATAAATATTTTTTTTTATATAGTATATTTAGTATATGATATATATGTATGTATGTTTGTACCTACAAATACATATAATTCTTTTTTTTTTTTTTTTTTTTTTTTTCATTTAATTGTGTGAACATTTTCCTTCATATGTAAGTTCCTACATTAACAAAAACAGTTTGGAGCAATAGATAAGCACAAATAATTGGAATGCAAATTTGGAAAAAAATGTATCACATATGAAAAAATCTATGTATGTGTGAAACTCAATTCAATTTTTCTCCAGGACGTAAAAGGCCTTTAAAGTTTCGAAAATTGCACAACTTTAAAATAAAATATTAACTATTTATAAAAAACTATTTTGTTTTCGATTTTTGTGTTGAAAAAATGAACACACACAACCGGTCTATTAGTATCCAAGATATCGGATAAAAAGAATTTTGAGACTTTTATATAGAACAATCACAAATATTTTTAAAATACCCATTTTTTTAATAAAGTTGTTTCCTTAAATTTTAAATATAAAAATTTTCATTTGACATCTATACAGGGTGGAGGATAGATGATATAATATTCGGCACATCCGAACATTAACTTGTTTGACATAATTTTTTTCTAAGCATAGATTCTGATGAAAGCTTTCATTTGAATAGGTCTTTAAGAAATTCAAAAAAACCGGAATAGATAATTTTAAGTCATTTAAATAACTCTAAATGAAAGTGTAAACCGTAAGAAAACCTGTTATGCACGTTTACCTCCAAATTAAATAAAATAAATAACTACATATCTTATGTAGATATCTATCTGAATAACAAATGTTTAATGGAAAACGCATATTTTGTCATATTTTTCTTAATAATGCATATTTTAATGTTCCCGAAAAAATATACATGAAAATCCGCCCCCTAATAATGAGTCATATTTTACTTTTTATTTACGTTTAATGTTAAAACCAGGGACCGTAACCGTTGACTTCTATCATAAAAATCAAATATTGACAGTTATTTTTTTTTTTGATTTTTATTTTTTCGAGCAGAAATACCGGTTATTTTTGATTTTTATTTTTTCGAGCAGAAATACCGGTTATTTTTCGACTTTTATTTTTTTGAGCAAAAATAAAAGTTATTTTGTGATTTTTATTTTTTCGAGCAGAAATATCGGTTATATTTTGATTTTTTCGGGCAAAAATAACAGTTATTTTTTGATTTTTATTTTTAAACCAAAAAAAAAAAAAAAAAAAACATTTTTTTTACAAGTCAAACGTCAAAATTAGCCCGAATAGAAGTTTGCAACAATTGCATAAAAACAACAATAAGGCGAATTTATTAATGTTTTTATATGCGCAGTTTGATAGCTGTATAAACAAAAAATAATAATCAGCTGTTTAAATGAGGTTACCTTGTCTAGATTCGCACTGATTTTGACGTTTGTCTTGATAAAAATTTGTCTAGTGTAGACACTACGTTAGCGTGCTCTCATTTAATGCGGTAAATCCTTTAAAAATTGGATTATTTTGCTGCTTTTTATGGCTCCAATATGTTGCTTATATTCTGATATCTTTTTACTACAAACACCATTCTCTGCTTATAATATATATAGTATTACGAGTTTTAGTACGGCAAAAGTGCGAAAATGTTTTGTGTTGACGTGAGCACCATTTTTTATCAACTCTAACATTTAATGAATTTAAATTTTATTTACACCGTGTCTATAACTGCAAATTTTTGGATAATAAAAAAAAAACAATCCGTCAATTAGGGCTTTCTATTACACTAAAATTAAAATAATGAATAACCGTACCAAACTAGAAAATTTCAAAAGCCATTAAATTCAAATTAATAAAATTAAATTAAATAATCAATAATTAAATAATCAATAATGTATTTATTCGATCTTTATAATAAATTCTCAATAATATGTTACAAAATTGTTCTCATTATAAACGACGAAATTTTTCTTCTTCTTCTCTTAAAGTGATCTATATACAATTTCCTTTCTAATGCTCCCAAATGAAACAGAAACTTTAAATTCGTCTTACTTATAAATCTAAATATTCATTGTATGAGCCCAAACACAAGCAAGCGGTGGCGGATGTCGTTTTCAGCTCTAAGAGAGAAATGCAAATGAAGACGGCGGTGACGGAGCGGATTTCACATACATTTCGTTTTTGTTTCTTTATATTTTTTGTATATGCCAACAACAAAACTACTTGTATAAAAAATGTTTTTCTTCCTCTCTTAAACTCCATACATAAAAATACAAAGCTAATCTTTCTATCTCTTTCCTTCTTATATAAATTTAATGTAAACAACGGCAACACCGACAGAGAGGGAGAGTAAGAAATCAAATAGATTTTAATTTTCATCAAATTCCGTTGTGTTGTTTTAGTTGCCAAAACTTCATATAAAAAACAAAAAAATCCGCTTGCTTGTGTTTGGGCTCTTTTTTTTATATCTTAACGGAACCAAATTTATAAATTTTGATCAGGAATAGGAAATAAAATAAATTGTTTGCTATTTAAATCCTACATTCATTATTTCCTAAAGTAATTTTTAAGGAAGTATTCTTTCCTTACTTCCAAAGTATTAAATTCTGTCCCTTTTCTAGTGCTTAAGATTAAAACAAAACAAAATGGAATCCAAATAATAATGACATTGTGGTCACTTCTTACTTTCTTTATAAAAATATTTTTCAAAACTTTAAAAAAATATAATAAAAAAGTACCTATTTTATTTTATTATTTTTAATATACATATTAACGTTTTAATTATACATTAATTTTGGCTATTAATAACTTCTCCAAAAAAAGTACAAAATATGCACTTAATTCTACTTATGAAGTGGTGAAAATGTTAATTTTTAAGAAAGATACGACTTAAAATATTGTATTGTAATTTATGGTGGTTTTAATGATGTTTTGATTTGAAATTGAAATTTGTGAAATGTAAATAATGCATTGACTTCACTATCACTACTATTATTTAGCGTTCAACTGTTTGCAAAACATATTCACAATATAGTTTTATATGTTTGTATATAACTATGCGTATTATTTTCTTATTTAATTTTGCAAAAATATAATAAAATAAATCTTTAAGTTTTTCCTAAATATTATTTAGTAGGCAAAAAAACTACAACTAAAAAATATATATAAATAAAAGAAAAATAAAAGGAATAAACACGAACACACACCTACGTAATACAATAAAATAAATTTTAAATACAAATTGACTTAAGGTCATGGAAACTTCTTAATGTATTATTATTATTTATTTTTTTCTTTATAATAATATAATAAAAAACAACTAATTTGTGTTTATAAATGTTTGATAGTATTAAATATGTTGGTGGTATTTTAGAATATATTTTTATTTTTTTATCATTATTTTTTTTTTTTTCTTCTTTAATTAACAACATGCTGCTACTTTTGTTTCGAAAATATATATTTAATGAATACAATATCATTTTAATTTAACAAATAAATAAACAAAAATTTTAAGACTAATTTTTTGAGTTTCGTAATAAAATTAAAATTAATGTTTGATTTTTTTTTTTTTTTTCATTTAATTCTATTCTATTTCTATTTGTTTGCAGTTGAAAAAGACACAAGAATTACAGAAACAAATGTTGTTTCACACATTTCAAGAAAAATCAAAACAATTGGAATTACAACATAAATTACAATTGGAAAATAAATTTCATGTAAGTTCCTTGACGCTTATTTCAATTCAAATAAGTGTATAAATTTTATTTTATTTAATTTTCTTTGTTTAATACTACATATATTGTTTTATTTATACATATTTAATGCAAAATATTTAACCAAATAAAAGTTATGATATAAATGTTGTAACGAAATATTGAATAGAATTCTAATTCTAAGAAGATCTGATCTAATTTTAGCCAAAAGGTTAAAATTTAAAAATTTATTTAAAAAAATTAACAAAAATTTGTAGAATTTATTATAGTGTTAATTAAATATACAACAACGGCCATATTTTTTTTATTAACCCTTAATCTAATCGACATAACTGTAACTGACCTATAGCTCAAGTAATATTGTGTACATTTTATATACATATGTTAATAACAATAACAAATTAATTGTTTTACATTTTTGTTAAATAAAATGTGAATAATAATTAAAAAAGATATTTTAAGTTTTAATATTGAGCACTTTATTGAGATCTTTAGTACTTTTGATGATAAAATATATTTAAATTTAAAAATTTTCGCTCAAATTAACAACAATAAATATCTGTTTAAAAATGTTAAACTGAACATAAAATTTAATAAGAATTTCAATAATAAACATTTCTTTGAATTTTTATTTATTTTTATACATTTAGTATGCAGTGCACACACATGGCGCTTATCAGGAATTACAAGAACAAAGAATCATTTCAGCGGCTGCGGAAGATCAACAGCAAAGAGAAAGACGAGAAAGGGAAGCCGTAGTCAAACGCAAAGAGAACAGTGCAAATGCTAGTCCAGAAGTTAAACAAATTTTAAATGTAAGTTAAAATTTTTAAACAATAGAGTGTCCCGTGAAAACGCTTTTTTGAGATTTTGCTATAAGAAGAGCTCTCAAACGTTACGTATTTATGAACTGAATACGGAAACAATTTATAAAATTCATCTTCGTTCCCTAACATAACGATCTAAAATCTCAAGTCTGTTTAAATTTTGGCCAAAAATAATTTTTCGAAAATTTAAAACAAATTCGTAATTTTTAGCTTGTTATTGAAAAATATTTTTAAAATAGTCCCCATGGCATTTTGTTTCGCAAAAGCGCTTTTTTCCATTTTTGTTTTTTTAACCATAAAAGTAACAAAATCTTTTTAATATTTCTTTCATAGCTGACTCAAAGTTACTAATTTATTAATAATATTCATTACAAGGCAAAACTAAAAACTGTTTGTAGAACAAAATGTTCTATACCCGTGACTTTTAATCACTGGTAGGAAACTGAAGATCAATTTTGAAAATGTTTAAATTATTTTTAAATATTCAGCTCATTATTATGCATCCTTTAAGAGGTCTTTCTACATTTTTTTTCTACAGGTTACTCTAATGTACATACATATATAAAGCATATAAATAAAATTGATTGGGCAGCAAAATTTTATCGAAATGTTATAACTATGAAGATTTGTCATATATTTAAAGTGTGTTTGCAAGTCCAATCTTTTATGCCTAGAAATTAATAATTCTGAAATTTAAATTAATATTTAATAAATTTCTTTTAGTGTTTTATCCTAAATCGTAAGCAAGCCGCCTCCTCTCCAAATGGCATCCAAACAACGTCACCTTATCGCAATAGGTTTGTAGAAAAAAAATAATAATTTTCCCAAAAAAACATGTATAATTTTCAATTATTATTCTTAGAAGCGTTGTTAAAAGTTCATCGGGTGAATCACTACCAACCGGCCAAGTTACAAGTTCGCATCCATATAAAATACCACAACCACCTCCATCATCTCTACTCAAATATGAATCAGATTTTCCTTTGCGAAAAACTGGTAAGTTTTTTCATCATTTAAATCCTCACAAAATGTATTGTGTATTTATTAAATATTAAAACAAATTTATGAACAAACCAAAAAATACCAAATGATTCGATAAGTGATCTGAACTTTTATGCATGTTTTTCGTAAAAAAAAATAAAAAATAAAAAAATAAAGGAAAATTTTGTAATTTTTGATGTTATTGCGCCCATTAACACCATAAAACAAGTGCTAAACTGTGAAATTTTTCAAAACTAATCTGTATGTAAATGAATTATTTAAAAATACACTTTTTAGGAAAAATGTATTTGAATATGGTAATTTTTATAAAATATATACTATATACTTATTTATTGTTTAAACAGTACAAAACAAAAAGAAGATTAAAATACAATACAATTTACCATTTTATTTTTAAGTAATAAAAAATAAAAATTCGGATAGACATGTTTGTATTATTTCGTTTATACGTAACGTAAGAAATATAATTTCTTATTTTTTGCTATTGGATGGGAAAATACAACTATTATCATCGAAAGTTCTATAAACGTTAAAGGAAGTGGCCACGCCGCATATTGGGGAGAAAGGTTTCGAAAATGGCACTTGAATCGAAGGGTGATATCAATATTTTAATGTTTATATTTTCTTTTCAAATTGATCAATAAGGAAAGAATTTATTTTTGAAATTTTTAAATTTTTTGGAGATAATTTTGTTGTCCACCTGTTTATTAATTTTGGGGAAAAGTTAATTTTAAAAATTTAATTAATCTCCACATTTTACCCCAACGTGTGCCGTATGAAATAAAAGATATCGATGTTCGTAGCTTTAATGAAAATTTACTTTAATTATTGGCACCGTTTCTCAAAATTTTCGTCCTGACGTTATTCTTTTGTGAACTCTCCATAAAAACGGGGTCACCCTAATGTATATTGACCAAATATTAAATATATCGTATAATATCAATTACCATTTCCTTTTCAAATACATACATATACCAGAACAAATTATTTGTATACTAAATGAATTAATAAATTTATAATTTTATTATCAACATTTTAGTTTTTCTTGAAGATGAGCAACCAAAAATATGCTACAAAATAGATCTTTTTATGCTCATAAAAATATGTATTTTAAAAAAATGGAACATTTCGATGGTTTAATGTTTGCAAACATAAAATTAGTGTTTTTAACAAAAAAAAAAAAAAAAAAAAAATTATATTTTATTATTTTGTTTTTTTATTATTATGTTTACAAATCAAATTATATCCTTTTAAGATCTTAAAAACATACATATTATGTATTTTTAATCCAAATTTATTATCTTTAATATGAAATCGTTGAAATATATTTGATTAAAATTAAATTGTTATAAATTTATGAATATATACATATATTTTTGGTTATTCTGATGATGATTAATAATAAAATTTACAACAAAGTGAAATAATACATTTCAAGAAAAATATTGTTCGAATATTCATTAGTATAGTGTTACCTATAAAATTATTAAATGTACAATTATTTTAAAACAAAACGTCAGCATTAAAACCCAGTTTACACGGAAAGGTTTCATAGCATATCTAAGGACATATAAATTGATAGAATTTTTTAGATTTATTATGAATAGTACAATTTTTATCTTATGCTCAGAATTCATGCAAGAAATTGGTATTAAGAAAACATGTAAACTTTTTTTTTTTACACCACAACCAAAAACAAATTACTACTCTTCATTTATAACACACAGCATCCGAACCAAATTTACTAAAGATGCGCTTAAAACTAAGCGTCATAGAACGTAAAGCACGAATTAGTGGACCGGCTGGCATAAGAAGACATGAGCGCCTGTTACAAGCTGCCCAAAGACGACATCAGAAACAAAATTCTACTTTAACAAGTACGTATGAAAATGAAAAAAAGCGAAAGCAAGTTTCCAATACTGGGAGTTCATAAGTAGACAGGGAGAGAGTTAATACAACATTTAATTTATGTTTTTTTTATTAGAAAATTGTAACAAAAAATAAAGGTTTGATAAAAATGTAAGCTATTTTTTATTAAAGAAATTTTAATTTATTTTTGTAATTTTTTTTATAATTTTTTCGTTGTTGTTATTTTGATTGAATGTTGTTTTCTTTATAATTTGTTTGTTTGTATTAACTCTATTACTAACTACATATGAAATGAAATAAAAAATAAAAATTTATATTAAATAAAAATAATAATAACTTAGATTCATACACAGAAATCGGTGGTAAGGGAGAGCGGTTAAAAATCCATTATTTTGTTGAAATATTTGTTTCGATTTAATTACTAAATATGAAGCACTCTCTAAAATAACAATTTCTGTGTAAATTATTTATTTTTGTTTAGAAAAGTAGCCATCTTTAATTAATTTATTTTTTTTTATAATTTTATTAGATTGCAGTGGTACACCCGATTCTGGTCCAAATTCTCCACCATCATCTAGTCTCACGGGTGCTGGTACAGGTGTAGTTGGTCCCAATCGCGGTTCACCTACAAGTGCACCTATACAAGAAGAAAACGAAGATGGCAGTCAGTATCAACCGGGCCAACGAAGCAGCATCAACGACTTGTCATTATTTAGTTCACCATCCATGCCAAATATATCACTAGGCCGTCCTCATTTACAGAATGCTCATAATTCCGCCGCAGCTGCAAATTATGCCATGTTGGCTGCTTTGCGACAACATGTAGCTGCTAGTGGAGGAGGCGGCAATATGCCTCCAGTGGCTGGCTCATCAGGTCCGCCAACGTATTATCCTTTACAAGTACCATTTGGTAGACAAGTTGTACCTCCACCTAGTTCTATGATACCACCAACTGCAAATTCAGCGGTGGCGGGAGCAGCACCTCCACAGTCGCCAGTTGTACGTTCTGCTTCAGCTACATCAACATCTTCATCACAGGCTTCTCTGGTGGGTGATGTGGCTCCCCCTCAAGCACATGCAGCTTCTACGGGTGCCACAGCTCTGATGCATGTAGCCTCTACCGGTGGTATTCATGCTGTAGCACATTCTCCACAATCATCCTCTACCATGTACGGACAACCTATAACGGATGCGCAGGTTGCGCAAGCTCATCTCAATAAACAGGGTCATCGGCCTTTGGGCAGAACACAGTCAGCACCTTTGCCCCTGGGCCATCCAATGTTGACTGGCAGTGGCCAGCTTAATATAACACCAACTCATTATGAAAATAGTGACGTAAGTAAAAGTGATTTCAATTCAGTAGTAGTTGTAAAAAATAATTAATGTTTCCTTAAAATTGCCAGGCCGAACGACAAGCTTACGAACAACATTTGTTATTAACACAAAAAATACGACAAACAGTACTCACTCGAAGCGGAGCTGTACGTGATACTCAATTGAAAGAAGAAGATGATGCCGCCGAGGTAATGGATCTCACCGACAAAAAGAAACCTCCAAAAACAGTGTTAACTAGTACAGTCATTACAAGCACCTCACAAAATCTCCCCAATGCAACAAGTGTGGTAGCGCCCGTACCCTATGCCTCGGGACCGCCACCTGCGTGCATACCAAATAAACCGAATAAATTGATGCGTAGCAAAGAGTATCTTCAACAACAACGAGAAAAATTGTATATGCAATCTCTACAAATTGATGATGCTGTTGCTAGAGGTCTGATACGACCATTATCACGGACGCTATCGTCGCCATTGGTTCATTTGGGCCCACATGGTCTAAGTCAAATTCCCGATACCGGTCAGTCTACTCATATTCCTCATGCCGGTCCTATTGTTACATCGTCATCAGCAGATCATATTCCACCAGTAAATTTAGCCATACACGGACATGGTCGACAACATCTTATGGATTTGTCCACCCGTAGCGCTCAGTTAACCACCGAACAACAACAACAGCAACAGCAGGCACCACCACCTCCAACATCTGTTAATAATTTGTCACCTACGCATAAAATTACTACAGGTTTAGCATACGACAATTTAATGTTGAAGCATGTTTGTATATGTGGCAACAATGGTATTCATCCGGAACACAGTGGACGTCTACAAAGCGTTTGGGCACGTCTAAATGAAACAGACTTGGCCAAACGTTGTCATCGTTTAAGATCTCCTAAAGCTACACTCGAAGAAATACAAACAGTACATACCGAAGCTCATGCCATGCTCTTTGGTTCCAATCAATGTCAATTGGCTGCCAACCGACAAAAATTAGAAGCAGCTGCACCATCTGCAAGTTTTGTACGTTTGTCATGCGGTGGTGTAGGTGTGGACTTGGATACCACATGGAATGAACATCATACTGCATTGGCAGCACGAATGGCTGCTGGCTGTGTAATCGATTTGACAATGAAAACTGCCAAAGGTGATATAAAGAATGGCTTTGCTGTGGTACGACCTCCTGGTCATCATGCTGAAGCTAATTTGGCCATGGGTTTTTGTTTCTTCAATTCCATAGCGATAGCAGCTAAACTATTAAGGCAGCGTTTACCCGAAATAAAGAGGGTGCTTATTGTTGATTGGGTAAGTTTAGAATAATAATATAACTCAAACTCAATAATTATTTGTAAAAATTAATTTGATTTTAATTTCTATAATTTTTATTTAGGATGTTCATCATGGCAATGGCACACAACAGGCTTTTTATAATAATCCAGATATTTTATATTTATCCATACATCGTCATGATGATGGCAACTTCTTCCCCGGCACTGGTGGACCGACAGAGGTAAAAACAGATTTAAAATTTTTATGAATTATAAAAAATTATTTAAAATTTTCTACTTTTTTATGTTACAGTGCGGTTCTGGCCCTGGTTTAGGCTATAACGTTAACATTTCCTGGTCCGGTGCTTTGAATCCACCCTTGGGCGATGCCGAATATATTGCTGCATTCCGTACTGTTGTGATGCCTATTGCTCGTTATTTTAATCCTGATATTGTTTTAGTTTCGGCCGGTTTCGATGCTGCATCAGGTCATCCCGCACCCTTAGGTGGCTACCTCGTATCGCCAGCTTGTTTTGGTTTTATGACACGTGAACTAATGCATCTAGCCAATGGTAAAGTTGTATTGGCCCTAGAAGGTGGTTACGATCTGCCAGCAATTTGTGATTCAGCACAAGAATGTGTTAGAGCTTTGTTAGGCGATCCATTATCGCCAATAGCGGAAAGTGAACTTAATCGTCCTCCATGTCAAAATGCTATTGATACATTACAAAAAACCATAGCTATTCAGGTAATTTTATTGGCTTATGCAAAATGGTTTTTTTTTGGTATTTAAAGTTTAAAGTTTTCTTACATACAAAAACCAATATGAAAACCGTTTATTGGTCATAATAGAATAAATAAACTTCCTTGATACTTTCTTTAATTTGATTTTTATTTTATTATTTTCCAGTCCCAACATTGGCCTTGTGTTAGACGTTTGGCTCATACTGTAGGTATGTCGGCGTTAGATGCTTTAAAAATTGAACATGACGAGTCGGATACTGTGACAGCTATGGCTGGACTATCAATGCAATCTATGAACAAGTAAGTAGACATTATTTATTTCAATAAATTGTCACTTTTTAGATGATATGGAAATAATAATAATATGATGTTATATCCTTTACAATGAATATAACCACTTCCTATTCATTGTAAAGGATATAACATCATATTATTATTATTTCCATATCATCTAAAAAGTGACAATTTATTGAATATATAGTTTTTTGGGACACTAATCCAAAAATGTTTATAAAATAAATTAAATTAAATTTTAATGTTATATCTTAGAAGGACACCTTTTTAAAATTTGGTATATGTGTAATTTAAAAATTTCTTCGACTTTATGTGTCTTTTTTTTCTAAAGTTTTTCGTAAAAATAGGGAAATAGTTAATGGACTTCGATAGACCTTACAAGATAACTAAAAATTTAAAAATTTTAGGTATTCCCCTAAAATGTCCAAAAAATTTTAAAAATATAAATTTATTGGCCTTTTTCTTTAGACTGCAATGAGATAACATAATTTTGACATTTTAAGATTATAATTCAAAATGTTTAAAAAAGTTTAAATCTCAATGAAACTTCCCATTATTTATCAATTTTTTTTTTTTTTTTTACACAACTTTGAAAATCAAACAAAAACTTCTATATAGACCATTTTTCTTTTAAAAAAAAATAGATACTGTTTGTAGATAGTCCAAAAACAAAACGTGAAAAACATAGTGTTAGAATTAACTTTTGACTTCAAAACTAATACCATGTATAAAAAACACCAAATTAAAAAGTCTGACGCAAAAAAAAAAAAAAAAAAAATTGGAAAATCTGTATATGGCTCTTTTTGAATATAAGCCCTCGATATGTATTATGTATGAATTTTTGTCTCTGTGTGTCTTATGTTGCTTTAATCATATTTAACTATCATAACATTAATCCTAATGTTTACTACCCTTTACAGAACTCTATCATGTGAGTCCGAGGAACCAATGGATCAAGATGAAACAAAATAGAAAACATTCTATTGAACGTAAATTTGAATTAGTTTTTTGAATTGGTTTGAAGGCAGTTTGGTACCCATAGAAATAAAATGAACTGCCATAATTTTTTTTTTGGTCAAAGCATTACCAAATCTTTGAAAACAATCTTTCCATTTTAGGATTGTTTTTAGTAATAGTTGTAGTTAAAAAAGAAACACACACATAAAAACTCTCTCACACACATACGTTTTGGCTTTGGAGAGCATGATGCGCAGTACATCTAGTGAGCGCTCCCAGTCGCACCTTCATATAATTTTTGGAACTGCATATATTTTTTATGCGGCATTTATGTGGTTTATTTGTAATTTACATTTTAAATAATAATATTCTCATTAAGTGTAAAAGTTTGTACAAATTTGAAGAAACCTTAAAATTTGTTTTGTAACTGTTAAGATAAAAAAATTATATTGAAACATATTGACAGAAAAAATAATAACATTTCATAAGAGAGATCTTATACAAGATCATTATTCATCATAGTTATTGTAAAATTTTAGTGAAATCATTTTAATTTGTTTTAATTGTAAGCGAAATTTGTTAGAAATTTTAAGTGGCTGTGCCACTTAAGTTTTATTTTTCTGTTTTTATTAGTTTTAATTTTAATGTTTATTGTGCATTTAAATTTAATTTAAATGCTTTAATTATAGATTTTATTTTCTTTCTTTTTGGCCTTCTCTGCTGTTAAGTAATATTTTAATTAAATTAATTTTAAACATACCTACTAAGGAAATACATACATATAGAAACAAACAAAAAAATTGAAAAACGAATACAAAGTTATTCAATATAATTGAATTTCTTTTAATTACTAAACTAAATTACTTTTAATAATAGTAAGTTTAAAACAAAGAAACAATTTTTATGTGCAAGATTTATTTATGAAATTACATAATTTTAATTATATTTTTTACATATTCATAACTACATACAATTTTAAAAAATGTAATTTTATTTTTTTAAATATTAATGTAGTTAAATTTTTATTATTATTTTTTTTTTTTTTTCTATAAACATAATATTTTGTAATTTTGTTTTGTTTTTTTCTCTTTTGTATTTCTTTTTTTGTAATTTAATTTAGTAAACATGACATTATTTAAGTGGATTTAATTAATTTTAAATGTATACACAAACATACAAATTAAGTAAATAATTATTTATTGTTGTTAATGAAATTGAGAAAAGAAAAAAAAATATAATTGAACTAATAAAAGAAAGTAAAAATGATATTTTGTATAAAGAGTATACAAAATATGTAAAGAAACTCCAAAAACAATTATTTTTATTGAACAACTCACCTTATTTCTTAGATTTTTTTCAGCTAAATTGCTTTTAACAATAACATATTTTGTATACTTTTTTATACAAAATATTTAATGTAGAGACATTTTTTTTTTTTTTTCTGATAAAATATTGAAATAACTTTATTAAAATATGTATATGAAATTAAAAATAAATACGTATTTAATAATTAAACAAATTTAACTAATAAAAAACAGCTAAAATTTATTAAAATATATAAATCAAAAATATATATTTATAAAAATGGAACATTACATGTTGACAAAAAAATAAAATGTTTTTATTTCTTTTAATTTTTGAGCACATTAAGCACAATCTACAACGATTGATTGATATTTGTTATTTAGCTGAATTTTTTAATCTTAATCGGATTTTTAATTTTGTAAAGAAATGAGACAATTTTTAAAACATAAAAATAATTCGTAAATACTTTTTATACCCACCATCAAAAAGATTTGAGGTATATTGATTTTGTCATTCCGTGTGTAACATGTCGAAGGAATCATTTAAGACCCCACAAAGTATATATTTTCTGGGTCCTGGTTAGATTCTGAGTCGATCTAGCTATGTCCGTCAGTCTGTCCGTCTGTTGAATGCAGGATAGGGCTCGAACGGGGCAACGTAGGGGGACAAAATTTGGAATTTGGGATTGAAAATGGGCAAATTCGGTTAATAAACAAAAAAGTTATGGGCTAAAAACTAGAAAAACAGGGTGTCCGTTTCATACTGATATCTGATATCTCTTAAACAAAAGCATATACGACAACGAAATTTTGTATAAATAGTTTGAGGATCGATATAAACTTGGAAACCAAAAATGGGCGTGGTCCGCCCACTTTTCCTCCCACCTCCCATATAAGGTGAATCTTCAACGAAATTGTGTTCAAATAGTTCAGGACCAATTTAAACTCGGAAACAAAAAATGGGCGTGGTCCGCCCACTTTACCGCCCACCTCCCATGTAACGTAAAATTTTAAAAAATTGATGGTGGGTATATAGATTCGGCCGAGCCGAATGTAACATTCACGCTTGTTTTAATTATGATTTTAATTTATTTCACAATTTTAGTTACTATTTTTTATATTTTTTTTATGTCTGCCCATAACAACTAACAGCAGGTAAATTAAATTATTTTTAGAGTAAAACAAATTTGAAAATAAAAGCTAGTGTTTTTTATAAAATATGTATATGTGACAACAATATAAAAGCATTATGGTCACTTAAGAATTTTGAACGTTTGAAATATTTATACACATTTGGAAAAAAAGTTAAATTTAATTAATTTTCAATTTATCCTAATAATGTTAATTGTTGCATCATGTTATAAGTGAGGTAAGTTATTTTATTTTCAAAATAAATGTTCGTTTTGTTTTACAAAATGAGACCCATAACTGAATATACCCCAAAAACTATAATTTCACTGTATCAACAGTAAATTTATTATTAGACTGAAAAATTCTGCACAGTTGAGTTATAAAAATTTTTTAATTTTTACAAAGGAAAATTTATACGTACTTGTTACAATCAGAGGAAACAATCGTAGCAGTATTTAAAATCAAAAATATGCAATTTTTATACATATGGAAATTGTGCATAATTTAGGTGTTACACATACAATGCGTATGAGTAATATGCATATAAATCATACGATTAAAATGTCAAACAAAATTATTAAATTTTTAACGGTAATTAAAAATAAACAATATCCATTGTTAATCTATGTTTCAGTCATATCAGGTCTAGAGTTTGGAGTCCGGTAAATGTCGAGATTTTCCGGAAAAATTTTGCCAGGAATTCCCGGGAAGCGAATAATTTACTTTTAAAATCCTATAATAAAAATAAAAATAATAACTGTTAAATTTTATATTTTATTATTGATTTGTGGAAATAAGTATTAAATAAGTTAGAAAATATTCACTGTTTTATTACTGTGAATTGCAATAAATAAATAAATTATTAAGTTGAGAGTTTTTGCATTAAGCATAACATGTTTAAGTTCTTTTAATACACATATTTTTTATATGTGGTTATTACTCCCCCTCGACCTTATTCCGCCTTATTCAAAATTTTATATAAAAATTATTTCTACACATTTTTAAATTACTCCTTTAGATATGTAAAAATTAATATTTGATTTGTATGGGGCTTACCCTCCCCCAAACTCTATCCGTCCTATTTTCATTTCATCAAAGCAGGATGATAAAAAAAAGTAGTTCCTACAAAATTTAAGCTCTTACTATATTAGTTCTTTTGATATGTATTAAGAACATTTGCTTTGTATGGAGAGTACCATTCCTCCTCATATTAAATTATGGAGAAATGTTCTTTTTAAAATCGACATAAGCGAAAGTCAAACTACGTTTAAATCATTAAAATTAACAATGTCTTCCCAGAGATATTGTTATCTAAAGTTACATCATACATACTTTTGGATTTTTTTTTTTTTTCTGCAAAATCACCTTTTCTGAAACAGTGTGCATTGAATATAATAACCTTAAAGTACAATGGTAAACCAGTACCCGTTAGGGATCATTAAATCAACTTTCGAATAATCGAACAATTGACTTTTTGTTGTAAAAAGTCGAAATCGACTTTTTGGTTTGAAAATTGTCGATAAATCGACTTTCTTCATTCCAAAAGTCGAAAATAGTCGGAAAAAGTTTAAAAAATTATTCTATTTAAAAGGAATAGTTTCTTAGCAGCTTTTATTTATTTATACATCATCAAACCGTTCCACAGTGTCACATTTGGAATTTTTAGAACGACAAAAATCCAGTTTAGGAGATATTGGTCTGAAATTTTATATTCTGTTAGTAGATAAAGCAGTAAACATTCCCACTAAAAATGGGCGGGAAGAATCACTGCCACTCCCATACTGAAAAAAATTAATTTGCTTGTATGAATTTCGGATATATTTTTGTAAATTTTATTAAAATAAAATATATATTAAAAATAGGCGTGGCAAGATCTAATCACAGCAATCTTAGTGTATCATTTTCATAACAAAATTTCAGCCATTATCTTCAAATGTTTAAACAATTCTTAGAAAATTACTAGTATGAGGTACCGCACATTTTTTCTAATATTTTAAAAGATCGCAAAAAGTCGCAGCCAATATTCACAAATATAATTTTATAGATGTTCTTCTTTAGAACAGTCGTATTTTTAGATTGGAACTCGTTGGAACTTGTTAATTCCAGTCCATTAAAAATAGAATTTCCCAAAAAATATATTTTTTAATATTATGATTTCTTTTAAATGAAAAACAATATATTCTGAATTGATTTTTCAACTTGGCAAATTATAATAGAATAATTTTGATACATTTATTATTACAACCAAAAAAATCGTATCAATATCTGCAGTATTTACAAAAGTTGTAAATAAAATTAAAATATTTTTAAAAGTTGCTACTTTGAAAATCCATAATTCGTGCTATGGACACTTTCCAATACTTTAAGTATTTTTCCCATAATATATGATATGTTTACTAAGAAATGCGAAAAGAATTATTTCAATTAATATGCTTTTATTTTTGTATTTTTGTCGTTCTAATTTGAATAAATGTGACACTGTGCGTTCGTATAGTAAATATACATTTTTGTGTGAAACCAACACTTTCATTGGGTATAGATTGTATGTTAATTAATCAATTAACACGGTTATAACGATCTCGAAGAGACCGACATATTTAGTTCGTTATAAACGTGGTTCGTTATATCCGTAAAATTCCAAAAAAAAAAAAATATATTTGTTAACAGAATACACTTATTTCATTACAATACTAATATTTTGAATTAAATCGTATTTCTTTCCTTTAAAAATAGGCGGTATTTATGATTTTTAAAAATTAATGATTAATATATCAGGAATAAACTTTTTTTTTTTTTGCACTTATCATTCATTTCATAAATGGCAAATTCATATTTTTTTTATACTAATTTAATGTTTTCTTTTATTACCGATGTTTTTAAATTGGAAAGATTTGAGATATTTACTTTTTGAGGAATAGCGATTTTCTAATATTTAGTATTTAATCCTCAAATAATTTCAGTTTTATTATAAGTTATTTTCGATAATTGTATGTTATGGTAAAAAGGTTAAAAACTATAAATATAAAATTCATCTTTTATTTCCCGATGATTTAAATTGAAATTAATGAAAATTATTTCCATTTATTCAATAATTTAAATGGAAATAAATAAAAATTATCTCTGTTAGTTTTTAAATTTTTGAAACATTTTTAAATGTGTAATTTTATTTATCTGAAACAAGTATTTGTGGGAGTTCATTATAAACGTAGTTTTTCGTATGAAAAATTCTTTTTGGAACCATAAAAATGTGTTCGTTATAAAAGAAAGTTCGCTATAACCGTGTTCGTTATAAACGTTATTATTTTTATGGAAAATGTTGGTAAAATCAAATCGACTTTGATTGCGTTGTATTCATTTTATATTTTATAAGATAAATAACAAAAAATTCGAAAAGTCGACTATTTAAATGAAATTTAACGTACCAACAAAAATCTTCTTTCAGTAACTCAAGAACAGGTTTTCCAATTTATATAAATAAAGTTCCAATAGAAGCCGATCAAAATTATCTTCAAGTTATCTTAAGATTATTTTTATCCACTGAATAGATTCGGTTTTATTAGGAAATTAGTGTCGAAAAATTTGTTAATGAAAAATTAGAAACATTTTACTTTATAAAAGTTATTAAAAAGTTAAAAATGTGTTTTAATCTTTTATCATAAAGCTAGATATACTACGATTAAATTGATGAACAAATCTTGATTTTATTCACAATTAACTATAAAAACGTTACGTATACTTAATATTATGTATAGTTAATCTAATAAATATTACGTATACGTAACCAATTTGCATAAAATGTTTACTATAGATGTCTTCAGTTAATTGTGAATAAAATCATTATTTGTCCATTAATTTTTATTATACGGTATTAAGAAATGGGAATTTACTAACTAAATCTATAAAATAATCAGGTATGTGATAGAAAACGAATCGATTTGAAATTGAAAACATGTGTAACATAGATTAATAACTAGATAGAGAAAAAAACCTAATTCAATTGTCAAAAACCTAATTCATACAACAACAAAATACATGTAGTCACATACATTTTGTTTTTGTGTTTTTAAAAAAATGAGTAAATTTTTTGAAAATTTAGTATAAAAATTTCACATAAACTAGTTATATTCTATGATGTGTAATTTATTAATTTTGTCGTTATCAATAACGATGAAAATTAGATTTAAATCACTTTCAACTTTTTATTTTTCAATCAATCAGCTTGTTTATAGAATCCAACACGGATTGGTTGTACAACATTTTCTCAACCAAACCAATAAATTGAGATTATGTATTTGATTTCTATTTATGAAATCCAACAACTGGATTAGAAAATTTAAATATTTTCATCTCCAGTTTATAAGAATCAGCACAACGCTTAAATCCGTTCATTATTTATGAACATAAAAATGTGATTTAGAGCGGAAATATCAATCCTTTAACAAATTATTTTCGTTACATTTTCATAAACCCATTTCAAGTTGAAATTGGATTGGAATTTCGTTTCCAATCCATTTACGAGGAGGATTTCATAAACAGGCATAATATAAATAAATATCTTTACTGTTAAAAATTAATCTGAAAACATTTGATGAAAAAAAAAAAATATGTGAGGTATTTTTATATATATATATATATATATATATATATATATATATATATATATATATATATATATATATATATATATATATATATATATATATATATATATATATATATAATATCTATCATGATGAAAAAATAAATATCTTTTGTTTTTAAAGATATCAGTATGGAAAAAATTTCAAATGATTGTTTTTTTATTCATACATTTGGTTTTGTTTCAAAAAATATTTTTTATTCAATGAAATTTTTGTTTAGAATTTTTTTCATCCGAAGAAAAAAGTTGAAGATAATTTTGAACTTTTGTAATAAATAACACAAATGATATATATATATATTTTTTTATTCGATCCTAATGAAAAAAAATAAACTGTTGATGAAGATAAAAAAATATGATAGATTTTTCTTAATTTTTTATCATTAAAGACTGTTTTTCGATTGAAATAAAAAATCCTCATTCTGCTTTCTACTCGATTTTATTACATAAATTATATATTTCTCTTAAATTCACATAGACTGTATTAGGGTTTGCATGTCGATTATAATCTTAATCGAAATCGCAGGATTTTACCTACTATTATCGTTAAAAATCAACATAATAAAATATATTGACGTTATATAATACTTTAATTAAAATAAATTGATTACTACACCATTTTTAACAGTAATTTTGAAAAAAAATAATTGAAAAATCTATTTTCCATTTATAATTTAGAAAAGATCATTCGAAAGTTAGATTTAACATTTAAATTTTTGAAAATAACAATTGAAAATAATATTTTTATACTGTATATACTAAAAGAAAATAAAGAATTGTTTCAAAAATGATTCTTGAAATCGATCGAAATTTATCACAATCATTCTATTCGATTTGAAAACAATCGGTTTTCATCACTTACCTGATTCAGATTTTTTTTTTATATATATATTATTTTCTAAATTTATTATTATTTTTCTTAAGTTTTTTAATTAAATTTCCAACATTTAATAATGAAATACATATTTATTAATATCTTAACTTTTGGCCAGACTATGTATATGATACATAGCTAAATATTAAAAAAAAAAAAAAAACGTTTAAAA
Organism: Protophormia terraenovae; assembly: GCA_951394005.1. Classification (NCBI taxonomy): domain Eukaryota; kingdom Metazoa; phylum Arthropoda; class Insecta; order Diptera; family Calliphoridae; genus Protophormia; species Protophormia terraenovae. The sequence goes on from OX596076.1 coordinate 131,126,054, forward strand.
TAAAAACGTTCTATATTTTGTGGATAACAAAAAAACACAATTAAAAATACATACATACATATATATATGTATATATAAAAAACATAATTGACAATAAAAAATGTGTTTTTCAAAAAAAAAAAAAAAAAAATAATAATAATAAATAAAAAACCTAATGAAACTAGACCAACGCAAAGTGGAGAACAAAAAAATCAATTAATAAATTACTTAATAGTATAACATATACTTATGAAAAGAATTAAATTTTTATTAAAAAACATAATTTATAACAAGTAATAAATGTAGTTGATAAATAAATAAACTTAAAACAAAGTAAGTTTAAACAAAAAATATATAAAAGTAAATAAAATAGAAAATACTAATGATAATGAAATATTTTTAATTGATATATATAAATTAATGTTTATTTTTAAATAAAGAATATGCACATACACACACACAAATATTTTTGTACAGGGATGCTAAAAGCTTTTCTTTTATTATTTTTTCTTTCTTACTTTTTTAAAACAAATAGAAAATATATATTAAAATTTTAAAACAAAACTTTTATAAGCAAAAAAAAAATCATAATTACTTACCAGCAATTAAGGCTTTTATGAAATGATATTCAAATAGTTACCATTTATATTACAAAAAAGAAAAATAAATGAAAAAAATATATATATGTATATTTTTGTGTGTTTTATACTGATTAGAAATTATAAATCAATATTAATAACTAAAAAATAAAATTGTTTGGATAAAAAAAAAAAAAAACTTGGCAAATAAAAATATTAGTTAACTGTGTCACTACTTTGTGTAATTGTTAATATTAGAAATTAAATATTACAAAATTTTAGCTTAATTATTAAAAAATAAACATTGTGTTACTACAAATAAAATTGTACCTACAAATAAATTTTATAAAATATTAATTAGTTAGACAAAACTTTGTTCAAATACAAAGGTATAACCTTTATTAAGTTTGAAGTATTATCGCTGGAAAATCGATTTCAAATTGAAGTACAAGTATTCATACATCAAATGAAATAAAAAAAAAGAAAATATAAGGATTGAGATCGAAAAATTCTTTACATAATATTCAATAACTTGGAAACGGTTGATCTTAGAGTTTTCATTATTTTTTTAATCATTTGATAATTTAGCACAGATCACAGAAATATATAATTTGTATGGTTCCAACCACTAATTATAAAATTGTGGACCATTTTTGAAAACCCTTTCTTTGGAGATTTGATAGTTGCTTCAGTCACTTTTTTGGAACAGTGTGCACATCTTCTGTTAAAATCTTCGGTATTTTGGGACACCTTTTTTGTGCTCTTGAATTCACTTTTCACAAGAGCTCAATATCTCTCCACTGGTCTAAGCTATGGACAATTTTGAAAATTGACCTCTCTTGGTACTAAAACTATGTTATTGATTTGGTATCACACCAGAGCTTTCTTACCGTAGTGATATGATACCAAATGGGTCCAAAAATATGTGGACACTTTGTGATTCCTTAAGAAAAGATGAAGTCTTTTTTGCAAATATTCCTTTATGCATATTTTGGTATTTATAGATCCTAATGTATCAAATGACTTTCCTGTTTTGCTGCAACTGCAAAATGCTTGTCGTACCATGAATTTTGTAAGAAATTTTTGCTGCTTTTGGGTCTTAAACTTATCTCCAACATTGCTTCGAGCATTAGCAATAAAAATTTTTGGACACAAGCTGCGAAGATTCTGCCAGCACCTACGTTTCTTCGTCAATTATACAGCTTGAGTATTTTTGTATGAAATTTGGTTTTAAATTCCAAGTCCTATTTTTGGCTTGTAATTTTTTTTTTTTTTTTGCAGAATTCCAGTTTGGAATTTTTTGAACTTTATATGTTATCAACTTTCCCATTAGCTTTAAATTTTCGCACCAAATAGTCGAAGCTCTGAGAAAACTGAGCTGATTTTCTACCAGATGTGTTTGGAGTTCCTTTCAATATGCCTTCAATTTTCTGGCCTTCCCAATATCAGTTCTTACCGAACTAGGTTTCACATGAATAGTCAAATTCTCCTGTTACTGTTTAATAACACTAGAAACGGTTTTACGGACGACATTTAATTCTGTGGCCAATTATTTGTAAGACCTATTTGGATTTTTTGAAATTTTTAAATAACTTGTAGGACGTAAATCTTTTTCGTCACTTATTTTGATGAAAATAAGGACATATTAACATGGTTGTTATTAAAAATAATAACTGAAGTATTTTTCCATGGTAACAAGAGCAAAAAAAATTTTGAATATTGATTCCGAAAAATGTTATGAGGCAAAATGTGTGTTAAGATTTTTTCGATCTCACTCCTTATATATGTATTAAAAAGTTTTTTATTTTTAATTTGCTATAAAATATTTCCCTAAACTTTGTTTGAATTTGTATTAAATGTGTTTCATTTAACATTAAATTCGTATCAATAAATCTGAATCTGATTTTTCTATGTGCTTCCCAAAATTTTCTTTGATTTTTTTTAAGTCATACACATTTTAACAACTTTTTATTTTCAAATTAAAAATTGTAAAGTAGTGAAATACAAATTAAACAAGTAAAGGTATGTTCACACTAGTCAAATATTTGACCAAAATGGCGCAATCTAACATCCATTTTAATGGGAAAATATTTTTTGTTTATCATTAATCACAGCTGACATTTTACCAAATCTTGTTTGACGCTGTTTTCTCTAACTAAACATTTGCAAACAATTTTTTTATACAATACAATATACATGCAATTAACATTGATTTTGTCGTTTTAAACGACTACGACAACGACACTCGTAATAAGGGTGAATAATTCGAATAGAATTACAGATGGCAACTAAAAGCTCATAACTTACACTGGCCGACAAAAAAAAAATCCTCCACCATAGACGAATAGTTGGACTTGATTGCAATCTTCAGTTTTTTTTTTTTCATCAGGTCTGGATATTTCGCCCATAGTAAGGCCATTACTCTAGTATATTTCCTCATAACTCAAATAAGTGTCCAAAACAATTCATTTCCATGCTAAATTTTAAATTTTTAATTTTTTTGCTACTAAAATTTCTTTTAATAAATGAAAACATCAAAAATGTGTCAATTTATCATCATATTTATCTTATAGCTGGTAATGCTCCGAATAAAATAAGGTATGTATCTTCAAAATTTATGCACAAATCTTAATTTTATTCACAGTTAAGTAAAAATACATACAATTGAGTAGAAAAAATTTTTTTTAATATATAAAATAAAATACATTTTAATTTTTTCGCTACTAATTACCGAATAACTATGGAAATATTAACTGATCAAAAAATTAAGTGAATTCAGCTCAAAGACAATTTAGGTCGCTATACATTGAAGTTTAATTTATCTTAATTGGACAAACTGTTCTCGAGTTATACAAGTGTGACTGCCTAAAGGCGGCATAGTAGTCATTCCCATAAAAAAAATCAATGCGTGATAGAAAAGTAAAAGCTGATTCTTATTTAGCTCGTTAAATTCCATCTAATCCAACAATTTTTTTTTTATTTTTTTATTTAAGACGAAAAAAATATTTTTTTTTTTTTGCCCGCTAGTGTATTTGCACATAACTATAGGTATGCATGGGTATCCTAATTTAACTGTGAGTACAATCAAGATTTGTGCATCGATTTTTATGATACATGGCTTTATTTATTTTGCTAGCTTTGAGATAAAGGTGATAAACTGAAACATTTTTGATGTCTTCACTTTTAAAAAGAAGTTTTAGTAAAAAAAAAGAAATCTTGAATTTTGGATGAAAAATTTTTTTTCGGACACTTATTTCGAAATATCTTATTAAACTATTGATCGGATAAAAATTTGTTTATTCCACACATTTTGGTGTATTATTTATATAGATCGTGCATACCGTTCTCGAGTTATGGTGAAATATACTCGAGTAATCGGCTTATTTAGGAGGCAATATTAGACACGCCCATACAAAAAATTTCGATCTGATGGGAAAAAACTGAAAGCATTCGCGTTTAGCATGCGGAATTCCATCTAGTCCACATATTTTTTATTTTTTTTGAAGGAGCACGAAAAAAAATTTTTTGTCGACCACCGTTAATTGCGTCAAAGGCAATTACAAATTTCTGGTTGCCGAAATTTTTTTAAAAACAAAAAATTTAAAACATTCTACAAAGAGTAACAAAAGACGAAAGTAATTGTCAAAAACCTGACTGACTCATGCTACAACAAAATACATGTAATCAAATAAAAACACATTTTTGTTTACAAAACAATAATTTTTTCTAATTGTCAATCGATAATTTCGCCTTTATTTGTTATTCTCGAGTTATTCGAGTAAATTATAACTTAAAATTTTAATCTTTCTTAAAATGTTTATTAAGAAATAAGACAAGTATTATCTTAGTGTTTTATTAGAAAAGAAAACAAAGCATCAAAAATATGCCTATATTCACTTAATTTACAAGAAAAACTCAAATAACCCATCTGAAAAATTATTTCCAAAATAATATAAAACTATAATTTCTGTACATTTTTCTCTTTTCATTGTTTTTCATTCAATATTTTATAAATTTATAAATTTTATAAATAGAATCTAAACAAAATATAAAAATTTGAAACAGTTGTTTTCAATCATGTTAAAAAAACAAACATCTTTAAAACTACTAAAGAAGGGAAATCTTTAAATTCGAATTATTAGATAAGTCAGCATAATTTACACGAATAAATTTTTACTCGAAATTCCTGATTTTAATTTAATCGGACAATTATTTCAATTTAATTTCTCGATTAATCGAACCAACAATATTCGAGTGAATACCAGAATATTTTTGTGTAAAATATTCAAACATCTAATTTTTTTTGTCAAATATTGCAACATTATGGACAAATTTGGACCTGGTCTGAAATTTTTGTTGTGTCATTAAATGGATGTTTCCCTTTGGCAAAAATATGAAAAAAGTAACAAAAAATTTTATTTTTAATTTTGTTTCAGCTGAAAAATAATGTTTGAGGAAAATTTATAGAAACCATAGATTAACAACTAGATATTTATGTGAGAGAAAAAAACCTAATTCAATTGTCAGAAACCTAATTCATACAAAAACAAAATACATGTAGTCACATATATTTTGTTTTTGTATTTTCAAAAAAATTAGTAAATTTTTTGAAAATTTAGTATAGGGTAGCTCTCACATAAACTTCTAGTTCTATTCTATGATAGAAACTGTATCTTAGATAAAATAAATAATCAATTTAGCATAATTTATTGCTTCTATTGAGTGTTCATATAATTTTTGCTCTTCTGAAAAGTTGTTAAAAAAAAAACCTAAAACTCGATTTGTGCTATCGACGGTGTACAAATTGACATAAAAACTCATAAGTTTTTAAATTCACAAAAGTGATTTTATTATTGTTCTCTATAACATTTAGGCAAAATAAAAATTATAACGAAATACATTTTTCTAAATATAAGAATGATTGGAAATGTAGCAAAGATTAGTTACTAGTTTTTTGTTTCTTGACAAGGATTTACTTTCTTTGAATTAATTGAAATATTGTCGTAAATATTTGAAGTAACCCCATACCATCCCTCATGAGTAAATATTTTATTAAAATATCTACCTAAACCAAAAAAAATTAAGATGCTAATTTAAGTTAACATACACTTGCTTATTAAGCGTTGTTACTAGAATTCTAAACGAAACAATTGTGTTATAAATCTTAACAGTTTAGAATCCTTCTTGAGTTATCGTTTGTGTTTTCAATAACTATGTTATAAGTATGAAAAATATCACCTACAGAAAAGTGCCTCACGAAAAAAAGTTGCAAATGTACCCTTCTAGAAATGAAGATTAGTATGTTCTTATATGATTCCCAAAATATTACATCTCAATGTTAAAATTTACGTGAGCTGGGCCATTTTTAAACCACCTCTGAAATTACGTATTTATTTCAATATTATTATCAAAATTTTAGTTATAAGAAAATTAACTTCAAATTATAATAGAGGCATACTACGACCTACAATATTCTTTTAAATAATTATTATGTTTCTTTTCAGTCGCAGAATATTAAGATTTTACTAACATTTTTTTATCATATTTTCTTTTTTCAAACATGTAATTTTATATATTTCGGTAATTTTTCAAAATATATTAGATTTTAATGTATCATAGGAATGGTCTATTCTTTTACTATTGAAGATAACACGTAATTAACCCATTAAGAGCCAGAGGGTCAATTTAATGCAATTAGTTCCCAAAAGGTTAAGTTTGCAATTTTTGAAAATAAGTCGCATGCAAATGCTTATTACACTTAAATATTGCAAAATTTGTGAAAAACATAATAAGTTCATTTAAAACTGTGACAATAATCGAATAAAAAAGAGTTTTTTTAAATTTAACCGCCATTTTACACCAATTCGCCGCATTTTTGATAAATTTATGCTTTTGAGGACATGTATGTCCTGAACTAACCATTTATTTGCCGTTAAAATTAACTTAACTAATTATGGACCGGAAATCCCTAAATATTATTAGTGCAACTAAAAGGTTAAATGAATGCACATATTAATAATCACCCTTATTACGAGTGTCGTAGTCGTGACGAAAACCTGTCGTTTTTTCTAATTTCGTATTATGATTGTCGTAAACAACAAAAAAATACATGCATGATTTTGTCGTTTTAAACAACTACGACTTCGACAACGACACTTGTAATAATGGTGTATACTTAATGAGAGCTTTCCAATGATGCGCTAAAATATAATTTACGATGAAAAATTTCAAAAATATTCAAACTTTAATAAAATACTGTTTAAAATAAAATCATTGCAAATTTTACTAAAACTTTAATTTCACGAGAATGAAAACAAATTTTAAATTATTTTTTGTTCAATATGTAGTAGACATCGTTTTTCTATCATATGTTGTAATTTTTTTTTTTTTTTTTGACAAAAAGTTTAAAACTATGTATACTGTCGATCGAAAACCATATTTTTGGATGTATTTTAAAAATGGTCCAGCTCACGTAAATTAAATAATTGAATCGAAATATTTTGGAAATTAGCTTAAAACATATCAAACTTCAATTTTAGAGGGGTACATTTGCAACTTTTTTTTGTTCCCATACAAATCAAGGCACTGTAACCTACAGTGGTCATCACTAAAAGTGTAAAGAACATATTTAATCTTTACTGTTATGTGCTAAAATGAAACACTTTGTTTTATGATTACAAGAAAAGTTCTTAATTTTTATTAAAAAATATAATTATAAATGGATAAAACACTGTGCTTTTTAAAAATAAAACGTCTTTTTTATATTTGTTATTACTAATATTAACAATTTAAAAATAAAAAAAAAATATTTTCAATAAAAATTTGGTTTAATAAGCTCGAATTTTTAAAATTTGATGATGTTATGAATACAATAAACTTAAAACAGCAGATATAAAATTAAAAAAAAAATAAAATAAAATGATTTTTTAAGCACAATCTATTATAGTGCAACTAAATTTAAAAAATATTTATAATATAAATAATTTATTCTTATATATTTTTATTTATAAAGAAAAAGATATAGATACTTAAAACGTAAATAAAAAGATATATATTTTTAAAAATGAAATTTCAATACATAAATTAATGCATAATTAAAAAGTAAATGAAATTAAAAAAAAATAACAAGTACCTTTTTGAAAATACTACAAGGAGAAAGAAAATACAATTATATTAAAAAGAAATAAAATAAACAAATTATAAAATTTTAAAAATAATTACTTAAATAAAACACAGTATTTTTGTTATACAATGAAATTAAATATATATATATATATATATATATATATATATATATATATATATATATATATATATATATATATATATATATATATATATATATATATATATATATATATATATATATATATATATATAGAATATAATATGAAAGAGAAGGAGGAATAGGAAATATATTTTACGTTTAATGTTTTATAAACTACATACATATGCATACTTAAATAATATATATCTTCTTATAATAATAAAATTGTAGTAGGTATATAATTTAATATGTACCTTTATAATAATATTTATAAAAATGCTAAACATTTATTACATTATGTAAGAAAATAATAATAATAAAATTTAGTGAAAATGAAGTGAAATCTTATTTATATGAAATATATATAAACTTAAGCATAGATACAATTTATGTTGGCGATAGAAGCTAATGATCATCAATAATGATGTTATAAAATAATTTTATATTATGTACTATTATTATTTTTATTTATTTTTAACATAAGTTTAATATATATTTCTAATTACTTTTAAATAGTTATTGATTGATTGATGATTTGTTTTTATGTTTGTGTTAAATGTACACAATGCGCATCTTGTATCAATTGAGTTAGTTTCTGGGAAAATGTTGGAATGTCCTATTAAAGAGAAACAAAGAAAAATAAATTATTTAAATAAATTTTTATAAATTTAAGTGCAAGTAATTGTACAAGTGAAACTAAAAAATACAAGAAAAGAAAATAAATATAAAAAATAAATAAATGTTTTTAAAACTGATGTGTCCAAAAAAAACCTTTAAGTGAGTTTTCCTTATTTATGAAGATTTAAAATACAAAAGAGGAATTTATTATATCATTTTTTTCAAATGTTATAGTAACCCAAATTGACATTTTATAATAATATGCACAATTCACTACCTATGTTGTATCAATATATAATGTTTAAATTAATTTGTTTTTGCTTTACTGGGTTATCTTTTCTGGAGCTTCAATTTTTTTATACTGTTCTATTCTGAAAACTAAACGTGTTATATTAAAATGTAAAAAATATATTACGGGCAGTTATTATAACCTACATATAAGGTATCAGATAGTTAAAGGTAATATAAACTAAAGTGAACGAACAATAAAGTGAGCTTTATCTATTTTTGGTTATTACAACTTGGTTTTAAAGTAAATTTTATAATTTTGATAATACGGAAAGATCAAAACAAAAACCGATTACTTTTGGCCACTTAACGTAGTGGCAACATGCACTATTTGAACGTAACTGCCAGTAACGACAATATAAACAAATAAAAACAAAGAAATTTTTAAAATAAATGAGTTAAAACAAACTAAAAGACAATGCCTTTATTAAAGCAGGACATATAGCAGATCTAAATGCATTAACCTTGCGATAACAGTTAATGGTCAGATGTTCTTACCTTCAGCTTATCGGTCACTTTTGGCTTAACTTATAATAACCAAAAACAGTTAAATTGACCGGTAGCATCCTTTCTTTAGTTATTGGAAAGTTATAACGTGCCTAAATGTTTTACTTTTAAACTAAATAGAGGGTTTACAGTAAACTCGAAAATTGTTTTCAATATTATATTAATGTGTCAATACTGTTTCTATATCAATATAAATATTTCATAAAATTATCAAAATTCCACAAAAATTCCAAAATTTCATAAAAATTCAAAATTTTACCGAAATTTCCAAAATTTCATTAAAAACCCAAAACTTCATAATTTTATCATTTCACCAAAAATTCCAAATTTAACCAATAAATCGAATTTCATCAAAAATTCAAAATTTCACCAAAAATACGAAATTTCACATAAAAATTCAAAATTTCACCAAAAATCCGAATTTTATCAAAAATTGCACCAAAAATCTGACATTTTACCAAAAATTAAATATTTCACCAAAAAAACAAAAATACGAAATTTCACAAAAAATCGAAATTTCACCAAAAATTCGAAATTCTACCAATAATCCGAATTTTATAAAAAATTCAAAATTTCACCAAAAATACGAAGTTTCACTAAAAATGAAACACATAAAATTTCAACTTACTGTAGTTAAACAAATTTCATCAATAATCTTCATATTTATGGGTAGACCAGCATTTGCAAAACTTTCACGCATTTTTAAGGCATCCACTTGAGACATTGCAAACAATGCATTTGTCAATAGATCAAAATGTAAAGCACCTTCTCCAGACAAGAGAACATTAATTAAAGCTCTTTGAAATGAGGCCAATAGGTTTTCCTTGAATAAAGGCCTCTGATAAAGACGCCATTTCTCATGGACATTTTGCAAAGATATTAAAACAGTGCGTACAATATTCGGATCATTGCCAGTTACAACAATTTGTCCATAGGCATTCATAATGGCCATAAAATGTTCCGGATGTAAGTTATCGCTGGGATTTATGGCTGGACTACTGTTACTACAATTATTACCATTATGCTGTTGTAAAACACCATTGGGCTGTACATAAGATTTGTAAAAATACTGCCATTTACATGTAAGTATACTGAAGCAAAAGAAAAATATTATTAAATAAGTAGCTTAATTAAATTCTCATATTTACATTAAAAAACGTACCTATCAAACAGTGAATACACAACACTAGTCAAATCTGTGGTATCGGCTACATTATTTTCTGCTTGTAACAGTGGCATTATGTGTTCAAATGTAAAGTCTAATATTGAAGGCAACATGGCTAAGGATGCATTACCTGGTTGTTGGACAATTAATTGAAACATTTGCAAAATTTTCTCTATCACCACCACACGACTAAGCGTTAGTTGTTCTCTGCAATTAAATTTAATAATAAACATTTCGATTTCAATTCTACTATTACTTTTTTTTCCTAAAAACTTACCTGACATTCACTGTTATAAACAATGTTATCATTTCCTTTATAAATTGTGAACCTAATTGACTTTGTAATGTTCGCAAAACACTTAAACTAAACTCAGCCACAGTAATGGAAATTGCATTACTATTTTGACCAAATGAATTATAAATCATTAAAGCTTTTGTTATAATAGGCTGAAATATAAAAATGTATCTGTCAAAACATCCATTCATTTGAAGTTTGTTTCATAAACTAATGTACTTACCTTAAAGGTAGTAGCTAACATGTCTTTTGTAGTATTGGGAGAATCTTTAAAGAATTCTATAACTAAACTAAATGTTACTAGTAAACTTAAAGAAATCGATGATACTTTAGCTTCGGCCGTAGCAGCATTCAATGAGTTTAAGTCCAACTCTAGAAAACCTTGAGCCAAACATTCAACATATTCTTTTAGAATCAAACAGCGACGTGAATAATCCTGTTGCTGTTCGTCGACATTTTTCCAAGGCAACACTAGATAACTAATAAGACTTATATAGATATTTGCAATCACTTGTCGTGGTAAATGCGTTAGGCGAGGACCCGATTGCATGAGATTTACAATTGTGGGTATTTCCAAAAGACATTTTGGACGTATCACAGATGATATACATAACAGCAATTGACTGGCTGCCATATAAATAAGTGGTGATGATCCCATGATTGTATTGGGTTGAAAAATACTACCCAACGATTCGAATAGTTGCAAAAGCATATGATCCGATTTCAATGATTGACTTAATGGCAAAATGCTACGTATGGCCATAAGAACTTGAGCATATCTAAAATAATATTACAAATATTTTCAAATTAATATCAAAATATGTATCCAAACCTTTACTACTTACAAATAATCAAAATCAGTCTGAAATGTTGAGGCATCAACATCAATTGTATGCAATTTATTACTAGTAAAAAATTTCAATGTTGTTAATAGATTTTCAGCTAATACATTTAAATGGCAGTTAACTTCAGATGCAGATTCAGCTGTTGTGTTGGTATCCAATAAAGGAGCTATTCTTACTACCGCCTGACAAACGGTAGAAAAGTCTCTTAAATGTTCTGCAAAACTTTGCGACTTTATTTTACGTGACAACTCAAAAGTTTTGCCACTAATAATATCGTTCTCAATGGATTGTAGATAAACATGAGGACGTGACCAATGACTAAATACTTGTGCAAATACTGCGTTTGGACGAGACTCGGCTATTAGGGCAATACACTCAATGCATTGCGTTAAATATTGTTGCCATTCCGTTTGGGTCTTAAAAGGAAATTAGTTATTTTTAATAATTAAATGAAAAGCAAAAAATTAAAAAAAAAAAAAATATATTATATTTTACATTATCTTCCATTAATTCATTATCCAAAAGTTCCAACTCAGTCTTATTGAATTCAAATTGTGTACGATGCATAATTTCGGATACTAATTGATGTATGACATCATTATAACGATTTAATTTATCGTGCATTGTTAAACCTTTTATGATGGGAGTCCAAATTTCCAATTTTTCTGTGAAATCATATGCACCATTTTCTAAATACATAATAAAAAATAAATAGATAAGATAACAATTATTAAAACTATTTAAATCTCCTATAGATATCATTGAATGAAATTAACAACTTACGAAACACGGTACAACAGTATAATGATTTTAAAAAGCCATCCAATACTGTAGATTCTTGCAACATTTTTAGCCAATATTTAGTAGCATATAAACGTAAAAGTTCGCGAAATTTATCTATATACATTTCACTTTGTTGTTTAGATGCATTATGCTGATCCAACAGAACATTAATACCCGACATTAGGGTTACGCTATATGGCAACGATTTTTGTAAATACAACAATTCATTCAAAACAGATAAGCCAGCCAATGACAACTCTTGATGTGATGAACGCCATTGTGAGATATCCAAAATTGACATAAGAAAATATTCCGATATTAAATCTGTTCTTATCCACGAAACTAAATGTTGGATACATGTTAGCAGTTCCAACACGGAGGAACTATACAAAAATTAACAATAACATAAAAAGGAAAAACATGTATAGAATTAATATATGTTGGAAAATTAGAGTTAGTTGGGATATTAAAAAAAGAAAACAAATATTTACCTTAATTGATTGTCATTTGGCAGAGTAGTAACTAAACTATAATCCATGAGTGTATTTGATATGGAATGAATGTCTTTGCCATTTATATGACACACAGCTATTAGTAAGTATTTTGTTAATAGATCCATTACTTCAGGCATACACATTGACGTGCTTTAAAAACAAAGAGAGAGACATTCATGTACATAAAAACTATTATTAAACAAAGTTGTAGTGGAATTAAGATTGGAAATTACTTGTAACAAATTATTCAGAGTTTAAGCCTAATTTCTAAAAAATATATAAAAATATGCTGATAACAGATAAATATGCTGTTAGGACCAAAATATGCTATAACAAATCGAAAAATAAATTATATATGTACCAGCAAAAAGGGAACTTAAAAAAGTGAAAATGATATTGAATTGAACTATTAAGATGAAAAAAAAATCTGCAGAAGCAATAGTTTTAACACAGATCAATGTACTTTTTTTATGTTACCTATCTATTGCTTCTGAAGTAATTATTGTGTTATTTAAAATTGTATGTCCTAAAGTTTATTATAACTTTATAAAATAATGAACATGTAGTTTAAAATTTAAACAAGTTATAAAAAAAAAATTGAAAAATATGGGCACAACTTTTATGCGGAAGAAAAAGTTTGTCTTGTTAAAAAAAAAAAGGAAATTTTCTACGTGGAAAAAAAATAAGTTTGAAAATTAAAAAATACTAATAAACCATTTATCTTAACATTTAAAATTACTTAAAATCTAATTCTACAAATTGAACGAAATAGCTCATTTCGATGATCAAAATCGAAATGATAGTGGCACTTTTACCACAGTTGTTTTAAAAATACAATAACAGCACCCAGTAAATTATCTGTGTTAAACATAAAGCTAAACAAAATGCCTAGTTGTTGAAAAATGGCTACCATTTGTTTCACTAAATCATGAAAATGTGTGGTTTAGTTCAGAATGGCACAACTTTAAATTACTTCCCAAAAACGACACCATATAAAAATAACAATATTCTAATGACAACCATATGTTGAAATAAGAAATTTTAAGTCTGAAACAGTATTTTTGCAAAAAGTTGTAAGAGTAAAATTTCAAAAGCAATTAACAAGAATCATAAAAAGAATATCCTACCAAATTCTTTTTTAGCACCTAATACTTCTTCTAATGAAACTTTTGCCGTTCTTTTTTTACATTATGTATTATGCTCCGTCCAATTACTGTACTGTATAAAAGTCAAAATCATGTTACCAAAAACAAATGTCAACAAATGTTATTAGAATAAAAATAGTTAATGAACTCTATTCTATCCGAATAACTTAACCTGAATTGCACATACACACATACAAATTTATTGTTAACAACACAAAAACAAAGAAATATATTTGAAATGCAGCCTTAGATATAGGGTTTTCTTGAAAAAGTCACTTACCAGGAATGAAAATACTGTTTTCTGTCGGTACTAACATCTTCACGGTTACTAACTACTTCCTCGGATGTAGTGCGCAATAAGCATATACCCAATACAAAATTTGATTTGACTAATGTCAGACAGTGCATAAAATAATTGGGATCTTCATCGGGAAATTCCCGTTTACCCATTAAGGCTATTAGTTGAGCATATGTGTCTCGTTGTCTTTTTTGTGATCTGGGTTGTAAATTGACATAGCCGCTCCATAATACTTCTCGCATAAGAGCTCTATCTGAGCTGCCCAATTGCATCCAGCGTCTTGTTATTGCATGTTCCAATGTGGAAGTGCAAAAAAACCAAAGAAATTGATTTTGTTCAAATATGCTACTGTTACCAACGACAGAGAGACATGTCTTCCAGGAATCGGCTTGACTTTTGAATGCTATTAATTCCGATTCTATTTCCCTTTTGCGGTTATTAGGTGTGGTCGTAGAATAGAATTCACGTAGCAATGAGTCCATCAAAGCCAGAGGGGAAGACTAATAAAATAAATTATCAAATGTAAAAAAATTTTTAAGTATTTGTTGAAAACTTCATTAGGATTTGTGCATTATTGCCAAATATGATTATTACTCACCATTTTTGGTTTTCACCAAGGAATTTTTTTTTGTTTTGTTATTTTTTAACTTTTTATATGTCACAGCTCTCTATCAAGGTTTGTGGTGATGGACGACAATGTCGTCTTTGTCGAATGTATTTAACAAAATAGACGTGTGGGATTCGGTTTGTGATCTTCAGAGTGAAAGGCTTCTCCTTAACACAAATTTTATTATTAATTACAAAAACTAATTTTAATTTTAACTATTATAATTTTTAAACTTATTTTAATGCAAATTTCATAAATTTCTTATTTGAAAATCACTAGTATTATAAAATTATGAAAAAACCTCCACAAAAAAAACCGACTTCACGAACTGAGAGATAAAAAAGTACTGTCAAATTGTAAAAAAAATGACAGACAAGAGTTACCCACGTTGAAAAAATAATACAAACGAAAGGGTGATTCTGTTATGGTGTTGATTACATTTAGTCAGCAGCAGTTTGCAGTGCTGTTTCATTTAGCCCTGTTTCTAAATTCACTGCGCTGCATTCAGATTGAGAGCGAGACAAAGAGAATGAGCAAATAAATGATAGGCTAAAATACACAAGTAGAATAAAGCTAGAAGTTGTGGCTGCCTACGCTGAATTGTAATTATAACGGCAGCAACATGTTGTACTGATAGTGATCAGCTGATAAGCCCAAATAACAATAGCGCGTAGTCAGTAACAGTATCAGCAAAAATTATCAGCTGTTCACTGTCAGTGCAACATGTTGCTGCCGTTATAATTACAATTCAGCGTAGGCAGCCACAATTTACAACCACCATCTTACTTTATTCTACTTGTGTATTTTAGCCTCTTATTTATTTGCTCACTCTCTTTGTCTCGCTCTCAATCTGAAAGCAGTGTAGTAAATTTAGAAACAGGGCTAAATGAAACAGCACTGCAAACTGCTGCTGACCAAATGTAATCAACACCATAACAGTGTTTTCTAAATTATCAGCTGATTATGTCAGCACACACTGCTGCTGACTACGCGCAATTGTAATTTGGGCTTAATTATAAAGCCCAAATTGCAATAGCGCGTAGTCAGCAACAGTATCAGCAAAAATTATCAGCTGATCACTGTCAGCACAACATGTTGCTGCCGTTATAATTCAGCGTAGGCAGCCACAATTTACAACCACCATCTTACTTTATTCTACTTGTGTATTTTAGCCTCTTATTTATTTGCTCACTCTCTTTGTCTCGCTCTCAATCCGAATGCAGCGCAGTTAATTTAGAAACAGGGCTAAATGAAACAGCACTGCAAACTGCTGCTGACCAAATGTAATCAACACCATAACACCATAACAAACAGTGTTTTCTAAATTGTCAGCTGATTATGTCAGCACACACTGCTGCTGACTACGCGCAATTGTAATTTGGCCTTAATTATAACGGCAGCAACATGTTGTGCTGACAGTGATCAGCTGATAATTTTTGCTGACTACGCGCTATTGTAATTTGGGCTTAAGTTTCAATTGAAATCTCTTGAATGGGCATTTATAAAAATAGAAATATTTGTAATACATTACGTTATGGCTAAAACGCTAGTTACTGATGTATTGAAATATATATATTTTTTTGTATAAAGCCCAAATTACAATTGCGCGTAGTCAGCAGCAGTGTGTGCTGCCATAATCAGCTGATAATTTAGAAAGCACTGTTTGTTATGGTGTTGATTACATTTGGTCAGCAGCAGTTTGCAGTGCTATTTCATTTAGCCCTGTTTATAACTTCACTGCGCTGCTTTCAGATTGAGAGCGAGACAAAGAGAGTGAGTAAATAAATGAGAGGCTAAAATACACAAGTGGAATAAAGCAAAATGATGGTTGTAAATTTTTGCTGCTTGCGGTTAAATGTAATTATATGGGCAGCAACATGTTATTCTGACAGTAAACAGCTGATCATTTTTTCTGAAACTGTTGCTGTCTACGCGCTATTGTAATTTGGGCTTAACTCGTGGTCCTCACGTAACATAAAATATTTAACATTAACACTAACATCATGTTAAGGTAAATGTACACCGTTCAACTTGATGTTAATGTTAATTTTTGTTTATACACGGTTGTTAAAGCAAATGTTAAAAGAATTATCACACGCAATGTTTTTTACTAACACATACAAAGAAATTATTGCATGTGCGAAGAGTACAACAACAAAACAATGAGAAAACAAGAAATTAACTAGTCGTCTTCACAGACTACCCGTTATTTCAAAAATATTTGTTAAAACACAAACGTAATTTTTATTTAGAACATTGTTGCATTTTTAACACACTGAAAGAAAAATAGTATTGGATAACGAAACTTTTCAAAATCTAATAAAATTTAATTAGATTTTGATAAAATCTTATTATTATTAAGATTATTAAACTATTGTTAATTATATTATATCCATTGAATCTCATTACAAACTATATTTTGATTTGCATAAAAAATCTAATAAAATTAAGTAGATTTTGTCTGAAATCCCATTTTAACTAGATTTCGTTCATAAGTAAATGAGCTATAACTTAATTTTGTGTAATATTTTATTTTTCCTGTATAATAAGATTTTTTGATAGTTTCTTTGTTCTCTAAAAAAGTCCCATAATTTCTATACAATTGCAGTACTTTTACAATTATTAAAAAATTAAACAATCTGAACATTTTCAGATCGATTTTAGAAATAATTTAATAGAAATTGTTAAATATTTTATTGAAAAAATCCTACAAAATTTAGTTTAAATTAAAAAGACAAGGAAGTAAACAAAAACACAAATCTTAAAGTATTTATTTCCATAATATTCTAAAGGATTTTAAGACTTCCACTGTTGCTGTTGGCGTTCTCGATTTATTTGATAAGACATCTCTATTTTATCCTGAGCTGTTCGTGTGGCAGTCTCTATGTAATTATGTAATTTATCTTCCAGTTCAGCATGAGCCTGGCGATATTCAATGTCTTCACCATTTAGTTTTAAACCATATAGGAGTAAATCTATTGAATTAAGTGGCAGACACATTTCAGGATTTGTTACTGCAATCGAATGTTTAAAACTGAAATATTCACTACCAGCGCCCAACATAGCCGAAAGCATTTCTTGTGCCAATTCAGCCGCTTCCAACAGACGATTGTGTCTGACGTATAAATATAAAAGTTCTGAGCAGTTGGATAATTTATAATCGTTATGCAGCCATTGAGGTATAAACGCATGCAAACTTAACAATTTGTTGACAACCGATTTTCGTACTTGTGTCGATGATTCCTCTTCATTATCTTCCACTAACTTGCGTAGTAGAGACCAAGCCATATCTGAGGCTTTATTGCGATGTGGTAAATCAGCCAAATCATTTTCTTGTAGCCAATCCCAAGCATCAGTGGGATTTTCATCTGCAGTGCGTACACATGCAGCAGCTAAACTATCAAATATGGGTAGTATACTAATGGAAAATCCCTTGGCCAGCTTTAGAGCTGCTGTAAATAAACCACAACTAGCTAAAATCATTGATAGTTCTTGAGGTCCGGCATTAAGAAATGAATGTATATCTTTGCGATGCTCTGATAACTTTATAAGTGCCTCAGTATGTAGCATTTCCTTTTTAATGTGTTTAATTTCAAGAACTACAACTTGAGGTTTTATGATTAATGTTTGATCATCACTACCCTTATCATCGTTGTCATCGTCATCGTGCATACCATCTTTAGAAGTGTTGTTAATATCATATTCATCACCTATAACAGGCTTAGCAATCCAACGATAACGTTCATCAATTAAATGCAAACAATTCAAACAAATAAGCAGAGAAGAAAAACGTTTGTTGAGCGACTCTAAGGAATCTCCTTCAAGTTGATAGCGCATTGATTGTTCATACATAATAGCAGAAGCTTAAAGAATAATATATGTACATATGTACATACATATAAAAGATATATATTTAGCGTTAACATTAAAAAAACTTACCTTTCCTCATGTTTCCGTTATTGACATGGAAGGCGTATAGGAAATCATAAATTTCATTTTTCTCCATTGATTGTGAACGAGCTCTTGATTCAACAATATTTTCAAATTCTTCATGTAGACCCACATATGGAAAATGCATTAATAAATCATAGCGTTTACGATTAAACAACGTTATCACCAATTGACGTAAACAGTCTTTACGACGTGACAATTCCGCATTGTATATCAATGAATGATAAGCTTCCTCATAATGTTCCAATTGCAGATGATTATTAAAAACAATCGACTGAAACATGGGCAACTGTGGATCATTTTTATCCAACAAACCAATAGCTACCTGAGCCATTGATATTATATGGTCCAAAGCATTGTGTTGTTCAAAAAGTTGTATAACTTTTAAATAGTATTGAGCTATACACTGGTTTGTGACTTTTAATTGAAATTTGTCTGTTTCAATGTCGGAAAGATTTTCTACCAAAGAAGCATAGGGTGTGTTCTTTAGAATTTTCTCAGCTAGGAATTGTTCTTTAACCACACCCTTTGCCGACTGTAAAAATAAATCATAAGCCTTATGAGATTCTCCACTATCAAGCAGTGTTACGGCTAAAATGAATTGCCTAGAGCATATATTCCATTCACACCAGCTATTGAGTAGACGTACATAATCCGCTATTATTATGTGTTGACAAGTGCTGAACAGCCATTCACCAAATACGAAATTGAATGAGACAGCCCAAATAAGTTGGCTGACTATAGTTGACAGGGGCATGAGGGTCTGTTGCCAGGTTACATTGTCGAGAACTTTAAAATTGTCTGCATACAAGGCCAGAGCCGTATATAGACCTTTGGCATTAAGGAAAACTTGCAACAAAGGTGCAGAATTGCATTTGCCACCATTTGAATAAATACGTCCAGAACCAGAGGTCAATTGCAAAAGATTAAGTCTTTGCATAGACGTTTCCATAGCTGATGCGGTATTAATATTGACAGGTGTTTCTGATATCCATACCATAACATAGTAAGACTGTAGGAATATTAAAACATCAGGCATAAACTGGGAGCGTAAACATTCCAAAATATCAACTGGTAATGAATGGGTATCGATTAAAATTTGTTGCAGCAGCAAAAGATTCCGACATATGGCAAAACGTATCAGAGCATTTTGTCGTACGGTTTCGGCTAGTAAAGACAAACCCACCTGGCTGCCAAAAAGAGCACCCAAGGACATAAACATCCTGGTGGTATGATTTAAATTACTAAAATTAGTGTGCATGGTTTCGGGATTACCATTATCCATACGTAAAATATCAAGTAACATGGACATGCCAGTACGTAAGTCTTTAATGGACTGCATTTTTTGTCTGATCGCTACCAAGAAATTAGAAGGCAACAATTCTTTTTCAGTATCCCCAGCTAAAAGATCTTCAGTTAATTTTTCAATTACCACATTGGGCATTTCTAATTGATACAATTTACGATCAATATCAATTTTAATATCTTCAGGTAACCATTTTTCGATTTGAGCTAAAATTTCTACCAGGTTTACCAAATCTCTACCTTGACGTTCATTATCTGGAAAATGTAAAGGAACTACAATATCTGCTTCCACATCCTCACCAGCAAGCATTAAATGTTCTATAGTCTCACAAGGTCTTAGCAGAGAAAATGTATTCTTTTTAACCACACATACTGCATCCAAGGGTTCCAATATTAATAATCCACTTGGCTGGGATGCTTTCATATGGTACTGTTCACAACATGAATAGAAACGTTCCCATAATCTTGTGGATATTTCTAAGTAATCATCATCGGATACATCGAAATCTTTTACTTCATTTTGCAACTCATCTTCAATGGCCTGGCAAACATGTTCCTTCAGCAGAGTCATTGTACAGTGTTTGCCTTCAAAACGTACATTAGATCGACGAAACATCTAAACAGAAAATAAAATAAACATCTGCAAGACCAAATATTTGGGCAGTTACTTACGAATAAGG
The DNA here is from genome assembly GCA_951394005.1 of Protophormia terraenovae. NCBI lineage: Eukaryota > Metazoa > Arthropoda > Insecta > Diptera > Calliphoridae > Protophormia > Protophormia terraenovae. The sequence goes on from OX596076.1 coordinate 131,146,859, forward strand.
CTTTTGCTATAACGCTGCGCTCAAATTTTCCCGGGTGGAAAATATATGAACAATAAGCCTCTCTAGGATCCATTCCCTGTTCGATACCTAGGCAATAACGATCTGGTGGTGGCTCCATGGCAGCCGAAACCCAGTTCATACCCATGCCTCGTACAAGTGAAAAACTTGATATACTAAATTCTCCCTCTGCATTACTCCATAGGGCCCAGATTCTAGAGTTACACACATCAAAATCTGTTAAATCCAATTGAGGAGCAGAAATGATTTTACGACGTTGTAATGTGAGACCACTATTGCTGTTGCCCGCATCAATTTGTAATTCAAGACACACAAACTCAGAGCCAGATGAATGTGAGAGAAATGCACAAAAATTGGTATCATTGATTTTGCGCAAAGCGTTACTTTGAGCTGTAATATGTAAATGTTATCGATTTTTTTAATACTCATTTAAAAACTAACTTACGTCCTTGCATTCTTTGTTCGCTGCTCTCTCGTACACAATTTATCGCACAAATAATTTGCATATTTATAGTTGACCAAACACGCAAATGATCGTTGCGATATAAAGCGAAAAGTAATATTTGATTGTTAATACAAGTAAATACCAATGAATTAGCATGGTCGGCATCGGATGTATCGGTTCTACCACTACAATAGAAATTTTATTAACAAATTAACATTTTCAAGCAAATGGATATACTTACGTTAAAGCACCTTTTATGTTGGAAAATAATCTGGGCATAATGTGGTGTTCCTTTAATTGATGACCAATCGTATGTCCGGTGACACAATTCATAGTATACATCATCAACTGATTTTGACAAGCCAAAGCAAAATAAGCTTCTTCTCCATTTAACGATAGGAAACTAGCCGCCGCATGGGGTATATGACTATCTAATTTAAAACATTAATTAGCTACCAAACATATTCGAATAACAAACTGAATTACTTACTTGATGGCCCCAATGAATCAATAACATAAAAGCTATTTGGATCGCGAGCTGCTGCTGCATTGGCATCTTTAAATATTGAAAATGATTGTGAATCATTGAATTCTACGGAAGTGGTATTAATGCCAGTAGTTGTTGCACTCCCATCAGCCAGAGAGTCGGGATGAGGAAAACTTATACGATGTAGACTGCAGACGGTGCAAACTAGCAAAACAATATATTTTCCCTGCTCAATTATATTAACAGCAATGACGGGTGAATCGGTGAATTTGTAGCGCAAATTATTTTGATATAAATTAAAATCCAAACTTATTTCGGACAATTCTAATATGTCTTGATATGTACGCCAATAAATATAGCGATTACGATTGTGATTTAAACTAACATTATTGTAACAATAACCGCCGGCTTTTTCCGCAACTTTAATGTCCTGCAATGTACTGTGCGTTCCACCTGAATATAACGAGAGTAAATCAAAACAACTCAAACTATGTGGAAATTTCATGTTTACTTACCAGTGTTTAAAGTTATTTCATGCCATTCATCTTGACAGGAGTTTGTTGTAATAACTTCGCGATAACTTAAACTTGCCATTGCTATTTTATATTAAATTATTAATATAATTGAATTCCTTTTATTTTTTTATAAAAATTTGTTAAGATTTTTTAAGCAGATGCAAATGAAATAACAGAAGCGGCGGCAAATTTTACAACATAACCTAAAATCGTAAATGTCAAACAGGTAAACAATGAGGAAGTGTTCTGACAACAAAAGAAAACAATAATATTATTTAAAAATAACGGTTCCATACAATTTAAATTATTTTCTGTTTCAATTTGATTTGTTAAGAAAAAACGTATATACCCAACAAACCAAATGATATCGTAATGATATCATAACGATATCATTTTGGTGATAAAGAAGGCCGAGAATAATATCATTTATAATTCTAAAATGATATAGGCATAGAGTAACATATAGAGACGAAATTCTCGATTGACAATTCAAAAAAATGTTTGCTTTGTAAACAAAAATGTGTTTTTTATTTTCTTCTAGCAACAACAAAATGTATTTGATTACATGTATTTTGTTGTTGCATGAGTTAGGTTTTTGACAACCGACTTAGGTTTTTGACAATTAGTCTCGTCTCTTGTTACTCTTTGGATATAGGTTGCTTTCTAAAAGGTACACTCGAAAATGATATCGTAATTTTTTAAAATACCAATATTAGTAATGATATCGTTAAATTAAAAATACAAGCCAATATTGGATGAATATTTAATAACCTTTTTTTTATCAAAAATTGAAACAAGATAATCATAAGCAACTAAAGATCATCCTGTTGCAAATAATTGTATATGTAATACTAAACTTCTGATTCATTTATGTTATCCTCTTTATCTGCTAAATTTGGCTGTAAAAATGTAATTTTCATATAATACATAATATAAAATATTTCTTCAATTTCAATTCATTTATTTGTAATATAAAGCCCTAAAAAAGGCCAAAATAACAGTAATGCATAAAACTATATACATAAAAAAATAATAATATATACAAAATGTAACAATAAAAATTTGCAATGATATAAACATTGCAAATATTGTAAAATAAAGTTGAAATAATAACATAACATATATATATATATATATATATATATATATATATATATATATATATATATATATATATATATATATATATATATATATATATATATATATATATATGTTATGTTATTATTTCAACTTTATTTTACAATATTTGCAATGTTTATATCATTGCAAATTTTTATTGTTACATTTTGTATATATTATTATTTTTTTATGTATATAGTTTTATGCATTACTGTTATTTTGGCCTTTTTTAGGGCTTTATATTACAAATAAATGAATTGAAATTGAAGAAATATTTTATATTATGTATTATATGAAAATTACATTTTTACAGCCAAATTTAGCAGATAAAGAGGATAACATAAATGAATCAGAAGTTTAGTATTACATATACAATTATTTGCAACAGGATGATCTTTAGTTGCTTATGATTATCTTGTTTCAATTTTTGATAAAAAAAAGGTTATTAAATATTCATCCAATATTGGCTTGTATTTTTAATTTAACGATATCATTACTAATATTGGTATTTTAAAAAATTACGATATCATTTTCGAGTGTACCTTTTAGAAAGCAACCTATATCCAAAGAGTAACAAGAGACGAGACTAATTGTCAAAAACCTAAGTCGGTTGTCAAAAACCTAACTCATGCAACAACAAAATACATGTAATCAAATACATTTTGTTGTTGCTAGAAGAAAATAAAAAACACATTTTTGTTTACAAAGCAAACATTTTTTTGAATTGTCAATCGAGAATTTCGTCTCTATATGTTACTCTATGCCTATATCATTTTAGAATTATAAATGATATTATTCTCGGCCTTCTTTATCACCAAAATGATATCGTTATGATATCATTACGATATCATTTGGTTTGTTGGGTATATACGTTTTTTCTTAACAAATCAAATTGAAACAGAAAATAATTTAAATTGTATGGAACCGTTATTTTTAAATAATATTATTGTTTTCTTTTGTTGTCAGAACACTTCCTCATTGTTTACCTGTTTGACATTTACGATTTTAGGTTATGTTGTAAAATTTGCCGCCGCTTCTGTTATTTCATTTGCATCTGCTTAAAAAATCTTAACAAATTTTTATAAAAAAATAAAAGGAATTCAATTATATTAATAATTTAATATAAAATAGCAATGGCAAGTTTAAGTTATCGCGAAGTTATTACAACAAACTCCTGTCAAGATGAATGGCATGAAATAACTTTAAACACTGGTAAGTAAACATGAAATTTCCACATAGTTTGAGTTGTTTTGATTTACTCTCGTTATATTCAGGTGGAACGCACAGTACATTGCAGGACATTAAAGTTGCGGAAAAAGCCGGCGGTTATTGTTACAATAATGTTAGTTTAAATCACAATCGTAATCGCTATATTTATTGGCGTACATATCAAGACATATTAGAATTGTCCGAAATAAGTTTGGATTTTAATTTATATCAAAATAATTTGCGCTACAAATTCACCGATTCACCCGTCATTGCTGTTAATATAATTGAGCAGGGAAAATATATTGTTTTGCTAGTTTGCACCGTCTGCAGTCTACATCGTATAAGTTTTCCTCATCCCGACTCTCTGGCTGATGGGAGTGCAACAACTACTGGCATTAATACCACTTCCGTAGAATTCAATGATTCACAATCATTTTCAATATTTAAAGATGCCAATGCAGCAGCAGCTCGCGATCCAAATAGCTTTTATGTTATTGATTCATTGGGGCCATCAAGTAAGTAATTCAGTTTGTTATTCGAATATGTTTGGTAGCTAATTAATGTTTTAAATTAGATAGTCATATACCCCATGCGGCGGCTAGTTTCCTATCGTTAAATGGAGAAGAAGCTTATTTTGCTTTGGCTTGTCAAAATCAGTTGATGATGTATACTATGAATTGTGTCACCGGACATACGATTGGTCATCAATTAAAGGAACACCACATTATGCCCAGATTATTTTCCAACATAAAAGGTGCTTTAACGTAAGTATATCCATTTGCTTGAAAATGTTAATTTGTTAATAAAATTTCTATTGTAGTGGTAGAACCGATACATCCGATGCCGACCATGCTAATTCATTGGTATTTACTTGTATTAACAATCAAATATTACTTTTCGCTTTATATCGCAACGATCATTTGCGTGTTTGGTCAACTATAAATATGCAAATTATTTGTGCGATAAATTGTGTACGAGAGAGCAGCGAACAAAGAATGCAAGGACGTAAGTTAGTTTTTAAATGAGTATTAAAAAAATCGATAACATTTACATATTACAGCTCAAAGTAACGCTTTGCGCAAAATCAATGATACCAATTTTTGTGCATTTCTCTCACATTCATCTGGCTCTGAGTTTGTGTGTCTTGAATTACAAATTGATGCGGGCAACAGCAATAGTGGTCTCACATTACAACGTCGTAAAATCATTTCTGCTCCTCAATTGGATTTAACAGATTTTGATGTGTGTAACTCTAGAATCTGGGCCCTATGGAGTAATGCAGAGGGAGAATTTAGTATATCAAGTTTTTCACTTGTACGAGGCATGGGTATGAACTGGGTTTCGGCTGCCATGGAGCCACCACCAGATCGTTATTGCCTAGGTATCGAACAGGGAATGGATCCTAGAGAGGCTTATTGTTCATATATTTTCCACCCGGGAAAATTTGAGCGCAGCGTTATAGCAAAAGCCTTATTCGTAAGTAACTGCCCAAATATTTGGTCTTGCAGATGTTTATTTTATTTTCTGTTTAGATGTTTCGTCGATCTAATGTACGTTTTGAAGGCAAACACTGTACAATGACTCTGCTGAAGGAACATGTTGTGGAAATTTCATGTTTACTTACCAGTGTTTAAAGTTATTTCATGCCATTCATCTTGACAGGAGTTTGTTGTAATAACTTCGCGATAACTTAAACTTGCCATTGCTATTTTATATTAAATTATTAATATAATTGAATTCCTTTTATTTTTTTATAAAAATTTGTTAAGATTTTTTAAGCAGATGCAAATGAAATAACAGAAGCGGCGGCAAATTTTACAACATAACCTAAAATCGTAAATGTCAAACAGGTAAACAATGAGGAAGTGTTCTGACAACAAAAGAAAACAATAATATTATTTAAAAATAACGGTTCCATACAATTTAAATTATTTTCTGTTTCAATTTGATTTGTTAAGAAAAAACGTATATACCCAACAAACCAAATGATATCGTAATGATATCATAACGATATCATTTTGGTGATAAAGAAGGCCGAGAATAATATCATTTATAATTCTAAAATGATATAGGCATAGAGTAACATATAGAGACGAAATTCTCGATTGACAATTCAAAAAAATGTTTGCTTTGTAAACAAAAATGTGTTTTTTATTTTCTTCTAGCAACAACAAAATGTATTTGATTACATGTATTTTGTTGTTGCATGAGTTAGGTTTTTGACAACCGACTTAGGTTTTTGACAATTAGTCTCGTCTCTTGTTACTCTTTGGATATAGGTTGCTTTCTAAAAGGTACACTCGAAAATGATATCGTAATTTTTTAAAATACCAATATTAGTAATGATATCGTTAAATTAAAAATACAAGCCAATATTGGATGAATATTTAATAACCTTTTTTTTATCAAAAATTGAAACAAGATAATCATAAGCAACTAAAGATCATCCTGTTGCAAATAATTGTATATGTAATACTAAACTTCTGATTCATTTATGTTATCCTCTTTATCTGCTAAATTTGGCTGTAAAAATGTAATTTTCATATAATACATAATATAAAATATTTCTTCAATTTCAATTCATTTATTTGTAATATAAAGCCCTAAAAAAGGCCAAAATAACAGTAATGCATAAAACTATATACATAAAAAAATAATAATATATACAAAATGTAACAATAAAAATTTGCAATGATATAAACATTGCAAATATTGTAAAATAAAGTTGAAATAATAACATAACATATATATATATATATATATATATATATATATATATATATATATATATATATATATATATATATATATATATATATATATATATATATATATATATATATATATATATATATATATATATATATATATAAATTTGCAATGATATAAACATTTGCAAATATTGTAAAATAAAGTTAAAATAATAATATTTTTTAACTTTTTGCTTTTCGTTACCACGTAATTCCAAATAATACTTTAATATATATACGTCATAGGTTAAGATGTAATTAATCTATTATATCAACTCCAGGTTAAAATTTATGCATTTTAACAGAAAAAACGATTAAAATAGTTAAATTATATCAAAATTTCAACAAAAATTATGTAAACAAAATATGAAATAGTGATGCTGATTTTATCAAAGAATATTCGTTATTCGGATAAAATAAAATTATTTCTTTTGAACATTAGTACATTTACATAAGCAAAATAATGTTTTTTTTTCCAAAATAAAAAAACCTATTTTTCATAAAAACATACTAGAACATCAAAAATAATAATAGAATAAAACAGTTAACGAATAATTTATTCTTACTGCTAACAACACTAACAACAAGAATGCGAGAGAAACTGAGAAGGGTTGCCTACATAAATAAAAAACAGTTTATTAGTTATTATAGACAGTAAATAGTTTTTTGAATACGATTTTCTTATGTAGACTCAAAGTTACTTTGAGTCTACATTAGACAAATTTTTATCAAGACAAACGTCAAAATTTTATCAAGATAAAGATTTGTCTAATGTAGACTGAATTTGTCAGTGTTATTGCAGCGTTAAAAGAAAATTGTCAGCGCTCGAGCTCTGACAACTTTGTCTTGATAATGCTTAGTAAAAGACGCCATCTTGATTGTTGTTGGTGCTTTTTGCATGGCTTATTATGACATACGTTTTCCCCAATAATTGACAGAGATAAAAAATTATCTGCAACTCAAACAAAAATTTGACGTTTGTCTTGATAGAAATTTCTCTAATATAGACTCAACATTATGATATACGTTTTCCCCTATAACATTGGGGCTACACATGATTTTTTTATCATAATATGTAACAGAGATTGTCAAATTCGCTCTCAGAAAAGAGCAAACATTTTGTTTATATTATGTTAAATCTTAAACAAGGGGTAAATGCATTCTAATAAATCTCATAATATTTCATTATTTTCATTCAGTCACAGAGTAAACATGTACATTTTATTTAAGAAATTCCAAATTTTTTAGCACAATTTTAGTAAAAATATGTTTCTGAATGTAGAATAACCATTAAAATAAAACAATTTTACAAAAAAAACTGTATTTTTAAATACTTTTAAAAATACACATTCACACACACAAACAAACTTTCGTATATGTGTATTTTTTTGAGAGTAATATACTGTCTCCACATTGATATAATATGTAAGATAACGCCGGCAGAAGAGAGTAAACATTTTGTTAATATTATGTTAAATCCATAGTATAATAATAAAGTATACTCGTAAGACCAGCTGTTTTACAATTTTTTCATTGGCAAACCTCGCGGTACTGTCAAATTGTTTTTGTATTCACATGTAAAATATTTTTTGAGTTTTTTTCTCTTGCTCTCTTTCGTTCTCTCATTTTTCCGTTCAAAGCATTCTGACATTGTGGGCAGTAGTTTTACACTAACAAAATACAAGCAATTTTTGTTTTTGTAGATGTGCGAGTACTTTATTATTTTACTATGGTTAAATCTTAAACAAGGGGTAAATGTATTCTAATAAATCTCATAATATTTCATTATTTTCATTCAGTCACAGAGTAAACATGTAAATTTTATTTAAGAAATTCGAAATTTTTTAGCACAATTTTAATGAAAATATATTTCTGAATGTAGAATAACCATTAAAATAAAACTATTTTACAAAGAAACATTGTTTTTAAGTATTTTTAAAAATAAACATTCACACACACAAACAAACTTTCGTATATGTGTATTTTTTTGAGAGTAAATCTTATAAGATAGTTGTGTAGAAAAATCTTATCACAACAGTATCATAATATTTCTTATAATACTAATATTATAGTCTACACGTGAGATAATTCTCTCAGAGAGCGGATTTGACACTCTCTGTTACATATTATGATATAAAAATATTACGTGGAGACCCAGTGTAAATCTTATAAGATAGTTGTGTAGAAAAATCTTATCACAACAGTCTCATAATATTTCTTATAATACTAATATTTTAGTCTACACGTGAGATAATTCTCTCAGAGAGCGGATTTGACACTCTCTGTTACATATTATGATATAAAAATATTACGTGGAGACCCAGTGTAATTGACAGAGATAAAAAATTATCTGCAACTCAAACAAAAATTTGACGTTTGTCTTGATACAAATTTCTCTAATGTAGACTCAAAGTAATGAATACATTAAGAGGCAAATTGAGTATTAGCTAGTATGTGTATTAAACATAAATTAACAATTTTTTTTAATACGGCTGTAAGTATTTTTCCTATTCTGTAGCTAATTATAAGAAGAAACTTCTCCTTTTTCTAAATATTTAGCAGGGACTACAATTTTTTTCATTAGTCTCACATTATATATATCGTCAATTCAACGAAAGATTTATAAAAAATGTAAATTTTTTTACGGAGGGTCATCCGATTTTGTTTATATTTAGTACACATATAACCTATGGAGCCATTTAAATATCTCCGTTTTTATTTTTTTGAATTTTGAAAAATTCGCGAATTTATTCGCGATTTAATTTTTTCAAAAAGTGAAAAAAATTACAAAAGTGTCTAGCTTTAAACATCAATATCTCAAAAAGTTGTTAACGGATTTTAATGATTTAAATTGCATATTTAAGAAGAATAAGTCCACTATAAATGTAGTAATTAAAAATTATATTATCGTTTAAAAATGCATTTATAATGCATATGCAATTTTTGGATGCATTTTTGAAAAATTTCTACCCTTCCGATTTTAATTTTCTTTTAATATGTTAAAAAGCAATATCTTTACTATAAAATACAAAAAGAACTGTTCTGGGACAATAAAGTCTACTATTTTAAATATTTTTTTCCAAAAATTTCCATCATTTTTTTCATACAAAAATTAACATTTTTTTATAAATTTTGATTTTTAACTTTTTTGGTTATACTTTTTTAGTAATATGTGACTTTAAATATTTCTAACTCCTTAACTATACGTGGAATTTTATTGATTTAAAAACTAGTGTAAAGTTTATTACAATAAATATTGTAAATTATATTGTATAAATCAAAAATAATTTTTTTTGCAAAAGATGCACTCACAAAAAGAATGCAATTTTCGGACGCATTTTTAAGAAATTTTTACCCTTTTGATTTTAAATATTTTTGCTTAGTATTGAAGACAAATATATTTATTATATAAAACATCAGCACTTAATCTGGGATAAATAGGCTTTCTACCGCAAATAACAAATTATGAATTATTGTGGTTAAAATTTATTTAAAAATATGCTCACAAAAATTAAAAAATACAAAAATTAAAAAAAAAAAAAAATTGTATGAAAAAATTTGAAGAAATATTTTGAAAAATTTGTCCCAGAACAATTTATATTGCAATTTTTAGCAAACATAATAATGTTTTTTATATCGAAAGAAGAAAAAAATTGAAAGGGTAGACATTTTCAAAAAATGCATTCAAAAATTGCATTTGCATTATGAATGCATTTTTAAACGATAATATTATTTTTAAATAACTACATTTATAGTGGACTTATTCTTCTTAAATATGCAATTTAAATCATTAATATCCGTTAACAACTTTTTGAGATATTTATATTTAAAGCTGGACACTTTTGTCATTTTTTTCACTTTTTAAAAAATTTAAATCGCGAATAAATTCGCGAATTTTTCAAAATTCAAAAAAATAAAAAGGGACATATTTAAACGGCTCCATAGCGTATGCGTATGCCAAATATTATTAAAATCGGAAGACATGAAAAATATTCTTGGGCGTTCTTTCATGGAATGGACGATATATATATTTTTTTTTAAGAGATATTATTTGTTTGTGGAGAACTTTGTATTTGAACGTTTATTTAATAAATTGAATATGTTAAAATATGTAAATCTAAGTATTGATCTAAATGACATAGTTATTTGATAAAATGCATATTTCTTTTTAATACATTAATTTAGCCAAAAAGTGGCTTTTTGCATTAACCGTTGAACCGTTACTTTTACTCCTTAAATATTGACTGCCTAATTATGTTAAAAAAGCAGACATAACTTTATTATTACCAACCAAAAAATTTAAATTTATAAGATTTTTATAATTCTTCATATTTTTTCTAACTTTCCAAATCAAAATCGATTTTTGAAACTAAATAATCGATTTCAGTATAAAATCGTTGACATAAAGTCGATTGCAAACAACCGCCTTTTTTCGCATGAAAATCGATTTTCGACTAAAATCGAAATCGATTTACCATTCCCTAATACCTTAATCTTTGCAATCGTTTTAAAAATGAAAGTGACATAAAAAAATATATATTTTTAAATATATGTGTATAATGTTAACTGTGATAATGCAGTGTGTTTTGATAAACAGTGCAATAGTACTGAGTTTTCCATACATGTATGCTATAAAAATCATTCACAATTATGTTGCCAAAATTTTTTTTCAATTCAGTCAGATTGACAGAAGCGACTTTTTACCGCTCTGTCATTTAATATTTTCTATTTTTCATTAGTATTTTGCAAATAAACAATTGAAAAAAGGAAAGCCAATATTAGAAAATTTAGTTTCTTTTTATTATATTTTCACTTTTAAATGCTTAATAATTTTTGATAACATATTAATTTCAACGTCACTGGTTGTACAAATTAGTGAAATAATTGTTAAAAAGTCCTGAGGTAATTTATTTGCCACATCTAAACAATTTTCCAATATGGGAAAAATACAATTTTGCCGTATTTGCCGAACCGAAAAGAATCTAAAATACACTAGCAAAGAGTTAAGGCAATTAAATAAAAAACAATTACTATTGGCTCATGCAACTCAACAAGGCCAAGGAAATAATAGGGCTTCCAAAAAGGTAAGTATCATTTAATGTCTTGAACTAGTTAGAACACAAATAAAAACTGCATACACCACCACATACCAATACATACAACAAACAATTGTATATGGGAAAATTTCATAAAAAAAATACATTTCAATTAAAATATATAAACAAAGTTTTAGCTAACGTTGTTATTATTATATGTACTTTTTAAATTCTTTGGAAACAGCTCTTGCTCACCACACCAACATTGGGTAATATTTGTCAGGTTTGTGATGAACGCATACAAATATTTCATCGTTTAGATGAGGGTGGTCATGATAGTTGCAGCGATGTGGAAATAGAAGTTGTTGAAAACACAAACAATGCACTGCCAATGCGACTTGTTGATAACATACCAAAAGGTGATTTTCCACAAAGATCTCAACGTCCAGAAACACCGGTCATTGTTGACGATGATGATATGCTTTTTAATATATTTATGCAAAAGTTTGATCAAAAGACACAACTGCAACGACACCAAATGGAATCAACACTGCCTCAGCATCAACATCAGGTTGACGGACAGTTTGTAAATCAATTTCATACACCTTATACTCCACCGCAATCTACAGCTGGTGGTAGTGAAGGTGACGAAACAAAAGTTATTGAAGTTTTAACTTCTCGTGAAAGCACACCCGCCCCAACAACAACAGCAACGACACATACTCTGCTCCCACCACCACCATCATCACATTCGATTATAAATTCTAATCTGGTCGATTCCCAAGGTCATCGTATTGTGGCAATTATTGAATTGGATGATATTGATGAAAATGAGCCAAAAAATAATGATGAAAGAAATCATAGCGGTTTATTGACTCCAGTCACAAGTTCTTCAAATGAATTGTCATTTACCGAAAGCATTGAGCACAGGTCTGGTTTATTATCCCCAATTAAAAATGGCACTACGAAAAGCCCTGATAAGCATGGAAGCTATCAACCAGCTGTTACAGGCGAAGAAGATGATGAAGAAATTGTGTTTCGTAAAGTTGATATGGCACAAGAAAAACCGCCGGTATTGAAAAAAAGAAAACGCAAAAGTTATGATGAAAAAGAATTGCGTTTGGTGGCCAGTTTAAGTTTAGTTTCAAGTGATTCTGAGACAGAGGACAGTCCATTAAAAAAGTCTATTCAAGTTCAAAAATCATCAAATGCTGCTACTTCTGTTGCAGAAATTCCCTCTGTAGTTGCACAAAAAGCTGTTAGTTGTAAAGTTTGTAAAATAAAATTGCCTGACTCTGAAAGTCTTTCCGTACATGAACTCATTCACCAAGGTGTAAAATGTACATTGTGTCAAGTAGGTTTTCAACAAGTCAAACGTCTAATCTATCATATGAGATGCAAGCATCGAGAATATAACGGTAATGCTTTGTCCGAAAAACCTCGTTCTGGCCAAGATAGTTGCATGACCATTAGGTTACGTTACATGCAACGTACTACGTTTTATGAATGCCAGCTATGTGGCCGTATTGACGAAATATTTAGAGAGCACAAAGAGCATATTATAGAAAAACACGCCAACGAATCAAAAACCCTCAAAGATCCCATAATGAAACAACTCAAGTGTCCAGTTTGCAAAGCAAAATGTGGTGCCCAGTATTTGTCATTGTGTCGTCATTTAATCAGTACACATGACTATCAACAGTACAAAAATCATTTAAGAGAGTTGGTACATGTTAGTGCTTTCGGTTGGAATGCAGCCCGACAACAAGAGGTCGCAAAGACAGCTAAAATCTTTCAATTTATCAAGAGGAAAACGTTCTTTTTCGAATGTAAGATATGTCGTAAAGTAGTGGCGGGATATCTCCATCACTTAAGGCATGTCAACAAACATCAAACATCTCTCAATGAAAAGACCAATGTTAAAACTACAACTACCTCTAATGAAATTCCTACAGCTAAATCTTCCCCTGCCGAAACAATACCAGAAACGAAAAAACTTGCTGAGAATTTGGTGAAAAAGGATGAAATTTGTATATCAAAGAAAGTAAAAAAAGTAGATAATAAATCGAAAAAAATAGTAAGTAATACTAAACTAAATAACAAATCAATAAAAATAGACAAAGTCCAAGAAAAAACCAATAAAATTCTAAAACCTAAAGCAAAGGATGTACAAAAGTCCAAGTTGAAAATTAAACAAAAAGAAAAGCTAAAACAGCCGTCTAAAATTGAGAAAACTAAGAAATCTGTAATACCAGCAAAACGTATTGAAATGGAAGGGGAAATAAAAGAAACTAAAAAGAAAATGCAAATAAAAATTAAATTAAAACCAAAGGAAAAACAATTAAAGAAAATACCAAGTGGAGTCAAATTAACCAAAGGAAAACCTAAGAAAGACACTACAAACAAAAATAATAATAAAGACAAAGATCATGAAAAACTTAAAAGAAAATCGAAACTAAAATTGAAACAAACCATTGAGATCAAACCTCAATTGAAAAAGGTAAAAGTTAAGCCACCCATACGACAGATTGAACTGCAAAAATATAAATGTAAATATTGTTCAAAAAAAATCAAAGGTTTTCGTTTATTCAACTTACATCTCCTACAACAACACAATGAAAATGAATTTACGAAATGCAATACATGTAACAAAATCTTTTCAAATTTCTCCTTAAATCTTCAAGAACATATCAAGCAATGTCCTCAAATATCACCTGCATCATCAAAATTAAAACGAAAATTTTCTCAACAATCTTCAAATATTACAACTGACAACTCTCAACCATGTGTAAAAAAAGTGCCTGAAAATAATGAAAATATTGTTAATATAGAAGATAATAACTATAGATGGCTTAAAGACCTATTAAAATTAAGAGAATCATCATTATCATCAGAATCGATTAATTTTAGCAATTTATCTAATCTTAATTCAACCAGTACTGCCTTATTCGTACCTAAACAATTAAATTTGAAATGTTGCTATTGTTTGCATTTGTTCGCCAATGACCAAGACTTGGAGGAGCACACAAAACTACAACATTCACAAAAACTACAAGTTCTTATTAAATATAAACCTTTTAAAACAATAAATAAATGAATGAAATTAATAAGTTAATAGTTTAGTTGTATGTGTGTATTTATAATTTAATAAATTTTGTAATGTCTACCATAACACTAACATCTAATAATAAATATCTGCAGTCTAAAGCTATTTTTACACTTTTTTGATTTTTATCTGAGTTGTATATTCAAAAAACAAACAAAAAAGCAATTTATACAATATTTTATTTACGAAAGAAAATTCAAATTTCAGAAAAGTCTTAAGAGTATGGAAAATGAAAATTATTTAATTTCGTTTATTTGTTAGTAAGTGTTATTTGTATTTATATCTGTAAACTTTTAACAAAACACCTGCGGGATCATAAAAGATGCATTTAACTCATAAAAGATACATTTTTTAGACGCATCATTTACACAAATTGTCTTCTTTTTCACACATTTTATTTACTTTCTTTTTATTATTTATTGTTTTATGTAACAGTTTTTTAACTCTTCCGAATATTTGAAAATTATACTTAATTTTCTTTGTTAATAGTACACAGATTTTGTATTTTCATATTACATCATTATTCATACTATCTAGAGTATTTTTAAAAACAATTTGAGTAATAATATAATTTATTCATTTATTTAAAAATTGCTACATCAGTAAATGTTATTTGTGCGTGTTTTCTTCGATATTACGTTATTTACCCTCTATAGTATCGTGAAGACACTTAGTACAAAATTAGAAAATCTTAATAAAAAGTGAAATATGAATAAAAAAATATTTACATATGTATTTTTATCTAAATATGTACCTACATTTATTTGTTGTGTAAATATAAGAAGTAACATGATTTATTTAAATATTTTCTTTGTTTCAAATTATCATTTGTTTTTATAAATACAAGTTCAACTTATAAACAATATTTAATAAATACATAATGCTGTTTATAATGGATGGTTGAACGCCATTATTTAAATTTGCCTTAACAAAAATATAAGAGAATATTTTTATTGTTTAGTGTGAATATATCTATTTTATTATAAAATAAGTGAAACATTGTACTTTTTTTTATTTTAAGTTTGCCTTTAAAAACCAAAATAACATTTTAATTTGTTTATTATGCGAAAATGTTCAATACAAATGATAAGAAAATTACATGAACACCTTCATATGTATATCTGAAATGTAATAATTTGACATTACTTATTAAGGAAACTGTTATCGTTGGCAAAATAAAATCAATATATTTACAGACTTATTACTAATTGTTAATGATATTAATAAGTAAAAACTATTTGTAGTCTTTACTTAAAGATTTGCATACATACATATAATATATTCTTTTTAATTAACTCCAAAAAGTTTTGTTTCTAAAAAGCATATTAACTAATTTTAAGCAATTGATTTTATTTTTAATCTAAAATTTTTAACAATAACAGAAAACTACTTTCATCCATATCTTAAATAAATTTATTTATATATAGTATGTATATGTTATATTTGCACTCATATTTGGTTCATTTTATTTATTAATAATCAATCAATGTAGAAAATGTATATGATTTACATTAATATTTTTAAAATTTAAACCTGAAATGAACCAAAATTATAAAAGTTTTTCTTTTCTGCCGAGGTATATTAAATAAACGAAAATATTTAATTTTATATCGTAATGAATTTCTATCAGTATGCATTAAATAATATACATACCTACATATTTTAGTTATCATATTTTATTGTACTATATTAATTATTACGAAATGCAAAAATTGTGTTTAATGTTTCTTCAATGTTTTATGGACTGAAAAATTAATTTTATTAAATAATTTTCGAACAAAATAAAATAAATAAAAGATTGTTTATTTAAAACTATGTATATACAAATAAACAGACAATTATTTCTAAAACCTGAAAAATCCATTTATAGACAATATTTTTCAAATAATCTCTTAATTACTTGAGAAATATAATCAAATTTGGTTGTTCTTAGAAAACATATTAACGTAAATGCTTTGCAATAATGGTTGGTAAATGAATGGTCCAAATTTAAAAATATGTGATTTTCCCCAAAAAAGAAAAAAAAAAATTGCTAATTTTTTTGAAAAATTTTGGACTTTGATTTCAGATTTTTTGTGAAAATTTTAACTTTAGTGACATTTTGGAAATATAAAAAAAAAAATTGTGATATTTTGATAATTTTTGGTTAAATTTCTAATATTTAATAAAATGTCGGATTTTTGGAAAAGTATCAAATTTTAGAAGAAATTTCGAATTTCGGAATTTTTGTGAAATTTTGACAATTAGGTGAAAAATTAATTATAAAGCACTACATCTTAAAAATACAATTTTCACGCAAACAAATTTGGAGTTTGCTGTTAATAAAGATGCTGACTTTTATCCTCTGTTTAATTTCAGAAAAAAAAAAAAAAAATAAAATATATATATATATATATATATATATATATTTCTTTTAATTTAGGTGCAATACTATTACAATTTTTTAGCCAGAAAATAACATACCCTATAAGTAAAATAATACGAAAGTAATTGGAATTCGTATTGCTTAGAAGAAAAAAATTATTGCCGCAATATTCATATTCGTATTGCGGAAGTTTCCCACATCGGGAGAGATTGTGCGTCACCTGCAATACATCTAAGCAATAAGAAATCGATACGCCTGGATGAAAAATAAGCAATATTGCTAGATAATCATCTAGGTGAAAAAAAGACAATACCCCCAGATAATCTTCTGGAAGATGTAATAATAATATACCAAAATTATTGCTAAAGAAATCAATAAATAATATAATAAACAATGTTTCAACATCTTGTAAATCATGCATGATTTCAATATATCATAAATTTATTGCGGAGGGGATAATCACCTTATTGAAAAAGGGACGATATTTTGATGATAAAATTCACTTTATAAATGACAAAAAATAAAAATTTTATCTACCTTTTGTCTTTGTTTCTTAATTTTCTTCAAACAGATAAAAATACAATATTAGAAAAATATTGCTTTGACGATTTTCTTCCAAAAGAAAATCGTCAAAGAAGATATTGCGGAAATATTTTCTACTCATTTTTCTTTGTAAATATAATTGTTTCAAAAGTTATATTAAGGAACGAATTCTTAAAATTTTAAAGGATTTTTTTCTACTCATCTTTGTATATCAAAGAAAAATTATGAAATTTTAGCACCATAAGTACATACGTATTTAATAAATATTCACAGGAAACTAATTTTTGAAATTTTTTCACATAAAAGTTCGAGTATATCGAAAGTAAAATGCATATTTAATTATAAATTTTTATTATTGTATATTCACAAATCTAAAACTAAATTAATGAAACAAAACTTAATATACATTTCTTAAAAATCATCCATCATCATGGCATCGGATATAAACTTTTTATAAATATTCATAAATTGTGCCACAAATGCTTCCAAGTGGAAAATATGTTTGGCACCATTCTGCATTCGATGTTCATAGAGTGCGGCGTATTCTAGAGTCTTGGCTTTAATAGACATATCACAATTTCTCACCAACTCTTTAACTAAACCTTGGAAAATAACATCGGCTGGTACACCTTGAGCTAACAATTCATACAAACGATCGCGAACCTTTTCTAATTTTGCTGGAGATTGTTCTGTTAGTATTTGGCTGGCTGTTTCGCGCAAAAATACTTGCCAATCGAGTTCAACAATATCTTGTTGTGCTGTAAATGGATATTGTTGTACCTTGCAGGCTTCCAGCATTAAAATAGCTCTTCTTAAATTGCGTTCTGATTTATCTATAATGCGTTCAGCTAATTCTAAAGGTAATGCAATATTTTCACGCTTACTTATGGCTTGCAAAACAGACGACATTTCTGCAGGACTGGGAGCAGCAACGCGTATTCCCAAACAACGGGAACGTATAGCCGGAATAACTCTTGAAGTAGAGTTTACTGACAATATAATGCGACAAGTCGCAACATATTTCTCCATGGTACGACGTAAAGCATGTTGAGCATCTTTTGTTAATTCATCCACTTCAGATAAAACAATTACCTTAAAGTCCCGCTGACCATTGGGATCTATTTGATGTGTTTGTGCCACTTGCTTAATTAGATCAATAACAACAACTCGATCGTACATCCCAGCATCTGATGGATTTACTTCCAAGTGATAATTACTGCTAACAGTCATTACCTCAATTTTACGATTAGATGGTGTGGTAAAAGTCATAGTTTCATTGCGGAGTCTTTCTACGCCTGGACCATATAGTTCTCGCAGTAGACACATAATACGTGTTTTCTTACCAGCTCCTGATGGTCCATAGAACATTAAATGTGGAAAATCTCCTTGTTGGCATAGGTTTCTTAGATTTTCAGCTTGTTCCTAAAATAAAAATATATTATATATCCCAAATATAGTTATATCTTCTTATACCTTGTGATAATCCAATTTAACTAATTCCCGAGGACGATGTTTATCCACCCATAAAGCCATGTTTGCAATTTTTTTATAACAAATCAATTGAAGAAATAGATATGTATGTAAACTGCAGCACCAGGTGTCTAATAAATTTTTTGGCGCTCAAAGCCAAAATTTCAATTAATTTTATTGAACACAGTCTGGCAGCATTCTGTTCATTAGATTTTGACATTATTTAGTGGGGTTTTTCACTATGATTGTCCAGTCATGATGTTTTCTTTTATTTTCTTTTAAGCAATCTTTGTAAAATCTCGTACGTTTTGACGATGATTTTGAGCATGATTGTTTGAAATTTTATGTTAGTGTTGCCGTTGTCAATAGAACTTTATATAAGAGGAAAAAAGTATTTTTAATTCAATAATTATTCCATTTTACTAAGAAAGCATATTAATTACATCATTTATTAATGAATTAATTAATGTTAACAATAAAATAATTTAACTATACAACAAAATTTATATGTATATTTCTTCATATAAATTATAAAATAAAAATTATTTTCCTTCATATTTGGGATAAAATTACTTTTATTTCAATAATTATTTCTTTTTATGCCTTTATGAATGATTTAAAAAAACAAAATAAAAATTTTTTTTAATTTTGTGTATAAAATAGAAATTTTACTTGTTAAATTTTGTATATCACAATTTTTCCATATGGTAACACTTATATAAGTTTAAGCATCATAGCGACGATCTTTACACTCTGAAAAGCGAAAATAAATAAAGCAACATAAGAAAAGTGCGAATGCTGTAAATAAGAAACCTAAAAAACACACACGAAATCACGATTCGTGCTTGTTTTCTTACCCCTCTTGCTTCTTTACACCTCTTGCCTACAAACTAAAACCATCAGATGCAAAACCATCATCGTCAAAATTGGGCCTTATTATTTAGCTGTTATTGTGAATGTTTTTTTATTTGATCAAAACAAAAAAAATTTATTTGTCAACACACGTTTATTTTAATTATATTTATATTTGTGTTGTTTAAGGATAAAATAAATAGTATCAAATGACTGCGAATAGTTCTGAGAAAAAAGTTAAACACTCAAATTTAATATGTTTACCGGGACAACGTCTTTGTCTATCAGATGAGAATACTATAGCCGGTCAGGGTACTTATGAACGTATGGGATATATTTATGCCACACTTGCGGGGACGGTGGATATACGAGAAAAAGATAATGTGAGTATTATTTTCTTCTTCAAAGGGATTAAACTTTATGTAATATTGTTACATTTCAGTGTAAATTTATAGAGGTTCAATGTGCTGGCAGTCAAACAATTGTTCCGGTGGCGGGTGATGTTGTTACGGCACGTGTTTTACAAGTGAATCAACGTTTTGCTAAATGTTCAATACTAAGCATAGGAGAACATGTATTAGAACAAAACTATCGTGCTATGCTCCGTAAAGAGGATGTAAGAGCCACTGAAAAAGATCGTGTGGAGATGTATAAATCTTTTCGACCTGGAGATATTATTTTGGCTCGTGTTGTGTGTTTTTAGTATATTTAATGTTTTTAGATTTGTATCATAAATCGTTTATTCTTATTTATAGTTGCCTCAAACTGAATTGTCTTGCTATCAACTAAGTACGGCTGAAAATGAATTGGGTGTAGTGGTTGCCATAGCTAGCGAATGTGGTCCACAAAGTGCTCCCATGGTGCCAGTAAGTTGGACGGAAATGCAATGTCCAAATACATTAGTTAAGGAACCCCGTAAAGTTGCAAAAATTGTTCCTGCCAGTGCTTTGAAAACAGAAAAATCCTGAATATTTTAAGAATTGTTTTAAATAAAAATAAATTACATTATTAAAACAAATTATATAAAATATTTGTTATTCTTAAAATTGTTCTCTGATCTAAAAACTCAAACCAACAATTGTGCTAAAAATATAAGAAATTATTTTATTATCGTACAACTTATATCCTAAAAATAGTCATAAATGTATGTCTTATTATTAACTAAAATACATAAAAAATTTACATTATAACTTTGAGTAATGAATATTCGGTAACAAACAAATCAACTAACTCGGGATTTAGTGTATTTTTAGCCCTTTCGTAAATGATAGACATTAACTTGAAATTGCCCATATCACGTTCAAACTTTAGCAAATCAATCCATACTTCGACATTAGATTCTCCAAAATAATGGACTGCATTTTCACAACATTTTCGTATTTTACTAATATCGCCCTTGGACTACAATTGTAAAAAAAATATGTAAAATTTTAAATGTTTACAATACATTGAAATAAACTTACATGCGTGCCAGCTTGAAATTCAATTTCGGCCATTTTTTTATGCAGTTCCAAGCATGGAGGTGGAAATTGACATAGCTCATCATATAGTTCACGAGTTTTTTTCAAAGACTCATAAGTCATTGTGTATTCCAAATAATATGCCCTAAATTGACCAAACTCTGGATGTATTTGTTTAGCAGCTTCTTTAAGGATTTCATTTAATTTTTTCGGATGCTCTTCGTGATAGGTTTTGTAAAATTTTAAAGCTAATAACCAAACAGAAATACATTTTGCAGTGCCTAAATCTTTATTAGCTTTGCAAAAGATTTCATAGAATTTTGGTTCATTTTGAGTTTCAGCATAAGCTTTCATCCAAAGTTCGTACATTTTTTCATTTTTGTGAATTTCTGTGGCCTCGCTAAGTAATTGCTCCACATGTTCTATACCATTCGGAGATTTTAAAAGCATTTCTACACAGGCCTGATAGTGTTCCACACTCATAAGTCGAGACTTATGACCCATATTAAATGCTTTCGCCAAACAGTGTCTCTTGAATTCACCTTCCATGCGTACATCTTGATTCAGGTCTAACATGGCATTTATGAAATACGACCACATTTCTTGAGTGGGTACTGCATCTACGGCTTTTTCGTAAACTCGTACACATAATTCTATACGCGTTTTTAAACTTCTCACTTTCCAGACTTCACCCTTAATAGAGGGATCCTTTTCATCCTCCAAATTCGTTTGCATATCTTGTATTTCAGCCACTTTTCTAGAGGTAATATCTTGTAAATCAATCATATTGTAACCTTTCAATTCTCTTTGAGCCAAATAATCCCATACTATGGCTTGAGCATAAAAATATTTTAAAATATCATCTATAATCTCTTTTTGCAGGAGAACTGTGCAGTTAACAAATTTGGGATCTTCACATCTTTCCAATAGTTTAAGATAATAGGAGACATTGGTTATTTTCGCTCTGTTGTTACGATATAGCAATACAGCTCTATCCAGACCAAGTTGGCGCTCTGCCACATTCAGTTTATTGTCCACATTGGATATTCTAACCGTTTCTTTGATAAGTATATCGAAAAATGTTAAATTAATAACTTCCGAAGTGGGGTGTCTTTTAAGGGCACGGAAAAATATTTCTTTGACATTTTTCAACAATAGAGTGGATTCATAAGCCCACAAAGCATAATCACACCAAATGGTGTCTTTATCGCCATGATACTGTAGGTCGTAAAAACAAAAACAATGTTAACTCGTTCTCAGTTAAATGAAATTCAATAATACCAACTTACCCCTAACATTTTCTCATAAATGCCTGCCACTTGTCCTGGATTTGACTTTTGACTAAACTGTATAAAACTATTCCATATCCTTTCATCTTCTGGGAATTGTTGTGTTGCATTGCGATACAATTTGATAATGCGCTGAATAATTGACTTCTTGACATCAGTTAAATTGCAACGATATTGTTTTTCCTTTTCCGTTATCCATTTATGGGTATTCTTTTCAAATTGTATATATTCTATGTAGTTTATGGCCGTTTTTTTGCTTTGTATGACTTTTGTCTCAAAACGTTCTCGTTCCTTTATAAGTTTATGGAGTTCCTCATCAGAACATATGCCATTACTTTTTATCGATTCATACTCCGGCAAATCACGTTCTTGTATTTCTTTAATAATTTCCGCCATAACTTAAACTTTCCTCTTTTTTAATTAAAATATTTAAATCATATAAAATTATTTCTATTCACTTTTTCTCAATATTTACAAATTTGTATACTCTTGTTGGAGTAGCACGTTGTTTGTGATAATAAATGGTCCCATCTGTCATCAATCACAATAGTTTATTTACTAAAGTCATTAATAATGGATAATAGCGTTTCTTTTACACTATAAACAATCTGGCAGTGTTTGTTTCTGTGTGGCTAAACAGCTGTCTTTGACGTTTTATTGTGGTGATGTGTAAAAAAGTTTTTTGGTAATTTTTTCAAAAGACTTTGATTTTTGGTGTTTTATTTTCTAAACAAAAACTTACAATTTGAATACTTCCCAAGAAAAACAAAGCAAGTGTTACAAGATATATGTAATTTTTTAAATAGTGATTAAAATGAGTGATTCCCAAAAACAGCAGCGTCCCGGCGCTACACCCATTAAAAATCCTCTATTAAGTGCTTCAGTTACAGGTTTAACATTTGATGATTTTCCCAATAAACCTTTGTTATTACCGGCAGCACCACCTATTGTACATGCAGCAGTTCCAGCTCCACTGGTTACGCCTTCTGGTCTATTAGCAAGAGGTAAGTTATATGTAAAATATGTACATTGTATGTATGTATATACATACTTATGAGTGTATGTACATTCGTTGGAGAATATGTACCAGGGAGGCTAGTTTTTTTTTTTGACAGAATTGTTATGTTGTTATGTTCAGCACAACCTGTTGATGTTTTTTACTCTAAACGTTATCAATAAATAGTTTCCTTTCTTAACTCGTAGCCTTATCTAAATAACATTGACAATAATTGGAATTCATGGCCTAAATAATAATGTGTAAATTTAATGCTATTAATAATTAGGGTTTGCAGTGAACTAATTTCCACAAAATTTCACTGATTTCTGTGGTATTTTTTTTTTGTATAATTTATATTTCAAAAAGTAAAAATAAGAATTTACAAAATTTAGAGGGACTATAAATATACATTTTGAGTTCCAGTCAATCTAATTAAAATTAAAACATCAAATTATATATATTTTAGGGATTTTAAATACATATATTTTATTTTATCAAAAATTCTTTAAAAAAAAGTTGGCACTTATAAAATACTTATAGGCAATTGGTAAATGACAATGCAATTGAAATTAAATTGTTTTCCTTAATCTAAAAATAATTTTGGTTTTTCAGAAAATGTTTAAACTCTTAGATTTAATTTTTTCAATTGTTGTCTACTTCAATTTTTTGTTATTACACAAACTATACTCTTCTTATTCCATACTTCTGGTAGAATGAGATCTGTATGTTGGCAAATCCAATACTATCTTACGACGGCGGCAACACCATACTATGGCAGCTATTAATAATATAATAAGTAATATAAGTAAAATAGCTCCTAAAGCAATTGCTGCTATGGATGCTTCTGTCAATACCAAATCTCTAACATCGATGGTGTGAGAGCGTTGATTGCCAGCTGCATCATAGGCTACTAACGATACTTTTGGCTCACAACAAGAAGCCACATAGGAAGCTTTCAAAGGTTCAGTAGTGCCAACAGTATATGATTTTGTATAAATTAAACCAGACGAGGGAGTGGCTTGTAGGCGCATTATACCTGTTTGCCAATCCTGGGCAGTAATATACATATTCCAAAAACGTTCCGAACAAGAATCAAAGTCGCTGGAAACCCCTTCGCAACGGCTACCAAACGTCCAAGAAATAGAGGGTGATGTGTTGTCCTTTGTTAAAAAATATATGAATATTTATGAAAAACTCTGTTTTTCATAGTTTAAATGTGATAAAATTATACCTGTGCGTCAATGGTAGTTATAACTTTAAGATTTAGGGTTAAAGAAGTTGTAGTACCGGCTGCAGTTGTAGAAAAGGTTATGTGATCTATAGTATCTCCTTGGGTATTTTGTGGTACTAAAACTGTTACAGTAACTGTAGTCGTTTGACCTGCTCGTAAAAATAAACTAAAGTTTCAAAACACCATTAATTTATTTGTTTGCTATTTTTTTATTATATAGATTGATTACCTTTGTGGTATTAATCTCATTAAATATCGCCTTTCGTCTACCACTTGTATAGTGTAGTATGTCGCTTCATAACCAGTATTTGTGACTTCAAAATATAATTGACCTAACATTCCGGGTGCTATGAGAATTTGCGATTGAGTACCCATTTCAATTTTTGTATTCGTTCTTTGTAAAATATTTGAATTTCTTGGCTGAGGCTGGACTGTTGTTGCAACAGTCAGAGATGAAATATTATTTGGTTGTGTAATTAATGTATTACTGTGGATTTCTTGTGTTGAAAATGTTTCAACTTCACTTTTTGGTAAAGATTTTTTCTCAGTAGGAAATTGTATGTTGCCATGTGTGGGAACTGTAATATCACCGACGACTGGAGTGATAATCTTTTGCAACTTACCAGTTCGTACACGGGCCGGATATGAAGTGTGACCCTCAAAGAAATAAGTTTCAAAGTGTTTAATCATATCATCTGTGAAATATAAAATAATAAATATTTTTTTAAAAATGAATTTATCATTTTATGAGATGACATACATTATAAAAATTTAATTTCGTTCACTGCATATACATTATAATTAAATATTTTAAATATACATCATAAATAGTAAAGTAATTTATTAACTTAAATTTAAGTGAACTAATTATTTGAAGTGAGACCTTAAATGAATTAGTCAAATGACGTACATTAGTATTCATGCTGTAGTTTTTTTTTATAGTGAAACAGTTTTCTCAAGGGTGAATAAAGTTATCTCTCATTCGTGAATACGACGACATCACAAATATATTCTTATCACTTTATAATAAATATTTGTGCATTGTATTATAATATATTTTAAAGAAAATACAAACAAATCAGTTCAACTTAACTTTTTGTAGAAGAAACATTCCGAAATAAAAAAAAAAAAAACGGAGACTTACCAAGAAATGTATCAGCTTTTCGTTCGCCTCTAATAAAAACACTGTATTCTGTAGTTAAATCCTCTGGTATCACTTTTAATTTGTAAATAGTGGCCTTGCGTAATTTAGTTAGAGGCACATAAGCATCTAAACGCTTGTCATCATCGAATGGGGTTAACGTTTGTGTTTTAAATTTAACCAATTTTTTCAAATTAATTTCTAAAATCAAAAATTAAGAGAATAAACAAAATATAACGGTTTTAAAAAATACTTATAGTCAAAGTTGTGAATGTTTATTGTATATTGTGAATGCATTAGTTACCCCTTAATTTTCTAACATCATTGTGAATGAATTATTGTGTTTATCTTTTGTTTTTACAACAACAACAAAATACTAATATTAAGTATTAGAAAAAGGCAAAAAAATAAAACGTCAAATATAAATAATAAATAAAAGCAAGAATATCATTTGTTGTTGTTTTTCCTCTTAAAAAAACGAAATACTAAATACTGTGATGTGACTAGAAATAAAAAAAAAAAATTGTTAAACCACGTATTCTCTAAAAAGAAAAATAAAAAATTGGCCGATTTCATATATTTTATAACAATTTGACAATTGAATTACATACATATTGTATAAAATTAAAAGAATATATTAAACGTAATTTTTATGTTTGTGAAACAATTGTTAAATCGATTTCAACGTGCGTGTTGTATAAAACAAAAATATACTTGTTAAATCTTCGATTTTAAAATTTGTTTAATTAAATAATTAAAAAATAAGGTAATTATTAAAACAAATATTCTAAACATTTTATTACATTTAGCAAGAAAAGTAATTTAATTAGTATTAATAATCCTTTTTAAAGAATTTTAGAGATTTGTTCTGCGATTTGTTTTGGTAATACAGAAAGTATGAGTAATATTATTTATACTCATGTTGCCATAGGTTTAAGGTGTAAGGTTGCCAAGTAAATTTCATTTAGAAAACATTAAGGGTTGAAAGTATTGGTTTGGTTTTATATTTAAGACAAAACTTGTTGATATTAAATGCATTCTTTGTTGCTTACTAACTAGTTCTGTATTACTTTATAACAAATTATTGGTTCTTAAATGACTTCCTGAAATTGTTAAAAAAAAAATTAGGAAATTTCAAAAGAAGCGACAAAATTAAATTAAAAAAGTGTCATTTTGGAATTGGATATATGGTCTTTTGAAAATATAAAAAAAATATATTCAAACAAAAAAATCATTGATTTTAATAATTATTCCTTGAACTCTTTCTTAACGCTTCAGTAAATCAAGTTATAAATGTGGCAATTCTGAAAAAAGTCATTGATCGTAATACTAAAGTAAAACGAGAAAAGAATATTACGTGATCTGAAACTTATAGTGTAATTAATATATTTTTTCCTAAATATTTATTTGTACACAAAACCCTAACGAATTTTCATTACTAATAGTTCATTTTTGCTTTATAGTGTATTACGTATGTGTTGATATGAAATCCCCTATTATGTATACATAAATACATTACCAATATTTTTATACAAATATTCTATATAAAAAAAATCAAATTAAGAATATTAATCCAAATCTAGATTTTTATGTCTGACCTTTAAGTCTGATTGAGACAAAACATGCAGACAACGATGATTTCAATTTCTATTTTTGTTTATGTTTCCTTATATTTACCCTACATTCTTATCTCTTTCAAATATTCTCTTCTATTTTGCTATTTTATGTGGTATTATAGTACATACCTAATGCTACATGATATTTGTATATTAAGAAAAGATTCGTAAATGTTGTTATCATCATAATTCATAAAGAAATTGTACAAGAATTCTTTACGATATTAGTCATTTATGGTCTAGGGTATAAATTTCATTCTGATTGAATATATTTTTTTTTTTGTAATCTGTGAACTTTGAACATGCATACGGTTTTTGCAAACGTGGCCTGAGTTTAAAATATCACATCATTTTTTATGATAACTGAATCATTGAAAAGATATGTACTCATATTGTATGTATGTATTTTTATAATAAAAAAAAAAAGAATTTTGCATTATTTACAGTACAATAGAAAGAGCTACACTTTTGTTGTTAATACTTACTTATTTAGCTAATTAGTTATTTGGATTATGGTGCATATATAAAGAAATGTGCTGATAGAAAAACAATAATATATAGTAATATGGGACGGACACAAGAACAAGGTACAAATTAACATTAATAATAAAAAGACATTGGACATTACACTTAAATTTAAAAATTGTTTATTTTATTTTAACAATTTTACAAAAATTAAAATGTTATTTTATAACTTAAAAACTAAACATTGATGTGTATTTAATTTAAATAGGTATATATATAATTTTTATGTTTGTACTACAAATACACTAGACTTACAAGTTTTAAATGCTAAACATCTTTTTAAGAATAAAAAATTAAACAAAACAAAATGTTATTAAAATTCTATATGTATATTTACAAGTTTTATTTTTTTAGCAACATGTAACAGTATTTATTCTATGTAATATCTATTTAAAATAATAAATATTGTACATATTACTTTAGAAAAGAAATATTACTATATAAAAACATAAATTATTTCATAGAATATTAACTTAACTGACCCAAAAATATTAATTATTGTTTTCGTTTGAAAAAACAACTTTATTACCTTATTAAATTTTTAAAAAGTTAAAACATAACTGTAGTCAAATCAATGTAATTTTGTCTGTGGTTAGGCTTTAACTCTGAATGCAAATTTAATATGTGTTAAAGAGCTGCTGTCACACTAAAGTAATATGTTTTTAGAAATAAAATATATTCCAATACAGTAAAGGATTTTAAGAGTACTTCAAAAGTAATTATGTCAAAATTTAACATTAGTGTGGCCATTGAAATTATTATCAAGAAATGAGAATAAATATTTAAATTTTATAGTATTTATATTAAAGTTTTTAAAAATAAATTAAAATTCTTGGACAGTATTTAGAGATTTATTTAGTTAGTGTTTTGTTATTTAAAGTTTAAAGCTTAAGAAATTTTTGTTAACCCCTAATAAAATTAAAGGTGATGTTTTTTTGTTTAACCCCTTGTTAGTAAATGTTTTTTTGTTCTTGTTTTAAGGAAATACATAAGTTTGTGTCTTAACAATTATTTAAAATGTTTTAAGTTTATTTTCGATAACTAACCGCCATTGGGCGTTTCCAATACTGCCCTTCTCATTAGTTTATCAATTTTAACATGTAAACTGGATAATGTTGTATCCACGGGAACATCAACTTCCTGGGAACCGATCAAGGCATCTGCAACTATTGTAAGCTAGAGAATATTTAAAAAAATAAATAATAAATAGTTTTGGTTAAAAATAATAATGATGGCATTAAAATTTGTAAAGAATTTTATTTCAAAAAAACCTTTTTTTATAATTCTTGTATTTAAAATATACAAATCTTTAGAATAGTGTAAACTATTTGTTATTCATTTTAATTTCAACCTAATTTGCATTTAAAGTTTTTCTTTAATAAAAGTGTTATTACACTTTATTATAATATGTGCAAATAATGTACATGTGAGTACATACATATGTATATAGTTTTGTATATGCATATAAATAATTTGATATCATTTACTTTCATATAAATTTCAAATTACACAGTTTCTTAAATGTACTATTTTTTATATTTCTCGCCGTTTTGTAACCTGTAGTTTCAAAACAAATTGTTGTCTTTTGTCTTAATTTTTATGCGTACTATATGTGAGAGCTTAATCATAATGATAATAATAATAATAAAAAATAGTTTATATATGTACATATATAATATACATAGTCATGTTGTACGTATGTAAGTGAACGGTATGGCTCACTTTGTAAAGACAAGTTTTTTTTTGTTTAACTTTTATATCTGTATCTTGTAGTTGTTTGAATGCATAATAAAAAATAAATTTGTTTTTACTTTCAAATCGATATCAAATTACCGTATAAATATATGTAGTATTTCAAAATAAA
The DNA here is from genome assembly GCA_951394005.1 of Protophormia terraenovae. Lineage (NCBI taxonomy): Eukaryota > Metazoa > Arthropoda > Insecta > Diptera > Calliphoridae > Protophormia > Protophormia terraenovae. Next base: position 131,176,900 of record OX596076.1, read on the forward strand.
CACTTACCGTACTACCTTCCAATTCTTGGGAATTCTCACTACAAACTATATGTAAAATTTCTCCACCTGATCGTATGGCCACCTCTCCCAATATGCCGCCTACAGAGTCTTGTGTTTCATTTTCACTTAGAGAGCGTTCACCAAACCAAAGAAGATAAAGCTAAAATAATTTATAAGAATTTTTGTATAATAATTGTTTTTTTTTTTTTTTTTGTGAAAATTTAAATTACTTGATTTAATAAATAAATAAATAAATTTGTTACAAACCCTTATTCTTTTTTTGAGCAGTGTAATAGCCGAATCTTGCACTTGATCTGTGTGTTTGGCTAAGTGGGCCGTTGATATAAATACTGCACTGTCATAGGGTACTAATTCCGCAGCATGTGATATTCCCCTAAAGGCATCACCACTACTTTGCTCTTTAATACTATTTAAACCAGTTAAAAATTGTCGTGTATTATTGAAATAAAATGCAGCTGGTGATTCCTCTGAATAAGAGAAATAAAAGAAAAATATATTAAATTTTAAGAGATTTTTTTTTTATTAAGTGTAAATATTTTTTTATTTATTCAATCATATATTTTCTAATTGCAATATTTTGTATTTTTTGTGTTTCTCTTTATCATGTAGTACAATGTGCGCTGATAAAAAAAAAATACAATAAAATCAAATAAGGTGACCAGATAGTTCGGGTAATAACTAATTTATTTTTGTAAAGAAAACTAATTTTTTGTTGTGCCTGCTTATTACAATGAAAAGTAAAATCAAACAAAAATAATTTACCTACTTTATAAAGTATGTTTATTATGGTTATTTTGATGGTTTTGAATAAAAACGCTTTTGACACTCAATGTATTTTATATGCAATTACGACTGAATTTGTTTTTGAATCGAAATATACAATAACTCCCCCCGATTTTTCATCAATTATTCGAGTTTTCACAAAAAAATTGATTTCAAAAAAGATACATACAATACTTCAACAAATAACATAATAACAAGGCTGTGAATTGGTTAATTGATTTTAATAACTATTTCTTGATCCGTTGACAAATGTTCAAAATTGCTTCTGGAGGTGGCAGTTTCGAACAAAAAAAAAAAAAAAAAAAAGGAGTTTTGGAACTAGTTGTAGAACTAAAAAATATTTTTTCTTTGGAATTTGTTTTTGAAATTATTTTTGAGCAAAATATCATAAGAAAATCTTACTAAATTGTTATTTTATTGGAAATCTGGCCACACTTATTAAACTTATTTTTTTTTTTTGTTAAAAATTTTAAAACTTGAACACTTACCGGAATCATTTAATGTTACCAAAACAATTTTAATATTCAAATTTGTGCTCATAGCATCATTCCATAATGTTTTTGTTTTCTCCAATGATTCGGCAGATGGATCAACAATGACCGCAAGTGGCATACGTATGTAGGCATCTTCAATGTAGTTACGCAATTGCTCGTGTGGCAAAAGACGACGTCTACTGCTGGTCGTCGTTGTAGTCGTTGTAACAACTGGAACCGTATTAATAAGGGGTATTTGTTTACCTTTCTTATCATTTGAAATAGCAGATGCAGCGGCGGCTGCAATACGTGATGTTGTTGTAAGGTCCAACATTGTTTGAGTTTGAGGTTGAGGAGGAGCTACTAATGGAGTAGAAGTTGTAAATAACGATGATTCGAATTGTCCTATTATGGGATTATTGCCAGCTAAGGTTGTTGTTAAAGGGGTTGGTGTAGGAGTTGGTGTGGTCGTTGTGCTGGTGATTGCAGCTGTGGTTGTAGTGAAACTAGCAAATAATGTACGTAAAAGACTACTGTCATGTGTGGGTAATGTAGTAGTGGTGGTTGTAGTTGTAGTTGTCGATGCTGGTTCATGATATTCTTCGTAGTAGTCTTCTGAACTGACTTCCTCTATATGTCGGGATGAAGAAGCATTTTCTGGAGGTATTTCATCATAATATTTCATAGCTAATGGTACAATATCATCATTTTCCTCACTTGAATTGTCTAGATTTGTATTAAGGGGAACTTTGGTTGTATGCATTCTTAGCATATGATCTAAAATGCCATCTTCATCTTCTACATAATCGGAATTGGAAACATTAATGTCTTTTGCTAGTTTTTCCTCCCCAACCTTTCGTATATATTGTGGTACTGTTGTTGTTGTTGTGGTGGTGAAGAATCTACCCATTCTGTTCTTTTTACTTAAAGGATTTTCAGTTTCATATTCCTCTTCTTTTGATAACATTTTAGAATTTTGTTCGGTACTTTGTATAAATGTATCACCATCGTCATCTCCCTTTGTCATGGCATTAGCAGCATGTTCATCTTCGTGTTCTAACGAAATATATTCATTAGATAATTGATTATCTGATATATTTTGTACATTCTTTAAAGTAACTTCTGTTTTTGAATCTATATCCATTTCCATTTGATTTAATGACTCGTATCTTTTTTCGCTGGCTTCTACTTCTTGTTGTAATAAGGCGGGATCATAAATGTCATCATTAGTATGTGAATTTTCAGCCTGAGCATTACTTCCCTCATCTTCATATTCCGGAAAGGCTGTCACTGTAGTTAGAATACATCCATATAATAGTGTTATAAGTAATAAATTATCTTTTAAAATCATCTTGATCACTTTTTTTGTGTGTTGCAAATAATTTGTTTTTCTTTAGTTTTAAAGCGATGAAGTGTTTTTTTCAATTTCCTGTATTGTATCCAAAATAATTTACTCTCACTTTATCATCCTTTACTCTGTACTGGAATTTATTAACTGTAAAAAAAAAAAACAAATTACATTTAATATATAAAATCTCTTATTTGTAAGAGTTGCAATGCAATAAAATACCTGCACTAAAATTTATTAGAAATTTTCAAACGTCATTTCGAAAAACTACCTACTACATTTTTAACTAGTAAAAATATTCAAATTACTTTTACTTTTTGTGTTTATTAGATTTTAATCACCGCTTAAAAATCTTTAAAATTTCTCTGAAGTTTAATAGTTGTAGTGTATGTATCCATATTTAGGTCATTAAATCCCTCCTTTGATTAATAAATTTATTTTTTTTTTCATTATTAATCCTAAGAGTATTTTTTCGTTTTCTACTTTCAGGTAAATAAATGAATATTTCTGTATATACATACAAATATAAATAAGTTATTAATATGCAAAAGAGTACAAAGTAAGTTTTATTATATGCGAACATATTTTTATTTCATGATACACTTTAATAAAATGTAGGGATTTAAAAAAAAAAAACAATTTTATTTAACTTAAACTTTGAAAGCTTAATATTTTTAAAATTATAAAAAATGGGATTAAAATAAATTTTCTAGAACAACTAAAAAAAAAAATCAAATTTTCTTGTGCAAAATAGCATAAAAAGTATAAAAACAGTTAAAAACACAGATTAGTTGAAATTTAGTTAGCTTGTTTTTAAAGTTGTGGTATAGATTTGTATAGTTTTTATTGTAATTTATTAAATATAATTAATTAAAAAAAATTCATGCACTCAAATGATTTTTCCAATTTTTATTAAATTTATAACAAGAATTTAAGAAAAATTTTATAATTTGACAAAAGTTTTTAAATTAATAAAATTGTAAATTTATTTTAAGCTCTAGAACATATAATTATTATGTTCTTTAATGATATTAATATTAATATTTTATTAAATAAGGTCAAAGGTTATTTCTTATGGTCATGAGTTTAATGTCTTATATATGAAAAACTATTTTCAAAAGTTTTTCTTTATTTCCTGTAGATTTTTAAAGAAATATCTGATCTTTTCCACAAATCTTCTGATTTTTACTCGAATAAGTCCACTTATTTTTAAACTCCGTTTCATTTTAAGCTGAGCTTTTAATGTTCTTTAGTTTATTTTTTACTACAACCCGAATAAGCTGAGCTTTTAATGTTCTTTAGTTTATTTTTTACTACAATCCGAATAAGTCCACTTATTTTTAAACTCCGTTTCATTTTAAGCTGAGCTTTTAATGTTCTTTAGTTTATTTTTTACTACAACCCAAAATTTTTCAATTGCACGGAGTTCCGGACAATTTGGTGGATTAGCTTCTTTCGGTACAAACACTAACAATTCCTTTGTTGCCACTACATTGTTTTGTTGGTGTAATGAGAAGAAGCGAGAACTGACTTTTCCAAATATAACACATATTTCCTGCATATGCAAATGGCTTCCCAAATTAAAAACTTTTTTTTGGAAATTTTAATTTCTTTGATACAAAGTATTTTTCAGCCATATTCCCTCTAGCATCTGCAACATACAATTCCTGGGCAGGAAGTTGAAAAAAGTCAGCCTGAACGTAGGTTTCATCGTCTATTATACACTAATCATAATTATGAAAAAATTCGTCTGAAATATTTTCACGTTATTTTTTTATCTCCAAATTCTTGCTTGCGTTTCTTTTAGGATTTTGTTGTACTTAATACGTCTTCAGGCTCGATTTCCTTTCAACTTTTCTGATAAAGATTCAAAGCAAATAACATTATGTGACACTTTTCTTCCTGAGATGAGAGGATTTTCTCTCAAAATACTTTCTATTTGGTCTGAGTCCTACAGCCTAAAGATACTATTGTTCTTCCACTATCAGGTTTCCATTCAGTGACTATGACTTCTTTGTATAATATTATGACCCAAGAAACTATATTTGTTGACACAACTGCCTTCCTAGCAATTATTTTATATGACTGATGTAAGATTTCATGAAAAATTTTAATTATGTGTTTAGGTGTTTTTTGTTCAATTTTCATTTTAAGAAAAACTAGTTTTGCTATAACCATGTAACTTAGCACATGGCTAGTGAGCAAAAATGTAAACCAGTTAACAGAATTATATATTTTTCTCTACATCAAAAGTTATAAGTTCAAGAGCATGCATGGATTTTTTCGTGCGCAGTATTTACTTATGATTTTTTCGATCTTACATTTTCTGGCAAACCGATATCAAAGTTTGTATTGCTTTTGTAATTTGCTACTATATGACAGTTATTCCAAACAACTTGACAGTCAACATAATTCTTGTATTAATTATAGATTTTACCTTTATTATACGTAAACATTTAACTTCCAATTTTCTATTTGTTTTGTCTTGACTAACTCCTGATATCATCACAATTTAATTTTTTATATCACAATCATAATGCAATATAATTATTTCAATTTAATATTTAGTATATTAATATAAAAAGATTTAGACTGAAGACAGAAGGTTCCGGAAATTTAATTTTCAAGGAGTTATTGTGTATTTCGATTATAAATTTAATTCATTTTCGATTTGTTTAATTTAATTTATCTTGGTAAATTCCGATATCAGGAACCGTAGTAATTATGAGCAATATCATAAAAATATCAATTTACTTACATATTATATTTCGTTTAAAAATAACAATTATTTTTAATTTTATTTATGAATTACATTTTTGCTCAAATTTGTACATTTTAGATTTGTAGATTTTTATAAATATTTGGAAAATATTTTCAAAACAAAGAGTTTAACAATTTGTTAAATTTAAGTCTCTTGGATCGTATTGATTTTTATGGTATAAATTTTTTCATAATAGATATTTTCGGTCCTTGCCCGATATTTTATACATAAATACACTTATATTTTTTTTATGTGTACATTTTTATATGTATTTTATATAGTTTATTTCAATATACTAAATCTATGCTTAATGCTTGTCATTTAAACATAAGTAAATAACAATAATAGTTTTTAATATTGTTATAGATAATAGATTTCATGTATACAGTAGCTAAAGGCAAAATATTATATTGATTGATCATTAAATAATTTGTTTCAAACAACAATAAGGCTATTCACGAAAGAAGTTGCTTTTAAAAATGATTGTACATAAAAAGTAGCCTTTAAAAATATTTGTAAATAATCTTTTGTTCATTCGAACTTTTTTAATTTAATTATTGCAATAAAATAGTTATCAATATCTTTTAAATTTGTTAATATTTTCTAATTATTTTTATTGAAAAAATTTTAGCTACCCAGTTTTTAATTTTTCTTAACAAACTATACTGAATACCACTAATAATTGTGTCTTGGGTTTAATGTATTACTTTTAAAGTTTTCTTTAAATACAGCATTAATCACAGCAATTACAAATGCTGCAAGAGTAGTTGGTCGCTTGACATAATTTTTGACAGCAACACAAAATAATCGTTAATATATCGCGCATTAAACTCTTAATTCAAAATGATTTCTTTGTTAATATTTATAAAAAATATTTTATAAGAGCGTATTATAAGTATTAACTTTTGTATTAAGTTTCAAAATGAACAATTGCACAAGAATAAATAACACATTTTTTTATTAAACAAATTGTCAAATAACATATTCTGTTCTTTTTTTTTTTTTTTTTGATAAGCAATTAATCATTAAATAATTGCTATTTGACAAAAAATATTATTCTTAAATACTATTAAAAAGTCATTAAATAAATTTGTTGTATTTCTGTGCCATTGTTGTATTAAACAAATAATAAGAATTAAAAGTTTTTTAGTCAATTTTTGAAGTGTGTGACGTTAAGATTTTATGATGACAAACATCTTCAATTTAATTAAAAAAACATATTTTCTTAATATAAACAACATCAAAATTTTATCTTGTCTTTGATCAATTTTTTACAACATCTGTTGAGGTTTTTCTTCTTTTTCTCACAAAATTATAGATTTTATAAATAAAATTAAAGATGTGTTTAAAAGTTGCTTACATATGTTTTTATTTTTTAAGATTTTTTTATACTAATGTTTCTTTTTTCTAAAATTTTTATGTTTTTTAGTGTTTTTACCGATTATATTTCAAACGACATTATCTTGTACAATTTTAGTGCATAAATTAAAAATGAAATTTATTCAAATTAAATAAAAATAAATACACATTTAGAATTAAATGGTCAAGGTTATTGAGTTATCGCTTTGAAGTGGTTGTTTTATATATGAAATCAATTAATTTATAGTAAAAAGTATTGCTATTTTTAAATTTACTGCATTTTATGAATTAATTTAAAGATAAAACAAACTAATTTATTGTTTATTCGTTTAGATTTGAATTTATTAAAATAAACTGTTTGATGTTACTTCAAAATATAAAAAAATATTTAAATCATCAAAAGCTTTAATTATACTTCTAACACGTTTCTGTAGATTATTAACTCAGAGCTTCTATATTATAATTAAATCGGGAATGTTATCAAATTTAGCTATTCCTGCCCCTTTTATTAAACAGATAAATGTTAATCATATAATGTTTATTAATAAAAAAAGTAACTAGTAGTAGTTAATGCTATCTTAATTGTTTATTTATAGCTAAACAAATTTATAAAACCAGTTAAGAGCGCATGAATTTAAATGAATTTTAAATATTTTTTTAAAGAAATTATGCATTTGTAACTCTCCACAGGTTGTTGTCTTAAGTCTTTTGTTTTTCTGTTTATGTTTATTTCATTAAGAATATTTATCAAAATCTACAGACGTCACTAAATTTAGAATTTAAAATTAAGTTAAAAATTTTGTTTATTTGGTATAAAAAAATATGTATAATTAATCACCAATATTATATTTAATAATATTATATCGCCCTAAGGTGACTAAATAATTAATTAGTTAATTCAAGACATTTGAAAATTAAAATTGTAATAATATTAGGAATTTTTGAAATATTTGTTTTTAACTCAAGGTCTTTCACCCTTATAAGTTTTTATTAAGTTTTAATAAATCATAAATATTGTTAAGTTAAAATTTCTCATTTCACAAATAAATCTCTTAACAATTTCCTTATATTTTGTTTGAAGTTCTCAAGTTTATTTCCACTATTCAATAAATCAACTACAACCCAATTAATATTGACATGTTTGCTTAAAGTATAGGCGCCATTATATAATTTTACATATTTTAACTATTTAAAAATATTTTCCTTACTAGAACCTTTCAACAAACAAGTTTTGTTTCTGTTTTAATTGATCATAAAGTCTGTCGTAGTAGTAAATAAATAAAAAATAGTTATAATCATAAAATATAAATAAAAAGCCTATAAATATGAATAAATTTTAATTAACAGACTCTAAATCAAAATCTCAACGAAGTGTTAATAAAAATTAAAATATTTTTATAACAAATTTTCAATGTCATTAGGGACATAAAGTTGGTTTTAATAAAAAAAAAAAAAAACAAAACAAAAACAATAATAACAAAAAATAATAAATTTGCTTTCGCAATTGATTTTTTATTTGAATTTTTGTGCTACTAAAACAACCACATCATTTTAATTAACACACAAATGTTGTAAATTTGTGAAAATATTATTGTTTGTTAAAAAGAAAAAATTAAAAATTTATATTTAAATAATAAATATTCATAAAATAGAGACAGATTAATTTATAATTGTAAGGAAAATTTTAAAAACAAATATTCATATAGAAAATAAGTTTGCAAAATTCTTTAATTAATAATTTGATATGAAAAAGGAAATGAAGTTTTAAATATCAAATATTGCCTCAATAATTCCATTAGTTAAATCTCCAAAGATTTTTGCAAAGTTAGTTTGAATTTCGATTTCATGGACTCCTAAACTTCTGATATTTTGGAGCACTTTTTTCATTATGTGTGTTAATAAATAAAATTTAAATCAATAAATTTTAATATATTTATGGGTTCATATTCTTTAATTTTTAGATATTATGTAAGGATCTTGCTAAATTCTCTTCCCTTTTTACGCCTACTTTCATAACAAAATTTTATGCAATATAAGAGTACTCACATTATTCAACCGATTTAACTGATATTTGGGACGTATTTATATTTAACATCCTCTGTCAGGAAATATTGGATATAATATTAATCAAAATCTCACGCCCACTTTTTGTAAATAAATCTTTTTAGAAATTTCAAATTAAATTTCGCACAAATATCATGTATTTTGTGGAGAAAATTATGGGTTAAAATATAACTTTGCTTCCACGACCAATTTTTAGTTATATACATTAAAATATCCATAAGGCTTCCGAGAATTTTGTTATTGAAAATCGCTAAAATCGGTCTAAGCATGATAGAGATAACGACTTTTTAAAACCGTTATATAAGCTAGGGACTTTATTTTTGTACAGATCTGTCAAAAATATTTTTGCTGAAAAAATCAAGGCGATCAATGGCAGAATTTTGGAAAAACCTTAACCCATCTTCATAATTTGTATATCAAATATTATATTTTTCGTATTAAATATAATCTTTACCCCCTTGTTTAAAAATTTGCGAAATCATGTTAATAGTACTTAAAAGATTAAATAAATAAAGAATTGATTAATTTAACTTGATTTAAATGCCTGATAAATAATAAAAGGTTCAAGACATGTTAATTAGTTTAAAGATAAAAACAGATAATAAATTACTCTAGGCATTTTTATAATAATTCCCTTTAAAAATAAAACCTTCCTTTAATTATATATTTCATCACTTAAGTTTACATGCTAAACCTTTTCAATTAATCAAAATAACTTTAGAAAAAAATACAACCATCAAACTAATCAATTATCTGCTTAAAGCAAATCAACAAATTTGTAAAAATTAAAAAAAAAACACACACACATACTAAAACCATCATTTATAAACAATAACAAAAACCTTTTTACACAATAACAAAAAACCCAAAAACATACATGTATAAAAATTATGTTTATTAAAAATACAAAAAAAAGCAACATTACAATAAATACCAATAGCAAAAGATTAAGAATTATTCACAACAAAATACCAATAAACAAGATTTATCTATGACACCTGATCAAGCCAATTTGACGTGACCAGTTTAATATTTAACAAAAAAAAAAAAAAATAATAATAAATAAATATATGAACATAAAAGACACACACGGCAGCATCACTAGCCAGCAAATACCACCGAGATATATTGTGGCGACTGCTGGTTGCTGCGTCAATAATTGAAACTAAAATCCACCATTCAAAACCAAATTACCACCAACAAACACCGTGAGCTAACTGCGCTAATAGCCATCGTAGTCGTACCCAATGAACTCTTGAAGTTAAAAGTTTATAAAGTTTTTATTTCTTAGTTTTATTATTTATATTTTATTTTAAGAGCCGGCTTTTGCATTTTATGCATTGACCTTGCATTTCATACAACAATATTAAATGTAAAAAAAAAACAAAAACAAATTGTATAAATAAAACTCAAGAAAAATTTTAAATACACACGTCTCAAAAAGCCATAAAAAGAAATAGTATGTGTGTGAGAAGATAGAAGAAAAATACATACGAATGAATGTTTTGAATTGGTTGGTCTGGTAAAAATATTTAAATAATTTGTAGGAAAATAAATAAAAAATACATACATACATATACAAGAAATAATTTTAGTTTATTATATTCAAATTTTTAACTCGCTACGAGGGATTATGAGAAACTATTTGATGCAAAAAATACAAACACAGAAAAAAGTCCCTAATCATCAAAATAATTCATTTAATTAAAAATTGTTTAAATTAGCACTTTTCACCAAAATATTATAAAAATGAGTGATATTGTAAAAATCTTAACATATCTGTGACAAAAAGGAAAAACTACATAATTAATTTGTACTACTATTCAGGAGAGCGATTTTAAGGTTCAAAATTAAAATTTAAGGTCATAGGTTAGGTATACAATTTAAAATTACCTTCCATGTAAATATATACGCAATTCGTATGAAAAATATTTTATATATTTTTGGACCCGATGTGTATATTTGTTATCGAATAATATAGCAATAAAGTAATGGTGTTGTTTTTCCTTTTATAAAATTTATATTTTGTTTAAATAATATCTCAAGTTAAATATTTTTCCCAAAATAGAATTTTAAAATACATTATGAATATGTTGAATTATGTACTTTTTCCATTTCCAAAATATTATAAAAATAAAATTTTTGTCTTGAAATATAACATATTTCAAATAAGTCTATTCAATTTCATCATACATTTTTTACATTTCGAAAAAAGGAAAATCAACCGAATTATGTCGTTTTTCAGACCACTATCTCCTAAAGTAATGGACAGATTTCTCTAAAAAATTTACACAATATGTAATGGAATATAATAATTCTAAAAATTAAAAAACAACTTAACTCAGTTATGTAGTTTTTCCTTTTGGCCACGGATATATAAAATGGAATAATTTGGAAACGGTTGATCTTAGAGTTTTTATTTTTTATTTAATTACAGATCACAGATTAATATAACTATTATAGTTCTAATCACTACTTATGAACTTGTGGACCTTTTTTGGTAACCATTCCATTAGAGATTTGGTAGTTGTTTCAGTCACTTTTCCCATCTCCTTTTAAAATCTTCGATATTTTGAATCTTGAATTTTCTTTTCACAAGGGCCCAATATCTTTCCACTGGTCTTAGCTCCGGACAATTTGGAGGACTGACCTCTCTTGGTACAAAAACTATGTTACTGTTTTGTTACCACTCCAGAGCTTTCTTACCAATTCGAGCTAATAATATGGGGACACATTGTGCTCTCTTATGAAAAGAAGAAACTTTAGGAAATTTTGTCTGCTTTTGGGTTCTAAACTTATCTTCCTGTGCTTATCTTTCCTGGAGCATTAGCAATATAAAATTTTTGACCCGGAAGCTGCGAAAAATCTACCAGTACATACGTTTCGTCGTCTATTATACAACATGAGTATTTTTGTATGAAATTTGATTTTAATTTCCGTGCCCTATTCTTGGTTTCTAAATTTTTTGCAGCATTCCTGTCTGGAACTTTTTAGACTTTGTATGTTTTCAAGCCTGCATTGGCTTTAACTTTTCGTACCAAATAGTCAGAGCACTGAGCTAACCGAGCTGCTTTTCTACCAGATGTGTTTGGAGCTCTTTTCAATATACTCCTTTTTATCCTTAAATGAGTCCATTCCATTTTATTTAATTTTATGAGTTTTTGTCATTTCCACAATGTTAGAAAAGTTTTTGTTATTAATTAATTGATTAATTTTAAGGCCTCATTTGTTTTGAACATTAATTTATTTGTTTTAAATATATCAGACTGTAAAAATCTAAACCCCATTAGCAAAATTAAAACTGTGGAAACATTTAGAAATTTATTAATGTTTTTCTTATTTATATAACATACATATACATTTTCAACCATCTAATTTAATTTGTTCTATATAAATTTAATTTCAAAATTAGCATTAAAAAAGTTTTTAATGTTTTTTTATTAATTAAAAAATTGTTCAAAAATAATTCTTTAAAAACATTTCTTTCGGTGAAACTGTTGATAAAGAGAATATTCAAAACATTTTGTCAGTCGCTAATCCGTATAATAAATATTATATTTCAAATAACAAAATGATCATGTCTTGTAATTGAGTTATCGGCTTAGGTTTATGCAAATTATTTGTTAATATACATTTGCGGTTTAAGCGTTATATTAAAACTTTGCGATTTTTGAAATGTGTAAAATTATAAAGAAAAATTAATCTAAATCTTTCAGTAATTCAAAATGCATATAATATTAATAGAGCAACCAAAAATATGCAAAATCATATTTTTTCCCTGGACTTTAAATTAACCAATCTGTTAGTTATTTATCCTTTTCAGGCAATTTTAAGATTTTTTCGTAGATATTTTATAGCATATTTTTGCACATTTTGATCCTAGTAGCATATTTTGGTTTATTTTTATTTTGTCATATTTTTATACAAAATCCTTATACATATTTTAGCAGTTTAAATGACATATTTTTGCATATTTTATACATAAGAAAATATATTGCATATTTTGCACTAAAAAGCACAATTTTCCATATTTTACATTTAAGCAATAATTAGGTTTTTTATTCATAAATATTCAATTACACCAACACTAAAATCTATAAAATTCGAAACTATGATTTTTAAGTTATCACCCTTTTGTTGGAAATGAGCAATAATATTATAATATTGTTATTAAAAAAATGTTGTCAACATATCAGATTGATTATTATAATTTTTTTCAGGGAATTACGTTGAAACGTGCAATAGACATGTGGTTTGTGGAAATTACAAACATTTGCATTAACTTAAAATACACATGTTGTTGTTTATAGTAATTAAAAAATAAAGTTGATCTTGTTATGGTAAATTAATTGACTTTAGATCTTAAACTGGCTAGTTTAAACTTCATAAATATTACAAACAGGCCTTAGGAATAGTTAAGCTACTGTTAAGGGTTTAAAAATCGACAGCAAGCACCAGTAGTTAGCTAAAAATTGCAATGTTTTTTTACCCAAACATTTACAATTCAAAACTAGTTTTTATGCTTGTGAAAATATGTTTTTTTTAAGAATGTTGTATTAATCGAATAAATAATGTAGGTGTTAGAATTCTATTAAAGTAAAAACTTCTATTAAGCATTTAAATATTTATTTGAACAAAATATGTATTTGTTAATCCCAATTTCAATTCCATAAAAAATTAATATATTAATAATTTTAATTTAAATATTTAAATTTATAATTATATGTTTTGATTAAAGTAAACAGTTTGCAATTTTCAATAATTTCTATATAAAACAATTTACGTCAAAATTGCTATTATTTAAGGTGCAAGGTGAAAAATCTGACACATTGTGTGATTGTTTTATTTTTGTACTTTTATAAAATATATGTAATTATTTTTAAAGTGTGTAAGTATGTAGTATTAGCTGATATACAATAAAATTATTATATATGTGTGTATGTAGTTGGTATTTTTATATATAAACAATAAACATTAAATTATTGGTTATAATGTGTTAAATTTATTAGGTTTTGAATTGCGTGTAAGGCTTACCGTTAATATATATTTTTAATATTTGAATTAAAATGCATATTTTTTAAATATTTAAGTTAAATAGCTAAGGCTTTTAAACTCTTAATATTGTTGCAAAAAGTATGTATATGAAATTATTTAGCTGCATAAGAACAATATATGATTATGATTAATAATGTGACATTTATAACTTTAAAGTAACTAAGGAATAAATTTTTTAAAATTCTATTCTCCTTGTTTTGAGAAGTTTTTATTCAGATGGCATTTTATGTTTATAATTATATAAACATTTTTATTTCCTTCATTATACGGTTTTTCTTTAATTTTAATATTTAATTTATTTTGTTTCCTTAAACCTATACAATACTGTGCAGAACATAAGCAACAAATAAGGGCTTTTCCTAAAAAGCTGATTAATTTTTTAAAGTATTCAATCTGCAACAAAACTAATTTATAAAATTTCCTTTACATATTTGAGTTTTAACAACAATTTTTACTTTTGAAGATGCACAACAAAAGTAACAAAATGTCAAAATGTAAAAAATTTTAAAATTTTAAAAAATATCTGAATTCATTGTTATTTTTATTTGCCTTTGTTAATATATCTTTTACTAAAAATATTTTTTATAAAAATTGTGGTTTGTTATAAAATATTCGATGTGTTTGCATCAGAAATATTTTATAATTTTTATTATATAATTAGATAGATTTTCATCTAAACTCAACAAAACTCATCATATTAAAATTAAAGTTCTTTATTTAAATTAAAACAATATTCAATTATATCCACTCTGACCGAATCATTGGATACCGTTAATTTTTAACCGCACAATTCCAAAAATTTTTTGGGGACAGGATAATTGTAATTGCGGCAAATGTTAACTGTTAGGAAGCACAATAGAGAAATATCTTATTTAATTCTATGTTTTAGCAACAGTAAATTCTAGAGACAACAATTAACAATTTAATCGCGTTAATACTGTTTAATTTTACAGAAAATATAAAATATGAAACAAAACAGTAAGATGTTGCTATTTATTGTTTTGCACATTATTATATGAAGATTGTAGTGTTTTACCCTGTTTTTTAATATACAAAGTTAAAGCCCTTTAAAAGTTTGTGATTTTGTTAATCCTTAAATATGTTTAAAATTTTTTAAAATTATTTTTGTTGCAAACTAAATATTAAAATATCTTATTGAAAATTCTAATCTTGTTCTTTTCTTCTGCATAGTACTGTATATTAAACAGTAAATTAATCAGAAATTTTTAAATATTATAGTTTGTTTTTAATTATATGCCAATTTTAAATACATTTGCAATTAGATTTTTTAATTTGAAAACAAAAATCAATTTTCTATAATTAAAAAAAAAAAAACATATTACAATATAAATATGAATATTTGCAACGTTAAAAAAGAAACTATACTAAATTAAGTATATTCATTAGTTTAACTATTTTCTTAATAATTAAAAAATTTCCATAAACAACTATTTCAAAATATTAAAAGATAAAAAATGAAACTAAAATAAATTCTTTAATATAAATTACAAAAATAAAATGTATTATGTCTCCAAATATTTCTACTTAATACCAATATTTATTTTATCTTTTCATTAAAAGAGATTAAATTACTAAATTATTAATTATGCATTAAATTATTTATTTTATAATTCACGTGTTGTTTTTTTATATGAATTTTGATTCAATTTTAATATCTTAATAGAAGTTTTTTTAATTTCGATTATTTACTTTCAGTTCCAAATTTTAATTTTAAATTCAAATGAATCATTTGAAAATCTGTGTTAATCAAAATTAAATTTATCATATATTAATGTTAATCATAATTATTTATTTGATTTTATTAGTGTGTGTGTGTGTTTGTGTGTAATTTTTTTTGCGCTTTTTGCAAAAATTTTAATAAATAAATAAACAAAATAATATTGAATTAATGTGGTTGTTGGATTTGTTGATAAATATTTGTTCATAAGCTTAAACTTCTCTTTTCATTGGTGTATGAGAAGATTATTTATATTTGTTTTAATTTTTGTTTATTTATATTGCTGTTGTTGTTGTATTTTCACAATAATTCATTAATTGTGACTGTTTATTTATTTTATTATTATTAATTTTTTTATTTCAATTTAATTTGTTGCTGCATTTAATAATTTTTATTTGATCTCCTCCTAACAAATCAATGTTATTTATTATTAAGCAGATGCAACGTTTTTTTTTTTTTTTTTCCTATAAAGAATATTTTTTATGAACTCATGTACTTTAGCATTACAATTACGTTGATTTAAATAATAATGATGATCGTTAAATTTCATTTCAAATTGCTTTGAAATTAGCTATAAGTAATCGTGTTTATTTTTTTATTTGTTTTATTTATTGTTATAGCAAACGATGTTGAATTTAAATTAAGGGGTTACAGGTTTAATTATATGCGAATGCTTAGATTTATAACACATTTAAACAAGATTATAAAAGTATCTGTTTTTGTTTTATAGTTCAACAAAAAAACATTAAGAAAAAAACAAATAAGTGTTTGAGAAATTAATACAATTCCATCAGAAATTCTATATAATGATTTTTATAATTAAAAATATGTTTTTATTTTTATTTTAATTATTATTGTTATTGTTTTTTATCATGATCTTTATTAGTGCAAACATTGTTTTAAAGTTTTATAAAAATTATGAAAGTTAAATGTAAACCAGACCATTTTTGCTACTTTTATTTTCTTAAATTTTACTAGAATTATTACGCGTTTTTATAAAAATTATTAAACGATTTTAAATGCCTAACTTTGAACAGTTCCAACATATATTTACGTGCTTTTATCTTAAAAAACATACTTACGGATTTCATTCTCAACATGAAATGTATTACTTTTTTGATTGTTTAAACAACATTTTATTTTTAAAGTTTTATGAATATTTTTCATGAGTTTCGCAATAAATAACTATTATATACTTTAGAATTATGGAAAATTTTTATTTACATTTCGGGGGTCAGAATATTCTAATGCAACGGTTCGCAAATAGGAGTCCGCAACCCACGGACCCCTTGTACAAACATGAATTTTTATTTAAAAAAAGTAATATAAATTTACTTTATAAAATTCCTTGACATTTAGTAAAGATTTAATCGAATTAATCAATTCATATAGGGGTCGAAAGTAAATAAAATTATAATTATATCCGTGTGAATGATTAGATCAATTATGCCCAATTAAATCACGAATTTTTAGTTCCAAATGTAAAACAGGGCAACTAGACCAAAAAACACGTATAATCTCAAATTGATGATATCAACAAAAAAAAAAAAAAAAAAATAAAAGAAGGTTTATCAGGCGGCAGTAATAAAGTTGGGGACGATGATGTCGGTAGAAGATCTTCATCTAGTGATTCACCCTTACTAAAGAGAAAGGTATACGATTTTAATATTTTGAATTCAAATTTTTTTTTTTTTTTATAGATGGAATGATTTCAAACACAATTAGAAATCAAACTTAAAATTATACCTTTGGTCTACATATTTTTGAACAAGCAATACATTTTAGATTTTCACATAAAAAATCGATTTTTTATATGAAATTTAGGTGATCACAGATTTCCTTAAAAAATGAGATTTTAGATTTTCATTAAAAAAAATGGAATCTTAGCATAAAATTGAGATAATCACAAATTTTTGTCCTTTTGGCTCTAGCGTCTCTAGTTTCCTTATAAAATGAAATTTTAAGTAAAAATAGAACTTTGGTATAAAATTGAGGTGATCACAGTTTTTTGTCCTTATAGCTCTAGCACCTTTAGTTTCCTTATAAAATGAGATTTTAGATTTTCATATAAAAAATCGAATTTTTATCCCTTTTTTTCCCCAGTTTTAACGGGATACAATGTAGACGTACGCCCCAAACATAATACATATTTTTATGCTAATAATTAATTTTATTCTGAATTATTGCTAAGGAGTATACACCTAAAAATTGGCGCTCACATTAAGGTTTTTTAAATTGCTCTGAATATTTTATCAGAAAAGTTAAAATAAGCTGGCTTGAAGAGTACAAAAAGTTAGTGATAGAATCGTTAGAAAAAATCTGGAGGCAAAAAAGAGAATGAAAATAATTGATATGAATTTCTTTCAAAATTATGAAAACTTTGGACATTAAAACTTATAAACTGGCAGACTTTTTAATATGTACTTTCTGTACAGAACAAAACGTACATTTTTCATTATTTGAATTTGTTGGGAAATTGAGAATTAATTTTTTCGTTCCCTTGCAAAGCAGTTTGAATTTGGAAATAGTAAGAAGCGTTCTCCTTTCCATAAAATGCATCGAATGACATCCATTTACCACTACAAATCTTAAGGATCTGTGGCATCAAAGGACTTTTAAATGTAAAAAAAGTACGTTTTGTTAAAAAATATTTTGGAAAAATTTACAATTTCTTTGTATTTTAAAGGAAATATTTTTCAAGAATTTATTAAATGATCTAAAATACTGCTCGCAAAAATTGTGAACCAAAATAACTAACAAAAATTTTTGTTCTTCAGAAAAATATACCTTTTAAAATCAGAAAAATTTACGAAAAACGTGCGATTTTGTCTGCAAAAAGTAAATTTTTTTTTTTTTTAATACAAAAATGATAAAAAAGCAATTTCTGAAAAAAATGCAAAAAAGTACATTTTGTTCTGCGACTCCTCAATTGAAAAATTAAAATAAAAAGTTTTCGGGTGCTTGTTTGAAATATAAAAGTAAAAAAAATAACAACAAATGTTTAAAAAAGATTCACTCGTTGATTTAATTTTTATAAGCAGAACTTCTCTGTAAAAATTATTTTTTTTTCCTATTTTAAATTATTTGAAAATCTTAACTTTTTTACTTTAATTTAATATTATTTGATTTTTTTTTTTTGTTGTTTTGAAATCAATAAAAGCAAGGTACTTATTTTATATTTAAACATTTTAAACTAATTCAAAATTTCATACATATTGAAAATCAATATGTATGAAAAAAATCGATTAGTCATATTAGGCTTGAAGTAAAATATCTCTTGATTGTAGTAAATTATTTAGGAAATCAATGTAGAGATTTCACCTAAAAGTAATTTTATTGATAAGCAGTGTAGAAAAAAAGTTCTATCTTAAGAATCCCGAAAAAATTATAAATTTTTATGACTTTATAAATTAAAAAAAAAAAAAAAAAAAAAATTTGGAATTTTTTCAAAACACATTCGTTTTATTTAGTGTTGTTGATATCATTTAAAAATATTCTATTGGCATAGAACAAATTTTATAATCATGAAATTATTAGATCATACTTATTGAAAGCTTTAAAGAACATTTAAAAAAAATATATATTGAAGATGTTTTTCAGTTTCTATAAACACAGCTTGAAAGGCATTCAGACAAGTATCCATATAAAAATTACAAAATAATATTTTTCAGGTTTTTCAACAGTCATCATTTTTATTTATTTTTTTATAAAATCATAAGTCTGTCTGTCTGGCTGTATGTAGGTATTTAACAAATTTCCTAATTCAATTTAACATTTGATATTTAACCAAAATAAAAATACACATTTTTAAATGTCATCCATAAACAAATTTATTGAAAAATTAAACACACATATAAAGTAATAAAAATAATAATAATAATAATTGTTTATAAATACTTGCCTTATTTGTTTTGGTTAAACAACAAAACAATCGTTTAGAGTTGAAATGATGATGAATAGAAGAACTCTCTCAGATGTAAACAACAAACAAATGATTTGTTTTATTTAATATCTATATTTGTAAAAATTATTAGTAGTTTTTATTATTATTATTATTCTCTTATTGTTATTTCTACTAGGAAATATTAACAAAAAATAATTATTTAAATTTGTGTTTTTTTTTTTTTTTTTGTTTTGTTAATCTATATAATTTGTCATAAAAAAAAAACTAAATGCTTTACAAGACAAGACTATGAAAATGAAATAAATTTTTATCGCACTATTAAAATATAGTTAAAATCACAATACAAAAAAATCTTTTTTATTTATTGGAATATTTTTTTTTTTATTTATTTTCGTTTAAATAAAAAAAACAACTTAACATTAAAGCACGTGCCAATTTACGTATAATGTATGTGTATTTAAAGGATGATGTTGTCTTTAGTCACTATAAATTTGTAGATACGTTTTTATATTTATTTTATAATTTGTTTTCTTTCTAGTTATTTGTTTGTTGTAGTCATGTAGTTGTAAATGTTTATTTTGCACTTGAATTATTACACGCAATGTAAACAAATATTTGCATAACAAAAATTTTTTGTTGTGTTTTTTTTTTCTTATTTTTTATAAGTTATATTCTGTTTTGCATAAAATTGAAAGGAAAGGAATGCCAGCCAACAACCAGCCAGAGTCACAAGAAATAAAAAAAAATCAAAAAAACAAAAGACTTAAGACACAAACTTTTTTCTTTAGATATTTTTTTCTGTTTTTGTTTTTTCTTAAGCTTTACTCTGGGAGTTTTTGTTTTTACTTTGTTTGGTTTCTTTTTGTTTCTCTTTATTGCAAAAAAATATTAGATAAATATTTTGACACTAAACTTTAAATTTATTTCATTTTTTTACAAAATTTATTTTTATTTCTTACATTTGTTTGCTTTTCTTATATGTATGTATATTTTTTTATATTAAATAATGATTTTATAATTTTTAATATCTTTTCGTTTTGGTTTGATTTTTCTTTACAAAAAAATTCTGTTTTTTTATACTTGATTTTTATATTTTTTAACCGCTTTGCGAAACAACACCTGCGAAGTTTAAAATGAAACTGAAAGCATTAAGCTAACAGTAGAGCTCAAACAAATTGTGCTGAGTTAGCGACGTTCCCTTAAAAAATATAACAACTACAACGACAACAGCAGCAACGAAATAAAAATAATATACAACATTATAAAAAAAAAACACGCTCTATACATTGTGTATTTTGTTTCATATTGAAATGTTCACTTCACAGTGTCCCAAAAAGTTGAAAACATCTAATGTTATTGTATTATAATTTATTTTGAAATTTTTTAAAAAAGAACATGGAAAATATTAAATTTTATTGTAGAATAAGATATATTATAATATAAATGAGTGTGACAAATTTTGACGAACAAATTATAAATTATATAAGCGAACATCTATGAATGGAAAGTGATTTAAAAAGTAAATTGCTTAAATCTCTAATCAGAAAAAAAGTTAGACTTAAGATCACAAAATAAAACGCAATAAAAAAAAAAACATATGATCGATGAAACTTAAGTACTGACGGACAAAAAACAACATCCTGGTGAGGAATTATATATCGCAGATATTATGGGAAATATTGCAGATAAATATGTTGTAATAAAAATCTAAATTATCCAAAAATATTTAGTCTGGCAAGCCATTTGTATATACAAGAAAATAATAACTTTATTCATAACCAGGGCAACTAAAAATATGTTAAAACATATTTTTTCATGTGCTTCAAATGAACCAAACTGTCGGTTATTACAAATGGCATAGTTTTGCTTAAGAGGGAACATAATGTGCAACATACGTTTTTGAAATTCGATCCAATAATAATTTTCATCTTATAAATTGATAGAATTTTTTAATTTTCTAATATAATTTATTAGCTTTGAATATTTTTAAGTGCAAAAGGAAAATATTAGCAATTGCTAATAAAAATCAAGTTTTTTTTAATCATACATTTTCAAACATAAAAAAATAAAAAAGTAAATAACCCAAACTCAGAAAAAAACATGGTTACAGCATTGTCACTAAAACAATATTAGTTCGTATTGTTAATTTTCATTAATTTTAATAATACTATGTTCACGATAACAATGTTTCTGTTTAAGTTTTATCATTCAATAATCATTTTAATATATTTGATTACAAAAATTTAAATATGTTTTTGAATATTTTTACAGGAACAAAACATTAAATATTAACAACATTTTTCCTTGTTCTTAAATCATACTTTATTTTTAAACCATATTAATATTTTTATTTCCATAACAAATATAAAATACATATGATATAACCGATTTATAATATAATAAAATCGTATCATAATATGAGAAAATCAAATCATAATGTGATAAAACCGAATCATAACATGATAAAATTTTAAAATGCTATATTAAACAAATCAAATGTAAAACTTTATTGTTTAAAAAAAATTCATCTATCGATTTAATTTGTATAAGCTGTATTGTATGCACTCATTTTTTTCGTACAGATTCTTTAGCAGGGATGGAAATGAAAATATTTTTGGGTATCAAAAAAAAAAAAAAATTAAACAGTACTTTTTTCTTTATTAGAGTATTTAAAATTACTTTTTTTGATAGTTACTTATTGTTTACTTAGTGAAAAATTCAAATAATGTAATTTGTGTACTCAAAACGAAAGATTAAATACGAAATCCATTAATTAAAAATCATTAAATGATTTTATTCAGATTAAATATTATAGTTATTTAAAAAAAGTACAAGAAGCTTTACTGCTGATAAAATATAATTGATTGCTTGATGTTTTTAAAATTTGGAACATTTTCAGTTAAATGTGATATACAGAGCTTAGAAAATTGTAGTTTTTAGTAATGATTGTATATTTAAGAGTTTACAATTTTAAAAATTAAACTTATAGCTCAAATGTTTTTATAGTATAGTTCATTTGCCCTATAAACTTATTTAAATTGTCCTAATTATGTATCTAATTTTTTGGGAAATCTAAGCCCCAGCATTTAGTCGAAGATAGTGTTCAGTAAAATTATTATTCTTACTTCTGAACACCAATTGTAAATATGTATAAATCAAATTGGCAAAAAAAAAAAAAAATCGAAAATTATATATCTTCAAAATATATTTTAGTTAAAAAACTTTGATTTTTAATCGAATTGAGGAATATCGAGGTAATTGTTTAACAGTATCAAATGACTCGAGGGAGTACTTCGGTATTTTATAATGTTAAATAGTATCGAAAAAATATTATAGTATCAACTTTTAAATCCCTGCTCCTTGGTTAACAATTTTTTGAATATTGATAAAAAAAAAATATAATGGCAAATCATTATTTTAATTATTCAGATTATCAATTATTTTAGATTATATTTTTTTGGACTTCCCTGTTTATTACCATTTAATTTTCCCTAAGATCCTACTGTGCAGTACCTTATTTGATTTCATATAGATTTCGTTCATAAAGTGAAAGATTTAGTACAGGTTTGCTAATTTCTAACATTAGCAAATATACGTGACGAAACACGGAAAGGTTTTTTAAAAATATAAAACTTGTTTTAGAATTTCTCGAATTTGTTCCACTGTAGCTGTGATATTATAGTGTTTTTGTTTTTTGGTAAAGCAGTGTTACTCTCTTCTCATACGACATAGAATGTCTGTTAAGCATTTGCAAAAAAATAAAAAATAAAAATATTTTCCATCATTATCGTTCATACAATCATCAGTCGTTGGGTCTGTCTAAATATCTGTTGCCACTAAATATGTGAGTATCTGTTTAACTAACTAAATAACTAACCATCTATCTAACACCATCCAAAGCAAAACAAAACAAAAAACAAAAAACCAAACCAAAGCATACTAAATCTAAGCAAACAATCGCATCGCATCACTTCAGCCAAAGGCTAAGAGTTTTTAAATAAATTTGAAATACTCTATAGAAACATTCATACATATAAACATTTATACATAATATTCTCATAGTACATACTTATGTTTAAAGTTTAAACCTATTTTTTTTTTAATATTCGTATATATGTACATGAAAACCAAAGTTATGTATATTAAGTTTAGGTTCATTTCAATTGTGATGAGTTGAGTTGAATTAGAAAAAAAAAAAGAATAAAAAAAAAAAGTCATAAGTGTTTGATGATATTGTGGTGTTTGTGTGTGGTGCGTCAAATAAGTAATTTAAAGTAACAAACATTGATACCTACAAAATAGTATATCTACTTGTAATATTTACATTTGCGTATTGTATTGTACATATTGTAAATATTATATTGTGTCGGTTTGTATCTCCCAACAATATATCGACGCTATTAACATGGAGGGACGGACGGACAACAGTTTAAAAAGCCTCCGTTTTGTCTAAGTTTATTACCGCGGTTATTTGTATTTGAATAAGTGTGAGTGTGTTTGGTTTTTTCTGGTCGTACTATATTGATGAACATCTTAAAACACCAGACAAGTCTATTCAGATTCGGTTTTTAATATTTCTCTATTACCGATGTTGATGTTGTTGGCAACAACTTAACTTTTTTAGTTGACGTTACTTATTGTTAGTTTGTCTATTAGTCTGACAGTCATTTAAGTTAGTTACTCTGTAGCTGTTTAGCTCTTTTCATATTTGTTTATTTCTCTTTGAAGGTTGATTACTTTTTTTCTTTTTTTGTGTCTCATTTAATTTAAGGTGAGAGTGTCGATGCTTTTTTTATGTTTAGTACATTTTTTGTTGCTGTCAGTCATAATTGTGCTGAAATTTGCAAATTATTATAATTATAAGTATTTTGCTTTTTAAAATTAATTGTTTGGCCAAGAAGAGAAATTTTATTTAAATTTTTTAAGAAATTGCTGGGTTGAAATTTTAAAATATAGAAATAATACGGGGAATTAAAAAATTTGAAATAATGATTCTGAAAGAAAAAACAAATAATAATAATAATGGAAATATTACTGAAATAAACCTAAAGAGAAATAACAAATTTAAATGTTTTTAAAAATTGTGAATTTGTAAATGGAAATTTTAATGATAGTGAATATATTAATAATTGATTGCAAACAAAATGAATTCAAAGGCTCACTTTATTGGTAAGATATTAACAAAAAAAAAAAAAAAAAAATTCTTAAAGAAATTGTAATTAAAATTTAGGTGATATGCAAAAAAGAGCATATTATATTAAATTTGGAAAATATATTCTTAAAATTTCAAAAAGGGCTCTTAAAATATTAATTTTTTTGACAAAATTTTTAATTATTTACTTTTCCTTGCAAAAAGTGACTGGACTGGGATTAGCAATTGTTTAAAAATAAATATATTTACATATAAAACATAATTCATAAGAAGTAATAGTAAAAATATATTACTTATATGTTTTTTTGTGCAATTAAAAAAAAAGTATTTAAAAGTATTTAAAAATGGCAAAAATTATGATATGTGGTGTATTTTTTTTTTTTTTTGCCGAAAAAGTGTCTACACTCTTTTTATCTCTAAGATAAATAATTTTATTCAAGAACATATAATAATTTTATACTTCTCTTAAAGGTATCCTTACGGAAATGATTTTAGAATTAAAAACATGCCCAAACTACTATGTACTATGTACCCTCCCGTTTTTGATCTAATTAAAATCAAAATTTTGACTTTAGCCTATATGTTTCTAAAATCCCAAAGGCTAGTTCTGCAAACCAAATGCAGTTTCAAAAACTCTAATGTGTTTCAAACAGTTTGCCAATGGCTTTTTCCAAACCTGCAATAAATGTGGACTTTATGAGCAAAATTAAAAAAATTTCATTTTCGGAATTTTCGTCGGATTTTTGGGAATTGTGGCAAATTTATTTAGTTATGACAATAGTACAATGTTTTTGGAATTTTTCGCAACTTATTTAACTTTAAAGTAGCGTAGTTTTGGTCCAATAAAAGATATTTACTTCAATATTCATATTATTAATTTTGTATATAATGAAGAATTGTGTCAGCTAGACAGACAAGTTTATTAAAAAAATTAGTCGATAGCTTTTCTAATTTTTAGAACTAAAGACAAATTTGTGTTAAAATTTTTTTTTTTTTTTTTTGAGAATCTAAAATTCAAGCGTATATATCTTTTTAACTGTAAAAAATAACTTAGGTGATTAAGCATCACGCTGCGCACTTTAACGAAATATAAAAATCTTTGAAATCGAACATGATTTAAGTTATATTTTTGAAAAAAGTAACTGCAGAATAATTTTAACTTCAAGTATAGAATTTTCATTATCAAAGAAGCTCTTTAATTTTTTAATAAAAACTACAATTAATAATAAAACTAGAAAAAAAAAAAAAAAAAAAAAAAAAAAACATGATTTCTGAAAAATTAGCTTAGTATTGAAAGTTTTTGCCGTTTTCACATTAAACTATTTTCAGTAGTTTGAATAAATCAACTTTTCCTGGCTTAGAATGATGATCTAATTTTTCTATTTACAGTACTGTGCAGAACAAAAGCAACAAATTAGGGTAAACCTAAGAATATTTTTATTTTTTACAATATTTCGTTTACAACAAAAATAATTTTACGAAATTATATACATATTTAAGGATTAACAAAAACACAAACTTTGTCTATTAACAAAAACTGGAATAAAACACCACAATCTTCATACAGGAGTGTGTACAACAATAGCAACAAATTGATATTTCGTTCTATATTTTATATTTTCTGTAAAATTAAATAGTTTTAATGTGATTAAATTGTTAATTGGTTTCTCCTGAATGATTTCCATTTGAATTTGTTGACTACACAACACTTTGAACTGCACTAATGTTGAAGCCCCATAAAATAATCGTCCACCGATTTGCGTCTGAGTATTAGACCACATGGTTAAAAAATGTGAAGCATTTTGCATTTTTTCCATTCAAAAACAACAACAATAGCAACAAATTGATATTTCGTTCTATATTTTATATTTTCTGTAAAATTAAATAGTTTTAATGTGATTAAATTGTTAATTGGTTTCTCCTGAATGATTTCCATTTGAATTTGTTGACTACACAATACTTTGAACTGCACTAATGTTGAAGCCCCATAAAAAATCGTTCACCGATTTGCATCTGAGTATTAGACCACATGGTTAAAAAATGTGAAGCATTTTGCATTTTTTCCATTCAAAAACACAGAATTAAACAAGATATTTCTCAAGGTATGACGAAATTTCTGAGTTTTAAAATAAAAATATTAAAATTTGATTACATTTCTAAGAAAAGGATATAGTTTTTTAGCTAAAATTCAAGTACAGTAATAATTTGAGATGTAAAGATGTGCCCAAAATCATTTTTTGGAACTGTGTGGCTTAAGATGTACACCTTTACAGTATACCGGATTGCGCGACGTTGCGTATCCGGTCATAGTGGTTACATATAAATATTGTTTTCAATTAAATAAATTACTTTTCTTTTTAATATGATTAATTTTGTTGATTTCAGGAAGAAAGCAACTTATTTTTATGAAATTATAAATTCATATAGAGAACATACAATATTTTTCACGTTTATTCTTTGTTTCATACTACAATGTTTTTAATACATCCAGTTCCTTTCTTTTTTTTTTATATATATAAAACTTTAATTTATTCCTCCATAAATTACTTTTAAATAAAGATATTTTTAAAATCATTGTTTTGCTATTTATGGTAACAATTAAAATTGTTAAATCTGAAATCATTTAATTAATATGAAATTTAAAATTTTACTTTTATTAAAACGAAAAGAAATAAATGTTCTTTCTAAGCTTAATACAATTATTTATAACACAAAAAATTCATTGAAATTTTTAACAATTTAAATAACCTTGAAGAATTTTTTTAACACCTGAATATTGTATTGAATATTTTAAGTTTAAGAATTATAATGCCAACAAAACTTTCTAATGAACAATGAAATTTAATACTCATACAAAAGCCATGAACAACTGTTACCAAAAAAGTAGTTTAATAATAAAAAAAAAAAAAAATCAGCTTTTTTCATTTAACCCATTTAAAGAAGAAAAAAATAATATTCTTAAAAGAAGCACACATTTCCAAGTTGCGTATACGTCATGACGTGCCAGATTTTATTTATAGTATAAAAATACAATACAAATTCATTTTCAATTCTATCAGTTTGATATATTAAAACAAATAGTAAACAAAAGTTATCTATTTCAACAAAAATTATTTCCGCTTTTTTGATCAATATTTATACAAATAAATAAAAATAAAAAAAGAAACAATATAATGCATTTAACTACTAGTATTTGATAAAAGACTAGAAAAAAAACTTAAGAAAAAAGGTTGTTCAATAGTAGTATAAATTTTAACGAATTTTAGATACCCTATACAGATCGGAAGTATTTTTAAAATTTTGGAAAGTAATAACATGACATTTATTATTTAAAAAATACATTTCAAAACATACTTGGTTTAAAAAAAATATATATAATTTTAATGTTGAACGTAAAAATTTTTTATGTCCACGAATATTATAAAGAAAAAGTTAGAATTAAAAAAATCAACCTTTCATAATAAAATGTTTAAATTTATCAAAGCTTTATCTTTTGACAAATATTAAAAATTTACAAAGCAAATTATGAAAACGGAATCCTTTTAACTTAATAGTTTGTGTTTTCAATTGATTTATAATAGAATTTAGCTACGAAAAAATTGCTTATGTCAAATATGTCCACGAATATTGTAAATAAAAAGTTAGAATTAATAAAATAAACCTTTACTGCATTATTCATAATAAAATTTTTAAATTTATCAAAGCTTTATAGAAAAATTTTCCAAACTAATTTGATTAATAAAAAGTTAATAAATTTTATTATAAATATAGAGTTAATGATTAACTTTTGACAAATATAAATCAATTTACAGACTGTTAAAATTTTAGAAAGTAAATTATGCAAACGGAATCCTTTCAACTTAATAGTTTATGTTTTCAATTGATTTAGAATAGAATTTAGCTATATTAAGATAATTATAATTATTTTCTAAAACATTTCTTTTAATTTCCATATGTATGTATTTTATATGCTACTCAGTACAAATGTAGAGTGTTTATACAAATCAATAAAAATTAAATTGATATTTAACAATAAAATCAAAGAAAATAAAACATGTTTTATTAACATTAAAAACGCATGGTGAATATAAAATTTAAATAATTTTTTTTTTTAGTTTGTCTATAAATTTTGTTTCTCTTTCTATCTCTCTTTCATTGGCTCTTGAATCAACTTTTATTTTATGCTGCTGTTCAGCAAACAAGTCAGCCAACCAGCCAGTCAGCTAACACACATAAATTAATAAAATATAATAATAACAATATTAATAGTTAAAATAAAATTAATTAAATAAAGCAAATAAAACAAAAATAAATATATAAAAACATGGGATAGATTTGAGAGAAATATAAATAAAATAATCAACAACTGGCTGAATGAATGGAATGAATAAATAAAATAAAATTATATTATTTATGTCTATTTCTGTCTCTAGTTTAGTTTTTCATTTCTTTTGTTGTTATTATTTTGTATAGAAGATTTTGAATTTAAAATTTAAATTGCAAACTTCTTAGATTCAAGTTCATATGATTAATTAATAATCAACAACATTTTTAATAACAAAAATAAGTTATTGTTAAAAAAACCAGTACTCACTGGTTATTCAAATATAAATATAAATATTTATGTATATATAAATAACAACAACAACAAAAAGAACAATAAATGTAATATAGTTTGTTTTAATAGAATTTTATTAATTCATTTTTATTTTATTTTTTTTTTTAATAATTTTTTCTTTATTATTATTTATATTTTTTAATGAAAATAAACAGAGCATAAAAGATGTGTAACTGACCAAGGTTAAAATAAAATAAGACGAAATTTAAACAACAACCATTGTATCTAAAAGTAGTTCAAGAATTATTCTTTATTATAAAGATTTAACCGTAGTTTTTTTTTATAAATATTTTATTATATTTAGATACTGGTATAAGAATATAAAATACGCGACAAATTGACAATGTTACTGATCTTAATAACACACATATATGTATGTGTGCATGTATTTTTTGACCAAGAAATATGATTTTTAAAGCACAGTGGTTTGACACGCACATAATTTGTTTCTGCAAGTCTTTATGTTTATTGTAAAATTTGGTTTATAGTAATTTTTATTTTATTAATTAGTACAAGATAACTAATTATTTTATTTTTTTATTTTTATTTCAGGTAAGCTCAAAACTTTTTTAAAACTTTACTTAAGATTGGTAAGTGAAAAAGCAAGTGGAAAATATATATTAAAACATATTTTTTTCTGTTCTGCCAAATGAATCAAATTGTTACGTATTTACACAAAAATGTTTTCGAAAAAAATTAAATTCAATTATTATTCAGATTTTTAAAATGATTCGATTAAGGGCCTAATTTTGTAAAACACTTCCCCTCACTTTGAAAATTTTTTCATGTAAATTGTTTTTGTTTTTTAAAAATTTGTATGAACATTTTTTCAAAGTGTGGTGAAGGGATTTACAAAATAAGGGAGTAAATGTTTTATTTTTAGTAAAAATATATTAAATTGGAATTTTGAACAATTGAAAAAAGTAATTGGAATAGTTTTTATCATTTTATCGTTATCGTTAAATTCAAGAATTTATCTTATATATTATGGTATTTTATATTTTTGCATATTATGGTCTTTTATATTTTTTGCATATAATGGTATTTAAAGCATATTTTAAGCTTAGCAGCATATTTTGTAATATTTTCATATATAATCCTTATTTTTGAGCATATTTTAGCAATTAAAATAAATTTGTTCTCACATTTTATACTTAAAAGCATAATTATTAATAATGCTTATTATTAAAAATTTTGTAATTTCCTCATATATTTTGTTAAATTACCATTTGCTATAATTTTTAGTTATAAATATTTACCATGAATAGCAAATAATTAAAAATTTCTGAAACCCTGTAAAACTAATAAGAGTTATAAATAAATAACTATTTTTTTTTCTTTATTTATTTTTTCCCCCATTTTTCTCTTAATATTGCATTGAAAATTTTACTCAAACAAATTTAAAACTCTTTTTTTTAATATTCTCCATTAATAGAGATGAAATAACCAACATTTTGCAACTCTTGTATAAATGTTTTTTTTTTATTTTTTTATTTTTTGTTTTTGTTACTGTTAAATAAATTTAAACTGAGCACTAACTGCCTGCCACTATTAAACCAGTTGACATTTTGATGTTAAACAACATTTTTACTGTAAATAAAATTCTAAAAATTAAAAAAAGTAAATCCATGTAACGCTTGGTTAAAATTGCGGCATGTTACTAAAACAATAACAATTTCAAAAATTTACAACAACAATATAATAATAACTGAACGTCAATTGATATCAAATTTAATATGTATGTAGGTTTATACAAATACTTAACAAAAACAAAAAATGTGGATAGTGGACAGTGTACATTTTTGCAGATATTCTTAAATTGTTAAAAGCTGGTTTTATAATTTAATTATTTATTTATTTCATATTAATAATAAATCATTTTTTTACTTGGAAAAAAAAGGTGGTGGGTTGCACACGGAATGACTCAGAAAGTGATTCTGAGTCGAACGGTATACTTTAAGGTGGGGATCCGGAAATTTTTTCTGTGCGTTACAAACATCAGCACAAACGCATTATACCCCAACCACCTATGGTGGTGTAAGGTATAATTAGCGATTTTTAAATTGTTAACTCTTTATATGAATTAAATATTAAAATATTTAAAGACACTTGTTCATAATTTAATAGATATACAACAAGTTGTCTCATATAATCGATTTTATATTTGACTTGTATAAATTTGCAATATGTATTTTCGAAGTCGCTAGCCTGTAAGAAGTTTATAAAAGTCGACAACAAAAACGACTTTTGGAGGTATTTTCGCTTAGCTTTAGCTAATTTTTATTAGCGTTCTTCATATATATCCGATAACTGGAGCTTTCTAAAAACTGATTTCAACAGACAAACTGTCAGAAGGACATCGTTATATCGACTTCCCAATCAATAAGAATCCAGAATATATATACTTTTTGGAGTCTTATATGAATATTAAGAAATTACAAACGGAATGACAAACTTATATATATATATATATATATATATATATATATATATATATATATATATATATATATATATATATATATATATATATATATATATATATATATATATATATATATATATATATATATATATATATATATATATATATATATATATATATATAAGGTACGGCTTTCATTCATGTACAGATATTTTTCTAAAATTTTTGAATCAAACAAATTGGTCTATAAACAACCGAGTTATTGGCAAATCTTTTTTGATTTAATAGGGTATCCAATCGATTAACCGTCATTCGGTTATCCGATTAATTTTGATCGATTAACTGTTCGAATAATTTAAAACTGTATATTTTCGAATAACGAATAAACCGAATAATTTGTGTCGAATAACCGATTCACCGAAATTTAGTTTTCTGAACTCATAGATTAGAATTTTTTTATTTTTATGATATATTGAGATATATTTGACAGCAAAAATAAATAAAAGAAATTCTTAAGGAAGTACTTTTCATTGCTTCCAAAGTATCAATAAGTAAGTGTACGTTTTCTTGTTATAAGGAGTAAAACAAACAGCATCCAAAGATATTATTTAAAAGAGATTCAAATGAATTAATCCGTTATAAAACGTTGAGACTGTGCCAATTAAAAGTATTTGTATGTTCATTGCAATTTTGTATTAAATCGTGAACATGACTTCTATTTAAGTGAATAGGTATCAAAAACAGAAAATCTTCCAATAACAAGCCAATGTTTAATTGATTAGAGATTATCCGAATTTGCACTACTTATTGATCACAAGTTCATTGAACTTGTGTATTCTTTGGATTTTATTTTTTTGTTGGGATAGAATCTTTAAATGCATCAAGAAAGTGTGATATTATAACTTCATAAATACCAATATTAATGTTTACTTTAACAAATTTATTAAATAAAGCTAAATTAGAAGAATATTTTTTGGTGTTCGGTAAAAATTATTATTTTTTTTTCATAAAAATTGGAGAAAGGAGTGATAAGATTAATGAGTTTGATCTTCATTTTGTTTCTAAATAACTATTTCAATAGATTAAATACTGTAATTAGTCTTGTTTAGATGTTTTGGATGTATAACTGAGACTACTCGGTTAATCGAATAATTTGCCAATAATCGGTTATTAACCGATCAACTTTTAACCCCAAATAATTATTTGTCGAACAAACCGATTAAAATGAAACACCGAATAATTGGATACCCTAATATTTAATGGCTGCTTTGCATATTGTTGTGTTTATGAGCACTGAAAAACAACAACAATAACATATTTCAAATTTGATTTTTTCAATTTTTTGAAGCCACGGTATAAGCAGAGACTTCTTTTTTTTTTACAGAATTTTCGAATTTTCTTAAAACGCATTTTTTTATTTTTTTGAAGCTCATATATAAGCTTGCTGTTAAATTGAACGGTCGTGTATATTTTTCTAAAATTTTTTTTTTTTTTTTAATCAACCAAATCGGTCCATAATCAAACGAGATATCGCAAAAACACGTTTTTCCACAGATCTGTCACAAATATTTTTACGAATTTTTAAGTCAATTAATCGGTTCATATATTTTCAAAAAACCCTTTTTTATTTAAATGATTGTTGTCTTCATTAGGTGTTGTTTCATTAACTTTAAAATATAATAATTTTTATATAACGGCCGAGCCGAATATAGCGCTTTAGAACTTGTTTTCATCAACATATTTAATCATGTTTTTATAAAACTAAAGAAAAGTTCGTTTCGACAATTTATATTGAAAACAACAATTAACGAATTTTTCGTTCGTATTATAAAAACTGAATGTAAAAGTTGCATTAATGTGCGCACAGATGTTTTCATGCGCAGTCCTTAAACAGCATGTTAAGACCAAAATATGCAAAAATATGCTATTACAAATCGATGACAGAGTTCTTAAAATTGTTTTAAACGTATTAAATATGTATATTGCTTATTTTTAGTTGCCCTGCTTATTTAAAATGCAGTAAATAAAGAATAATAATGATGTTATCTGAATTATAGTTTATTTTGATTTTCTTTGTTCGAATTGTTTAAAATTGTTTATTTTATAATTATACGGCAATAAAGCCGAATTTTTGAAAAAAATCATAGTTATAAAATATGTCGTTCTGGAATAATAAAACGAGAGAAGAAGATATAGTCGGTCAAGCCCGACTATATGATACCCTCCACCATTACGATCCACACAATTTTGTTTTTACTTATATACAACTTACTTGTGCTAAATATTAACATAATACTAACATTTGTATGGGATTTATGCACGTTAGTGATTTTCGGGAGAGGAATTTATATGGGAGCTATGGTCAGTTATGGACCGATCTTCATGAAATTTGGCAGACGAATTTTTGTTGATATAAAACTTATTTGTACTAAATTTCATTAAAATATTCATATTTTTAAGGCATCTTTATGTGTTAAAACTCTATTCCGGGAGGACATTTGTATGGGGGCTAGGTGAAATAATGGGCCGATCATAACCAAATTCAATAGGCTTTGTCCTTGTATTGAAAAAAGCATATGTACCAAATTTCATCAAATTATCTTCAAAATTGCGACCTGTACTTTGCGCACAAGCTTTACATGGAGAGCCAGCCAGCCAGCCGACCAGACGGACGGACGGACGGACATCGTTAAATCGACTCAGAATTCTGAGTTAAAACTCTATTCCGGGAGGACATTTGTATGGGGGCTAGGTGAAATAATGGGCCGATCATAACCAAATTCAATAGGCTTTGTCCTTGTATTGAAAAAAGCATATGTACCAAATTTCATCAAATTATCTTCAAAATTGCGACCTGTACTTTGCGCACAAGCTTTACATGGAGAGCCAGCCAGCCAGCCGACCAGACGGACGGACGGACGGACATCGTTAAATCGACTCAGAATTCTGAGTCGAACGGTATACTTTAAAGTGTGTGTCTCTGCGTTACAACTTCTGCACAAACACATAATACCCCAACCACCTTTGGTGGTGTAGGGTATAAAAACCCATGCAAATTGACTAAAAAAGGCAAATTCGTTTCGATAATTATGTATTGTGATTATGAATACATTTAAAGGTATTTGCAGACGATAATATTCAATATAAAGATTTGTCAAAAATTTTAATAACAAGATATTTACGTATCGTCTGAATACAAATTGTTTGATTATGAAAAATGACTTATGATTTTTTTTAAAATACCAATGGTATTTTAAATTTTTGAAATTTTTTAAAAACTTTTGATTTTCATGTTATATTTTTCATAAACAAAAAGTAAAAACTATAAAATATTTATTAAAGAAATTTTAAATCAATATTCGTCATGAATTTCATGAAGGTAAGAATTTGCAAAAATAATATACAATTTATGTATTACCGTGTAAACTACTTTAGGATTTTCTATTGGATTTTTTGACATGCTGATGAAATGCGTAATATTTATTGTCGAAAAATCCTAATACTAAATATTATCGTCTGAAAGTACCTTAAATAATATTTAATATATATTGAGTACATACAAAAAAAAAAAAAAATTAATTAAAAAATGAATTTATAGTTTATAAATTCCATCTATTTGGTGTAAAGAAAGTAATAAAACTATACTAGAGTTTATATGAGGTTCCTAAAAAAGTCTTTTAAATTCCTAAGAATCATGAATGAAAAAACAAGATTCCAACTCAAATCACGATTAATTAATGAATTCATTGCAACAATTATTATCAGTCTGCTAAATTATGACTGAAATGTTTGCTTTTTCTCGGTTAAATACATATTTGCATTTGTGTTTTTTCACATTTCATTTATTTGTCATTTTCTTAAATATTATGTAAATAACATGTCATTAAAGCCCCCTTTTTTTATTTATTTTTTTGATTACTTAGCGAAATTAAAAAATTGCAATAATAAAAAAAAACTTTACTTAAAAAAAATGACAAACTTACACAAAGATGTTGTTTTGTTGTTGTTGTTTTTATTTTGTTTTATTTTGGCAAACAATTAACACTTTTTTTTTGTTATTTTTTGGTTGCGTATGAATTTATTTTTTTGTTTACAAATTTATTAAGGTAAAGTTCAACAATTTTAGTATAGTGATAATAAAATTACAATTCAGTAAATGAATTACGAAAATATAAAAAATACTTCAAAAACAATTTAATTTTTTCTCTTGTGAAGGGGTGATGGCATTTTTATTTTATTATTATTATTTTTTTTTTAAGTAAATACTTTAATTTGCTTTAAAAAGTAAAAATAAACACTTACACTTATTTTTTTATTGATTAAGGATATTATATTGTTATTTATTATTTAATTTATGGTTTTTATTTTTAAAATGTTTTTAAATAAACCGACGAATTTTTACAAAATATTTAAACGGCTGATTTTTAAATGAATACTGAAATATTTTGAAATTTGTCAAGCCTTTTTGTAGACATTTTCTTCTTTCGTAATTTTTATTTTTTATCTATTTAGAGTTGAAAATTTAAAAAAAAAAAAAAAAAAAAAAAAAACTAAACCTTAAATAATCGATATTTGTATTTAACTATTTTATTTAGTTTATTTAAGAATGTGTATACTTAAACAAGTATTAACAAGTATATTTTTTAAAACAATAACATTTAATACATAAATTTGTAAATTAAATATCAGGTGTGTCAAAGTCGTTTTGTATTATTTTAAATTTAAAGATGATAAGATTATTATTTATGAATTTGTATTTACCTGACAAGCGGCATGTTCTTTTAAATATTTTAACTTGTTGAGGGAATTTCCCATCTTAGAGAGAATAATACAAGTAAATATCTATGTATGTATTTATCTTATGTAAACTTATTACACATTTAATATCTAATAAAAAATATACATACGTCATTTCTAGACTATGATTCATTTCCTTTTATGTAAAAAAAAATATATATTTTTGTAAAAAATTCACAAATTAAAAACATTAGCAATTCAAACTTGTTATAGTTTTGTTAAAGAGAAAAAAAATGCTCCACTTTTTTTGGTCAATTTCAATTGAAATTAAAAACAAACCAAAACACTTTAAAAATTGAATTCCTCGGGCAAATTTTTATTAAAATAAAAAATGGCAAAACTTTTACATAAACTTACCACCACTTACTTTATTTAAGTGAGTAAAAAAACTGCCACAATTATCATCAACATCATTATCATCATTTAAAGAAAACAAAGTGTTTTGTTTGTCTGTAGTTCGTTACTTAAGTCTTTTGTTTTGATTTGTTCACTACACTTTTTTTTGTTTTTCATTTTTGGCAAATATGTACTGATGATTGAACAAACACTGCACAGTGGGTTATAAAATGAAGTACATATGAAAATTAAAAGGAGGAAAAATGACAAAATCAAATCTAATTCCTAATTATTTCTATGTGTAATAAGAATTTTATCAAGTTTAATTTATAGTATTTTTTTTAAAATAGCTAAATATTACTATATAAATTGAAATGCGCATTAAAATTTTTTTAAGCAATAACCTTTTATTCATCAATTTTTATTAAACAAATTTTAGTTAAAAACTATTTTATTGTTTTTTTTTTTCTGACCATTAAGTGTTACTGTGCCTCGCCAAAAACTAATGGCATGTTTAAGATGTTTTGTATGTTATTTTTTTGTTTTATCATCAAGCCTTGTTATTTTACGAGTATAGCCTTAAGCCATTTATGTTTGTTCATACATATTTATAAATTCATGTATATAGACATAACTATAGCATAACGCTACCGTTTTTAAATATTTGTTAAAGCGATTTTTTAAAATTTGTTTTTTTTTTTATTTTATTCCTCTTAAAGTTCAATGCCAATCTCTTTATTTTTGATTTTTTTTTTGTATGCTGCTTTCAACAAAATTCCTGTTCATCTTTTGGCAGTTATGAGATATTGTTTTTTTTCTTTCGTTTAATTTTTATTTTCATATTCCATTCCTTAAGTGTGCCTGGCATGTGCTTAACACGCGTTTCAAGAAAAAGAAAAAAAAAAAAAAACTAAATATTTCTCAACAGCATCTGCTTTTAGTGATCTTGTTTAGTGTGTGCGTGTGCCTTTTTGGTCTACCTGAGCTCCTTTTATATCATGTTTTCTTTAGAGAATTCTTGATTATCAATATGTGGCATTTGCTAAACAAGTTGGAAAAAAAATTAAAGACCGTATGATTTCTGTTAAAGGATTAATTTGTCAACAAGTTTGTAACATATCAAGATTTATTTTTCTGAAGATATTGAAAGGGGTTTGTAATTGAATTATATATAAGTAGTAAGTAATGATAGTGGATTTGATTGCACATTTTGAACTTTATGAATAAATTACAGCAGCTAGTAAAATACTATAGTAATTATTTACATCTATTTTATTTAAAAAAAATTACCTATGTAGGGACCATATAATTCGTTGAATATTACAAGTTTTAATGCTCTAACTAAAAAAGGGTAATCATTTTTAAACACATGACATCATTGTGTTCAATATGTTTTTTTTTTTTTTTTGTTTGTTTTTTGTGTTATTCACATTCCTTTAGGTAAGAAAACATATTTAAAACCACCAAATAAAATTTAAGTGAGAAATAATTTAATGTTTATCAAATTTAAATTCCAAATTATATGTTGGTATAAAAATATATATATTTTTTTTTAATTAGAAATTTCTTCCTTCCACAATGATATATTCAAATCTTTTAGGATCAAGAATGAGGTTTCAAGAAAGGCGAATCTAATAAGATGATTTTGAAGTAAATGTGATAAAATAAAATTTATAAAAACCAAAACAAAAAGAAATTATATTTAACTTTTGTTATTTCGTGTCAACAAATTTTCGTTCCATTTAATTGCTAGATTGAATATTTTTGTACAGAATACAATTCATACACAAATGTTGACTAAAACCAGTAAATTTGATAAGAGAGTTACAAAATAAAAAAGTAATGTAAGAATGACTTAAATACGATTTTAATTAGAATTTTTGATATTTTTTTGAATAAAATCAGACAAGTAGTTTTCGAGATAAGCTTCAATATATAGTGCAACCTCCATAATTTTACAAATCGCGATTTATCGCGAGAACTAGAGTCAATTCAAAAAAAGTGGATTAAAGCAGGGGTTCTCACAAGATCTTGTTTCCCGACCCCTTTTGGTATTTCAATGGAAGCGCGACCCACTACAACTCAGACTAGTATGCAAATCAGATAAAATGTTATGTAAAGATAAAATAATACGATGATGGACAAAAGAGTGAAAAAGATAGTTCCACATAAAAATTTATGTTGATGAAAATTGTTCTAATACTTTTAGAAACTTTACTTCGAAACCAACAAGCGGATATACTTTGCTATATTTCAACTAAAATGCTTTTAATGCTGCTGATTCAAAATAAAAATTTAAGACATGAGTTATATATTAACTATTTTTGAAATGATTCTGGTATTTTTCGATATTCGTGTACCTTAGCATTAAGGAGTCGTAAAATTCGAGAAAATTTTAACAATCATATTTCACATGGATTCTATGAAAAGGGCATTGAAACGACTTTATAAAAAAGTTATTGTCATAATAAATTTACAAAAAATTATAGGGTTTCATGTAAAAGATTTATAGTTTCATCAAATTAAAGTGAAATATTTTTTTTAATTGTGTTCAAGAATATTTCTCTTCTCTTCGCAACCCCCCACGAATTTACTTATGGACCCCCATTTGAGAACTGTTGAATTAGAGGCTTAGTACTTATTAACACCGTATATCCGAATTGACTGAGAAACGCCGTGTCACAGAATCAGTGTTGCCCTGTGTAATAAATCAAGAAATTTGATTTTATTTTTCGTTCTATATAAAAGCTTACTGTTCTGATATCAATTGAACAGGCTGTCTCAAAAATTTAAAAAGCCATGTCCAACAACATACATTGTTTTTCCTTCCTGATTTTTTTTTTTTTTTCTTACTCACGTTTTTCATTAGATCAGTCACCTATTTATGATGTGTACTGCTTTAATAAGGGCATAAATGTCAATTATATGAATAATAAACAAACAAATTATGTGTAAATTTATTTATGAACAGTCAATAAACTTTCAACCTTGTCAAAGTTTGCTATAATTTGCTTTAAATTAGTTATATAGGTTTTGAAAAAAAAAAAAAAAAATATATAAAATCAAAATTAGATCATAAATAGTCATAAATACTCGTATCACAATTTATAACATGCATACAAATATAAATATAAATAAATAAATGTGTGTACAAGTAAAGAAACAAAATTAATACAAATGGATTAACATATTTTAAATTGTATATTATTGTTAGAAACAAACGGAAAATACTAAATAACTAATCAAAAATAAAAATAAATAAATAAACTAATAATGATGGAATGGAAAAATTATAAATTCTTAGCACGTTTATTGCTAAGCAGCTTCCTAATTAGTTTTACTCACTTAATACACTTCCTACTGACGCACATACTCGTAATGGCGTGAGCGCGTCAAAGCGGCTACAAAAATATGAAAAATATATGAATAAAAATAAAACTAAACTTAACTGAAATAAAATAAAATACCTACAAAGTAATTTACATTCTGTATGTCGAAAAATAAAATGTTTGTAAACAAAAGAAAATTACATAGAAATTAAAGTTAAATAACTTCTTACAAAAATTATATTCCCAATCGGCCAAAAAATGATATAAAAATAAAAAAAATGAGCGCTATTTGTGTATTGAATTTTAAACAAATTGTATTTGTTGTCTAAAAAAATTTGCAAACTTGGCTAGTTTTTTTTTTTTTTTTTTTTTTTAATTTCTTATTATATTTAATTTTATTTCTGTTTTGGTTATTTGCAAATTTATACATAAATAGTAGTAGTAAGTAAGTAAGTAGATGGTAAAAATTTACGATTTTCTTGATTTATTTTTATTTTTTTATTTTGTTGTTTAACTAAAAATTATTTAAAGGTGTTTGCTTGAGTTGTTTGGTTTTCAAATCACGTTTCAAGATCGAGGTAACCACAAAGTGCAAAAAAAAAAAAATAAAAGACTTTTAGTTAAAAAAAATCGCAAACATCCAAATCTGAAAGACATTTTGAAAAAAAATTTTAAATGTCTATACATCACGTTTGTTTGAATTTTCCGTTGAATAAAAAAAGTCACCAGATTTTAAAACCGGCGGCATTTCAACAATACCTAAAAAATTAAATATTTTTTTATTTACCATTTTATTTGTTGTTATTTTCTTCTTCTTTAGTAGTTTATTTTTATTTAAATTGTTTATGTGATCGTTGTTGCTGATGAATTTTAGTGTGTAAAATTACGTTTTATATCGAAAGGGTTTTGTAACAGGAGTATGGTTTTTCATTTAAAATTTTTTTAAGTTAATAATTTCATAAACAATAACATTTTTTGATTCTGAATGAATAGGATTCTTCATATAATTATAATAAAAAAAATTTTTTTGGTTAAAAATGATCACAGATCTGCAAAGAAATCCAGTTTTAAACAAAAATTGGTGGACTCCAATAGATGCCGACTAAAATTACCTTATTTAAGTCGATAACACTCAGTGGTTTCGGGCTGATGGTACTGATACAAATTTTTTGACCGTATTCATAGACCATACATTTTTTATAAAAATTCTCACAAATTAATTTAATTTGA
Source organism: Protophormia terraenovae (assembly GCA_951394005.1). Lineage (NCBI taxonomy): Eukaryota > Metazoa > Arthropoda > Insecta > Diptera > Calliphoridae > Protophormia > Protophormia terraenovae. The sequence goes on from OX596076.1 coordinate 131,218,293, forward strand.
AAAAAAAGTATGTAGATTGTTAGCATGGTCTATTAGCTTTAATTTCCACTATGTATTTTTCCTTGAGATTGAAGATTATGAGCATAATAAAAATATCCTTCACAGACCATACGATGGGTGCCTATTACATTTTGGGAAACTGCAAACTTACGTTACGCAACTTACGTTAAATCTGACATCGGAATCGTAAACTATGATGTTTTTGATGACTTATTTTCTGAGACAATATTTAATTTTGAAACAAAAAATTTTCATGCGATTATTTTCTACAACATACGATGCGAATTAATTGAAAAAAATAATAATAATTATATGGGTTAACTTTAATTAACTTAAAATGAAGCTCCAAACGTGGCCACTGGCCAGCTTATATTACTGGTATGAGCGAACGAATTTTGTAAAAGTCTTTTTTGTTTTATTAAAAAACACTGATGCTGTACGTGTCCTGATTATGAAACACCAACACATAACATATCGTAGGATAAAGAAATTGCTGGACATTAATTCCACTAAAACATAATGAATATTTCCTATATATTTCGACGTCCAGAACAGTTAAGAATCCTTAAAAAAATAACTCGCGCTGAGTTTTGCAAGAAAACCATGAACAAATTCAGTCTATGTTATTTGAATCATGTTTAAGAGATTGTAACGGATGATGACATCTGGATCTATGGTTATGAAACTGAAACAAGAGGTTAGTCAACAGTATTACACCTTCAAATTTTGCTCAACTCCACAAAAGTTGCAACTCCTTGAAGCTTGCGTATTACTACCGAGCAGAGAAACAAGCCGACCAGCTCAAAATCGGAGGCTTTTGCCTCTGGCCTGTATCGGCTTTAACTGTTGAGCCGGCTGTTTCGGACTTCAGAGCCATTTTTGAGTAAAATTGTATTTTATTCGGTCAAAATATATTCAAGAATACATACAATACATAAATTTTTCGGTGTTATGTAGAACACACTTTACTCTTTTGTATTTTATAAACTAAAATACATTACTGCAACCTAAACATATGTATGTTTACCGTACTAAACAATTTTTTATTTTGCCTTAGATTATTTCTCTGCTACCGAGATCCGGTTATTTTTCTACTGTACATTTGGGCTATCAAAGAGCTGTTAGTTGTGAATTATTCGCAATCATTTATTAGCCATTTATTTTCCAAGAAGTAAGAAAAATTTACATTCAAATGTGGATCATTCTCTGATACAATAATTCTGGCTTTTACACATTATTAAAAAAAAAAAACCGCCAATATTGTTAGCACAAACATTGAGTTGTTAGGTTATACACCATCCAATCCTTGCTTTAACTTCATTTCATTACCATTTATCAAGATAAATTGCATGGCCAACTTGTTTCGTCACCTGAAACATCGGATATTCTAATCATATTCTAGTCTATTAGCAGTCGTAAATACTACACTAGAAAAGAATACTACCATCTTTAGAAAAATATATTAACGTTTTATATGTTTTTCGCAAAATATAAAAGGCGGTATAGGCATAATAAAATACTATGTCGAACATATTTCAATTCAATAGAATGTATAATAATTTAATATAATGGAGATATATTGCAACATTGAGATATCTTATTCAAAATTGTATTCCTTATTTTTTGCGATATTTTTGCAAACTTTTCTAAAGCATGCGATATTTTTTGAAAACGTATTTAACTAGGCATATTTTTCTTCACACACATCAATTTCGACCTCAAAGTTGCTTATAAACAACTTTGACTTTAGCACTGTTTTATTTTAAACTAATGGAACTAATTTATATGGAAACACATCGAATTACTTAATTAAAAGCTTAAATAAAAAAAACAATAAAAAACTATAAGTTCTACCGCTATCAACATAACTATATTGCGTTATACACTACAAAGTCGATAAAATTCTAGCTGGTAAAATTTTAATAAAAATTTAAAAATTAAAAAAATTGCAAAATTTCTTATAAATAAAAATTTTAAAAGGCAAATAAACATGAAAAAAATAATGTTTCTCTGACAATTGTTTTAGGAGCGATCCTTTAAAGGATTAAGTAGGAAAACTAATTTAGACCGACCAATATAATTGATTCAGATTTTTAGTTTGATATGTTTTAATATTTCTGTCAGAACTTTAATAGGAATAATAAACAAAAATGCACTCATAAAAATCCACCTCCTTATTAAACACCCTTTATTTAAATAATATTCCTGGTATTTATATTTCTTTTTTTATTTTTTTGAAGAATTTTGTGAAAAGGTGTATGTAATCAGGTTTGTTTCAAATAATGTACTTAATCGATGAATATGGATTGATATGTTAAATGTCTTCTTCAATTTTTTATGTTTTTTGCATTTGTTTATTTTGTATTTTTTTTTTTTTTTTTTGTTTGGCCAAGTCTTAAGTTGTTTTATTAGTTGGATGCATGGATGTCTTGTTTCGGTTAAATAAATTGTAAATGTCATGACATTTAAATACAAAATTTATTTATATTTGTATTTTTTTATAATGATTTATTGCAAAAAGCAAAAAAATGAATATAAATAACAAAGTTTGCATATAATTATTATTTGCTAAAAAATAAATGTTAATTAAAAATAATATAAAAAAAAATAAAACGCAGTTATATAGCTCTTCACCAAAGATGGTTTTAAGCCCCCACAATATTTTAAGTTGATAATTTTTTTATGTATATTTAAATTGTACAATTGTTATTAGGTGAAAACCAAGTTTGGACTAAACTTGTTCCCTATTCAGCACTAAACAATTGCAAATAACAAAAATATGTATATAAGGATTTTTTAAAATGTGCAAGATTTTGAGAACTTAAAAGAAACAAATTATTTTCAATGATGCAATTTTGTGTGGGATTGATTTCTTAATTTTGCTTAAAGTTTTATATATCCTTATATCAGTAAACAAGGATTCTACGGTATTATATTTAAATTGTATTTTATATTCATGACACTTTATACTTAAAATTTTTAGCGCTTTAATTTTAATTCATTAAAATACAAAATTAAAAATTATTTGTTAATAAAAACAAAAGATATATATTTTATTTATTTTGCGGTTCCCAGTTGGGGCGGCTGCTGTTAATCAGCATTGTTAGTATTTTTTTATGAAGTGGTTAAGACAACTAAATAAAATTATAAATATTTTTAATATATCAATTTTATTTTATACCTTAACTGTTGTGAACAAAACAAAAGTATAAATTTATTTAAGTCAGGTGTTAAACAAAAAGCTTATAAAATAAATAATGAAAACAGGTTCAAATACAAAGTTATTATTTTGATTTTAATATTGTTAAGAATTTTTAATGCTTTTATTTTTTAATAAAATAAAGCAAAACAAAAAAAAATCGTTTAATTGATAAAATTGTGGAATTTATTCACAAATAAAAATGCTAGTAGATTTTTGAACAAAAACCATTTAATTATTTTATAGTAGTGGAGAATACAAACAAGCAAATTGCTTAAATCTAAAAAACATGAATTCATCTTTTTAAACAAATTAAAAGATCATTTGGATCTTATAGAGCAGCACTTTTTTGTTTAGTTTTAACAGTTTTTAATAATTACATAATTAAACCATGTTCAGACCAAGCAAATGTTACTGCTTTTAACAAAAAATATGGGAAATATGATGACTTTGATGTGCTGAATAAGAATCTGTCCTCCTTTTTTTTCTATCTCATATAGATTTGTAAAAGTCTATTTTATAAAACACCAAAAAATAATAACTAATATTACTTTCAAATTATGTTTATGTTATTTTAAAAGTCAATAGTTTTGAAGTTATTTAAAATTTGTTAAGAAGAAAAAAATGTTTCATGCAAAATTCGAAAAAATATTGCTTTTTAAAAGTTATTAAAATTTTGAATACGGACATTTTTTTACCTTTTATCTTAAAGCTAGGCATACTAGAAATAAAAAAATCCATACATCATACAAATTGATAAACAAATATTAATTTTATTCACAATTAACTGAAGACTTATGGATATAAAAAATCTTCAATATATGTAGACAAAATATTACGTATACGTCGTGTATGTCACACAATTTGTATGTAGTTTTTACTATGGGTATCTTTTCTTAATTGGGAATAATATTAAGATTTTCTCATCAATTTTCATGATATATTGCTGATATTATTCGTAATATACCTAACCTTAAGATTTCAATTTTTTAAGAAGTTTTAAGTAGCAAAATTTTTTTTCAATATCGAATGAAAAATATTTGTTTTTTTCGCCACTAATTGCTAAATAACTCCAAAACAATTAAGTGGATATAATAAGATAATTTTAGTCAGTATCTTTTAGTGTATAATTTATCAACATTGGACAAACCGTTCTCGAGTTATACTAGTATGACCGTCTCATTAACGGGGCCATATTAGTCATGCTTATTAAATAATTTTTATTTAGCACATTAAAATCATCATATTATACATATTTTTGTTTAAAGAAGAGTTTTTTATTATTATTTTTTTTGTATTCGACAAAATAATTGTGAATACAAATTTTCCTTTATATTAAACAAATTAATTAAAATTTATCTTAAAACTAAAATAAAATATAATTATTAAATTATTCAACTATAGTTTTGTTAAATAATGTATTTATTTAATGAATTAATTTGATATAAGAAATTAAATTGGATAAATTTCAAATCAAACAAAATACTAGAATATTAATTAAAAACGTGAGAAAATAAAAATATACATCAATTATCAAATATAGGTGTGTAAAATAAGACTTTATTTCAAATTGAACTCTCTGCTAAAACATTTGTATTTCTATTTCAAGAATTCTAAAATATAAAGCAATAAATTAAATTTGAGGGGATTTTCCACTTAAAATTAGAATTCAAATTTCAACCAACAATCCATTTATTTTATACCTTGCGAATAGTTAATTTTAAAGTTAAAATTTCCAAAATAATTTAGATCCTCTAAAAGTACAATATGACGTTAACCGTTTTATTATCTATGTACAAATATCTTTATTCTATATCTGTATTTAAAGTATATATACATATTTTTTTTTTTTTTTTACAAAATTTAACACTTTCATAAAAACAAGCAAAAAAATAATAATAAATGACATCAGTTTTAGAAAAAAAAAAAAAAAATAAATAAATAAATAAAAACCACAATACATAAAAAAAACGTTGATATTGTGTCCTGCATTTTAAAAAGCTATTTAACGTAGTTTCATTTATATTTTTATTTGTTTCAAAATAACTGCGTTTTACAGAAAAAAAAAAAAAAAATAATAATAATAATAAAAATAAAATATTTGTTAATAATTATTTAATTTATGAGTTTTGCACAAAAAACTTGATTACAATTCATGCAAAAGAACCCACGAAAACGTAAAATAAATATAATTCCTGTAAAGAAAAGTGTAAACAACTGTATAATTAAATTAACATTAACCCTATTAAAAATTCATTCACTACATTTGGCGATCATTGATATATGATGAACAACATCAGAAACGGATATAAAAATGCCCCTTTAAAAAATCACCAATTACAAAAAAAAAAAAAACTTTAAATATTGACGCAATTGGCTTTGTTACGTATGTACATCCAATATGAAATTTTCAATAAATTTTTATTTTTATTATAATTATTTTTATTATTTTATGCATAACTAATTATAATGATAAATTAATTAAAACATTTATAAACATTTTTCGTACATTAAACAAGTCAATAAAATATAAATTAAAAAGAAAAAACATTTAACTATTCTCACGAATTTAATAAATATTTTTTTAATGTTAATGTAATGGATCTTTAATGTAAAAAAAAATTATTATAATCAAAATAGAAAAAACATATTAAATGTTAGAAAATAATAACTTTAACGACTATGTAGACATATTGGCATTTTGATTATAAGAATTTATTGAAAGGGCTATTCGCTACACTTAACATTACTATGTATTAGTTACAACTTCAAGTTATATTACTTTTACACTGAGAAAATAAAATAAAATATGAAATAAATAAATTTTAGACATTTTAAACCATTAAAGACCTTATTTATTCATAATCAAATGTTAAATTTATGAAAAATTTGTTTTATTTAAGATTAATAAATTTGAAATTTGTTTATACATTTTGTGAAGAAATAAGAGAAATTTTAATCATATCTTGTGCAGTTTTATTAAAAGGTGTCATTTGTAAAGAAATGAATGGTTAAATGGTTAAAATGTTGCATTTATTATGCCATTTTCCCCTTAATTTAACAGCACTTTATTAAAAGCAAACTCCAAAAGTTTTTGCGAAGATAATTTATTTTTAATATATAGTGCTTTAAAATTAATATTTCACCTAATTATCTAAATTTCACCAAAAATCCGAAAATTCACTAAGAATCCAAATTTGTCTAAAATTTTAAAAGTTAACCAAAAATTCACAGAAGTGTCAAAAAATCCGACATTTTATTAAAAATTTACTAAAAAACCTAAAATTTCTTGAAAAATCCGAAAGTTCACCAAAAATCCAAAATTTCACAAACATTTAGCAGAAAATCCAATTACACTGGTCGGCAAAAAAACCCTTACCTAAACACGAATATTTGGACCTGATGGATTTTGATGTGCTAAACAAAATCCTAACATTATTTTTAAATTATTAATATTTTCGGATTTATTTAGAAATTAGTATCCAAAAGTTTGAAAAATCTTGAGTTTATTCTGGAGCAAAATTGTTTTATTTGTAAAATATAGTACTTTTAAATTGATATTTCATTAATTAAAAAAATAAAAAAAATCCGAAATTTCACTAAAAATTCAAAATATTACCAAAAATCGAAAAAATTTTACACACTAACGAAATAACATAATTCTTTAGAAAAGAAAATATTATAAGGTTACCTTTGTGGGCCAGAAGTCGTGGCCAATTTTTTTGCTTATTTCAGAACACTTTTGTAGATCATCTTTAATTTTATAATGTAAAAATTCTTCAAGGCCAAATTTTTCTTAAACAACACAAAATACTAAAAATCATATGCAATTTAAAAAAAATTTATTTACTATTACCACTATTATTACGATAACTAATTATAATTGCAAATTGTTAATTTAAGATCAATATTTAATTGAGGGGTATTTCTTTAACAAAATAAATGTTAAAAATTACATTAATTAACATTTTAATAGTAAAACAAGTTTAAGTTTTAAGTATTTCCGTGAGAATAAAACTACATTATTAATAAAAATAAAAAGATAATGAAAATAAATATTATTACTTTTTTTAGAACACAAATCATTGGTAACAGTAGGATCTTCTTCATTGGATACTGAAAACTTAGATGAAATCAATTTGAATGCATCTAACGAAGATAATCAAACATCTGATATAACAGATCCAAATGCTAATCCCCTATTGGAACAATCAAATCAAGGGCTTAATAGTGATTCTATTTTAAGTCAAGCTGCTTCCTCATTTTCGGCATTGCCATCAGTGGCTTCAAATGTATTTTCAACATTTTCTAAGCGAATAAATGCTATTTCAAGTAGAGAAACAACACCTACCTACGATCAATATCAACAGGACCCGAATGCTAATAATTTAGCTCCTCAATTAGATATACAACCAACTTATACGCAACATCAACAACAGGAACTTCCTCAAGCACCACCACCACCCTTTTATGCTCAACCTCAAGGTGGTAATTATTTTTCGGGGTAAGTTTTCAAAGTGAAAGAAACATTGTTACACAATTATTAATTATTTTCTTTAGTACATCTGATACATCTAATCAACAAGATACACAAACAAATTTACCACCACCAGAACCTCCTAAGTTTTACACACCTGCTGAAGTACCTGTAATACCGTCAGCCAGTACGGCACCTCCTGCCAATTCAGGAGGACAAAATAATTTTCGTTTTTCTTCTAAAAAGAAATTGTATGCACCCATACCAGGACTATCAGATCAAAGTCAAAAACCTACTACTACATTAGAACCCTCGGTAGTAAATGCTCCAATTTCTTATGATACTTCATACGGAAATAATTTTTATCAACCATCACAGTTATCGTCACCATATTCTATAGCCGAAGAGCAAAAACCTGAAGAACGCAAAACTGGTAGTGGTTTATTTTCGAAAATAAGCAATCTTGCTCCAGCTGGTGTATTACAAAATATCACAGGTCTAGTACAATCTGCAGCAGGATCATTGACACAAACTATTAAAACAGATTCATACCAATCAACCCCTGCTCCAGCATTTGATCTACAAAATAACTATTTTACTGGACCACCACCACCCACAAACTATTTCGTACCGCCTTCGTTAAGTGGACAACAATCTAATCCAGTATCCACTACTAATACAAATCAAAATACACAACCTTCTTTCTTTAGTGGTCAACAATCGCAACCTACTCCTTTCACACCATATGATAGTAATTCCTCTTCTCAGACAACTAACTTTTTTAATCCGCAACCAGCTACACAAGGAAAAAGTGAAACTCTTAGCCAGCCAACAGCTGTAACAACAGAAACATCACAAACACAAATTCCATTCTTTAATCCATCTAATTTGCCTCCACATATAAATCCAAGTCCCTCTCCTCAACCATTGGCTGGTAATAGGCCACCATCTAGGCCGCCATCGCACACAAGCACTTCAAATTTACCACCAAACCCTAGTGAACAGTCTGCTGTAACATTTTTTAATACAAGTAGTCAATCGATTCCTACTGAGCCGCCATTAAGTGCTGCTGCTCCAGTTACTTTCTTTGATCCTACAAAATATTTACCATCCGGCAGCCAGACAAGTTTAATTAGCCAAACAAGTGTAACGCCACAACCTTTGCCACAAACAACTGAACATAAAATACCACCTCCAGCTAGTGGCAATACTTCCTATCGTTTGCAGAAAGGAACAAAACTTTATAAAAATCCTTTAACTCCACAAGAAACTGCCCCTATACACGTAACACCAAATCAAATACAAGTCAATCCATATCCATCACAATCAAGTTTTGTTACACCTCAAAGTGTACCCTTATTTGCCCCTCCAATTGCAGGTGAATTTAAATCCAATACCAACGAACCAATACAAAGTGTATCCTTGTTTGCTCCTCCTCCCCCTGTTGCAGACTTGGTACCTAATAAATCAGCTCAGAGCGTTCCTTTATTTGCACCAGCTTCGGAACATTTAAAATCCAACGAAACATCACAAAGTGTAGCTCTGTTTACTCCATCCGGAGAAGAACAAAATATTCCATTGATAGTCCCACAAGTAGAAGAATCTAAAACAGAGAAAACAACAGAGAGCTCTGTTCCACCTCCTACAAAGAAACTCAAATCTAACGAACAAGACCAAGACGTTTCTTCGAATTCTAATCCAATTGATGAGAAGAAATTGGAAGAACTCACAACTAATGAAACAAAAGAAAGTGTAACTCAGGTTCCTAAACAAGATACAAACTTACATTTCGTGGACAATAAGGAAATAAAAACAAGTGTGGAACCTATTGAAGTAGATGTAAAGGAACCCTCTTCTGAAATTCAAAGAGAAACTGTCGAAAATCACATTGAGCAAACATTAAAAAAACTTTCTTTAAACACTGAAACATCTACGGAAACTGTAAAATTACCACCCATTAGTTCACTGGGTGTCATTTCCAATAATCCTTATCGTAGAGAATCCACAACTGAAACTAATAAACCAGCTGTATCCCAACCAATATTAGCTAATTTCTTTACACCTGGGCCATCAAGTGGTTCGGACAATTTAAATTTCTTTGCTACGTTGCCAGCTACAGAACCTGGTTTTGATAATTCCAGTAGTGGAGTAAATTTTTTCTCTCAACCTGTACAAAATAAAGAAAGCGAGACAACTAATTTCTTTGCTTCATCTAATAGTCAAACAGATGATAGCTCGAACGTTTTAGATATTAAACCGGATTTAATACCTTTACAACCCAATACTGCTGTACAGCCACCAATTTCTGCATTCTTCCCCGATCTTCCAACAAATTTTGGACTAGTACCAGCGGTTATAGAGGACAAAAACGATATAACTAAACATTTAAACGAATCAGTTGGGCAGGCAAACGTTCCGCCTCCTATAGGTTTTGAAAGTTTTACACAATTTGAACCTACTGCCCCTGTAGTACAAGATACTACAACTGTAAAACAAGAAAATACAACTGATAAACAGGAAAATACAACTGTGCAACAGGAAATCACAAATCAAAATCAACACTCGGAAGTTGTCAATAGATTTTCAAATTATTTTAATCAAACAAATCAACAGTCAGAAGCCATTAAGGATCCTTCAACTTTTTTTGATTCATTTCCTGGATCACAACTAACGCAACCGCAACAGCAACAACAACAACAAATTGAAGTTACTCCTCCAAGTGTAGCTACAAACGAAGAACAACGTATTCAGTATTTTTTTAACAATCCCCCACCAAAAGAAGCCAGTGCCGTGGGGGATTTAAATTACGATTTGGTTCACAGTGGTTTAGGTATTAAAAATCTACAACAACGTTCTCTAACACCAATTTCAAACTTGGTAGAGCCACCTTCATCTGCTTGTTCGGAATTCTCAGAAATTAGCAACTCGACAGTCGGACAAAAATCAATAGCTGCCAACTTATCAATAACCGAGAATAGTGAGAAATCAAACGAAAAAGACGATATCAAAAGCATTGACAATAGTGTAATTTCGGAACAGGATTCTTTAGCAGCAGATAGCAACAATAAACATTGCGAAGAGTTACCAGAAGAAATTTTAAAAGAGTTAAGAATGGCGAATATATTGTCTGCTGATAAATCGGCCACTTCTCCTGCGGCTAGTGTGGTAAGTCCAAAAGTTTATATATGTGTTTTGGAAATAAGAATTAATTTTTGTAAATTTTGTGTCTTATAGTCATACAAACCAGCAGTTAAACACTGGTTTTATAAACGCACCATAGGTGACAAACATTTATGGGTTCCCTTTAGTCATTATGATTCGGCTCTTTTGGAAACGAGTCTTGGTGGTAGGTATCAAAATAAATGTATTAATTTTGGAAAATATTTGTATACATTATTTTCTTCCTCAAAGATGATAAACCCAATATAGTGGCTGTAGAGGGAGGACGTTATGATGTCAACATAAGTGAACGTAAAAAAATTAGCGTGTACTGGGAAAGTGAACCTATAGAAGTAAGACGCTGTTCTTGGTTTTACAAAGCTGTCGATTCGAAATATGTACCCTATGAAGAGCAAACTGCCGAAGTTCTAGAGAACGAATATAAACAGGCTGCTGAAAGCGGCGTGTGGCATAAAACTATTATTTTGGGTATGGGAGAACAAGTTGTGTTTCATGGTCCCACAGTTATTGTACACTTTCAACAACAGCAGAATGTTGATGCCTGGGGTGGCACCACGGTAAGTTTAAATGTTATTATCTTGGTAAATTATTTAACATGTTTTGTTTATTTCGAATAAAGCAGCAAACGGCTACAAGACCTCGCGTAGTTAAACGAGATTTGGATGATTTTAATATTGAACAGGGCGAATCACAAAAAGTTGACCATTTATTATTTATGGTACATGGCATTGGTTCTGCATGTGATTTAAAATTGAGATCAGTGGAGGAAGTTGGTAAGTTAAAAAGTTGTTAAAAATTTACTTAAGATTTTTGTTAAATACATATGTATTTTTTTATAGTTGAAGATTTTCGCACAATTGCTCGTCAATTGGTTCAGAGTCATTATAAAAACTCTACTGATTTGGGTTTGGTGGGACGCGTTGAAGTTCTGCCAATATCCTGGCACAGTCATTTGCATTCTGTTGAAATGGGTATAGATGAAAAGTTACGTATGATTACATTGGAATCCATACCCAAATTAAGAAACTTCACCAACGACACTCTATTGGATATACTTTTCTACACAAGTCCTACATTTTGTCAGATGATTATGAATACTATCGTTCAATCGTTGAACACTTTATATTTGAAATATCGCGAGAGACATCCCGAATTTAATGGAGGCGTTTCATTAGCAGGCCATAGTTTAGGCTCTCTAATAATCTTCGATTTGCTTTGTCATCAAAATCCTATTAAGGAGAGTGAAGAAAAAAATCTTGAAAATCCTGATCAGTTTTTAACACCAAACACTTCTAGCACGCAAATGGACTCGAATCAATTAGAAGAAACACATATAAGCTATACTATGGGACCAGCGGGAACTGGTCAACCATTTATAAATTATGGTCAATTAATATTTCAACCTAAAAAATTCTTTGCTTTGGGTTCTCCTATAGGTAAAATAAATCAATAATAAAATTATGATTTTAAGGATTTAATTATTCTTAATTTTATTTCCTTTAAGGCATGTTTGTTACCATTAGAGGCATTGACAAATTGGGCTTAGATTTCCGTCTACCCACCTGTCCCGGTTTCTATAATATATTCCATCCTTATGATCCAGTTGCCTATCGTATTGAAGCTCTAGTAAATCCCGATTTAAGTGGTGTACGCCCCGTTTTGATTCCTCATCATAAGGGTCGGAAACGTATGCATTTAGAATTGAAAGAAACTATGACGCGTGTTAGTATGGATTTGAAAAATCGTTTCTTGGATAAATTTAAAACAACTTTGGATAGTGTTAATATATTTGGTTCAACGAGTAAATCTGCAAAAGAAGCTGAGGAATTGATGAAAAAAGAAGTTGATAGGGTAAGTTTCAGCAAAATACTTTAATTTCTAATAAAAAGGTTTTTACTGAAAATAAAACTTTTAATTGTTTTCATAGGTCATACAAATGCAAATACAATTGGAAAAACAAAATCAAAATTCTGATGACAAATTACCAACTGGAAGCGATTCTCAAAATGGAGCCACCGCTACTTCCAGACAAAGAACAGATTCAGTATCTACCGCTATGTCAGATGAAGTAGTAGAAATAGATTTACCTTTGGGAAAACTTAACGACTCTAAACGTATAGATTATGTATTACAAGAAGCACCATTGGAATTTATAAATGAGTATATATTTGCTTTAAGCAGTCATGTTTGCTATTGGTAAGTAAAGTGTTACTAAAGGTACTTTCAGACGATAATATTTAGTATTAGGATTTTTCGACAATAAAATATTACGTATTTCATCAACATGTCAAAAAATCAAATAGAAAATCCTAAAGTAGTTTACACGGTAATACATAAATTGTATATTATTTTTGCAAATTCTTACCTTTATGAAATTCATGACGAATATTGATTTAAAATTTCTTTAATAAATTTTTTATTGTTTTTACTTTTTGTTTATGAAAAATATAACATGAAAATCAAAAGTTTTTGAAAAAATTTCCATTGGTATTTTCAAAAAAATCATAAGTCATTTTTCATAATCAAACAATTTGTATTCAGACGATAAGTAAATATTTTATTAAAATTTTTGACAAATCTTTATATTGAATATTATCGTCTAAAAATACCTTAAGTTTCTATAAAATTTGTATCATTCATTATTACAATATATACATTTATAGGGACTCTGAGGATACAATTCTATTTGTAATGAAGGAAATATATGCTGGTCTTGGTATTAGCCCTGATAGCCAAGTACCCCAACAGTCAATGACCATTGAACGTCCAAGTTCACGTAATAGTTAATTATTATCTAAATAGATTTAAAATAAGTTAATATATTATCTTTTGTCTTTTATTTTTATTCCATTACTTCTCTCGTTTAAGTGTTCATGTTTTTATAAACTATAAACAAAATTTGCAGCTGCTAAAATTCAGCATATACTACTTTTTCCACCATGATACACAATATAAAGCAGCTTTATTAGATTTGTCCATCTTTTTGTTTAACAAATGCAATTCTAAATTTTATTTACTTTTTTTTTTTATATAAATATTTTTAATCAAAACTAAGTGGGATGGGTAATTGTTTAAAATTTTGATGATGTTTAATACTTTGATTGTAACTTTATAACGAACTTTTGTAAATTTGTCTTAATTTTATTTAAAATATGTATAATCTTTAATTTCTCATATTAATAAATATTTATATATATATAAATTATTTAACGTTCATTGTTATTTTCATTTGTAAAAACTAATTGGGTTGAATTCTCTGGTGTTAACGTGGGTTTGCTATCATTACGGGTTTTATTTGCTAATGGTATTTTAGAATTTGAAATTTTATAAAAACTATTTAATTGTAGTTTATCTTTGGATATTGAATTAATTTCCGAAGCAGTTAAACCATTTAAGATGTTCCCCATTATACTGACCTGAAAATAAATCGCTTAAAGAATATTAAAGTTTATAATAATTTTCTTTTGTATACAAACTTCTAATTTGGACCATTTTTGAGGTATTCCAAATGCTTCAGGTCTTTTAGCTAAAGTTGCTAATGCTTGTAAACGATTCTGTGGACATTTTTCTATCATACCAATCCATTCGGCAGCTTCCCTATAAGAAATGCATACATATTGACATGTTAAATTTGTAACCCATTTATAATATCTAAAAATATCTGATATGAGTTACATACTTAAATGCATCAGCGTGTATTTTTTCAATGTCAGTTACATTCAAATAACACAAAATTTCTCCCATTGCCTTTAGATCATATTCTGAATAAGTTTGAGGATTTTTACCTAACCATTCTTCTCGAACTTTTTGTGCGAGTACATTTAATTGCTCCGTATTAAAACCATTTTGGTATTCTTTATTATCCGAGGAACGTATAGCACCAAATGCTTCTACGACATCAACATTTTCCATGCTTAAATTGCGCAGCTCTTGAAGAGGTATAAATGTTAAAGAATAACCCATATAGTTGAACGTTTCGTCTGGTATATTATCCAAAGTTTCAAAGGCCTGTAATATACTGTTTTGTTATAATTATTATTTTAACAAACACCTACAATTTTCACTAAACGCCAGATATTTTCTCCAATATCCTTTGAAATGTCTTGTCCATTGACTGTTCTAAGACATTGCTTTAAATATAACCAATTAACTTTTTTCACATGTTGGTCTGACAGAATCTCATTACAATAATTAGTTGCATTGACGGTATATAAGCAAAGAATATAGTATGCGAAGAAAACAACTTTCATTGTGGATATTACACTTTGTACAAAACAATTGATAATGTGGTAAGTGT
Organism: Protophormia terraenovae; assembly: GCA_951394005.1. NCBI lineage: Eukaryota > Metazoa > Arthropoda > Insecta > Diptera > Calliphoridae > Protophormia > Protophormia terraenovae. Next base: position 131,233,446 of record OX596076.1, read on the forward strand.
ATAAGTAGTAATAGTTTAAAATTGGGTCATTAGGTAGGTGATGTCCAACGCATATCAAATATGCAAAAGTTTAAACAAATTTAATTGAATTTTTAATAAAAAGCTATATGAGTTTTAGCCATGCAAATTTTGAAACATTGTATTGAAATGGTAAGTTAGGTAAAAATTTAGTTAAATTATAAAGAAAATTTTCCCTAATTTTTCAGCTAATATTCATTTAAATACTTAAGCAAAATGGTATTTTTCATTATTTTTATACATATATTATTTGATGTGAAATACTTTATGTTTAGACTGTATACTAATTTAATTTTAGATAATCAAAGTAACAATTCAAACGATTCAGTTGCACAAAATATTAGAAATTGTTTTAAGGTTACTTTTCTCCCATCGTAAAATTATTTTTTTATTTTTAGTTGCGTCACAATATTTTCTTTACAATTTTGAATGAATTACAAAATCTTACTTTAATTAAACTCCAAATTACTCAATTTTTTTTTTTTTGTTAAGAAAACAAGTTTTTTATTTATTATATGCAAGATTAAATTTTTTTTTTTTTTTGTAATATACTTGTGAAATATAGAAAAGCTTACTTTTCAGACGAAAAGCATGTAAAACTTGAACTGATAATAACTGATTTAAGTTTTAAAATTTATTATCTGGTACAGCATGTAATGAACATGAAAAATGTCGATATCGCTTGTTTTAAAATTTATCATACCAAACGCCTAACTTATCCTCTGTTTTTATAAGACGAACGAAAAATTTGTCTCGTCAAAATGTATTGAAAACGACAAATAAATTTAAAATTTATTTGTTGTTTTGATTTGAAATTTATTTGTTGTTTTCCATACATTTTGAAGAGACAAATTTTTCGTTCGTCTTATAAAAACAGAGGATAAGTTATAAAAAAATATATGAAATATTCCGTGATATTAAAGTTTTACTCATTAAAAGTGCTTTGTTCTTAATTGATTGGGCCCTTATTACGAGCACTGTATTAAATTTACATATATATTATTTTAAAAACCTTTATATAAGCGACAAAAACATCTAGGAATTTTTAATTTTCTTCACTGTGGTGCACAATATTTATTCCAAGCCTGTAAATGAATTTTCTGTAAATAAACTCTCTTAATTTAATTTTTTATATCAGTTTATTTTAGATTGTCTTAAAAATCATTATTTTGTTACAGATTTTTTTTTTAACTGACTGTTCTTTTTTTGTTTATGACACAGTTTTTAACTTAAACTAAAATTTTAGTGCAAATAAATTATAACTACAATTAAATAATATACATATGTATGTATTTGTTTTACCATAATTAAAATAAAAATTATGTTTATTTCACTTACTAAATTAACTAAAATATTTTTCATATACATATTTAAATTAATTTACAAAATTTTACTAAAGAATCGATAAATAAATAAAGAATATTAATGAGAAACAAATTAAGACAAAACATCCTTACACAACCTTTTAATGGATACGAATATTTGTAGTTTTAAACAAATACACAAAGTATCTACTACATGCACTGTTCAAATTTGTTAATATGTATAATCTAAAATTTGTCATCTACCAAATCACTAATACCATCCACACTGATGTTCAATGATAAAGGTTTATCTAGTACCAGCAGAGGTGGCGACTTGGAACCCATGCCAGTCAAACCAAACACAGGTAAATCCATACTTAACGAATGCAAATGATGATGCAGTGAATCATTATTAAGCTGTTGCATATTTTGCAATTGTAAATGAGAAGTATTTATGTTTTGATGAAGTGTATGATGATGACAATTGTTTGAAAGCATAAATTGATCATTTTCCTGGGTTGCTTGTTCATGCTGAAACATTGAATGATGATTGTGAGGGGAGTTGTCTTGATTTAATGGTTGTTGTAAATTATCAAATGATAGCGTTTGTGTTAGGGAATTTTGTAAATTTATATGTTGTGGCTTTTCGCTATCGTCCAGAGATAATGTTTGATCCATATTTAAAATACACTCGGCCTTTAACTGCTCAATTGTATATTGATCAACATTTAAGAATTTCATTTCATCATATGTTGAGGTGGATGTGTTAGTATCAACTAAATCCAAAGAGCCATTAAAACAATTATCACTGATCAGATTATGTGCATTTTGATTATCGCAATGTTGTTGTTGTTGTTGCTGCTGCTGTTGATGATGTTGGTGCTGTTGCTGTTGCAACATGAGATGATGATCATGAGTTTTCATCATAGATGATGAAGAGGTAGGTGGTAGTGTTTGAAATGATAGAGGTGATGATTTTGTTGATGTGGAAGGCATTGTTGCCATATTATTATTGGCCAGCGTAGATGGAGGATATGTTGACCATTCCATTGATAAACTGCCACCACGGTCCAAACCCATATGATCAATATTTAGATTAAGAAATATATTGGGAGACATGCGTGAAGGTGTTGTAACTCCACCACCATCTGCTCCAATATTTTCGTCTACTCTTTCCACACCACTGCCATTATCATGACTAAAAGGTGTTTTACTTTCATTATCCAATGAATTAGAAGATTGTGGTGGTGTATCAGGTAACAAAGTTGTACCTAAACAAAAACAAGAAATTATAATGAAAATTAATAAATGTTGTTAATATTAAAGTAATTCAAATGACCTACCCAAAGGTTGATCCAGATGCGCTAAAACATTATCGTCGTAGGATTGTATGTCATCGCCTTCTTTCAGTCCCACTTTTTCTTGTTTGCGCCATTTGGCACGACGATTTTGAAACCATACTTGAACTCTAGCCTCTGTTAAATCTATGCGCACAGCCAATTCCTCACGGAAAAATACATCGGGATAGTGAGTCCGTTGAAAAGCTCTTTCCAATTCTTGAAGTTGTATTGTATTAAAAGTTGTTCTATGTAATTGAAAATATTTCAAAAGAAAAACATGTAAATTAATAATAAACTTTGTTGCGATAGAATCTATTATTAAACTGAAATGTTAAAACAATTTTACACAAATATATACATACATATATTTACATATGTATGTATATCAGGAAAATTCCATGAAACGTTAATAAAGCTTAAATAAAAAAAAAAATATCTGTTATCCGATATTTTCTTTTGTATTATATTATATTGTATTTACCACCTTAATATAAAAGTGTATTAGTATTTTTCCAGGCTTATACATATGTATGAATGTATGTATATGTATTTAAGGTACGATATAAAACAAACATATTGTCACCTGAAACGTAAAAGGTTACGTATACAAATAAGGGTGATATTGTGTCTTAGATTCAAATTTATTATATTAGATATACACACATATTTAAAATAAGTTAAATTTAAAGAGTATCAAAAAATATACATATGTATATTTTAAAAACAAGTTTAAAATTGGTAAATTTTGTGAAAAAACATATGTATATTTTTCAACAAACATTTTTCATTATCGAACAACATGTAATACTTGGCACATGCGAACCTCAGTTGACAAATATGAATATTTGTTACTAATAACAAATTTATTTTAATTTTTTTGTTTGCGACAAGACAAGTGATATACATACATACGTATGAACATATGATGTAATTGTAATTATTATTGTCTTCATTTTAAATAAATTTTAAATGTATATACTATAACATACTAATAAAAGAACAACGCTTTGCCAATCAATGTACAATAGTACTTTTTTATTATTTGTTTGGGACTTAACATAAAATAAAAAAAATCCTTTTTTGAAGGACGTCCATTAAAGGATTTCGAGATTAAGCAAATAAATTAATCAAAAACAGCATATAACAACTCAGGCAGAATCTGTCAAACGTACAAAACACCAAGCGCTGGCAAAATATTTTTTTCAAATAAAACAAAGCGGTTTGCCAACGTTTTAATTTATATCTAATAAAATGATTTGCCAATGCTTTCTTTTACTTTTTTTATTTTCATTTATATATTTCGTATATTGAAAGTATTAATGCAAAAGGGTATTAACAATTGTTTCATTCTGAAATTTAGTAAGAATACACTTAACATCTATCATATTATCTTTATCTAAATCTTTAACGACGTATAATCCCATTTCATTGAATGACTGTTTTTTTTTTTATAAATACTGCCTTTTAAATAAATATTATTACATTTGAAATTACTTAATTTATTTCTGAAAAATTCTGATAATACCATAACATTTCTATTGCTTAGTAAACATACACAGAAAAAAGTAAAAATGGACTTCAATTACGAAATTGCTTATATTAAATTTGCTCCAATCATCAAAATACTAATTAACTAAAGTAATTGATTTTATTATTACTGATTTTTTTAATGAGCTGAAAATTGTTGGAAATTGACTTAAACCTAGCCAATAGGCTATTTATTTCATTTCTATATTTTTATAGACAAATTTTTCATTTTCCTTTATATTTTTTTAAGGGCTGTCAATTTATTAAAAAAAATTTTAACCAGTTATATTAACAAATAATATAATTAAATTCCAATATAAAGTTAGTTAATCATTTTATTAAAAAATAATTTAAAATATTTTTTCTGGGTATATTATCAAAGAGAGTATCTCTAATTTTGAAGCCACAAATGTTTACAAAAGAAAACATTGTTTTTATAAATTTTCCAAGTATTTTGGTTTTTCTATAACAAGATTTTTTAATATCACAATTTTTTATAAAACAATAATACATATATTGGCAGTGTGTTAGCTATTTAGTTTTCAGAAGTTTTTACCAACGATTCCAAAAACAATTGGCCAATGGTAGACTGATGTTATCATTTGGGTGTTGGCATAACGTTTTAATAGAAGAATGTCTCACGTTTTTCCAACGTTTGAACCACCTTGAAAAATTTTATTTTTCTGCCTGGGAAGGTTTATCTAATGTATTTAGTAGGTTTAGCAAAATGTTTAAAGGGGCTCGCAGAGTTTGTTCCATTTTCGAGTAACCTTTTGCCAAATCTTAAAAAATACATGATTTTTTTTAACAAAAAATAGCCGATTTTTTTTTTTTTGTGATCTATCTTACACCATTTCCTTCTGCATGGAACCAAAGTTAAAAAAGTTTTTAGAAATTAATTTTATTGAAGGGGCATTTTTTGGGTTTTTGCTACATATTTTTAAGACATTTTAATGCACAAACACAATGGTGTAGGGTGTTGAGATAGACCGACTTGGTAGACCGACTTGGTTCCGCCATTTTGAATTTTTTATTTTTTAGTTCAGTTTTGGAATCGGCAAGCCCAATAACCTTGAGATATGAATTTTTTTGCCATATCCGGCAATGAGTTTTGGCCAAAAACCTATCCCCCTGGCCTTCTGTACACCAACTTTGATTTCCATAATAAATATTTTTTTGTATTGTGTCACTAATTACAAAAACAACTGTTTAAAAAAGTTTGCACGTTCACTTTAATTTTTTTTAATCAACAATATTTGTTAGAATTTTCTACATCTTCGCTGGCTAAAACAGAATTATTTTTTCAAAAAACAAAATGTAATTTTTGCTTAATTGCAGTAAAAATTCTTTGTTTGCGCGAGTTGAGTTTTGGCCAAAAACTGTGTCTTCGGACCTATGTGCAATGCCAGGAAATATAATATTGCATTAATAAAAATATGCAAAGTCAAATCCGAAAATCTTTAAAAAAAATATATATGTATATGAACAATATCGCATTTCTTTTTCCTAATCTAAGTTAAGGATTTGAAACTGTTAGAATCTGATGGGATAATAGTGATAAAAGTATTTAATTAATAAACATTAAAAAAAATCGACTTAAATTCCCTCCCTGACCGAAACGTAAAATCATTATTCGATATAAATTGGAGAGCAAACAATAATTATAGCAAATCAAAATTTCTTAAAACCAAGACCTAAAATATACATTAAAAAAAAAATAGTGGCACCGTTAGGATTTGTAGGATGAACAGATTTATAAGTAAGCCGATTTTTAGTTTTTTTAGATAATCTGGCTCCGTTAGTATTTCTAGGACGAAAAGTTTTATAAGTGAGCCAAATTTTAATTCATTTTCTACGTCGTTTGGGAGCTTCAGAAAGCTCTGAAAAAAATACGTTATACGTAAGTATAGATGCATACATATGTACTTTGTGCCAAATTCAAATAATATTCGTTGTTATTGGGAGATTGGTGACAATTTGAAAATGGGTATCTAAGAAAAATGTGGTCTAACATTTTTTTTTTTTAACGGAGAGAATAACTAAAATAATGAAACAATTTCCTTGAAAATCATATATACAGTTGCGAGCATTAAAAATGCAACGCTATGTGATGTGATCTTTGTTCGCATATATTTGGCTTCTAGCAAGTCCTAATGTAACAGTACTATTGTGATTTTATTATCTGTGGTCATATACACCTGTTGCATATAACTATAAACAAATAAACATGATTTTTCAAATTTTGATAAAAATGTTTCTTGGAAATGGTATAGTATTGTTAAAAAACATGATTTTCTATCGTTTCATATAGACTAAAATACATGAAATCTACAAATAATATAAATATTAGTAATAAATTCCAATTTTATGAAATTTTGATATTTTTCTGAACTATTTTGGACATTTTTCAATAGAGATTGATATTTTTGGAATTATTATTTATTTTGTTAATTATTTTAAATCCAACAAACATTTTCCATAAATAAGCGATCAAATATTTATGATAATTTGGCTTAACTTCATCACCCTTATTACGAGTGTCGTAGTCGTGACGAAAACCTGTCGGTTTCTATAATTTCGTATTATGATTGTCGAAAACAAAAAAAAAAAAAAATACATCCAATTAACACGTAGACGACTTCGACTACGACAACGACACTCGTAATAAGGGTGAATAATTTATAATTGATTAAGACCTTTCGGCCGATAAAACGCAACCAGTTTCGATCGTTATTCTGATGGAATCAACAGCTTAAAATAACTTTTTCACAATGATATGACATTATCGAATGCCCGGTATCGCTATAACATTCAAATATTCCTTGATTTTGGTCCTGGTACACATTCTAACACAAGGAAAGACAGTTAAGAAATATACCTATTTTGACCTCTTCATATGTTGAATAATTAAAAGTACATCCTTCGTGATTATTGGACTTGTTTAATATTGGAAATTAATATTTAAGTAAGTATGGCTACCTAGACCGTCTTAAATCGAAATATATGCGTTTAGAGTCAAATTAATTAAAGTTAACGTAATAGGCTCCCATTTCCATTATACACAGTACTCGTAAAAATAAAAAAGGACCTGCCTCTAAAAGTAAAGATGGTAGTTTGATTTTAGTAAATAATATATGTTATGTTAGAAGGATATACAGTTTCTAAAAATACACTTGCACGCATTCTTACGTTCCAGTCTTTCAGAAAATGTAAAGAAAAAAAATAAACTTCTAAAAAACTAAGGGGGACGAAATTTGGCTAAAATATATATCTTACATAAGGTTTGTTTGGGATTGAAAATTCCATACTTTTGTGCTGATATCTCTTAAACAAAAGCATGTGCATTTTGTACAGATAGTTCGAGAGTCGATATTAATTTGGAAAATGCAATGTAAACTCGTAAACAAAAATGACCGTGGTCACCCTCTTTACCGCCCACCTTCCATATAACGTAAAATTTTCTCAGACAATTCGGATAAACGGTATTAATAAGTACTAAGCATCTAATCCACTTTTTTGATTTGACTAGAGTCTCTCGATAAATCGCTATTTGTAAAATTAGGGAGAAAATCGTTTTTTTTTTTCTTATTTTTTTTAATATTTTTTAAATATTTTTATGTAATTTGTAAATGAATATTTTCACTAATTTTTATGTAATTTGTAAATGAATATTTTCACTAATTTGTGAAAATTAAATTTAAGCATTATGAATTTATCTTTATTATTAAATAAAAACCCATTTTTGGATTTAAAAAAAAAAAAAAAAAAAAAAAAAATACTAATAATAAAAATTTGCAATTTTGTATAAAATATATATAAAATGCTCATTTCTCTCAACAATTCTCATTCAAATTGTATTCAAATCATTTGTACTTTACTTTTTAATATACTAAAGGTATTCACCTCAGAAATTACAACTTTGTAAGACCCTTGCAAAGTAAGTTGTGCAAAATTTATTATATGTGGTTGTTGTTGTGTTTACAGAAATTGATGTAAATTTTCTACTTTACAAGGGTCTTGCAAAGTTGCAAATTTCTGAGGTGAATACCTTTAGTATATTAAAAAGTAAAGTAAGAATGATTTGAATACAATTTGAATGAGAATTGTTTTGATATATATATATATATATATATATATATATATATATATATATATATATATATATATATATATATATATATATATATATATATATATATATATATATATATATATATATATATATATATATATATATATATATATATATATATATATATATATATATATATATATATATATATATATATATATATATATATATATATATATATATATATATATATGTATATATATATATATATATATATATATATATATATATATATATATAAAATCAGACCAGTCTTTTTCGCGATATGGTGCAACCTCCATAATTTTACAAATCGAGATTTATCCCAAGAACTACAGTCAATTCAAAAAAATGTGGATAAAAGGCTTAGTTCTTTTAATAGCGGTTATCCGAATTGAATGAGAACCCCATGCCGCAAAATCAGTGTTTAACTGTGTAATATTTAGAGTCCTTTATTACAAAAATTAAAAAGTGTTACGGAATATTTTGAAATCTATAGTTAGAAAAAAAGATTTCTTCACATTGGAAAACACAATTGATCAGTCAAGTATAAACTACAAATATACTATATATTATAGTATTTGAAAGAAATTTGTAATTATGTAAAAATGCGCATATACATGCACCAGAATAGACCGAAAGGCAGTTAGACAAGCAGTCGCCTATTAAAATGTAAATATGTACGTAAGTATTTACAAAGGAATCATATTAGTGACAATATATTTAAGTAGTTTATCTGTCAAACATACATACACATAACTTGTATTGAAAAATGCATTTTCTGTTAAATACACTCAGGGAATAATAATATGTAAAGGAATTTTATTCGTTCTATATTCCGAATAGATGTTCATGATTTTATATTAAGGTAAAGAAAGCTATATTTTTTATAATAACACGGCGATTTATTTTTTATTAAAAATATACATATAAAATTTTCTATAAAATTACCTGTAACGCCGTTGCTTTCTTTTCATAGTTGTACCTTTTTCCATTCAAAATCGAATTAATATTTCTGTTATTTTATTATTTATTTAACTAGTATTTATTATTTAAACTTAAGAGATCATAATTTTATAATTAAAAAATTTATTGTGTTTTATTCATATATGTATATGTACATATATATGTATGTGTTTAGTACGTGTGCAGCTCCATTATTTTTTGTTTAAAATATTTTTTTTAAACAATTTTGTTTTTGTTTCTTTATGTTTTTGCCTCAGTTTTTTTTATATTTTTTTTCAAACTACATTTCTAAGGTTTCATAGGTGAATATAAAATAATCGTTATTATATATGTATGTATTCTTCTGTTACTTATTAAAAAATTGATTTTTTATTTCTAAAAGTCGGAGTTGTTCAATAATTTTCGAATTTCATATTGTTATTTTAATAATTATTTTGTTTAGCACCACTTTAAGTATAATATTTAATTAAAATAATATTTCTAAATATTTAAAGCTTTTGATTTGTATTTTCTTTTTTTAATATATTTTTTTATATATATTTATTTTAAATTTAAGTTCTATATTGCACCGCCAACAGCACCGACCAGACTAAATTAGGGAATAGTTTAGTTTCTTTAAAAGTCGTAAATTTCTTTTTTTATGTTTTTCGTTTTTTTTTTCTAACTTTCGTACATTAGACTAGAAGAAGCCTTAGGAATTATTTTACTATTCTATGGTTTATAAATGTCTATTTTGTTATTTCTGTTTTTTAAATTTTATTTTATATGTGTATCATTATGTTTTCGACAACCCCCGTTGTGGGAAAATATAATATTAATTTGTTGTTTTTAACGAAATATTTGAAAAAAAAGTTGAGAAATTTTTTTAACTTTTATTTTAATGTATTTAAAGGAAGAAAATAATATCACCCAGGAAAAATTATATCAGTTTTACAACTAGTTCCAGAACACATGAAAATAGCCTGTACTTGTTCTACTTTGGCGTTATGACCAATGATTTTTGTTTGAAATTGTTGCCTCCAGAACTAGTTCTGTAGAAGCAGCATTATTTAGCCAGTATCCATTATTTTTAACGATTCTATAACTAGTAATTTAATCAATGACTTTTGTTCGAAATTGTCAAATTCAGAACTCATGCCATAGAAGCGATAGGGAATGGTTTCAAAACCTATTTTTTTATTCTAATGTGCCATTTCTTAGAGGCCACGTTTTATATCAATATAATTTTGTTAAACTCTTTTGGTTTTTTTTTATGAAGTTTTTACAATTTTTTTTTTAATATTTTATTTAAATTTTTTAAACAGTTCAAGAAAGTTATTGGGAACCAGTAATTTGTTCAGAGAAGTAATGTATAAGTCATACATAATTAGTTCTTTAGCACTAGTTCTCCAAATCATTTTTTAAAACAAATTTGGAATCATAATAAGGTTCTAATTCTAATCAACGACTTCCAGAAATAGTTGTGAAACCACTAGTTCTAAGGATGTTATTAAAGAATCTGAAGTGGCTGTGATTACACCAGTTCTAGAACTAATGATTTTAGAACCTGTTCTAAAATTTTTCCTGGGCATGTTTTTTTATTTAGTTATATAAATGAAACTTTTTTTATAATTTAAATTTATCAAATTGCCTGATTTCAGTATACTCAATATATTGATTTAAATTGTCAATATAAGGACTGCGCACGAAAAAATCCGTACATACAAATCTGCTTATAGAAACTAAATCAATGGGCTATTTTTTTTTCTAAATTATATTTTTATTAATAACTGTTATGTTAAAGTTCTAAATATAAAAGTGTAAATTATTTCCTGTCGGTTTTAAAGCAAATATCAGATCTTTTCCAGAATTCCTCCAATTAAATGTTTTATTGTGTTTCGGTAATTTTTTTCCTCGAATAAGTCCACTTATTATGAATTATTTAAATTATTTTTCACTAGAGCCCAATATCTTTCAATTGTACGAAGCTCCAGACAATTTGATGGATTAGCCTCTTTCGGTATAAACACTAACCACTCCATGGTTTTGTTACTGTAATGAGAAGAACCGAAAACAGACCAGAAGAAGACGGATACACTGTATTTTCTTAGTAAAGGAAGAATTCTTTTCCAAAGTCACTCGTTCACGTATATTTCTGCTAATGGAATAATTTTTAATTTAGGATTTTTTTTTTTGTAATTTATACGTCTTCAGACTAGATTTCCATTCAACTTTTCTGGTAAAGATTCAAAGCAATTGACTTTTTGAGAAACTTTTTTCCAGAGATGAGGTTGTCTGGGTCCTACAGCCTAGAGATAACATTTTTTTTTACTACCATGTTTCCATTCAGTGACCATGACTTCTTTGTATAATATTATGACCCAATTGTTTTATATAACCGAGCAATTGTTTTATATGACCGATATAAGATTTCATGAAAAATTTTAATTATGTGTTTTTCCATTTTAAGAAAAACTAGTTTTGCTATTACCATGAAACTTAGCATACGTCTAGTGGGCATAATGGCAAATGTAAACCAGTTAACAGAATTATTTATTTCTCACTACATCAAAAATTATAAGCCCAAAGGCATGAACGGATTTTTTTCTAGCGCAGTTCTTATATGATCTAAAGAAGTGATGTCAAGTATTTAAATACACTAATATATTAAAAATGTAAATTTTGTTGATTTGTTTCGATTCTTATTATGGTCCATTTCGTATTTCTGGAATCAAACTTTCATTAAATCATCACAAAGTACTTAAAATTATGACATTTGTATGGGGTCTTGGTGAAATAATGAACAGATCATAACCAATTTCAATTTGTGCATGTGCCAAAAAAATTATTCGTGCCAAATTTCATCAGGATATCTTTGAAATTGCGACCTGTACTTTGTTCTCAAGGTTTACATGTACAGACAACCAACCAATCAGACGAATGGACGGACATCGTTAAATCGATTCAGAAAGTGATTCTGAATCGAACGGTATATCAACACAAACACATAATACCCCGACTACCTATGGTGTTGTAGGCTATAAAAAATTATCCATGTTATACAAAACAATTAAAAAAAGATAAACTTTCGATGTTAAAAATTCAAATTACACAGAAAAAATCCTTAAAATTCTATAATACTTCCGAGACTAATAAGTACGTTATTTTCCTATTAACAACTAGATATTTATGTGAGAGAAAAAAGCCTAATTCAATTGTCAAAAACCTAATTCATATAAAAACAAAATACATGTAGTCACATATAAAATTTAGTATAGGGTGGCTCTCACATAAACTTCTAGTTCTATTCTATGCCGTGAACCTTAATTCCATCTTTTTTTGTTTTAACTTAAACATACAATTTGTCAAATTTTAAAATAATGTTTGGAATCATGCACATTAATTTTGATTCAAGGTTAAATTCTACATATTTTGTTCTTCATACTATTAACCTCAGATAAACTCACACATGTCCTTTCAAAATGTAAAGATTTAGATATACTAAGAACATATAGAAAATATCTAATAACTATCTAAATAAAAGAAAAATCATAGCTGAAAATAAATTCTTTGATAAAAACAAAGCCAAACGTTTTGGAACATAAAATGATTTAACCCATTAAAACACAAGTAATAAAGGTAACAACAAAAGGATGCGTAGACTAACAGACGATTGTATGAATGGTATAGAAGGATGAAAGTTTAAATATAAAATACATTAAGAATAACAACTAAAAGAAAACAATAAGTAATTTGATGCGAGTACATCAAGACAATAGCAACAAATTTGTATCTCAAAGAATAGTCTTTAGAATTGCTGCTATAAAAGCATTAGTTTACGTTAATCTTAAGAACAGAAGTTGTTCTAGAGTGACCACAACAAGACTTAATGGTCATTATGCCCAAGGTAATTTGAAATAAAAAAATAATAATAATTTATCAACAATTATTAATAAAATTATTTATATTTTAATAACAGACCACTTTCATATTGGTAACAGTATTATTCGGTGTTATTTGTGGTAATCGTTTAATGGACAATCGTTTATTAAGATCTTCAACTTCATCATCATACGAGAGTCCTTATAAATCTATCAGTGATGTCAGCTTGAATACATTCAACGAAAAAATGGAGGATGATTTGAAATTAAAATCTATAGAAAAATCTACCAAATCAATTGATTTACCTTGTGGCAGTAATTGGATTTTTGATAGGAATTTAGTCGCTCGTAATTGTAATGACAACCTTGTAAATTTATTAAAAAATTCACCCAACTATATGGCATATGATAACAATGATGATATGTTCCAACATAGTTCCAATGATTTTAAATCATATCAGAATATTGAAGAGTTTGAGGACATCTTTGATGTGGAACCTACCACATCTACAATTAATTCAAAGAATACTAAATTAGTACATCCAAAGCTAAATAATTTTCCTATTGCAAATTACAAAGATTTCTATGATGACTTGGTTGTGGAAACAACCAAAGAGGAGATGGCAAAAAGAAATGGTAATTCATTAGCATCAGCACTCGGTTCGCCACCACCCAGAGGTTGTGACTGCAAAATTAGAGTGAGTTTGTGTGCAAATACATACATACTTATTATATATGTAAATATTTTTTTTTAAATAACTTACCAAAATATTTTTAGAATGATTTAGTAGATTTGGGTCAGCAACATTTTCCTAGATATTTATTAAATGCTGTTTGTCATTCAGAACATTCACGTAATGATCTGGGACCAAAATGTTGGAGTGGTTCCGTATGTCGACCCTTGGAATATAAAGTTAAAGTATTGACATTCCGCACTCTAGTGGATAATATGCAGAAAGATCCAACCTTAACTTGGTTACCAGATGATTTAAGACAAATATGGAAATTTAAAACAGTAACAGTGACGGCTGGTTGTTTTTGCTCTTAAACTTCTTTAAGGAAATATGGACTGACCGATGGACGTACTATGAAAATGATTTGTAAATAGTTAAAAATAAATGTAAATTTTAAATAAATATAAATAAATGAAAACATGAAAAACAGTTTTTTAAAGATATTTTTTTAAATTTATTTTTATTTTATTATTTGTAAACTACTTTAAAAAAATTAAATTTTATAATGAAATTCTTTAATATCTTGTGCATTGCTTTAAAAAGAAAAAGATCATTTGCCGCTTTTATTATTTACATAATTAGAAAAATATTATTTTGGAAAAGTAACAATTAAAATCATAAATACATCTATATGTTTTTTTTTTTATATTAACTTACAAAATATAACCCTTATGAACTTTTGTTTTTTCAATAACTTATTATACTTAAAGAAATGAAACAAAAGAAACTAATTTACTTAAATAATAAATGAAAAAATAAATTTAAATGATATGAAATTGAAATAACAAAATTGTTCAACAATTTATGGCAAAAAGAAGTAGAAACATTCATCATACATCATCAGTTCTTTTTCGTTTATGTTTAAGAAGTCTTAGATTGATGTTTAGGTGACAAAAATGATAAAACTGAATAAAAATATATGTAAAACTAATTTGTATAAATTAAAGGTTATGAGGTTATAGTTTGTATTGTGCTTTTATCTTCATGTTCTTGTTCACTATCTATTTCACTTTTGTCTTTTTCCTCATTTTGCTGGGTTGTAGTGGACGATGATTTAGAGTTTAAGTATTCTAATGTTGGTGGATATTGTGTTGAGTCCGAAATTAAAGTAACTGAATTTGTTTTAGGATGACCATCGACATTAACGATGGTATTAATAATGTTTGTTACATTTACTGGAGTCTTTGGAGTATTGCGGGATGATTTTTGATGTTGTTTAATAGCCAATGTGAGATCAACTTCAATATCAGAATCCATTTCGTTTTCCGACAATGACAATGAAGTACCCGTACGTTTCATTTTTATTTGATTCTAGCGAAAACAAAAATAAACATAAACTAAAAATAGTGATCAATCAAATAATATTGTATTTATACTAACTCTATTATAATTTGAAGGTTCAGATATATAACCATCATAATCCTCATCCTCGCTATAGAAATACGTATGATGTTGTTGTGGATGATCCACATAAGTTTCGGGCAATTTACAAACAATTTGCGCCAAATCTATAAATGTATATTCACTTAACGAGGCATGATTATCTTTTTTAGGTGGCTCTTTATTGAACCATTGATTAAAACGTCCCAAACGACCAGCCTTGGCCATATTTTCAAAATAATTTTTACCATAGACATAACCAACATCACGTATTTCATCAAAGCTACCAAAAGCTAAAGTTTTGTATTTATCTATCGGTGGTCGTATATATTCGCAATAATCTGAATTTTTAACTTCCTATAATGAAAATCATTATTTCATTCTAATTACAGTTATAAATATTATTCACTTGTATCTACCTCTAATTGTCGTACACAAGAAACATAAGCCAATCTTGATTGTATATCAGGAAGATCGGGTACTTTTACTGGAGATGTGAATGGATTCCATTTTTTATATAACAACCACCAGCCAGATAAATCATCACCGTAATTTGTTAAATCAATATCATCCTGTGAGCCGACATCAATCGCTATAATATGTGCAGCTCCCAAATTGTGCATAACATCAGCTAAATTAAATAAGTTTTAATTTCAAAATATTGAAAATTGAAATTAAAATACATATTTATATTAATTTCACAGTAATATGGAAAATATTTACAGATTTTTATATAATTCCTATGTATTATTTGATAAAGTTGTTATAATTATTATTATTATTATTATTATTATTTTTTTTTTTAATTAAAGTTTCAAATTGGAAATTAAATATTTTAGTGTTCAAATTTTATACACATACTAGTTGAGAGTAGGGATATAACTTTTTTCGACAATAAATTACAGGATAACATGTTGTGGACCCTATTGCAATGATATAAAAAATAATTTTTTGAAGTAAATTTGGAACGAAAGCACCACGCCAAGGGCAAATTCTAGTCTTCCAGTAAAATATATATTTTTTTTTTAATTTTTGAAAATATTGCAATGTTTTAATAATTTGTGTAATAATAAAAGCATTTCTTAAATAATTGATTAATATTAACTCTAAAATTTAAATATAAAGTCAGGGGGATTATTGTGTATTTCGATTCGAAAAGAAAATTTTTCAAAATTGTTTTTAAAATACATTGATTTTCGGAAGCGTTTTCTTTCGAATCGTATTACACTATAAACCTCCAGGCTTGTCATATATCACACAGTATTACAAGATTTAAAAAGTTTGTAATTTGGAATCTTTTACGCCTTTAATGCGGAAAATTGTTTAACGATCGCAAAAATGTTTCAAGAATTTTTTATTTTTTATTTATATTTTTTATTTTGTTGAAAATAATGTTAATATTTGGACTTAAATAAAATTTAAATGAATAAAGATAACTTTTACAATTTTAATTCATTTAAGTAATTTACAAATTATATTTTTTAATTCTAGTTTTATACATATTTATTAGGGCGACTCACTCCTTATGGAAGGAAAAAAATGATTTTGTTACCCCCTGAAAATTAACCTTATAGCTCATTTACATATGCACGAAATCTAGTTTAAATGAGATTTAATTGTGGTATTAGTATGTATTATGAAGTTTACCAAAATATTTCGGTTCTACTACTCACCGTTCCACGTTGGAGTAAAATGTGGTAAAGGTGGCAATTAATTGAAATTTTTGTAATGAAGTTGAGTACCGAATAAAAATAGACAAAATTATGTGTCAATATCAATTAAAATCTTTAAGCTAGGTTATGCAGTTTTCTTATATGGAGTTGTCAAAGTTAAAAATTTGTTTACATTTTTGAAAAAGAGTAAAAAATTAAATTTTCATCAACTATCAGTGTATTTAATTTAAATAAAAAGTCTTTTAAAATAAAAAATTTAATTGGAACCATTAACTTCAGACATTTAAGTGTACTTTTCTTCAAGTATTTGTAAATTATATTTTGTCCTAATATTTTAGTTATTTTTTTGAAAATTGTTTAAAATTACACTAATTTTTAATTTTCTTGAAATGCAACTTAAAATGTTAAATGATGTTTGTTCTGAAAATTTTCTGAAAAAATAGTACATATTGTTTACTTTAATATTATAAAAAAAATCGTGCGCATATATAGCCCGATTTGAGAAAAAACTCCAGTAGATTTTACAAAAAAACAGCTTAAGTGCAGACATTTTCTTTGCTTTATCAAACATAAAACAGTGGGACAGAATCGAAATACATCTGTAACTTCTAATTTCACATAGGCGTAGCAGAGGACAGTAACATTTTGAGTTTAAAAGCAGGATCCTATGTACACTTCAGAAGCGGAGCTATGAGATTAATAATATGGTACTAATGTCATAGAAAATGTTTAACCACTAGCGAATTTTTATTTCTCTATTAATATCACCTATTAAAGAACAAAATTTTCTAACAAATAAAGAAAATTTGAAGTCGATATCTTTATTGAGTCAAAAAATAAACGTTTTTGAATTGGCAAGTCTGCAAAAATTAATAAACAGACGGACGGAAGGACAGACATTAGAATTCTTTAAAAAAAATCCTAAAATTTCAAAAATATATTATTTTTTTACTTCTTGACCAATATAAAAAATAAATCTAAATATTGAAGTATTGATATCATCATTCTCTGAATTAAGTGCCATTTTTGACCTATTAAACCCAAATGTATAGACGGTTGGACATGGCCATTCTGCCAAAAATATTTTAGAATTAAATAAATTTTTTACTAACAAAAGAAAAAAAGTGGAACGTGATCATCAAAATTCGGATAACACTTTTTCCATAATTATGCGCCATTTTCGACACATTTAACCCAAATTTATAGACGGACGGACATTTAGCGAAAAAACATCTTATAATTCTAAAACTGATTTTTTTTACCTAATAATAAATAAAAAAATAAAAAGTGGTCGTTAAAATATTGATATCACCTTTCCCGGAAGTAATCGGCATTTTCGACCCCTTTTACTCCAATGTGCGTTCATGAGCTTGACCTTTTTTAAATAGGTCTTTTTTTTTTTTTTGTATATTCTCCCAAAGGAATATATAAAAAATGTGGTATCATTTAAAAGGAAATTAGTACTTTATGTCCATTGATTTTATATTCCATACATTTATATTCCACAAAAAGTCTTATTTTTCAATGTTTTTTTTTCACAATATTGTTTGCGATTTTTAATGAAAATTCTGAACGTTATGTATGAAACAGTAAAATGACGATTATGTTCAACTCAACTAGTATGTATCTTTATTGGCATATAGATCGTATGAGTAATATGTAGTTATTACTACTACTAATTATATTAATCATACGTCATTACGTATTATTATAAACAAATTTTTACTATTTTTTTTTTTTTTTCAACAAAAAAATATTTTACTATAACTTAATTATTTTTTACTTATTTTTATTTTTTCAAATATTTATTTTCTTTAATTTTAAATTTTGTTCCAATTCTCACATCTCATACATTATAATAAGTCATACCAAAAAAAGTAAATAGCTTTATTTTTTTAATTAAATAAAAAATATTTGCAATTATAACAACCTATTTGAAAAATAACTTAAACAAAAATGCAGTGCGGAAATTTTAAAACATAAAAATAATCACGCATTGTATGACATGCAATATATTTTATTATAAATAAAAAAAAAATATATATATATATACCAAACCATATTTTTACACCCAAGAAGGATAAAAGGGATAGATATTGAAAAGCAATTCTGAGGTTACAAAACAATTGTAGAGTTAAGATTACCTGGAACATTATTTGTATAACAGCCATCAAGTAATAAATGACCATCTTTATAATCACAAAACGGTGGAAACACACCAGCAATAGACATGCTAGCGCGTACATAACGCCACAAGTGACCTAAAGGACGAGACACAATAACGACAAAATAAAAAAAAGAAAAACGTAACAGAAAACCGAAAATAAAATTTAAAATAAATTGTACATTATGGCATAATTAAAAAAAAAAATGTGTTGTACAATGTGTATGTACCAACTCAAAAGAAATAAATCAACTGAAATAACCATTTAATTGATTATATTGTACTATTGTATTTAAAATAATATATGTAGATTGATAGTGTTAAAGGGTAAAGAAAAGGAATAAAAAAAAAATAAACACATAAAATGAGTAGTATAGTGTTGCTGGTGTACTGATTATTGCTTGATTATAATTGAAAGAAGAAATTTACAATTTCTTCTTTTTTAGTTTATAAGACACATTCTGAGTTTTTTACATTTGTTGAAAGGGAAAAAATTTTGTTTGATATATAATAATAAAAAATCATTACCTTCTTTATTAAATGATTAATAAAGACTAAATAGTTAAACTAAAACTAATAGAGAAAAGAAATTATATACTTACTTAATATGTTCTAAAGAATACATTAAAAGAAGCAATTAAATATATTAAAAAATATTATAAAATAAAAAAAATATTTCCTTTTTCTGCATTTTTGTTTAAATTTTGTTTCTTTTTGTTTGAGAGTTTTATTATAAGAACAATTACAAATTATTGTTTTTCATTTTTACAAGAAATATAAACATAATATTACCTGGTAAATTATTGACATAGCCACCATCCAACAGTAAATGTCCATCTTTGGGATCACACAAAGGCGGCATATAACCGCTGAGTGACATGGATGAACGTACATAACGCCATAAAGATCCTGTTTAGGAATAGAAAAAAGGAGAGTAGAGGAGGAAAGTTTTGCAGGTTGCATGAGTGAAGATTTTGTTTGTTTGGTTGTTTGTTTTTTGTTTGTAATGTTAAGCCTTAAAGTTTAAGCTTAATTTTTAAATGATTAAATGGAAATTTAACAAACATAATATACGACAACATTTAGTAATGGAAAACTTGTAGAAATTCAAAGAAATTTTACAATAAAATAATTATTTTAGCCAACTAGCGTAAATTTCTCGTTTTATTTTATTTTAAGGGTGTATGTAAAAAAGAGACAGAAAAAAATCGGGTCGGGTCATTTCGCAACTCCTACAATAAAATTAAACATTTATTTCAAATAATATTAACTTTTCAAATCACAACTTTAATAAAATCAAATATGAAATACTGAATTTTAATTAAATCTTAAACCATATTTGATTTTATATTAAAATAAATCTGTCATCAGAAATTCTTTAATTATTACAAAAACAAAAGGTATTTCGTACAAACAACGAACTTTTCATATAAGGAAAATGCTTACAAAAAAAAGAAAAAAAAAAAGAAAAAAATAAATTTAATTTAATTTCTTTGAACAAAAATAGTAAAACTCATTTTAAATGACATCCATAAGCCATTGCGATTCTTTTATTGCAAGCCAAATTTAAAATGTTAAATTTTGTGTTTTAGTAATTTTTTGCAAATTGTTAAATTTCAGTACATAAATATAAGATTTTTTATTATTTCGCCGATTTTTCTTTAATCTGGTTCACTAACGAAAAATTTAATGTAAACCTACTTTCTGGAAATTTTTTTTAAAATAGAATTTATATATGAATTGAAAAAATATAACATGCAAAAACTATAAAGAAATTACTAAAAGAATGCATTTTAAATTGTAATGTAAAGAAAATAACATTTTAATTTAATCCTAGTTAAAACCTAATTTAAATTATCTTAATTAACTTTCAAGACTAATGAGTACCATTTCTATAAAAATAATATTTATATGTTTAAAATAAATTAAGTATGTACATTCATAGCAGAAAACATTATACTCTACGCTTTTTCAGTAAATTTTTAAGTCGTTTTAACGAATACAAAAATACAACTATAAGATTTACTGATTGTTAATTAGGATGAAGCAACTAAAGAATAACTTGTATTGAAAATATTTTAAATATTAGAATTGTTAATAATAAAATAACTACAATTTTGAGCAAACAAGACAAAAGACAATACAAGGAAAATTTACAAAACGTTTAAGAGCTATTTTGTATCTTTATAAATAAACTAATTTACTAATGTAAAAATCTCAGAATATGAATTATTATTTTATAATTTTGTTTTACTGTATTCATTTTAGCATTTTTAACTTTCATATTGAAAGCTGTGGTGGTGAATAATCAAAAAAAGTGTGTTGTAATTAAATAATAAAATATAACAAAGCCTTTTTATGTGCATCATCATATGACTGACTGGTTAACACAAAAAGATCAAATGTATGGGTGTGAGTGCAAAATAAATAACACAATGCAAATCGCTTAGAGAACACTTACCATTTGTATGTATCCTATGACAACTGGCCGTAATATCTGTGGTTAGAGTAAAGTAAGGTATCCATAGATCTTCAATACTCACATCGCCAAACGTTTCACGTATAGTTTTGTTAAATTCACGTCCGGAAAACATTGATGTGATTGGATATGTTAAATCCAATAATTGTAAAAACCATTTTGTCATTTTCTATATTCAATTATAAAAAAAAAACATTATTTAATCATGTTTCGTTTTTAATTTTGATAATGTTAATTATTAAGATAACTTACTTTACACCATTCTCTGGCCTTTTGTGTTACTGTGGTAATGTTACGTTCGGAACACCAAAGTGCACCCATTAAAGCTCCTATACTAACACCACCTACCATATCAATGGGGATACCAGCCTCTTGTATGGCTTTTAACATGCCAATATGTGCAGCACCACGGGCACCGCCACCACCCAATACCAAACCAATGGAATTACCTGTAAGCCAACGCGCTAAACGTGAAAAGTCAGAATGCATATTTGGTTCTGACATCAATACACGACTGTAGAGATCGTTCTGTTAATAAAAAAAAAATTGTTTTTAGTTAAGTTTTTATACTAATTAATCATGTTATAGCATCAACTCACAATTCTATATTGACTTTTTCTAGTAAATATACGTTTAACACATTGAATGTGATGATGTTTTGTAACCCAGGGTCGGGCATTTAGCCACTGCAATGTGTTTGAGGGCTTGGAACTATCACTTTCAGAATACAGCAGGACCAATTCTTTTTGAGTTCGCATAGCTAAACGATCAATTTCTCTTTCGAATTTGCCCACAGTTGGGGGTCTGTCACCCATACCAACTATTATAATAACATCAGCCTGACGCATACAACGTTGAGTCCAAGCACTTAGCGATGTATCACATTGATACAAAGTAATAATGTAACGATCTTCTTGTTGCGCTAGCCAAGAAGTCAAGCGATACTCATTACTTTGTTCAAAAATATGAATTCCTAATTGTTTTCGTACCACTTCAGAGGTCAAACGCAAAGTAGGACCTATGGCACATAGCGAGTGATAGAGTTCATAAGTGAAAGCCGTTAGAGGAACATCTTCAGACACAGGTACTAAGGCCACTGTAGAATATTTGTGGGTAACAGGATTAGCCTCTAGAGGAGCAGCTGTGCCGCCAGTACGAGTTTGCATCGTACCTAATATACGATGACTAAGCAGACTTATTAATTTCGTTACCACTATGGGATATCTTAGTTTAATGGCGTTAAAAAGGCCTTCAGGTAATTTGGCAAGTTCGGAATCTCGGACAGCCATAACAGTTGTGGTGCGGCAGGTTTCTGTTATCATTTCAACAATACCCACTAAGTCTCCCTTACCATATTCACCGATAATTTCTTTTTTGCCACTCGCTTGTGTAATGACCGAACGCATACGTCCACTAAGTACAATATATGTGCTGTCACTCAACTCATCTTGGCGATAGACGGCACGACCAGATTCCAAAAATACCCAATCTAAAGCGTAGTCACATTGTCTCACCAGTGGTGAAAGGCGCCTAACAACACCATTACCCAGATCTAAAACTATTTTCGGCCTTTCACGCATTATTTGGTAAATGGCAGGACGACGTATGAAAGCTATACGACTGGGATACAATGAAATTATTGTATAAGCACTAGCTTCTCCGGTAAGGACAGCCAAAGCTCCAACAATTTCACCCGGATGTACGTGATGTATAAATACGTCAGACTTGTCAGCTTTAAAATTTCTAATAGCATCAACTCCACTCTGATATACAGCCAAACCACCAGTCATAACAAACCAAACACAAATATCATCTGAGTTGCCTTCAGTTATCAGAGTAACATCGGATTCTACCTCTCGGACCTCTACAAAAGGTTCTAAGAATGAACGATCTTCTTCCGGCAAACCCAACTCCTTAAGAAAACTATCTACTGCTGATATATGAACTAATTGCATATCGATTGAAGAAGCATTTATATTAATTTCTGCTGGCGTCATAGAATAACGTCGTGTAGATAAATTTCCAGCACTGCATGTTGCAGAACTTTGTGAGAAATATGAAGAGTTCGAAGATGATGATACATGAGAAACTAAATTTAAATGTGGCTGTTGCTGTTGTGATGGTGGTTCATATGCCAAATCTACTAACATATCGGGTGGAGGTATGGCCTCTGACAAACTATGTTGTACTGTTTCACCTTGTGATTTACGATGTACAGGAGAACTTTTTTGTTGTGTTTGCTGTTGTGCGGTGGTGGTATTTGTCTGTTGTTGCTGTTGCGTTTTCTTGTGACGCATATGATTTTGTACTAGCTCGGAATTAAGACCCAAATAATTACGTAGAGCAGTAAAGAGGACACGCTGTAAACGTATCATAATGACTTGTATAACTCGTATCATTATATCGGGATTTTCATCAAAAACTTCTTTAAAAGCCTAAAATTTTAAGGGATATAAATAAATTTTAATGAGTATTTAGTAACAAATTATATGCTTTTATGGTAATGATAACTATATTTTAATTAAAATTCTTTTTCTCATGATATAGCTATATTAATATGTGTATTTCTTTTTTTAACACTTACTTGCATTGGTAATCTTATAACTATACTTTTCTCTACTGCTTTAGCTGTAACAGTCTTATAATAACTTGGATTGCCCGACAAGACATCTACAAAACTCAATAGAGAAGTTACAGATTCTCCCTTACGAACAGTTTTCAATGACAATGTACTACCATCAGCGTTCGATATGAAAACATTTATTTGACCAGATTGTACTATGAAAACACTATCATCAGCATCGGTAATTTTAAAGAGAAAATCTCCTGGTTCCAAACTTAAGACTTCGGTATGTTTACATAGTTTCAGGAATATAGGCTTTTCAAAATGGCCAAAAATTCTTATACTTTGCAACATATACAAAGCATCGGGTGGTACACGATCAGAACCTTCAATTGTTTCTTCCAAATATTCAGCTGGCGGTTCAACTGTTCTCATTTGTAGGGGAATATTTTCTCTTCTCAATTGTAAAAGTCTTTTGGCGAATCGCATAACCGCTTTACGTTTTCTTCCCTGACCACCATAAACTTGGCCAGAAACATTTTTAACTTTTCGCAACATTCTACGACCATAGAATAGCATTTTATCTCTTTTGCGAAAACGTAAGCCTCTTAAATCTCCTACGGAAGAGTAGGCGCTCTGCTCCAAAAGATATTTTTCACGTTCTTTATCACGTAACCATTTTTTGTAGTACATATACCAAATAATGAGGATAACAGTTAAAAGTCCAATAGATATATAAACTGTTAGCTAAAAGTAGAAAATAAGTTAAAAAAAAATACATCAGCGTTTATGTATCTTTTAAGAACATATTAAACTGTCTTCGTAAGTATTTCTCCCCGAGTATGTCACGAGTAAACAAACATTCTTTCTAATATTGTTTTTTTTTTTTTTTTTTGTATTTTCTATTTGTATGCATTTTAAAATTATTTGCATTCTCTCTCTTTACTTATGCCAGCCAACTCGCACACGACATTGTCATTGAAAAATTTTTCATATTGTATCGAAATAATAATAATATAAACAACAAACATATTAAATATTGTTTACATTAAATATATGTAGTTAATTTTGCGTGGCGGGATTTATTTAATATACATACATATGTACGTATGTATAATTTTGTACCTTGTTGAAATGTTGATAAGACACCAACAATAATCGATCGCATGAACTCGAAATGTATTTTTGTCTAGATTTAATATTATAAATAGCAACCACTAAAGCAACAACAAGCTGTCACCCAGTGGTCGATTTTTTATTTAAATTTCCGCCTTTTTTTCTATCTAATTGCAATTGTTGTATTAAAATCAAGTGTTTTTTCTTCTATTTATTTTTAAAATCTATTCACAAATTTCCCTAAAACACTTCCTTCCCTCCATCTTCATACATACATTGCATTAGATAGTAATTTTTTCGATGTTAGTTTTATTTCTATTTAGATAAGAGGTTCAGTTGATCAAAAGAATAAATTATTATTCAAGTCCTGTACTAATATGATATATTCATTCTGTTGTACAATGATTGGTGGGTGTGTAATGCTTGAATATAAATAAATAGTGTACGTAAATACATATATACATGTGGAAATGTTTACAGTTTTAGCACTCTTCATGGCTTATATATATATATATATATATATATATATATATATATAAGTATATATATGCATATTTTTTATATATAATTTCATTTTATAATTTATTTATTAATATATACAAATTAATAAATGAAAAGTTTTTGTTTGTAATTGATAAACTAACTAAATGAAAAAAATTAAATGTTTTATAAATACTTAAATGGTTTAAAATTCTTAACACAGTATATAGTGGAGAATGTAATGCAGATCAGATTTTAAAAATCAACAAAATTATTATTATTAAAATTGTTGCTCAGCATTTAGTAGCTCAACATTTTAAAATGATAATTTTTTAAAATGATTCCAAAGCTTTCATTTACAAAATAAATATCTAATTATTATTCTTAACAATTTCATTTTACTTTTATTTCACAATTAAGAAAAATCCAAAAATATGTTTGCTAATAAATCATTTTGCAATATTTCGTTATACACATACATAATTCATTATTTTACATTTAATTTTTCGAAAAACGAATTCTTTTTTAATACTGCATTATTAAATAAGTATTTTTATTGTTTATTAATTTATAATTCTTCAATGCATTCTAATAAAACTAAACAAACTGTTATAAATTTAAGTTATTTAATAATACCTATGGGAGGTAAAACCCCAACAACTGACTTATTTGGCATAAAAGCACATACTTAATGTTTTTTGTTTAGTATTTATTTATTTTTTTCACATTTGTATAAAAATTCATTTAAAAACAAAAAACGTAATAATTAATTTGTCCGCTACTATTCACGTGTTTATTATAAAAATTATTCCCAGAGAATTCATGTATAATTTATGTTGTTGGTTGGTTGCTTGGGCGGTTTATATTGATTTAAAATTTACTTTTCTTTTTTTTTTCATTTTAAATTAATTTGCCCTTTAAGGGTTAATTAAACAATGCCAATACTACTGAAAAAGTGAACTGTTATGATTTTTTTATTATTATTGGACAAATAAATAAAAGAAAAAAATTAATGTATGTATTTATGTATAATGTAGGCCAAATATTATTTCCATATTTTAGAATAATTTAATATTTGATAACCCAATTCAATTTCTTTATTAGACCATATGTCATAAATGTATAAAACAATAAAAAATCTGATAAACACTAATCTTAATGAATCACATCAACAATGGAAAATATTATATTTTTTATATAGATAAAAAAATCCAATATTATCAGTTTTATATGATATTATTTGAAACGAATGTTAATTATTATTTATTAAAGTCATCAAACAACTAAAGGAAATTGTAAACGTTTGCAAATATAAACAATAAATTTAAATAATGACGTTAATTTTAAAGGTCAATAAATATATTGATAAAAACGTAATATTTTTAAGCACATTAACTAACATTTATAAAGAAAATATTGTATAAAATCAATTTATGTAAACAATTTGTTCATAAAATTAATAGATTAAAATTTTCATATAATATTTATACTTATCATTTTCCCCCTATAGCGATAACTAATCTTATTTTATAAGTAAAATAGTTTCTGTAATAACTACCAACATTTATATTATGTATACAAACAAATCTTATTAAAAATATTAAACTATAAAATAGGATTTTCATGAAAATATAGTTTTAACTTCAAATTATTAATTTATCTGTATAGTTTCACACTTTCGTACTAGTTATAAAGTTATTAAAGTACCTACTCAATATAATTTAATGATTCATTACGCATTACACATACTCAAAGTACAAATGGTTCAATGAGCTTTAAATTATCTACATACATAGCGTCAGCGCGCTGACAAAAAATCCTTTGTGCAATTTTCAAAAAATAAAAAATAAAATTATTTATTTTATTTATATGTAGTATATAAATTATTTCTTTTAAGAAAAATTTTTAAAATTTTTTCGTCGGCGCATCGAGGATATATGAACCGTTTATTTTAAAAGTAACCTAAGTCTCTTCATAGAAATAAGTACATAGTTAAATTTTTACATAATAGTTTTATTTAAAAGTTTTATTTTTATTTATTCAGAAATCTTAACAGGTTTTAAATAGTTATTCAAAATTTTAATATTTCATTACCATTTTTGTGGACTTAGGACACTTTCAAAATAAATGGCTCATAAAATTTACATAATAATATATAAAAATAGTGGCAAAGAGCTAGTAAAATAGATTTTTTATATTTTTTATTTTATGAATTTAATTAATGTAAAATTAGTATTGATGGTAAGCATGATTAAACACAATTTTAATTGAAACCTATCTATAGATTTGGTTATTGCATTGTTATCGATATTTGCTGAAAAGTATGATTTTTTTATGATTTTCGATCAAAATTTTTTTTAAAATTTTGATCTATAATTTGTTTTTGGTAGGAAATAACAGTATTTGAATATTTTAAGGTTAAGAAGGTCTTAATTTACATTAGATATATTTTATTTTACTAATCGATCTAATTCAAGTAATATAGAAAACAAATTGAAACTTAAACAAATAAATCTGCACCTTTGTTAAATGAAAAAAAAAAAACGAATAAAAAAATAATAAAATAAACATGATTATGCATAAAATTTATAACTTAACATTCATTTAAATCAAAATAATAAAACGTAAATAAAAAAAAAAGTTTCCTGACACCCTGATAAGAATGATAGAGCATGTGAATGAATGTGTAAGAATACTTTAGTATTTATTTATCAAGTAAATATTTTTAAAAACATATTAGTGTGAATAAATAATAACAAATAAGTAATAAAAAACCACATGCTAAACTATTTAAAAGAAATATAAAAACATAAATAGTTATTTAAAACTTACGGCTGTTTTGAATTCCATATTAATAAGGTGCCACCAAGCATCGGAGAAAATGTCTCCATAGTCATGGGTAGTGGCTCTAATTAAGCCTATAATATCCATTGTTAGGTGTATTGATAAATTTTGAATAGATCAAGTAGCCACTGTCAGTGTATAGAAGTAACGAACTTTAAAATCTTGTTCGTTTATATGCGGAAGTATTTGCATAAATAAGCCTGAAGAAAAGTAATAACAACTTCACCTCTTTCACCCTACTCCCCCATAAACATATGACTCTGTTGTTGTACTGAATGTTGTTATTGTTTTCAACAAAAACAACAACTATTCATAGGCAAAAAAGAGCAGCTGTTTATGAAAGAAAAATTCTTGGATTTTTATTTTTTCTTTTTGTTATATTCTTAAAACGCACACACAAACTTGTACTTGATTTTTTTTTCTTCTATTTTTTTCGTTTTTTTTTTTTTTTTTTAGAATTATATTTTCTTTTTTGTAACAAATTAAATATGATTTTATTTCTATTATATTATTTTATATATTATTTAATTTTCCGGCAATGAACTTGTTTTATTTATAAATATAAAAGAATAAAACTCTCGTATAAGAATTTTTGGCAAATATTGAATTTTCTCAATGGCTCATCAACAGGGAGGCACTTCACTTTGGCAGCCAATCGTTTAAATAGTTAACACACATTTATTTGATATTTCTTTAATTCATTATATACTCTATTACACATTTGTATTAATTAATAATTAAGTATTTCAATATTTTCTTTAATATTTAATGCAAATTCTATAAATAATTCGCGTGTAAATGTTTTTTACGTTCTGCTACCTTTGAAGTTTCTGACAATTATAAATTTTTGTTATGAAAAAACACAAAATGACAGACAATAAATGTTGCCAATATACATTTAATATAAAGAAACGTTTACACCGAAACAACTTCCAGCGATTTTCGCTTTAACTCATTTTGTTGAGAATTACATCTTCAAACGATGCATTTCATAAGATATGCTTTTCAAATCGAATATCCTAAGTCGTCAAATGCATATGAAATGTACATATGCAGATATATACAAATTTGACAAAATTTCATTTCTGCTGCAGGGCAACCAGAGAAACAAACCGAGGAAAAATTTTCGGCGGCGCAGCACTTTTTAATCGGCGGCGGCGGCGAAAATTAAACTAATCCGCGGCGACTAAATTTTCGGCTGGGATTTATTAAATATTACATTGTGCTGCCCGGTTGCTCCCCATCTACAAAAAACTTGAAGTAGTTGAAATAGAAGTGAGGATTTCATCATTTATTAATTCACTTTTATACTTTCATCCTTAATTCTAATAAATTAAATAAAATTACACGGCGGAGGCGCAAAACTGGCTTGGAGCCGATCGGATTGTATCTCTAAACGCAACAACAAGAAGAAATTTCAATGTACAATTTAAAATTTGACGTTTGTTTTGATAAAAATTTCTCTAATATAGACTCAACGTAAAAGAAGCCACCTTGATTGTTGTTGGTACTTTTTGCATGGTTTATTATGATATATGCTTTCCCCTAAAATTAACAGAGATAAAAAATTATATGCAACTCAAACAAAAATTTGACATTTGTCTTGACACAAATTTCTCTAATATAGACTCGACGTTAACAAATAAAAATCAAACAACTGAGAATGTTATATTCGGCTTGGCCGAATCAATATACCCACCATCAACTTCTTCAAATTTTACGTTATATGAGAGGTGGGCGGTCTACGCCCATTTTTTGTTTCCAAGTTTACATTAGTCCTTGAATTATTTGTATTAAATTTCGTTGACGTTTTACCTTATATGGAAGGTGGGCGGACCACGCCCATATTTGTGGTCTAAGTTTATATCGACCCTCGAACTATCTACAAAATTTCGTTGTTGTACATGCTTTTAAGAGATATTAGCAGAAAAGTACGGAATGAAGCTACAATGAAACCCTGTGTTTCTAGTATTTAGCACATAATTTTTTCGTTTATTAACCGATTTTGCCCAAATTGTCCCGTTCGAGCCCTATCCTGCTTTCAACATACAGACAAGCGGACGGAGATAGCTAGATCGACTCAGAATCTAACCAGTGCCCAGAAAATACATATTTTATGCGGTCTTAAATGATTATTTCGACATGTTACACACGGAATGACAAAATCAATATAACCCCCATCGTTTTGATAGTGGGTATAAAAAAGACGACATTTTTTTATGAAATTTAATTTTAAAGCGTTTTGTGAAATTTTATTAGACACTAATTAATTTATTACTTTTTAATAATTTTTTGAAAATAATAACTAAAAGTTATTAATAAATTAGTAAATTAAAAAGGTTATTATAACACAAATGTAGTAATTGTGTCAAAGAGTATATAAGAATATGTTAATATTTAACTTTTAATAATTCATTAAACAATTTTTAAAATTTTTGGTTTCCGAGTTTACAACGATGTGCAGAATTTCGATGGCGTAGTATATGCTTTTATTTAAGATAACTATAAACTGCTACTACTACTGTATTCAAACATCGAAACCAGAAACTGGTGAAACGGTTTCTTTAAAAATCGCCCTGTTTCGAATAATTTTTATTTTCGGATAATTAGACAGGTCAGTTTTTTTTTCTGTCGGTTAACCGGTTTTTTATTTAATGTTCTT
Source organism: Protophormia terraenovae (assembly GCA_951394005.1). NCBI lineage: Eukaryota > Metazoa > Arthropoda > Insecta > Diptera > Calliphoridae > Protophormia > Protophormia terraenovae. Next base: position 131,264,667 of record OX596076.1, read on the forward strand.
TTATTTATTTTTTTTATATTTCCACATTAGGATCTGATGTATTCATTATTTAAAAATAATTATTACCTTATTTTTAGAGTAGAGTTGGATCAGAACAAGCATTATCAGAGGATAGTTTTCGAATTATTCCGAATATCAAAGTTTAATTTATTGTGTACATTATACATACATATTTGCAGATCTTTTTGATACTATATAAAATCTTAATCTTACTACACCTCTCTCTCTCTCTCTGGCAGATTTTCGAAAGAATTAACTAAATCTTAGTTTAATAAGTCCTTAAATTTTAATTCTGAATTAAGAAATATTAAATATTATGAAATTTTCATTCCATATCATTCCCAAAAACATAATTCTATGGCTTCATTCGAAGACTTTTTGTTCGAACAGAATTATTTTTTTATTAAGTTAATTCATAAATAATTTCTTAAATGTTTGTTAATTCAAATCTTCTTCAGCTTAGAAATTCTCTATATAATTAATTTCATACGTGTGATCTATTTATGTATGTCTATAATTATGATTTAAAGGAATGACAAATTTAATACGATTTTGAAAAGTGAATTAAAAAATTAAGCCTTTCGAACTTTTGATCTCTGTAATAATATTTCTTACTTAAATTATGTATTTCGGGTTCAAAACAAATTTTCTAAATACAATTAAGTTTTACATGCAACATGTATTTATTAGTAAGTAGTAGACCATAGAAAAAAAACTTGGAAGAAATCTATTTCAGTTTTGTCTGACTAAAAAAAAAATACGCATTGTCCTCTTTTGACGGCTAGTTCATGTTTGCTGCAATTAATTTCATAATAAAAAACATACCAAAATAATGAAAATTATTTAAGAGCAAGATGAATCGAATGAAACTACAATTTGTTTTTTTTTTACAAAAGTATTTAAAAATTATTTTCCCAATTCACATCCACTGTTTGGTGGCAATTAACCCGCTTTTAAACACACAGCAATTTTTCTTGCCGCAATTCTGACTTCCAAGGCGAGAGAAGTAAAGAGAATTTAAATGTTTAGTATTCCCTTCTTTTTTCTCTTCTACAAACTCAGAATTGCGGCAAGTAATATTGCTGTGTGTGAACCCCGACTTACTGACTCTATGGTAAGCGGGAAGAAGACGAAAAGAAGAATCAAAAAAATTTTAACTGCTCATTGTAACCAGTAAAGTGGTTGGGTGCGCCGATGAAGTGATTGTGTATGTAAAAAAAGGTTCACCTTTTAGTCGTGGAAGTGCCTGTCATTTTATTGACCCTTTGTTAGTCGTGGAGGTGATTGTGTGTGCAAAAAAAGTGACACTAAGTAGTCGTTGAGGTGGCAATAGACTTCCTCCTAGAACAAGTCCATGTTAAAGTGATTAGTCACGTAGCTAATAAAGTGTCTAGTAGTACCCTAATGTAGTGGGTAATTTGCCACCATGAACCGTTGGAGATATGGTAGCTGTTGCGTACAAGTTACCTAACTGACTACATTAGGTAGTCATTGAGAATTTCTCAATTAACCCTCATAAAACCATGGAAAAATGAGGGGTAAGGATTGGGTGTAGAGGCGAAATGTGTACATTTTTGTAGTCCCATAAAAAAAAGAGTGACTAATTTCCTCTACCTATTACCTGGAAAATTTTATAACATACAAACTCCTCAAGGAAGCATATTTTTTTGGTCCTCAATGGGTTAAAAATGTGACGTTATAGAGAAAAACCGAAATGTTCCTGGTGATTGGGATGACTATACCTACAATGTCTGCAACATGATTTCCAAGATACTCAAAAAGACAGTTTGGTTCATTTGAATCCCAACAAGTGCGAATGTTATAGTCGGCGCGGCCGAATCTATATACCCACCATCAACTTTTTAAAATTTTACGTTATATGGGAGAGGGCGGTAAAGTGGGCGGACCACGCCCATTTTTTTCCGAGTTTACATTGGTCCTTGAACTATTTGAACACAATTTCGTTGATTTTCACCTTATATGGGAGGTGGGCGGTGAAGTCGGCGGACCACCCCCATTTTCCGAGTTTATATCGATCCCCGAACTATACGTACAAAATTTCGTTGTCGTACATGCTTTTGTTGAAGAAATATCAGCAGAAAAGTATAAAACGGACACCCTGTGTTTCTAGTTTTTAGCCCATAACTTTTTTGTTTATTAACCTTATATAAGACGAATATTCGTGCCAAATTTCGTCCCCCTACGTTGTCCCATTCGAGCCCTATCCTGCTTTCAACAGACAGACAGACGGACGGACGGACATAGCTAGATCGATTCAGAATCTAACCAGGACCCAGAAAAGATATACTTTGTGGGGTCTTAGATGATTCCTTCGACATGTTACACACGGAATGACAAAATCAATATACCCACCATCTTTTTGATGGTGGGTATAATAAAAAATATAAAAATATTTTTGGTTGATTATAACATTGAAATCAGAATTTTAAATTAATTTTATTTATTCAGTATAGTAATACAAAGCCTTCAAGGCCAAAATATAAATAATTGCTTTTAATTACTAATATTTAAGATCATTTCAAATATTAAATTTAAATCTTAAGCCGACAACAAAGTCACAGAGTTATATTATTTATTTTTATTGTATTTGGTTTAATGTCTATATATATACAGTGCTGTGCAATATAATAGGCTATTGTATATTAAATATTTTCTCTTCGATTTAACACTATTAAAAAAACATTCTCTTAGGAATTTTTGGTACCGTTATTTTTGATATTGTCAATACTAAAAATAATTGGTATTTTTAAGAAGTTTGTTTCTTTCCTTTATGCGCTTTCGTAAACATTTCAAGAAAAGTTAAAATATAATTTGTGCAAAATAATAGACTTATTTTAAAGGATTATATTTTTTGTTTTAATTTACCTTATAATTTGGATAAATTTTCTGAAAATAATTAAATGTAAGGTAAATGAAATATTATTGTTGAAAAAATATTATAAAATAATATTATTTTTACGAAATGATGGGTCGTAATGTACATAGCACTTCTTTACGTGACCAAGGAAAAACACTTGATTTTATTGCGGAATTGCTTGGAAGGTCTCATCATTTCATAAGAAACGCGATCAAGTGGAAGCCATCAAAAGAAACACGTGGTAGACCTTGCAAAATAACCGCTACCACGGATTCACAGATAGCTCTTCTTGTGAAGAAGCAGCCATTTCTATCTTCAAAAGCCGTTTCTGAAGAAATAGGTAACATAATTAGTGCTTCAACAGTCCGACGAAAACTTTTAGAGAAAGGTTTGCCAAGTAGAATCGCCAGGAAGTTACCATTTTTAAGCTCAAAAAAATAAGCAGCTCGAAAAAAAATTGTTACAAAAATTAAAAATAGTGAAGTTGATAATTTTAAGAACATTCGCAGAAATGTTAGATGACCAAATGGAAAGGAACTAGATGATCGTTATACAAAAAAGATTGTAAAACACGGCGGAGGAAGTATAATGTTGTGGGGTGAATTTTGTTGGCATGGTGTTGGCCCTCTTTATTAGATCACAAAAATAATGAACCAAGAAATGTACCATGATATTTTGAAGGATATTATGCTACCCTATGTGGAGAACAATATGCCACCAGAATGGACTTTACAACAGGACAATGATCCTAAGCACTCCTCAAAATTTGTTAAATATGTGGAGAACAATATGCCACCAGAATGGACTTTACAACAGGACAATGATCCTAAGCACTCCTCAAAATTTGTTAAATCTTGGCTGAGTGCTAACAATGTATCTGTTTTAGAATGGCCTTCACAGTCACCGGATCTAAATCCTATTGAGAACCTTTGGGTTGAACTGAAGAGAGGTCTAGATGGGAAGACCTTTCGGAATAAAAATCATCTTCGGAAAGATGTTAAAAAGAAATGGGAAGCAATTTCTATAGAAAAATGCCAAAAATTTATAGAATCAATGCCCAGAAGAGTTCAGTGCATTTTAAACAATAATGGCAGTCATTCAGGTTATTGAATTAACTTGGCATATTGTTATAATATTCAATATTAGTAGAAAATTTAATTTGTTTTAGTCTTTAATGAAAAAAATATATATTTGTTTAAGAAATATTCAATAAGTCTATTATTTTGAATCATAGGAAAATGATTTTTTTTTTTTTTTATTTAAATAAAGTCATAAAAAAACAAAAACATTTGTGGATGGTGTATCTTTTAGTACAGTTCTTAAATAAATAAAAAATAAATTTAAATATCATTCATAATGGAAAATATTTACCAAATAAAAATAAGTCTATTATTTTGCACAGCACTGTATATATATATATATATATATATATATATATATATATATATATATATATATATATATATATATATATATATATATATATATATATATATATATATATATATATATATATATATATATATATATATATATATATATATATTTTATTATTTTTTTTTTTTTGCAACAACTAAAACTACATTTACTGTTAATAACACTTATTTTACATTTAATGGTGAAAATCATTAGTATTAATTAAAAAAATATAAAATTATGTTTTTAGCATTTGTTGGAGTATAAAGCAAAGAAATTATTTAAACAATTACAAAATGCATTTTAAATGCCTTTAACGTTTATTCTCTAATATTTGTGCAAAAATGGGATAAAACAAACAAGTGATTGGTATACAAAGTCTTACTCTCATGCAGTAGTAATAATGATCGGTTTTTAGAATATCCCAATCCATATTCCTTGTCAATATTTAAAATAATTGGCAGAATTTCTAATTAAAAAAAGTTTAAAATGTAGATTGTAGGATATATGAAAACTAACAAAAATATTACAGAAAATAGGTTTTTATTGAGGGTACATGAAATATACCACTACATCATCGTTAATTGCTAAATTTGAAATTTATTATAATTGAAAAAGAAATTCATAAAAAAATACAACAATAAGAAATATGCACGCATTCAAAAGCGTTGGACTGATAAGTTGATCAGTAAGGTACCAACTTACAATATAAACACATACTATATTAGTTATGGTAAGAGTATATATCTCGTACAGTTTTCTTAGTCAGTAACTAACTGTTGGTGGATTTTAGTAAAAAGTTTTTACTAATTGTGATAAACAGAGCATGATTGGCAAAAGTCGTAGAAAAAACAGACTTATGGTGTGATGCATGCATATTCATTTATTTATTTATCTGTGTTGTACGAATATGGTTATCCATCTAACAACTTACTAAATATATAGTATGTATAGATAGATGGATGTATGCATTTGTGCATTTATTGTTTAGTTTTTTTTACTGCTTACTTTATTTATTATTTATTTTGAGGATTGAGTGCAGTAAGTTGGCCATGTAGAGGGTGTTGTAGCAATAGGTTAACATCATTATTGCTTTTTTAAAAACTATTTATAGTTGTCATATATAAAACTGTGATATTGTAAAATTAGTTGAAAAAATGGCTATAGCTCGAAATAGATAATTACTGGAAAATATATTTAAACTGAAAAGAAGAATTACAAAATTGTAAAGAAAAAATGTTGTTAAATGTATAACCAAATTATTTTTATAAGCTTCAATAAAAATTTTTTAATTCAATTTCAATCCTTTAACTGTCCTGAATTTCTATTTGTTTTGTTAGGGGTAAATTCCAATTGCACTTACGTCATGCCCAGATCAGTATTATGTCCATTAGATCTTGAAATATGAGTAAATATACCAACTATTGAAACTTGATTAAAATAAAAATAAATCGATTGCCACACATACTTTTAGTTCACCCTATGCATTTATTATCTAGAAATGTGGCCGTCTAACTGTAGGGGCTCCAAACTAAACCAAACAAAATCAAAGCCAAAAGCTGGTCAGGGATTTAGAAGCAAAATAGATTTTTTAGTTTATGTTTTTTTAAATCTTTGTGTTAGTTTGGCCATAAAAATGAAAATTTGTTTTACACATTTCTTTGCTTTGCAAGCATATTTAATTACAGTTAGCTACTTTTTTGTAAAACAAAATTTCGATTAAATTTTTTATTTGTTAAAATAATTAAATAAATTAAAAAATTAAAGACAGACATTAAATAAATTATCAATTTCGTGTAATAAAGAAATAATTGTTTAAATAGAAAAAAGAGAAATTTAAAGCATTTGGTCTATAAACAAAAATGGATAGACTGACTACCCTGAGATATTATCCCAATGATCAATAACTATTGATTTTTTCTTACTTTTCTTTATTTGTTTTTGTTATCTTTCTTTTAATGTTCATTTTTTTGTTTTCCACCACCCACTAGATCACCCCTTATTTTAAATGAATTGTGCAAAAAAAAAAAAAAAAAAAAAACATTTAAGGGTGTGTCAGGCAGGTGATGGAACGAAAGTCTATGTGTTCTAAATCTATTTTGTATTTAATGGCCAACAGAAATCAAACTTATTTCTAATTCCAATTATATTTTTCTATGAGTTTATTTAACATGTATGTATGTATGTATGTATAGATTTTTAAACCCCAGCTGAATTTTGCTTATCTTCATTGTAACTTTTCCATAAATTTTCACGATTATTTAAACCATGTGTGTGCCTGATTGCCTGGTGGCTGTCTGTATGTATTCCAAAAATAGCAAGGAAATGGAAAAACAAAACAATAATTCTTTTCTACATTCATTATACATACACTCAATACTATTAGTTTTGTCATCACACCATCACTTTTAGTTTCTATAGGGGTTGATAAAATGCGTTTGTATGATAACATGAATGGGAGGTAAAGAAGTAAGACTCAGTGGATATTTGGAGTGCCACAATGTGTTGCTGTGTGAAGTACGGGTACTATCTACTAGTAACATTTTTACTTGACGCATTAAAATATTTCTGATATAAATAAAACAAAAACATATGACAAATTTTCACATAAATACTCAATTCATTTTTAACTATTTATTTTTAGTTTGATAATTGAAAAAATTGTGTTTATTGTTATTTTTTTTTAATAAAAATTACATATAATTTAAAGTTTGAAATGAAAATACATATCAGTAAAATATAGGTTCCTAATTCTGTAGGGTAGAAAGACCATTTCTAAAGAGCAAAGTGTAAACGATATTTGTAAAATTTATTTTGTAATAAAGAATTAGAAATGTTTTCCCAAAATTAAAAAAATTCAGTTTCAGAAAACGAAAATTAAAAAAAAAAAAAAAAATCACATAAATTCTATAAGTTCACCAAAAAGTGGAAATTTTACCGAAAATTCAAAATGTCACAAAAAAAAAATCCTAAAAATTGGACATATCAAAAATTCCTTATTTAAAGCAAATAATGTATACTATGTTGTCCAAGATTTGACGAAAATCACAAAATTGTACCAAAGATTTTGAAAAGAGAGCATGAAAGAGTTACTGTTATTGGACTCTCTAACGCGTGAAACAGATTCCAAATGAAACAAATTACCCAGTTCGACGACTCTTAATTTCCGATTTATTACTTTTTATTAAATAAATATTTTGCTGGAATCTCGAAATATAATATTGAGCAAAATCTTTTTTTTTTTTTTTTTTTTTTTTTTTTTTAATCCCAAAAACTAAGAAACTTATTACGTCAACAGATTTTGCGGGTTTCGAAAAAAAAAATACGTTAATCTTCGTTAAATTGAAAATATGTATCAAAATGTGATGGATGAGAAATCATTGATAAAAGAATATAGAAATGATGATTATCACAACTGATCCCCCTTTCTATCCTATATATTAAAATAATTATATAATATATTATGTGCCCCGGTATTCTAGTTTCTAAAAAAAATCAAATAAGGAAACCAACAATATTTACAGCCGTTTTCGAAAACAACTTTAATTTTAAAATTACTTAAAATTTTTTTAAATAAATTTTGCCTTTAAAATGTATTTAAAATTTGTTTTTGAATCCGGGAGTAAGTGTTTAAAATTAACTTAAATGGATACCATTCTATCGCTGAGGATACTTACTTGCAGCAATAAAATTGAAGACTTAAAACAGATTAATTGATCTTATATAAGACATTTGTAATAGATCTTCATTAAAGCAATTTTTGAAATATTTTGTAATACAGATATCTTTTAAACTTGCTCGAACAGCTTCAGTTAAGGCCCAACCACATAGAATACTTTCGCTTTAACTGCAACTGGCAGCTACGCAACGCATAAATCATATTAACCCAGTCGTTACATTATTTTATTATTAAAATTTTATAAAATAAAATATAAAAATCAAGTTATGTTCTCAATTGAAATAATTAATTGCAAATTAAAATTTCCAACTCAATGAAAAAATATTAAAAAAAAGAAAAAAAATTGTCAAAATGTATTTACGTACTTCGGTACTTCATAGTTGAAAATTTTAAAGCCTACACCACCATAGGTGGTTGGGGTATAATGCTTTTGTGCTGATTTTTGCAACGCACAGAACGGATATCCACCTTAAAGTATACCAATCGACTCAGAATTACTTTTTGAATCGATTTAACGATGTCCGTCCGTCTGGTCGGCTGGCTGTCTGTCCATGTAAACCTTGTGGACAATTTTAAAGATATCTTGATGAAATTTGGAACGAATAATTATTTTGCCACAATGACGAAGCTTATTGAAATTGGTTATGATCGGTCCATTATTTCACCTAGCCCCCATACAAATGTCCTCCCGGAATAGAGATTTAATGATCATAAATGCAATATTTTAATGAGATTCGGTGCAAAGAAGTTTTGTATAAGTATCAATCTTTGTGCCAAATTTCATCTAGATCGGTCCATAATTGACCATAGCTCCCATATAAATCCCTCTTCCAAGCAACACTTTATAAATTCCAATAAAATGTCAATAACAAGTTAATATTCGACAAAAATAAGCTTTATTTAAGTAGAAATCACAGTGCCAAATTTTATGAGGTTTGGTGCATAATTTATAATAGCTCCCATATAAACCCACTTTCGGGAATCACCCTAAAGCGCATAAATTCTCAAAAATGTTAGTATTAGCGTAATATTCTGTATTCGCATATTTTATTTAAATTTAAGTAAAATCATATGGTCGGGCTTGACCAACTATTTCTATCTCGTTCATCTTTGAAGTACTGCACGCAGAAGTTTGGCGTACCGATTGGTTTAGTTTTATATACATAAATGCATGTATGTATTTTAGTGGAGTTGTCAGTTGCAGTTGAAGCAAAAACAAAAATGCTATCAAACGATAAAATATTAGTAAAACACTTTATTTTAATGAAAAATATAATTTTTGTTAAAAAATTACACACTTTTTTTTTTTTTAGTTGCATATTTTTGCGTTTTTTCTTAAGTATTCGGATATGTTGCTTTTAATTAATAATACTTTGAAATTCGACTCGTTACACAATTTCAAAATTCATGTTCGGTACGTTTCTTTCATAAAATTTACAACTTAGTTCATGCTGATCTATTTCTTTGAGTTAATTTTTTAATACTTCTTGACCAATGAGCAACATGGAAATATTTTTTTCAAAAACAACTTAGAAATGTCTATATATATATATATATATATATATATATATATATATATATATATATATATTGCTCAATGTTACATATTTAAAATTTTTTTCTTGCAAAAAAATTTCATTTTCCATCCCTGTCACCTATCAAAACAGCGGAGGTTCGTTGGTGTTTGATACAACATTAGAGGTTTGTTCAAACGAACCATATGGTTTTCAATTCGTTCACCGAAAACAAAGAATACTAAGAAGGGAAAATAGTACTCTTTCCTACAACAACAACATTTCTCTCTCTTCACATACAAGTTCTGTGTGAATTCAACACACTTGTGAGAGAGAGAAACAACACAAAAAAAACAAATATTTTCCTTAAAATTTAAGGAAAATTACACACGCGACACATTTTTCAACAAACACACGATAGTTTTATTATTTTTTCACACGCGTTTATAGTATTTTAACTCCCGTTAAACGAATATTTTCCACAAACTGAAAAAATATTTTTTTATTTTATTTTTGACATTCCTTTTTTGTATGTTGAAATTTAAATTGAACGAACAATGTTGCTACTTTTGGTATTAAAAATAAAACAGATTTTAAAATAATTTTAAATTATTTTCATATTCATCAACAAAAAGCAAAGAAATGTAATTATATTACTATTTGTGGATGTAACCCGCATAAAAAGATATTTAATAATTTGTTAATACTCTTTTGTGCAACTATGTATGATTATGATGTGTGGTGAAAGTGGTTTCAGCACTAATACATATAAATAAAATTTGACTAACACAATCTTAATGTTAGGTTTTTTTGACAGCAGAGTTAGGTTTTTTTGACAAGCCTTCCATTCTTAGTATTCTTTGACCGAAAACCACGACACACACACCATGTACTTTTTATGGAGGTCGAAAACTTACGATTTTACAAATTACTTTGTATTTTATAGCGCTTATACGCATCTATTACTCGCAATTTCAAATATTGCGATATGAAAATTTTGCCTATAAACTGTGATTTAATATGTCATTTGTGAGTTAGTAACTCACGAAAATTAATATTGATTAGTAAAAATATGGCACAATTATTGTAAGGTATATACAGAATAGGGTTCATTAAATCGACATTTGAATAAAAAGTCGAAGTCAAAATTTAAAAGTCGTTCAGCCACAATTTACAACCACCATCTAGCTTTGTTTTACTTGTGTATTTTAGGCTCTCATTTATTTGCTCACTCTCTTTGTCACGCTCTCAATATGAATACAGCGCAGTGAATTTAGAAACAGGGCTATATGAAACAGCACTGCAAACTGCTGCTGACCAAATGTAATCAACACCATAACAAACAGTTCATTCTAAATGATCAGCTGATTATGGCAGCACACACTGCTGCTGACTACGCGCTATTGTAATTTGGGTTTAATTATAACGGCAGCAACATGTTGTGCTGACAGTGATCATTGATAATTTTTGCTGATACTGTTGCTGACTACGCGGTATTGTAATTTGGGCTTAACGCGTATCAACAAAAATTATTGCTGTCAGAAAACAAAAATTACTGCTGTCAGAAAAGCATGTTGCTGCCGTTATAATTACATTTAAGCGTAGGCAGCGACAATTTACAACCACCATCTTGCTTTATTTTACTTATGTAAACTGCTACTGACCAAATGTAATCAACTCCATAAGAAGCAGTGCATTCTAAAATATTAGCTGATTGTACCAGCACACACTGCTGCTGCCTACGCGCTAATGTAATTTGGGCTTAACACAACGTCGACTGAGACAACAACTGACTTTTGTTTGTAAACATATAATTGTGCTTCTTGCTTTATTATATTTTTCGTTTTGAACATTTATATTTGAGAAAAATAAAAAAAATTTGTATTTTACAATTTAAATCCGACCTTTTATTGGCATTTTATATTTGTAATGCATTTTTAATCAATCAACACTCTAAGTTACTTTGAATCATAAAAGGTCTTAAATACGCAATTATAGTAAATATGAACATATTTTTATAAAACTTGTATGTTATTGTTTTATTTCTTTTTGCTTTTAATAACACAAAACACACGAAATGTAATTAAAAATAGTTTTTAATAACAACACAAATATATTTTAGTATTTGAACACAGGAATTGTATTATAAAATTATTATTTTCCTTTGTAAACAAACAAATATATAAACAAATTCTGGTTTGAAAAAACGAGCAAAAAATAGTCAGCTGATTGTATAAGGTTACCTGACTAAAATTATTTTATGGTAACTTTATAATGTTGGCAACATTGTTGTGGCAACACTGGTCTAAAGTGAAAGAAAAATGCAGAACCAACGAAACAAAATTTCATTCGAGTCTTGCAACGAGTCGTGAGTGGTTGTCTTTAGTTGAGAAGAACGGATTAAGTCAGATTTACCAGTTAAAGGAAGTTTAATGAAAAGTGAATTATTTCTTAACTGAAAAAATAAAATTCAAAAAGAAACACTAATAAAATATCCTTTTTTGTGAAAAATAAATTTTTATAGAAAAACCTCAAACCAAAGTGATTTTTAAAAAAGTGAAATTATTTTGGAACAAAAAATAGATTTATCCACAATATAAAAAGGGTGTAGTAACAGAATACAGAAATATATAAGAAAAAAGGTTAAAAGCCGGTTACAATAAGAGTGCGAATAAATACGAAAAAAGTAAAGAATAAAATTAAGAAAAAAATCAAAGCAAATATTTTTAACGAAGGATTTTTTTGCAAACAAAAGAGATTAATATTTGAAGTAAGTTTTAGATTTTTTCAAATATTTTTTATAAGCCAAAAACTTTAAATGAATTTTAAAATTGTTTACTTAAATAAAATGTTAACTACATACTAAATTTGTGGGGGCTTAATTAAATATTTTTAGTTGTTTTTTTATTTTAATATATATATAGTTGAACTATTTAATTTTTTATTATTATTATTACGGTTTTAGTTTAATAATTGGTATGTTTGCTTTGCCTTTTACTTTGCTAGCGGTGCAAAATAACCGGCTCTTTGTTTTTTTTGTTGTTAATCTATCTAATTACCGCGACATTGGCATTGCATTAAACTTTATTTTCCATTTTTGCTATACATACCTATTTTACATACATTTATGTACAGGAGTATGTATGTACGTATTTATATACCCGTGTATATTTTACACATAATATATAATATTACAAGTTGATGATGATGAAGAAGTAGACGAAGAAAACAAAAATAAAAAACTTACACTTGTCTACAAGTTTAGCCGACACCACCTTTTCTTGGTTTCGAAGATTGCCAATTATATTTATAAATGTATGTATGTTTGATTCATACTTGTATTGTATTGTATTCGCGCATACTATACGTAGGTCGCTGGAGATATGGGTAAACATTTTAATTCAATATTTTAAGTATTTACATACAAGAAATGTCTAATCATGTTTTTGATAATAAGTGACATGTATGTTGAAGTCCTTTTCGAGGACATCACAAACAAAAGAATATTTTCACCACTTCAAAAGTTATTAATAATTACTTCCAAAAAATTAAAATAGATGTATTTTTTTTTAATTTCAAACATTTATTAATATGTAAATTGAATTCAAGTAAAAGAGAAATTAAGAAATGTTTTAATGATTAAACGAATTTTTAAGTTTTCAAGGCAATAGTATTCAATTTTGCATTCATTGTACCATAAGAAGCTTAAATTTTTAATTGGAGTAAGAAAAATTCTGGGGGAATAAAAATTTCACTTTTAATACGTGATAATGGTTAAATATGTAAGAACTATATTGATGTTAATAAGTATCCTCAAACTTTATATTAAGCCTTCGTAAATAAGTGTTGCCAATACATCAGTAAATAAAATTCTATATTTTATATGAAACTTTATATTACCTTTACCTGTGGTTTTTGTTTAAGTATGGGGTATGTGAGTGAGCTTCTATATATGTATGTGAGCACATTGTTCTTCTCCTATGTATTTGTGTAATCATACACAACCCAGTGGTAAAAAGAAGGGGTAAAGAGCCCTACTAGAAGGCCAGCAGACCTTCTCCCTGCATTCCATGTTCATTTCATTTTTACACGCGATGTCATTGGGAGGTAGGCCTTACACATTCGCGACCTGATACAGCCCTTCTAGAAGACCTTTTTTTTATTGAAAACTGCAAGCAGGCCTTCTCTAGAAGTACTAAAAAGAGTCCTACAGAAAGCCTTCTACACTATTAATAAAAAATATTTTTTAATAAAATACTTATAATAAAAACCATAAATAAAAAATATAATTAACTTAGAAAATCACATCCTATTCAAATAAAGAATTGGAGACAACTAAATGATTTATCATTCTTTTTTTTTTTAATTTCTGCTTTGAATTTTGATATTGTTTTTGTAACGGTTTCTGCATGGTTTTGCTTTTTCAAATACTGTAGCCTTTCTTTCCTTCTAAGAGAAGGGAATTAAAATTAAAACAATGTACTTTTTATAAATAGATTTGTTGTTGTTTAAAACAAAATATATTTAAAAAAATACAACTTCTTATGGTCCTTCCAAGAGAAGCGAAGTCGGAAGGTCTGTCGGATCGTTTAGAAGGCAGGGATGAGGCATTCAAGGCGTGTTAGCATTAGCAACTGCATCTGAAAAAAGGCCTTCTAGGAGGCCTGTGCGGTAGAGGCCTCGCAAATTTTACAGTTGGGAAAACATGCTTTAACTAATTTGCTCATGTTTAATTTATAAGTCCTGTTTATTTATTTATTTGTTCGTTTATTTTTCTTCAAATGAATTGTATTTTTCTTCGTCATTTATTCTGTTTTATTTGTCATTGTTTTATAAATTTTCTCAGATCAAATGAATTGAAAGAAAATAAAAATACAATCGTATACATCATCTGCAATATCATCTTCATCATCATCATCGTCCCAATCTATCTATCTATCGTATTCGTATCATTCAATGTGTTCATACTTTGTATTCGATTAGTCTTGTTGGTATGAATGTGAAATTATGAAATTATTTTACAGTCATTCAGACAGTCTTGTTAATACTCCTATGTATTATGTTCGCTTGGGGAATGCCGTTTAACTGTATTGTTTTTAATTTTACATGTGCTCCAAAATTGGTCGGGAGTATCATTGTTCTTTTCATTAGTTTGTTACAATATCAGCAAGAAAATCGTTTAATTGGTCTACTTTTGAGTTGCTGTGAGAGTATTTTGTTTATTTATTATTATTAATTGTTATTAAATTAAATTGTTGTTATTTAAAATACCATTTGTTACTCTTTGTTGTTTGGTTTCGTTTCTTTTATTTAGCCTGTTTTTGTCTATATCTTTCTTGTTGGGGAGTATCTTTTTTTGTGTATCTATTTTTCTATTTAGTCCTTATTTTACCTTTTTTATTACTGTTGGTTGTTTGTTTTTCTGTTGTTGTGTTAGCTGTTGTTATTGTAGTTGTAGTTTCCGATGATGTTTTTGTTTCATCTCCTTTTTAACAGGATTTTCGTACATTTTACGTTCTTGCGCTTTTGGGGCGTGTGTTGCTATTTATGTATTGCTACTAATGCATTGTTTGCTCTTGTTGTTTCTACTTTTAATTTTCTCTCCATTCACACGTTTTAAAACCATAAATTTCAGTTTTTATACATTTCATCGTTTTGTTTTAATATCGAAATCATTTACCGCAATATTTAGACTTGAATACAAGCAATTCTTTGTTAATTCAAGTACATGCTCAAACATATTTGTTTAACACAAAACCAATATTTGACAAACGTAAAAACCATTAATTAATGTTGGTCATTGATCTGTAACCTGGTAGTTTCTTGAGACCAGGCATGCAATAATTTAGACATCATTAAAAATGGCAAAGTAGGTGTACGAAATAATTTTATCGCTAACAAATTGCTGTGTCTATTTTGTTATTATAAAAGATTTGACAAGATTATAGACATGGTTATTATATTTTCGTTACATAATAAAACAAAAGCTTGTAATGTAACTGCTAACAAAAAAGAGCGGATGCTGAATAAATTTTAAAACCTTTAAAATTATCTTCTATAGTTTTTCTTGTCAATGCATGAAATGTTTCGTAGCAACAACATTAAAAATTATCAAAAGTTTTTGTAGCAAGCTTTAAAATTTTCTACTTTATGAACTCTTTAACATATTATCTACACATGCCTACTGCTGGCTCTAGAACAAATTACATGTTATGTGTTAAAGATTATCACAAAATTTATATGTTTTTTTCTTTTTTTTAATGTAATATTTTTTGCAGGATGTTCATTGCACCCGCAATCATATGTAAGCACTCATATACACATACTTTTGTATTTGTATAGTTTTTGCATTTTTTTCAAGGATCCCCCACCTTCAAGACTGCATTTTAAGTTCAGTTCACTACACACTTTAGTTTAGTTGGGTTTGTTGGAAGTTTGTGATGACGATGACAATGTTGATGATGATGACTCAGTGTTGAATGGAATATGTGTTTGCTGCATTTGCAATACAACAGAACAGACATATACATAGATATGTATATGATTGGATACAGTCGTCATACATTGTCTGTGACTGTGTTTTGGCCAGAAGTTTTTTTTCTATATCTCCTGTTTTGAGTTTCTATTAAAATTATTCGTAGTTGTTGCTTTCGAGTTTTCTTGTTTTTGGCGCCCGGCATTATTTGTTTCATTGGCGTATTTTTTTTTTAATATTTTTTGCACATACGGTTTCCACCGATTTCTTGTTTTATTTTTATTTTATTTTTTTTTTTTTTAAATAAAAGAAAAAAATATCACCATGTCGTGCATAATGTTCATATATTGTATCTTACCAACATGTGTCAGTACCATGTGTTTCTGCTGAAGTTTATATTTTAGTGTTGTTGCAATTGTTGTGCTGATGCTGTTGAATTGGTTCATGTTTATTCGTGGATGATTATATGTTGCCAAGTGACACACAGCTTCATTATTTATTTTCTTTCAACTTCAAGTCTTTTATTTCATTCTTTTTCACTTTGGGGATATTTTTTTATATTTAGTGTTAAATTTACCAAAAAATTATTGAAAATAATGTAGCAAAAAAGTTCAAATTAAATTTTACACAAAAAAGATATAGTCTTTAAATATTTCAATAACTTTTTTAATTGTATTAATTATTCAATTGATAAAAATTCAAATTTTCAAATATTTTTTACTAAAAATAAAACATTTTATAGGTTTTCAATTATTTTTCTATATTGTGGTTCTACTTTTTTAATTTTTATTTTCACCTTTTTCATAATTTTTATTCATAATAGAAAAAAAAAAAAAAACTATTGGTTCCTGAAAAAGTGCTAGAGCATTAAAAACATATATTTTTTTTTAACTTTTCGTACTTCATTCCATTTTTTGGAGCATAAAAATTTAAATGAAAATTATTTATTTTCACTTTTTAAAAGGACATTCGAGGTCGTGAATGTGAAATTGCAGGGAGTTATTTGACCACAATCTTTAATTTTTATTGAACGTTTTACTTGCAATAATTTCCAAATAAAATTTTTCGTAAAATAAGTTTATTTTAAATGTTGTTACTTTTTGGTAGGTTTTAATAGTTTTTAGAGAAAATTTTGGTAGGAAAAATATTTCAGCATGAAAGTGTGTACGATTTTTTCGTGCGCAGTCCTTATATTTTTTATATTTTTTTTTTAAATTTTTATTCAATAAAAATTTAAATGGAGTAAAATAGTTTAAGATACAAATTAAAAACATCCCTTAATGGAATTTTGCATGTCGTTCCTGTTCGAAAGCATTAACCTTACAAAAGTACAAAAGTGTGCCTGACTTTTGGGTTTCTGTCTGTTTCTTGTAAAACAATATACAAAAAAAAAAAAAAAAAAAAAAAAACTTAAAGCCAAATTCTTAATGACATTTCATAAGCCCAAAATAAAGGTGTGGAATAAAGAAAACACCCCCGAATTACATATATATTTATGAAATTAAATGAAATTTACTCAAAATACGCATTATTTGGCAAACAAAAATCAACATGAAAGAAGAACAAAATTTAAGGGGTGTTTTTTTTTTGCTGTAATTTAACGAAATATTTGTAAAACAGATTTGAAATAAAATATTTAAATTTTAAAGTAAATTTTTAAATACATATTTAGGTACATACATATATTTGGAAATAGAAAAACTCAGGTTACAGAAATGAGTCAGAGTTCAGTTGAACGTTAAATATCTGAAATTAAAAAAAAAAAAAAATTGATAACGAATTAATCCTAACAACTCAAAGCCATACATTTTAAAGTTAAACTTAAATTTTATTATAATAAAAAATTTACATTTTGTTTAACATGAGGATATTTATCTTGGGTTTTTATTTTTAAATAAGTCCTTATTAAATGGAATAAAAGAAATTCTACAAGATCAACTCAAATTTTTTAAACTATGCTTGTATATGTACATAGTTTTTCAACCCACCCATTTAGTTTCCTCTTTTTAATTTATGACTCACTCTACAATTTTCAACTAAAAAAAAAGTAATATAAAGTGAAAACTTTAAATATTTATTTTTTATATTGTTAAAAATAAATTAAAACTGAGTCACGAATTTGTCACGAAAATTAAGTAGATTCTAAAAGTATACACAAATGTATATAAATAAGATTTATGTAGTAAAACGTTAAATTACTTTAAATGGTAATATTTATAAGGAGGGATTGCATTCAAAGTATTTAAAATTCTACAACTTATTGGCTTCCGTTCAATACCGGAAATCAGGTATGACTTGTATACATACGTATGTATGTGTTTAAGTATAAATATATGTAAAATATTTATTGTTGGGTGGGTAAGTCTATTTGATGTTGAAGTAGTTATTGATGACATTTACTTAGAGTGCGAGTGTTTATTTTAGCTTTTTAATGGTTTCTTGAGACAAATGTTTATTGTATGTATATTGTTATGCATTTTTAATGCATTTGTACATATTTATGTATAAAATATATAGGTATATAAATACATTTCAAGTTTTGAAGGAAATGTCAAAGAACTTTGTATAAAATGTTTTTAAAATTAAAATATAAATAAAAACAAAGAACTACAAAGACATTGTTGACAAAAAGGAAACCCATAAACATTTTATGTAAAAATTAACATTTAGTTTAGTTCACGCATGTTGCCATAACAGCTATAGTTTACACAATGCACGTTCTCTTAACATAGATAAATGCCCTTGAAATAATGTTGCTATTTTTAAACATTTTAATTTCTATTCAACTATATTTTTATGGAGACTTGTAAGTTTGTGGCAAGCGTGTATAATAATTGTTCCAATGTAATTCCCCGTGTTAACACAACACATCATACTGCAAAACAACTTAAGTTGTAATCTTTGTGAATAAAAACTACGTCGTAACTATTAGCAGATATGTAAATGAATTAATTTTACTTTGAAAATTAAAATAATTTACAAAAGGGGTCGAAAATGGCGATTAATTCAGGGAAAAGTGATATCAATATTTTAATGATCACGTTTTATTTTTTTTTTTTTTTTATTTATTATTAGGTAAAAAAATTTAGTTATAGAATTTTAAGATTTTTTTTTTTTTTTTTGCCAGAATGGTAATGTCCCTCCAACATAATTAAGGGAAAAGTGATATCAAAAATTTAATAATCACGATTAATTTTCCTATTTATTAGTAAGTAAAAAAATGCATTTTTGATGACCACGGTCTATTTTTTCTATTTATTAGTAAGTAAAAAAAATGCATTTTTAGAATTCTAAAATATTTTTGGCAGAATGGCAATGTCCGTCCGTCTATACATTTAGGTTAAATGGGTCAAAAATGGCAATTAAAAATCTTGGAAATCGGTTAAGGAACAAAAATTCGTTTATGGTTAAACCTTTTCTTTGTCATTAGTACCCTATTTTGAACCCCCATAGCTCCGCTGCTGAAGCGTATATGGGATCCTGCTTCTAAACTTAAAATCTTACTGTCCTCGGCAACGCATATGTGAATCAACCGATTAGAAGTTACAGATTTATTTCGATTCTGCCCCACTGTTTAATGTTTGATAAAGCAAAGAAAATATCTGCACTTCAACTGTTTTTTGTATGAAATCTAAATACACTGATGAAAATGTAATTTATCACTCTTTTTCAAAAATGTAAAAAATTTTTAACTTTGATAGCTTCTTATAAGAAAACAACACAACATTGCTTGAAGAATTTAATTGATATTGATACATAATTTTGTTTATTTTTATTCGGTACCCAACTTTATTACAAAAATTTTAATTTCAAAATTAAATTAATCGCCATTTTTGACACATTTTACCCCAACGTGTGGCGTTTTAGTAAATTTCTTATTTTTGGTAAAATTTGGATTTTTTTTAACCTTATAAAATTTTAAAATTAAAGATTAAAGATAATGAAAAAATTCAAAGGAATAACTATCTTCGAACCATTACCTTTTTTTTATTTACTTAAATATAATAAAAATGAATTTCTAATCTAAATTATTATTTTTTTCAGATCAGTTTTCCTGTCTATACAATTTTTGTAAGTACATTTTCTTTTTAACAAATTTCCGTTAAATTAAAAAAAATATAAAATAACGATAAGACAATTATTTTTAGAAATCAATTAATTAACAATTATTCAAAAAATGTAGATTGAGATAGATAGATCCATTGCTATTGTATTTTAATTTACGTAGAAATATGTAAAAAAATAAAAAAAAACATAAAGGTGATCCAGTTTGTTTGAAGTAAAAAATGATGATCTCGATGTTTTCAACTAAAATTAAAATTTACTTAAAAAAATGGTCTCAAAATTTATTTAGAACATCCATAACAAATTTTTTGGATATATGTGCATGAACTTATACTTGTATTTTAATATAAATTTCAATAAAGTAGCTATTTTTAGAAATAAAGAAATCACACAAGATAGAATTCAGATTAATAAAAAATAAAATACAAAAAAAATTAATAAATTTAAAACTAAAATAAAATATTTTTCTACATATTACACACTTAAAATATACACATGTATAATCTTTTTTTTTTTTTTAAAGAGAGTTTTAAGGGTTAAAGACCTTGTTTAAGTTTTCAAAAAGGAACAAACATATCTTTAGTATACCAAAAAAATAATATAAACTTCACCATATGAATCATGTTTTTCCAAAATGTTTTTAATAAATTATGTGTTTGTGCTTTTAAAAATCATTTTTGTTCATTTCAGTTTTCAGCATTCGAAACATACTTTAAGTTTTAAGTTTGTGCTCGTATTGAATGTTTTTCTTTACTTTTTCAAAACAATTGTTTTACCACAAGTCTGGCATGTCTGTCTGTTTTTAAAAGAAATCTTAAAAACAACAATACGACAACAACAACAGCAACTACAAAAAACTGCATGAATACAATAGGAAATAAAAAAAGGGGAACTCTATAATGTGAATTATGTCGCGCCAAACGGTTTCTATTTTATACACATTAGTTTTGCTCCATTGGAATGTTGATGGAAATGGTAAAATAGATGAAGTTTGTGATGGTAAGTAACATGGAGAACATGCATCATGCGGTATTTATACATACTTATGTATGTTGTATGTTTTGTTGCATATGTTTTTTTCTTTCTTTAGCCTCATACTCACATCATCATGTCTCACGTCTTAGTTTCATCATCATCATCATCATCATCATCATCATCTGTTTTTGTTCATTTCTTTACACCACTGTTCCATTGTGTCTATAAGTGTATACAGGAAGCTGTTTTAAGTGTTATGCTACTACAATTGTGTCTTAAGGGGTTAAGCCATACTCTTGTGTTAGAAAATAATAAGTAATAATTGGAATTTTAATTGAATCCTTTTTTAGTAAAAGCAAACCAATCAGCTGTTAAGTTGGATTCTTCCTATTTTTATTTTATTAAAAAGTATCTCAAAAAATATACATATGTATGCACTTGTTTGATGGCTGCCAGTACAATTTCCCATGATAAGTCTATATAGTTACATACTACTTACATGATCTTAAGAATTTAGTTAGAAGACCAAGAGATTGGAAAAACAATAGGCATTTTTTGTCAAGTGAACTTCAAGTAGTTACTCGAAGTTAAGTTGCAGTTTTAAAAGTTCATACCAAAAAGTTTTGTAGGCCCATTTTGCAAATATTTAAATCTTTAATTGATTATTGATTAATTGAATTTTGAAATTAAAATTTTTGTAATAAAGTTTGGTACCGAATAGAAATAGACAAAATTATGTATTAATATCATATAAAATCTTTAAGCAAGGTTGTGTTGTTTTCTTATAAGAAGCTATCAAAATTAAAATTTTTTTACTTTTTTGAAAAAGAGTGAAAAATTACATTTTCATCAACTTTCAGTGTATTTAGATTTCATACAAAAAACAGTTGAAGTGCAGATATTTTCTTTGCTTTATCAAACATTAAACAGTGGGGCAGAATCGAAATAAATCTGTAACTTCTAATCGGTTGATTCACATATTCGTTGCCGAGGACAGTAAGATTTTGAGTTTAGAAGCAGGATCCCATATTTTTAATTGCCATTTTTGACCCATTTAACCCAAATGTATAGACGGACAGACATTGTCATTCTGCCAAAAGACATCTCATAATTCTGAAAATGCATTTTTTACATA
Organism: Protophormia terraenovae; assembly: GCA_951394005.1. NCBI lineage: Eukaryota > Metazoa > Arthropoda > Insecta > Diptera > Calliphoridae > Protophormia > Protophormia terraenovae. The sequence continues at coordinate 131,286,804 of OX596076.1, forward strand.
CTTATATAAATAGGAAAATTTAACGTGATCATTAAAGTGTTGATATCACCTTTCCCTGAATTATGCATAATTTTCGATCCATTTAACCCAAATGTATAGACAGTCGGAGGGACATTAATATTCTGCCAAAAAAAAAAAAAAAATCCTAAAATTTCTAAAACTTTTACCTAATAATCAATAAAAAAAGAAAAATAAAACATGATCATTAAAATATTGATATCACCTTTCCCTGAATTAATCGCCAATTTCGACCCCTTTTACCCCAATGTGCAGCGATTAAACAAACACTAACAAATTTTGTTGCTTTATTAAAAATATTTTATTTTTTTATTTTTTTAAGTGAACGTGTTAACTTTTTTAAATAGTTGTTTTTGTAATTAGGGACACAATACCATAAAATATTATTATTATTTTTTTTTTTTTGGAAATCGAAGACGATGGTGTGTATTCCATTTATAAAGAGTGAAATATAAAAAATATAACTGTTTTTATTATATTTTGAGAATTAAATTTTTTTAATTTCTTTACAAACTTTATTGAAAAATTAAAAATTTTTTTTTATTTTTTTTAAAATTTGGATAAAAAATTACTCCAAAATGGAACAAAATTGTGTTTTTAGTCCATATATTTTTAAGGAAGTCCAAAAATAAAGTAATATTAGTTATAAAATTTGTATCAAAAATTGTGGTCTATATATAATAAAGAAAATATTTCAAAATTTATTGTGAAATTTAAGCACCATAAACTTTTTTAATTATTCCAAAATTTTGTGGTGCTAGTGGGTTATTGTTAACTATTATATTAACCATGTTTAAAGACTTTTAAAAGTATTAACTTTTATAAAAAATCTTAATTCCATATATTTCCGTTCTTAATCCCCTAAATTTGAAATTTAAATACCAATATGTAAATATATAAATAATAAAAAGTGAAATGGGTAAACAATACAATCATATATTAGTTCAATAATGAAGGTATAAACATTTGAAAATTTATGAATTTTACTTCTATAGAATTAATTCTAAAAGAAGTTATCTACATCATAATTAAAAAAAGAAACATTTTCAAACATTATGATCTAATTTCTTTTTTTTTTTCGATTCATTAAATTAAAATGCTTATCAAACAATAGACAACATATGGAGAGACTTAAAGAACATAGTTTCGATGTAATAGAGAGATATTGTTGTTATAATTGTTAGCTGTCTGCCATAAACAGAAATCTATAAAAAAGAAGAAACTCATTAAATTAATTGATTAACCCTCTATTCTTTCTTACTATTTTGCTCCAATCAATATTTTTGTTTATGTTTGATGAAAGAAATATTTTATTGATTGAATGAAAGCAATTTATTATGTTTAAAAATGTCATACAAAGACTTGGAGTTTATATAACGGTCTATACAATTTACATACAACTGTAAAATGACATACTGTCAGTAAATTCACTTTGTTGTATAATGCAATAGAAATATTTTTTTAAATTTAATTTGTTAGAAGTAAAAGAAGTGAATATCTACATAATTACGTTTTTTATTTAATAGGAAATTATACTTGATTAGGTTAAGAGAAAGATTTTTAAGATAATTAAATATGTATTTTATAGACTGTTAACTTCTCCATATAAATAATTTGAGACTAATTTGTGTCACAATTAAAAATATACCATAGAGAAATAGGTGTAAAAAATGAATGTCAAGAGATATGTCGAAATAACAGAGTCACATCAAGTTGATATAAAACAAATTGGTATAAAATAAAGTTACCTTAAATGAATATTTACCGCTAATATGTATACAAATGTCAATATACATACCTACATATAAATAATATACTTAAACTTGAAATTAATTTCTTATACATACTGTAATATTAAATATTTAAACGTTAAAAACACAAACAAATTTCAGATTTATATTGCTTAAGTTACCAACAAGTCGCTACTAACAAAAGAATTACTTTTTCCATTTATGAAAGGATATGCCAAATTTGGTATAATTTAAAAAATTTGGCAAATCACTACAAGTCTTTACAATGAAAGCTTTTAATTGAATAGGAAAATCAATTATAAACCGCTTGCGGTATGATCTATTAAAATTAATAGTTAACAGATAATAAATAAATATGTCTTTAAATGCATTTTAATTACTCGAAATTATTTAAAACCGAGAAAAATATATATTTCAACACCCTATTTTTCCAGCACTTGCAATTTATCTTTAAAAAATAAATGACGATCTTTTAAACAAGTTCATCATTTTATCACCATCTTAGATGTTCAAGAAAATAACATGTATAAAACTTCAAAATGAGACGACCTTCAATTAAAAGTGTCAATGTAAATTATACTGATGCTGATGGCATTCATTTAGTCACATCATGATTGTCATCAGGCAGTGGCTCTATGTATAATGCATCGTATCGTATACGGGAACGAAGTTGCATATAAATTGTTTATTTCAACATCAAAATGAAAATTTCATGCCAAGATTTTGCTGATTTTTATTTTTTAACTTTATTTTTCTTTTGTTTTATGCTTAATTGCATAAAATATGCACTACAATCTACTAGCATGGCACACGACTCACAGACAAGATCTCTCAATATCTAATGATGAATTGTAGTACTCATTATTATTATGCGTGTTAAAGAAATAAATAAAAATAAAATAGAGGAAAATATGTAGTAAGAAAATAAAATATTCTTAAGAAAATCTCAAAGAATTTTAAATGAGTCTTAAGACCTACTAACTGCTTTGTTCATCATACATCATACATGGTTTGTTACAGTTAACGCCCGCTGTTTGTTGCTTTAATTCTAAATCTATTGGAAAAAGTAAAAAATATAAAACAAACAATGTACAATGTTTTGTTCAAAAATTAAGTGAAAATAGATCTAGTTTCTGAACGGAAACAGAAATTCTGCAATTCTAAGAAAAAATCTAAATTTCTAAAAATGGATTTTTTTTCTTTTTTTACTATATCTTCCCAACCGATATTGAAGAGCATTTTTATCATTCAGAAAAACCTAAATACTATCCCCCCTATTCGCAAACTAATTTTAAATTTAAAATATATTTTAGATACAAAATATATAAATATTTCCTTTTAAATTTAAAAATTTTGACTAAATTGATTTAACTTTTGATTCCATAAAATTCTTTCTTTATATGATTTTATAATTTGTTGTTAATAAAATCAAAACTATTTAAAACAAGTGAGTATGTTATATTCTACTTGCCGAATCTATATACCCATCATTTGTAACTTTTTAAAATTTCACCTGATATAGGAGTTGGGTGGACCACGTTAATTTTTTGCTTGCGAGTTTATGTTGGGCCTTGAACAATTTTTGTACAAAATTAGTTGATGTTTCACCTTATAAGGGTGAAGGGCCGTAGAGTGGCCGGATCACGTCCATGTTTGGTTTATGACTTTATAGCGATCCTCTAATTATCTGGTTCATAACTTTTTTTGTTTATTAACCGATTTTGCCCATTTCAATACCAAACAAACCTTATAAAAGATAATTTTGTCCAATTCTGCATTCAACAGACAGACGGACGGACATAAGACAAGATCGACACAGAATCTTACCAGATTCTGATTTGTTCGACATGTTAAACACGGAATGACAAACCCAATATACCCCCATCTTTTTATGGTGGGTATAAAAATCGAACCTGAAATAGCGAAAGAAAACCTTACCAAGGTACTTTGAAAAGTAAACATTTCAATATTTGAAGTCCAATATGTCTTAAACTTAAACTTATACGTACGACATGTTTGTCATAACAGAGTTGTCTAACTTTGTGGACCCTGTGGAAACGCCTCTGTTATGTCTATATAGGCCAAGGTCAAAACTTAAACTGTACTACATCCTACTATCACTAAAAATTTTTTTATTGAAATCGGACCAGTCGCACAGTGGGCTATTATGACTACTTTCGTTTTTCATGAAAAATGGGCTTTATTTAGACTTTTTGGTAACTTTTGAACTAAAAGCTATAAATTAATGAATCAAACTGTAAATTGAAGTATACTTATTACCAGGGACCGAAAATAACTGTTATTTTTGAATTTTTTAACAAAAAAAGCATAGTATAATAAAGTATACTCGTAAGAACAGCTGTTTTACAATTTTTTCATTGGCAAACCTCGCGGTACTGTCAAATTGTTTTTGTATTCACATGTAAAATATTTTTTGAGTTTTTTTTCTCTTGCTCTCTTTCGTTCTTTCATTTTTCCGTTCAAAGCATTCTGACATTGTGGGCAGTAGTTTTACACTAACAAAATAAAAGCAATTTTTGTTTTTGTAGATGTGCGAGTACTTTATTATTTTACTATGAAAAAAAGGAGTAGCAACCAGATGTCGGAAAACTGATTCAAATACATCATTGAGATCTCTATGGAGTCTACTTTAAAAAAATGATATGCTTTTTAAAATTTTGATTTTTATTTTTTTGAGCAGAAATAAAAGTTATTTTGTGATTTTTATTTCATGCCAACCGGTTATTTTTCGATTTTTATTTTTTTGAGCAAAAATAACTTTTATTTCTGATTTTTATTTTTTCGAGCCAAAATAACAGTTATTTTGTGATTTTTATTTTTTCGAGCAGAAATACCGGTTATTTTTTTATTTTTTTTTGATTTTTTGAGCATTTTTTGATTTTTTGAGCAGAAATAAAAGTTATTTTCTAAAACATAAAATTTGTTAAATTTGTTGTTAATAATTGTGAACTGTTCTGGTGTTTCTAATAAATTATTATTTTTTTAATATTGGATTTTTTTAAATATTGTTTGCATTTATTTCATTTCGGAGTATATTTTTTTTTCGCTTTTCGTCTTTGCATAATTTGTAAATAAAAACATTTTGTATATTTTTTTATTTTTGAAGTTTTTATTTTTTTATTTTGGTGATTTTGTTCTGTGGTAAAAGTAAAGAAATTTTTTTTTTTTTTTATTTCTGCTCGAAAAATAAAAATCAAAAAATTACAGTTATTTTTGCTTGAAAAAATATAAATCAAAATATAACCGGTATTTATGCTCAAAAAAAAAAAAAAAAAAAAAAAAATCAAAAAATAACTGTTATTTTTGCTCGAAAAAATAAAAATCAAAAATAAAAGTTATTTTTGCTCAAAAAAATAAAAGTCGAAAAATAACCGTTATTTCTGCTCGAAAAAATAAAAATCAAAAATAACTGTTATAATTTGATTTTTATGATAAAAGTCATAACGGTTACGGTCCCTGCTTATTACTTTATGAGATAATTTTAAGAAAAAAATAGATAAATGCGTTTTATCTATTAAATTAAATATTTTTCGTTTAGGCAAATATTGGCAAAATGGTTTTCTTTATTACACAAACTAACATCTTATATTTTATCACTATATAAAAATGTTTACTCAATTGTACCCAATAACTCTTTAAAACTCTACATACCCCATTTTTAGGGTAATTTTTTCAAAATTATTAAAAATATTTATAAAACATATATACGAATAAATTTTATTTTATATTATAGTCCACTGTCTGAACTTAATTCACCTGTTTAAGAAAAGAATTATCGTTTTACAAAAACTAACAAAAATTCCACTTGGATTTTTGAAAATTTAAATTTTTGTTACTATAAGAATAATTATGAAAAATTATTGAACTTTGAGAGAGTGTATCAAAAAAAGTAAATAACATAGAACAATAAATTTTACAGATTATGATAATTCAGTTTGTTTTCTATTGCCGCTATAAATATTTATTACAATATCCACACTTTATTTCTTGAATTAATCCTCGTTAATACCCTAGAATTTGGAACTTAACAAAGAGTTTTTTTTTTGTCAAATTCGAATATAAGTACTACATATTCATAAAAATGGGGACTTTCCGTGCTATAGATTATTTTGCTTTCGGTACCACTATACAAACGTGTCACAATTCAAAAAATACATTTGCAAAATTATAAGTTGCAAATGTTGTCATTTAATTATATACAATATAAAATGTGTTGTTTAAGTTTTATGTTTTTCTTGTTTTGTTGTGGTTGCAAGTTTTACCATGGGGTATTTAACATGTTTAACAACAACAACAAAATGTTTTAAAAACGTCATCAAATCTCATTAGAAATCAATGCCATTAAAGTATAATTATTTAAATGTACTTCTTAAATATCACTACTGAATTTAAATTAGTCTTGTCAAGACATTGGCAACACAATATTTTATATTTATTGATGTTTAAAAATAAATCCAAACATCCTTTCAGTCCATGTAGAAGGTATTTGATATTTTATTAAAATAAAAAAAAGTAACATAAAAGATTTCAATACTTGCTTTTTTATAAGCTAAAGATATGTAAATATACTCCAGACAATTTTTCTTAATTATAATTATTTCTTATTAGGAAGTGTGTAGGAAATTTTGCATTTTACTGTTTTTTCATATTTTTCTTAAATTAAAAAAGAAAAATCAAATAAATTTTACTTTGATCTGACTGTATGTCACATAACGCAATCGCAAAACATTAAATAGAAAAAAACAACACTTGCAATAAAAGTGCTGATGATCAAGTTTATTGGCTGCTAGCAATAGATTCAGGTACTCCTCATAGCACAAAGTAAATGTGCAACAGTCAATAATAACTGCATTTTCATTAGATCTTGTTGATCCAGTTTCAATTAGATCACTTTTTCAGCTTCTGCTTGTTTACGTTCTTCTCCTTTCTCTGTAATGTTTAAGAAATTTTAACATTTATTTTATTTCTTCCACCTTTTCTTTCGTTGAAATTTATTGCAATCTACAAGATGCCACTACGAAAGTTGTATAACAAGCTATTAAGTTTTCTATAAATGTAAGAGAAGAGTACAACATATATGTACGATATAACGTACGTAGTATAATGCAACTTGATCAATGATTATTTTTAGCGCAATGTTTTTCTTTCAATTGCAGCATTTTGATTTCTGCGATTCTAAACCGTTAGCTAAAGGAAATTGTCTTAAGATTTAGTTCATACTTATAGTAATGGATTTTGTATAAAATTGTTACATTGATTATCGAAAATTTTATAATATTTTGGATTTTATTGCATGATCAAATTAAAGTTAATTTAATAAATATATATTTTAGGTTGAAATTAAACTTAATAAGGAGAGCATGAGTTCATGAAAAGCCTATCCTTAGGAAAGGAATTTATTGATATTATCGATTTCTAAGCACGAGATGTATTTATGTTAAAATAAAATTATTTATATCATAGAACTTTGAAGAATTTTTAAATTGAGATCATTAGGTTATGTTTTAAAATGTCTATGTTAATATACATACATAGGTACAATTATGTAATTACCGTGGCATATGCTCTAAAAAAATATTTTATGCGCATAAAAAATTCTCTTAAAATCGCAAATATATGCCCTTAAATAAAATATGATCTTAATAGTACCAGGAAATTACAAAATTTCTATGAATTTGTAACATAAAAATTATACTGACAAACTATGCAAACAAATCGAAGATAAAATTCTCAGAATTGTATGAAACTGGTAATAACTAATATTTTGGTTAATTTGCAGCCCAGAAAAAACATAATTTTTATTCCTATTCTTTATTCGTTAGTCCGTAATTGAATTGTTCATAAACAGAAAAAAAAAATTGATTAATTAAACGATTTATCAAAGATAAAAATTATTCAATTACTTTTTCAATTGTATCAATTATTCAAGAGCTCAAAATTAAAATGTTTCAATATTTTTTCCTAAAAATAAAGTAATTTAACGGCTTTCAATTCAATTTTAAAGTAATCAAATATAAGTAGTAAATAATAGGTTTAATTTTAATTAACAATATAATTGAATATGAAGTTTTTGTAATTGATTTGATTGATTTTAGATTTTCCTGTGTATACGGAAAAATATAGTTTAACGATTTATCAAAGATGAGCAGTATACCTGCTACTTCGTTAGCGTAGATTTTTTTTAATAAAAAACTATATTATAAATTCAAATTGTGTTAAGTAAAAATTGTATAACTATAACTCTTTTAATATTATTTCCAATAGCTAAAACACAGTGCGCTTCGCTACTCCATTGTATTGAAATAAAATAAAAGCATAGAAATAAAATTCAAAAACAGACCGACTACCAAACACAGATTCACTTTTATATAGATAGCATTTAACACAATCTTGCAGTACTCCTACATAGACCAGATAAAAACTTGGTAGCCTTTATATTTAGAAAAAACAAAATGAAATACCAAAAGTTAAGAAACCCGTAAAATGCAACTATGATTCCTATCTCTCATGGGAACAGTTATAATATTCGTGTTCTGTCAGAATTGCGAACAAAAAACTTTTAAATATTTTAGTTACCAGTTTCTTACATTTTTAACTTTCGATGGCTCAAAAACTACCAAATTATTTCTATTATTATACCGATAGGACTTGTGGATTCTAAACACAGAACCATATATTTTTAATTTCACATTTGAATGTTAATTATTATTCAAAGAGTTATAATATAATAAAGAAAAGTACCACAAAGTACCCTCTTATGGATTTTTATTCACTTAGGGCCATATATCGTTAATTTCATGACTTTATGTTCAATACTATAGAACATTCTAAAAGTACGATTAGAAGAACGAAAAAGGAAAATATCATATAAATTTTCATTTACTTAGGACCTTATATATTTAATTTCATGTTTCCTGGTTCAATATTTTAGAAAATTCAAAAAGCACTATTAGAGAACGAAAAAGTACCATAAAGTCTCTGTTATGGATTCTCATTCACTTAGGGTTTCTAGGTTTAATATAATAAAAAAATCCATTATTTAATTTAAATAAAATTTAATTTCCCGAATTTATCCCTTATTTGGAACTATTTATTTCCCCTAAATGTAACAAAAATTTTATTCCAATGAATTTCTAAACTGTACTGGGATCTAATGTTAAAATAAAAAAAAAAAAATATTTTGTGAAAAAAGTACCAACACCAGCTACGAGGTTTACCCCTTAAACGTTCGAATTTCCAAAAAGTACCAAACTTGTATTCGCCAATTTTCGATAAGTTACTAATTTGATCCACATTTTATGTCCATGCTTACTGGATTAAAAGATAGATAGGTTGCCAAAAAAGTACCAAATTACAGTTTTTACTCGTTTTCTCCCTAAAAGAGCCGAATTTCAAAAGACACCTATCCGATTATTTTTTAAATGAATAACGATATTTATTCAACTTTTTTTTGTATCTGTATTAGTTTAGGAGATATAAGGTTACCGATTTTACCCTTTTTTACCCCCTAAACATTTGGTGATTCATTCGCTGTGCGACGATGAATCACCAAGTAAGTCAGTCAGTCAATCACTCAGTAACGTTACTCTTTTATATATATATATAGATTAAAACTATTTCAATTACTTTTTTAATTGTATCAATTATTCAAGTGATCAAAATTCAAATTTCCTAATATTTTTTGCAAAAAATAAAACAATTTTTCGGCTTTCAATTATTTTTCTTTTTTCAATTAATAAATTAATCAAATATAAATAAAAGTAAGTGATAATTTGAGTAATTAAGTATGCAATTTGTTTAATAGGTTGAATTTCAATTAATAAAATAATTGAATATCATTCGTCGTTAAAATTGGATTTTAGATAAGTATTTAATTTATTAAAATATTTCGATATTCAGTAAATTATTTAATTATAAAAATAATTAAAAGCATTTATTAATATTTTATTTGAAATTTATTATTAATTTTTTAAAATAATTTTTCTAATAATTAGGAATATTCCAAGCTATTGCTATTTAATAGAATATAAAGAAAAATTTAAATAATTTTTTTTTAATAGTTTGCACTAGGTCAGTAAACTTTTAATAAAAAAAACAAAAAAACATTTGCGAAACTTAAAATTAACATTTATAATTTATGTAGCAGGTGTGGTATAAACGGAAACAATGACAAAACTAACGAACACGTGAATAAGCTTAAATTATGTATAAACTTAAATTGAATAAATCAATTTATTTATAATTATTGTTATTTCTAATTATTAGAATTTATAAAAAAAGAAACCACAAATGATTAAAACTCAACTTTAAATAGAAAATTTATATTTGCTTTGTATTTGCAAAAAGTTTAACAAATACACATTTAAATGACTAAACGTATCCATACATAAAAGATGAAGAAGACTTTTACAGCCACACAAAACAAACATTTTTATATGAAATTGAAAAGTGAAAGAAATTTTCAAAAACATAAATTGTAAATAACCGTTAAGCAATTAAAGTCAAACAAATCAACTAAAAAAGATTTCAAACAAAGCGATTTCTAACTTTTTAAAATATAGATGATCAAAAGTAACAATAACAACAGAAACTTTTTGTAAAAAAAAAAAAGATTTTTTATAAAAAGAAGAAACAGGTGATAAAACTTAAAAATATGTTAGTATTATGACTAATATAATGACATGTAAATTTTTACCTCAAGATAGTTAAATACATATTGCAAATTTGTTTGGCTTGTTAAAATCATACCTAATTGATTCTTAAACAATGTCTTTTGTCTCCATTTCAATGATGAAAATATTACTATTTTAAGAAAATTTTCTGTTAAGCTAGAAGCTAAAAAATATTTATTTATTTTTTTTTTTAAATTTGGCAATGAAAATTTATTTAACCACAGCCATTTTGAAAGGCTTTTGTTGTTATTTTAGTTTTCATAGTCAAATATTGCAGTAAAAAAATTTGTATAACCTGCAATTTTTTTCTTTTTTGGTTTATTAAAGATTCGTGTTTAGTTACGCCTCTTAAACAGTTTTTAGTGTTAAAAGAAATAAATTTTAAACGTGGCTTAAAGTCTTAAAAAATCTTTTTGATTGGAATAACATTAAAATGTAAGAAAAACTCCTGTTATTCTCGCTTTTTTGTTTAGTTTTTCTTTCTTCTGCGATACCCTGTCGAAAACCCAAGATAAGCAGATGCAGAGATTGTCTTTCAATAAAATACAGACATATTTATTTAACTATATACATACAAACTATGTATAGCATGAACATTAAATGAAAGCCACAAAATTTATAAATGATTGCCGGTTTACTATTTTCCTTTGTTTAGTCATTTCAGTTGAGTTGAATTGAGTTCAATTCAGTTCAGTTTGATTATTTTTAAAAGTAGTTTTCTATAATTTCTTTCCGAAAGGAAAAATACATTTTTTTTGGTTTGAGCTCACATTTTATTAAAATGATTATTGTAATTATATATATTTTTAAAAGAGGGAGAGAAAATAATCAACTATTTAAATCAAAAGAATAAATGAAAGAAAGTCATAAATAATTGATAGGATTTTAACCCACTTTTTACAAATAACTTAATTATACCTACTATTTATTATCCAAAGCGAGCTTTTATCCGATGGTAAATATAAAATTAAAAAAAAAAATACATACATATTCAATTATAACAATTTTAACAATTTTCAAATCTATGTATATAACATTCATTCCATTTTTTATTCTACCACAACTATGCATAAATTTAACGTAATGTAACTTACAAGATATGAGGGTGATGACAAGGTTAAATGTATTCTATGTATGGTATACCTATATCCGATGGGAACCATAGTAAAATATATTATACACGTGCCTGTCATTTAAAAATCAAACAATATCAAAATAAAATCCGATATCTTTATACTCATATTGAATTTTATTTACTTATACAACATATTTTCATTATGTTTATTTAATATAACAAAACAAATGATTGACTTGTGGTTTTAATGAACTGATTAAATATTATTGTTATTATGTTTTAACGTATAAGTAGATTAAACATTTTCTAGAATAAATTAAAGTATTAACTGTCTTATTGACAATAAAATTTTTAAATTAAAAAAAAGTTTTTTAAGATAATTTATTTATCTTCTATATATATAAAAGAGTAACGTCTGAGTGATTGACTGACTGACTAACTTACTTGGTGATTCATCATCGCACAGCCCAAAAGGTTAAAGCTAGAAAGATGAAATATGGACAGTAAATTGGTCTCCTACCGAATAGATCCACTAAGACGGGATTTTTGGAAATTTGAATGTTTAGGGGGTAAACAAGGGTAAAAACGGGTAAAATTGGTAACCGTAACTAATAGAGATACAAAAAAAGTTGAATAGATATCGTTATACATTTAAAAAATAATTGGCCTGGTACTTTTTTTGAAATTCGGCTCATTGTACTTTTTTGGCGAATACAAGTTTGGTAATTTTTAGAAATTCGAACGTTTAAGGGGTAAAAATCGTACGTGATTTTGGTACATTTTTCACAAAATATTTTTTTCTTTTTACTGACACATACATATGAATATTTTAACATTAGATCCCAGTACAATTTAGAAATTCATTGTGTTGCAATCTTTGTTACATTCGGGAGGAATAAAAAGTACCAAAAAGGGGATAAAATCTGGAAATTAAAATGTATTCAAATTAAATGATGCATTTTTTATTATATTAAAACCTAGAAACAGAACTTAAGTACATGTAGTCCTAATTCAGTGAGTACTGGTACTTTTTGAATTTTCTATAATATTGAACATAGAAACATGAAATTAAAGATACATGGTCCTATGTGGGTAAGAATTCAAGAGGGGAACTTTATGGTACTTTTTCGTTCTTCCAATGGTACTTTTTGAATTTTCAATAATATCCCTAGAGTAAAGAGAACCGGTTCAAAACTAGTCACGTGACAGGTTCTCGGGGCTAGTGACCGGTCCCAGTTCCGGAACTTTATATGAGAGGAACCTGTCGCTTTTGCATGGGGTTGTTATTGGAGGTGGCTAATTATCCCCTTGGGACAGGTCTCAGGATAGGTCACAGGACTGGTCCAAGAGGACAGGTTTAGTAACGATTAATGTAATAAAAATTTTATAAAAATTCGGTTTTTACCCCTTTCAAACATTTTTTGTTTTATTATTTTTATTAAATTATATTTATTTTTATTTTATAATTTTTCGTTAATGTAGATGGCGGCACCCCGAATCGAACCCATGTTCATCTGCATGTTATGTTTTATAGTCTTCAACGCTAACCACTCAGCCACTGATTGTTATTGCGCGCGAGTTGCTTACTGCGCACTTAACAAGCATGTTATAAATTGACTCTCAACTGTTAAATAGTGAGTGTGTTTGTGTTGACTGGTGACGAGTTAGGTGTCAATTGGTACTCAACTGGTACTGATGGACCGGTCCATTAATGCAATTGCCACAAATTTCCCGCAGGGATTGAACCTACAAATATGAAATTAAAAATATATGGTCCTTAGTGAATGAGAATCCAGAAAAGAGGATTTGTGAAACTTTTTCGTTCTTCTAATGGTACTTTTATAATTTTATATAATATTGAACATAAAATCATTAGCATGGTCCTATGTGGGGAAGAATTCAACGGGGGGGACTATTTTTTGTTCTTCTAATGATACTTTTTGAACATTCTATAATATTTAATTTAAAATCATGAAATTAAAGATATATGGACATAAGGGAATGAAGATCGATAAGAGGGTACTTTGTGGTACTTTTCGTTATTATATTACTCTTTGAATTTTTTGTAATAATAATTAACTTTCAAACATGAAATTAAAGATGTATGGTTCTGTGTTTATAGTCCACAAGCCCTATTCTCCACAAGTCACATTCTTCTCTACTAAAATATACCAAAGAAATAATTTGGTAGTTTTTGAACCTTCGAACGTTAAAATAAGATGTAAGAAACTGGTAGCTAAAATTGGTCACATTTGTCTTTGTACTGCAAAGATCGGGTTACATACTATCTATATAAAAGTGAATCTGTTTTTGTGAAATTTTATTTCAATGCTTTTATTTTATTTCAATACAATGGAATAGCGAAGCGCACCGTGTTTATGCTATTAGAAATATTGTTCAAAAATTTATAGCTATAAAATTATAACTTAGCACAATTTGAATTTATAATATAGTATGGTTTTTATTAAAAAAACTCTACGCTAAAGGAAATTCTTATTTTATATAATCGATTTGTTACATCATATTTTAGCATATTTTTAATTCAGCATTTTTTTTTTTGTCATATTTTCAAAAAATTCCTTATTTTTCATATTTAGGTGGAAAATTCTTAATTTAGAGCATCGATTTGTTACATCATATTTTAGCATATTTTGGACCCAGCAGCATATTTTGTGATTTTTTCATAAAAAATCCTTATTTTAGAACATCGATTGTTACATTCTATTTTAGCTTATTTAGGGCTTAGTAGCATATTTTGCTATATTTTAGTACAAAACCCTTATTTTAGAAAATCGATTTGTTACATCATATTTTGGGCTAAGCGGCATATTTTGTCATATTTTCATAAAAAGCCCTTATTTTGACATATTTGTAACATCATGTTATATCATGATATACATTTATAAACCGGCATATTTTCCGCTTTTAAGATCATTTTTATTCATTCAGTTTACAAAAGAAACTTAAATTTTTTGTGTGTTATATGTATGTATGTATGCAGTCAAAAGAAACAAATATAATTAATATTAATAATACTAAAATGGAAAGTCTATAAAAATGTTTAATGTTACTTTTGACAAATTTCACTGCAATTATCGGCAAAAGGCGAAAAAATACTTAAAAAACGCAGTTTTTGTTATTTTCAAAGCAATAAAACTCTTTTTAATTTCTTTATTAGCGTTTAAAACAGAGATGAAAATATATCAAATGTTATTTATTTTAACAAAAACTATAAATATTCAAAACTGCTTTCAATAGCTCTCAACTATTTCCAATAACCTTTTTTCAAAAATCTTTACATATTCCCTAAACATTTTCTGGCAAATTTTACAAAAACAAGTACTTCAATAGTGTTATATAATTTCGAAAGTTTGATATTTAAAAAAAATAAGAATTTATACCTTCTCGATCCTGTCTCAAACGCAAATAACTGTTTAAGTGAAAAATAAGTGATCTGTTGTGTTCGTTATCAAACAACATCAAGATTAATGTAGTAACATTATTAAAAAATTAAAGTTTTTTTAAAATAAAAAAAAAAAAAATAAACTTAATCGTAAATTGTTTATAAAATGTGTAATGAAAAACAACTAACTGCAACATATTTGCGATTACAATTGAAAAGTGTAAAGGAATCTTGTATTTATGAATGCTCAAGATAAAAATGAAGAAATTAATAAAAAAAAAGAAGTTGGTTGAATGATTGTTGTCATTTAGATAGGGGAGAAAATTATCATTATCAACAACCATTACGGCCATCATCAGCATCAACAACGGCATCAGCATGCTCATCGCACTAAATATAAAAAAATAAAAATAAAAAAAGATTAATTTATTATTGTTGTTTGGACTATCATGGTGCCTGAAGTTAAGTGGACAACTTAATTTGATGTGCAACATTTAGAAATTGAATTGCGTTGCAATAATCATGATTTCGAAACATTAATTTGATTTTGTTTATTAATTTGTTTGTATTTATTTTTTTTATTAAGTGCGATTTTTTTCACTGTGCCCCTATTCATTTATTTATCTACTACTTGTCTAAATAAATTCTCTTGAAATTAAAAGAAAAAAAGAACAATTGTATCTTTTAAAACTTGTATAATTTAAACATTCGTCTTGAATTACATACGCCCATGTTGCCAACTTGATTTGACATGATGTGCGGTAAAGATTTTTAAATAACAGCAACTAAAACTGAAAAGAAAAAATATAACAATTTTTAAATTCAAGCAGTAGTTTAACATGTTATTTGCATCTTAATATCATGTAATTGTAGACTATTTTTGTTACTCGTGGTCTCAACTTGTTTAAATATTCGTAAATGTTGTCAGATGTTTATACAATTAAAAGAAAATATTTTGTATTAGAATCATTCTACGATTCACCTGTTATATATATATATATATATATATATATATATATATATATATATATATATATATATATATATATATATATATTTTTTTTTTTTTTTGGTTATTTTTAAGAATGTTTATTTTCTATGGTGAGCAGAATGAAAGTTTTTTTTTCCTTTTTTGGTAATTTGAGCTTGTAAATGTTTTGGAACAAGTTTTGGAAAACATTTTTATCTAATTTTAATTGGTCTTAAAGTAATGTTTGACTTCAAATAATTTCTTTAAGCTCTTAATCAGGTTATAGCAACATGTACATTTATATGTATTAAGATTGTACATGCTACATTATAACTAGATTTTACATAAATACATATGTGTTTTTTTATGCCAATATCTTAGACTAATAACACATTTAAATTAAAAATAAGGAAATGTTTGACAATTTTTTTTATTATATTCTCTAATTAAATTATTTACAACTGAATACAAAAAAATATATATCCATTAAATGTTTCTTAATACAAAATTCTACAGAACTGACAGTTGTCATTTTTAAATTCAGTTAGAATACAAAATATATTCCCTAACGTATGGTCTACACGAGAGATTTTCTATCATATCAAACGTTAATTTCTTATCATGATAGACCAAATTTATTTATATTATTGCAGCGTTATGATATAATTATTAGAGCTCAAGCAGATAAATTTTGTTTTGCTAACAAACGTCACTTTGTTGTTGAAAAATCTCTTGTGTAGACTCTACATATAACCTCTTTTAATATTATTATATGATATGATTCAAAATATCCCTTTGAAAAACCATAATTTTTGTTTTCTTCTCATCCATCTAACAAATTCATATTGCAAAATCTTAAAATATTAACAAAATTTACAATGAGTACATATCACAATTATATCGAAAATCATTAATTCTACACACCAAATCCATTAACATGTTGGCGCTGCACAGTAAAATTGAATAAATTTCAATATTTTAACACGCAATTTAATACAATGACAGACCAAATAATACAAGCTATTCGTGTTTGATAATTTCTTATAAAAAATTTTTAATTTATTGTAACAGTTTTCAATACAAAAGCCATCTATTAATTTTAGATTTTAAAAGAGAAAAAAAGTTATATTTAAGATAAACAAATTGTTACAATTTCTTTGACAATATTTTCTCTAATGCAAACATAAAATTTGTTTGCTGTTTTTATGTCTGTCTTTATTATTATGTATCAGGAGATTAGATAGTTAGATAAGTATACATATTACATATTTGGCCATCACGAATTGTATGCACTTTATAAATTAGAAATTGAAAAAAATTAAAGGCAAGTACAAAATTTATAACAAGAACACTTTAAAATATTATTATATGTTAGTGTTATAAAATCTAATGATTACTATGAAATATTTTTATTTAATTTACTAAAGTATTCCAGTTTTTGGAATATACATAAATAATAGATTTATCTTTGAAATGTTGGCGGACATTTTATGTTTAACTATAAAATGTTTATAATTTGTTGTAAAAAACTATAGCATCTTTAAAAGTCTTTGTAGCTTAGGGCTTTTTTTCAACTCCTACGTAAGTTTTCTTTTTACTGTTGGCCATTGACAAAGTATTAAAATAATGGTTTTTCATTTAGAGTTAATACTTTAAACATAAACTAGATCTTAATGACCAAACTAAAAAATCTACAATCTATGTTCAAAACATAATAGGTACAAAACTAGTCGTTAGTGAATAAATGGATACCCAACAAACAAACACAATCCCAATAAAAAAAATTTAAACTAAAATTTAAAATTATCTCCAAAGGATTTAATATATTTCTATTATCTCAGGATTAAAATATTAATTACTACTGGCAACGTAAGGTAAGGAAAAGATTTTACCAAGATAGTTTATATAACTTCATAAATATTTGCTCATTGGGTTGTCGTTCTAGCTACCGAAGGTAGAGATGAATAAACACCACCCTGAGTAAACTAAACACAAAATTTATGTTTGTAGACTTTAATGGTTTGAAAAGAATTTACAACTATTGTTGTTGTCGTTATGCTGGCTTAAAAAATTGTATATTGTAATATTTGAATTACTCTTGGCAATGCAATACATAAGAATTTCCGAACAGGGACGTACATATTTTGAGTAAGATGAAAATAAAATTAGCCATAACATTTAAAAAAATTCATTGTAAATTAAATAGGTAGTTTTCCACGATATTTTTTGAAATTTCAGTCTTTGTATATTATTAACTATAGTTTGAAAATTACAACAAAAATTGGAAGAAAAAATTATACGCTTTACATCTGTGGTGTAGAGTAGGGTTTATAAAATCGACTTTCGAATAATCGAACAATCGACTTTTTTGGTAAAAAGTCGAAAAGTCTAAATCTTGATGCCGAAAAGTCGAATATAGTCGGAAAAAGTCGGAAATATGTAGTAGGAAAATGTTTAAAAAATTATTCTATTTAAAAGGACTAGTTTCTTAGCAGCTTTTATTTATATATCATCAAACCGTCCGTATAGTAAATACATATATTTGTGTGCAACCAGCACTTTCATTGGATAGATTTGTATGTTAATTAATCAAAGTATTTGATATTTGTATTTAAGGTTTTTATAAGATAAATAACAAGAAATAGTTAAGAGTAAAAAAAAAAGTGGGAAAAAATCAAAAATGTTCGAAAAGTTGAAAAAAGTCGGAAAAAGTCGAAAATAGTCGAAAAGTCGACTATTCCAAAATTAAAAAAAAATCGAAAAATCGACTATTTAAAAATTAAAAAAGTCGAAAAGTCGACTTTTTGTTCAAAATATAAAACCCTAGTGTAGAGTATAAAAAAAAGAAAAAAACTGAAATTTATAAATAAAATTTTCCCACAGGAAATTGGATTTTCCAACAAAAATTCCAAATTTTACGACAAAATTATATTCATTACAAAAAATCTGAATTATCATCAAAATTTGATTAAACACCTAAATATCGTAATTTCTTAAAAAAGTCAATGCCGACATTGTCCGCTGTTCCAGTGATGATAAATTCAGTACAATTGCACTTTTTTTCAGTACAATTCGCTCTTCAAAAGTATAGCACTACTCCAGTGATTAATTTAGTACAATTATAAAAATTAATTTAGTACAATTATAAAAACATTTTATAATAAATAGAATTTGCTTTAAATTTATGCATAAACATTTAGGCAATCTTAGACCTGAATGTTATAATTTATGAGGAGACTTTGGATATGCGTTTACTAAGTTTAACCAAAGAATATTCATGTATTGTATATTCTTTGGTTTAACTTAAAAATATATAGACGTATGTATGTTTCGCTTTCCATTACTCACCAAAGTTTTAATTTTTATAAGAAGTTTTCTTCTTTTCTTTTTTGGTGTAATTTTCAAAACTAGTTTAAAATCGAATCTCATACAAATCTGAATATTGGTAGTAAATGTACACTTTTTGCTTTATATTAAGTCTTTTTTAGTAAAACGTAACTCTTTTACAATTTTTTGTGAATGATAACTAACTAACATTATGAAAATATCTAGTTTGAAAATTAGCTCGATAACTAAAGGGAAATTTCCCAAATATAATTTGATCAAGAATTAATTTCCAAAAGGCAAACTTTTTTATTCAATTTAGTACAATAACAAAAATCGAATTTTTCATCCCATGAAAATTAGGCCAACAACAACACTATGCAAAATAATATGTATTCAATTATTATATTTACTGAAATTCATCATATGAAAACAAATGATGAATTTCAGTATATATAAAAAATGTATATTCAATTACTCAAATTGTCACTTATTTTTATTTGTATTTGATTAATTTATTAATTGATACAATATGAACAAGTGCGAATGTTATATTCGGCCCGGCCGAATCTTTAAATCATCAACTTTTTCAAATTTTACTTTATTTGGGAGGGGGCGGTAAAGTGGGCAGTAAAGTAGACGGACCACGCCCATTTTTTGTTCCGAGTTTACATTGGTCTATTGAACACAATTTCACCTTATATGGGAGGTGGGCGGTAAAGTAGGCGGACCACGCCCATTCTTGGTTCCCGAGTTTATATTGACCCCCGAACTATACATACAAAAATTCGTTGTCGTACATGGTTTTATTGAAGAAATATCAGCAAAAAAGTATGAAACGGACACCCTGTGTTTCTAGTTTTTAGCCCATAACTTTTTTGTTTATTAACCGATTTTGCGCATTTTCAATATCAAACAAACCTTATATAGGACAATCCTATCCTGCTTTCAACAGACAGACAGACGGACGGACATAGCTAGATCGACTCAGAATCTAAAATATATACTTTGTGGGGTCTTAGATGATTCCTTCGACATGTTACACACGAAATGACAAAATCAATATACCCCCCATCTTTTTGATGGTGGGTATAAAAATAATAAAAAGCCGATTGTTTTATTTTTAGTAAAAAATATTAGAAAATTTGAATTGTAATTTAGTGTCTATTATGTACAATTAGAAAAGTAATTGAAATGGTTTTTTGAAAAATCTTTGAAACTGAATGATTTTCGCAGACGTTGTTAAATGTCAGTGAGACTTTTTACTTGTTACTCTCTGATATATTTAAAAAATCCCTAACAAAATAGTTTAACAAATGTTTTAAGATCCTGACAACTTTTTTCTCTCATTTAAAACTCATTAAGAAATTTTATACTTTTGGTCAACATTTTTACTAGTTTTGGTTAATTGCTGGAAAAGTGTTGAATTGTTATAAAGTTATCCGATGTATTTTGTCATCACCTAATCACTTGGACTTAATGAATCACATTTAGATTGTCGTTTTCGACTGAAAAGTAGTTCTTTTTCTTTGTTCTATTGTAAATGAAATATAATCATTCTTTAGAAAAAGAAAACGTTGTAACTGTTGCAAAAACAATGAGAAACTTGCAATTGCAAACTTTTGCATTCTAAAATGTCATCAGCTGCTGAATACCGTTAATATGACCGTTAAGTGATATAGAATTTTTAAATTTCAGCGAAGACAAAAAAAAAAAAAAAAAAAAATGATACCAAATTTAAAGACTGTCAATCAAGCTGTATATAATAAAATTACATTTCTAACACTGACTTTTACAAAGTTTGTAGTGCAATTTGTTATATTGAATATTATTTAAAGAAACAAAAATATATATTTTTCCATTTAATTTCATAGCAACCAAATGGAAAATTCTATACTATTAGCAGTAGTTGTTAAATTTTTTTTATCATAAAGTCATCAAATTTCCTTTGAGTCTGTTATTCAAAATTGTTATTTATAACCAAAGGCTACTAAAACTTATTATTACGGCCCTGTTAACATTTCTGAAAGAAAAATATTTTGCTATTCGTGCTTTTATATTTATTTTTTTCTCCCATTTTTTTTAAATGGTTGGCTGATTGACTGACAGCCATGAAAACAATGCAAAATTTGCGGTTTATTGTGTTTTTTATTTAGTCTAAAAACAATGTAAAGATGAGATTTTAAGTTGGTACTACCACTTTTTAAAAATACTTAATACAAAAACAAAAAAAAAAAAAAAAAATTAACAAAAGAATGTAAAGATCTGTCTAATACTAGAAAATAATAGAAATTATATTTTTATTTTTATTTATTTTTATTTTTTTTTTGAAAATAGTATTAAACATCTTGTAAAAGTAACTCAATAAACTCAATAGGAATAACATCCTATTATTGTCTTAATAACTACACATTAAAAATAATAACGTTTTTAACAGTTCTTCTTGCTAATTATTATATTTTATTTAATTTTAAATAATGTTTAGCAATTAATGTTGAAAAAAAAAAGAAAAACAAATGTTTAAACAAAATTAACATTTGATGACATGTTAATTAAGATAATTAAATTCAATATAAAAACATACAAAATTAAAACAGCTTTTTTCACGAACAAAGAAATTAGAAAAAACGCATAAAATACCAATCAAAATAAATTGAAAGGAGATTTTACAGCTGTCTTAAGTGTTAAATGTAAATATTTTGCATCAACTGGTTTGCCATGAGATGGAGGTATGGTGTCAAAGAAAAATGTATCATAATTGAAAAAAAAAAAAAAATAAAACTTAAATAAAACCTGTGGTGCTGTTGAAAGATGTTTTAAAATTTTATTGTTGAAAATGTTGTACGTAAATAATAGGGTGATCGATTATTCGACTTTTTTGAGAAACCGGTTTTCGAATAGTTCGAATAGTTGGTATTTTAAAAAAACCGGTTGCACTTTTTGAAATTCAGAAAAAAACGGTTAACCGGTTTTTTGCTGAAGTTAATATTTATATCAAAAGACTACATTTCTTTAAAAAAATCAATTCTTATAATTAAGTTAAAATTTATTAAATACAAGCGTAAAAGCCTAACAATGTCAGGAAAAATAATATAATAATGAAAATATGCACAAACAAATCCGAAAAATATATGAACAACATTTAGACACCTTCCTCTCCCTAATCGAAGTCAATTATTTGAAGCCGTTCAAATTTATTGGAATTATATTGATTAAAGTTTTAAATTCGTAAACCTTTCAAAATAAAAAAAAATCGTCGTAAATGCGCTCCCTGGCCGAAATACAGAATCAGTTTTTGATTTTTTATAGGATTTGGAGAGCAAACAATAAGTATAGCAACTCAAAAGTTCTTAATACCAAAACAGACTTTTTGGTCCCTGATAGAAACATCTGGCACTGTTAGAATTTGTTGAACGAATAGTTTTATAAGTATGCCGATTTTTAGTTTCTTACGTCGCTGGGAGCTTTAGAAAGCTCTGGAAAGAGAAAAAATTCTTAGAAAAAGACACATAAATCCTCTTATATCCGCTCCCTTATAAAAATTTCAAAATATGGCTCCATTAGGATTTGTTGGACAAAAAGTTTTATAATTAAGCCAAATTTTAATTTTCTACGTCGTTTGGTAGCTTCAGAAAGCTCTGGAAAGAGAAAAAATGCTAAGCAAATTATATATCTAGATGACTAGAAGATAATTATGTTTCACAATTGTAGAAAAAATCATCAAAATTTTAGTTAGCATAAACAGAAACCATGGCTTAATATGGAAGCCTGTCTCAATTGAAACGATTCTGCAGGTGAAACTTTTTTAACATCAACACCTTTAAAAAATAAAGGAAATATTGGATCAAAAAAATTAAATTGGGTCATACAGGATAATTATTAATTATTTATTTGTTTAATATTACAGAATAAATTCCAATTTAGACTTAAACTATATTTTAAAAACATAAGAAATCAGTCTTTATGAATATTTAAAAAATTATTCCTAAATTTTCAAATATCAATATCACTATTTAGTACATGTTTTCTGAAATAAAATGCTATTTTTAAAACCAGTTTTTTGTGTTTAAAAAAACCGGTCTATTCGACATTCGAAAAATGAACATTTTGAAAAAACCGACAGCACATTGACTGAAAAAACCGGTTTTAAAACCGGTTGGAAAACCGCGTCGATCACCCTAGTAAATAATCATGTTTCGTTTTAAAAGTATTTTATAATATAAATAGTTGCATTAAATATCTTTACATAATCAATATTATTTAGTAAACGTACTTGTTCACCACTTTTTAAACTATGCTATATTTTTATTCACTGCTGTTAAATAGAAAAAAAAAGCAATAAAATTATTAGAGGATGTTTTTTTTTTTTTTCTTTCTTTGTTAACAATTAAATTCATTGCATTTTGTTAACTGTTTAAATAAAATTAATAAAATTTTACGGTTTGTAAATTTTCTTTCACAAAAAAAAAAAAAAAATAAAAAAATCAACAGAAGTAGTAGTTTAAAATTGTAATGCATTGCTGACTAATAAGCCAATTAAAATTAAATAATTGGCTAGAAGAAATGGTTAAAAAGAAAAAAAATCTTATTAAAAAAATGTTTTTTTTTTTTTTGTAGAAACAGTTAAGAAAACTTTCTATATTTATTAAAAATGCATCTAATAAAACAATAGCTACAACAAATGTAATACATTTGTATTTTTAATGAATAATTTTTATGGCTACTAATTGCTGTAAAGCAACTGTTTTGGACCATAATATTAATTTTAAATTTATTATAAAAAAAAAAAATTGTAATAAACTCTATACATAAATTGAAATATTATTTTTAACTTAAAAAGATTAGTTAAACTTTTACTTTTCTTTATGACTCCTAACTTGTATTTATAACCGTAATTTGAAATGCAATATGAAATATTCAAACAGGCAAGCAAGCACAAAGGCAGACAGATAAGTCAGTCAGTCATATAACACACACATACAACAGACAACGCCCAAATCCTTTGTTTGGCTAAATTATGAAAATAAACTCTGTAACAAACTCCAACAGTTGCATATATAAACTTTTGCATTTATTCTTAGCCACGTTAATAGAGAGTTTAACAAAAGCGGCTCTCATCTTTATAGGAATACATAAATACATCTACTCGTTAACTCGTTTAATAAAAAAAAATTAAAATTGTTTCCTTTTTCTACAATTTTCATTGTATTTTATTTATTTCTTTTTTCCATTTGGGAGTTCACCGAACATGATTGTCTTCTTACACTCTTAATTAGTATGCAAATCCATACACACCCAGTCCACTTTAAAATACATGATTAATAAAAGATAAAAATAAGCAAAAAAGGCTGAAATTAAAAAAAGGGGGAAAAAGAACTAGAAAACATTTAATTTTTACTATTTTTGGCTTAAACGTCAACGTCATGAATAGATAGACATCCCACAATAAAGACTGCAATAACAACAGTCAGTTAACTAAAGAGAGTTATATGAAAAATTTATTATT
The DNA here is from genome assembly GCA_951394005.1 of Protophormia terraenovae. Taxonomy (NCBI): domain Eukaryota; kingdom Metazoa; phylum Arthropoda; class Insecta; order Diptera; family Calliphoridae; genus Protophormia; species Protophormia terraenovae. The sequence goes on from OX596076.1 coordinate 131,311,544, forward strand.
TACTTTAAAAGGAGCCAGAACTATACATATTGAGAATACAGAGTGATTTTATAAAAGGGTTAGAAGACGAATTCGTAAACACCCTTCACTTGTATTTGTCTTTATATAATTATATATACTTATGTATATAAACTGTTAAGTCTGAAAAAAAAAATATTTTTTGGAATATTGTTCTATATATCCTTGTATGGTAACATCGTTATTTATTACAAGCATTTTATTTTGTTCAAATGAAACTTAAACTTTATTTATGTTCATAATTTATTTGAGCTGGTTTACGAGAAACAATATTTATCATATTTTAAGTGCAACAGCTTCTTGCTTCCAGCTCCTTAGTCTTCATCGCTTACATTGTGAGAAATTTATAAATGAAATTTAAAAATTTCTTATATAAGTACAAATATAATGTTCTATAAACTATCTTTAATGTTCTGAAATACAATTGAAAATTTTAGTTCTGGACAATTTATTGAATTTGCTTTTCTTGGTACATTTGTTTGATACCAGTCAGTTTACCTTATAAGGAAAAAAAAAAAGAAGGATAATTACTGCCTAAAGGTTTAAATACCCCTTAAGTAAGTACTGATGGACTTTTTAAAACATCCTGGTAAACTGACTGGTATCAAACAAATGTACCAAGAAAAGCATTCATATTAGGGACTTTTTAGTTCGTAGATCTTTAGGCCAGTTTTTTTTTAATTTCTCTGGTAAAAGATATTGAACAATTTAAAGAATGAGTCAAATTCCATCCAGAGATATTATCTTATTATTTTATATGCGATCCTGCAGTCTAAAAATCAACTTTTTCTTAGGTTATCAAAGTTCCTTTCGGTGATCTTGAACTCTTTTTTGTGACTCAAGAAACTATATTTCGTACCTAACCTGCATTCCTAGGAATTGTGTTATATTTTTTCCATGAATTTAGTTAAATTTTATGAAAAACTAATTATACTATTACAACAACAATTTGCTCGTATTTACTGAAAATAATAGCAAATGTAAACAAGTTCACGGTACTATTTTCTTTCACGTACAATAAAAGTTATAATCCTTAAAGTGTGCACCCATTTTTTGTTGCGCACTCCTTATATGTATATAGAATTTTCAGAAATACAACAGAAAATATTGTAGAGCAATATCTTAGAATGTTTTATAATACATATATTTATCGTTAATGTATAGAACATCTAATTGTTCTAAAATATCAGCCTTTATAATAATAATATCTTAATTTAACAAAGACATCTATCTACACCAATATTCATTAGTGTAGAGAATTGAAAAAAAAACAAAATTGGTATCGCTAATCAGTAAAAGAAAAATTGCAAACAGGATAATATATAAATTAAACAACAATGTCAGTTAACGTTAATTAATTCATTTTAGTAATCATGACATGAAAAATTAACTAAATGTTTAGTTCAAAACAAAAAAAGATTTTTTTCAAATATCTACGTACTTCAAGTACATACGTGTATGTTCATTTACAACATACTTTCAGACTTTTTTTTAATTTGTTATTTACAAATTGTGAATGAAAATAGTTTTTCTTTTTGTAAAAATTTAAAAAAGTCATTTGTTATTTTTTAGTAGAAATGATTTTAACAATAGATTGTAGTTTCTTTATGTGTTTACAAACAAAGTGAATAATTCATTTTTACTTTTTTCATAAACATGTCATTTTTTTTTTTTGTCATGACATATTTTTGTTAAGATTATTTTATACTTTTTTTAAGCATAGCTGATTTGATGTACGAGTATGGACTTTTTTTGTCTTTCTTTTCGTGATGAAAATGGGCGTTGGTTTTAGTTGGAAATATTAAAGTTTTAAGGTTATTATTTGTAATATTTATAATAAGGATTTCGAAAAAAAAACACTTTAATATTTAAAATTTTTAATAAAAACAAAATTTGAGGAAAATCTTTGTTAACATTAAATTTCAACAATTAATTCTCATTATTAAAATTCATACAAAGTAATTGATTCTTTATTTTTGCCTACATTAAAACAATACTCTATAGTATAACATCATTTTGAAAAATACCAGTTTTTCACTTTATTTGCGACATTTTGTTTAAAGTAATAGCATAAAAATAACTATAAATCATAAATTTGCATAAATGCCATTAGTTGATATAATATCAATTTAGACATAAACTTTATATTAAGCCAAAGAAGGGTAAAAGAAAATATATTTACTACTCCTTGAGTTGCATTGTTGTACATAAAAATAAAATGAATCCATGTACTTAGTCATATCGATAACTTATAGGATTTCTTTACTATGGCCGGCAACAAACAGACCGTGATTTATATAAAATGAAAAGAAAAATAGAATAAAGATTAAAAAAGAATATAGAGAAAAACAAGATATAAAAAAGAACGTTTATTTTTAAAACCTCTATAATTTATACATCTACATATGCATATGAGTATAAAATCGTATATCTGTAAAATAACTAAAGTACATAGAATAAATGTGAGGGTTAAATAAAACCACAAGTTATAAATAAAATATAAAGGGTATATAAAAAAACAATGTGATATTGAGAGAATCAATCCGTTTGCTTCTGGTTGTAATAAATAAAATAATTCTTAGTTTTGCAAGACGTTAATTTACATATTTTCCCTCTTTATTTTTTGAAATATTTTTTTTAATTTTTAAACACCCTGTTTAGATTTATAAATACCAACATAACCGAAGATAAAAATGTATAGAAATTATTTATAAACATAAATTATATACAATATAGTAAATAAAAAATAATTTTTCTTTTTTATTTATATTTCCAGTTTAAAGATTACAAGTCATAACTTCAACTTGCACAGATAACACTGAACGCAGCATAAAGTCTTGCAAACGGAAGTTATAACGACGACACCAAAAGGTTAAAATCGAAAATAAATTTCTTATCAAATCTTCTGTTGTTTTAAATAAATCGTCACCATTGCTCCCACACCGATTATCAACTCCATCAACAACACCATGAACGGCCAGAGTTATGAGTTAAATCATACAAATGGCGATATTATATCACAGAATCAACAGAAGGGTTGGTGGACCATTGGTCTAATCAATGGTCAGCATCGCTATATGACGGCCGAGACATTTGGTTTTAAATTAAATGCCAATGGGGCCAGTTTGAAAAAGAAACAGTTATGGACATTAGAACCATCCAATACTGGCGAAAGTAAGTATCAATAAGAAAAAGAAAAACATAAATTTATAACAGATTTTTCATTCATTCATTGCAAAAGTAAAAAAAGTTAAAAGAAAAAATATAATAAATAACTTTAAACACAATTTATTATTTGTACTGTTTATGTTTGTTCGCCAGACATTGAGCATGATTTATGATCAAACATTTTTTGTTAAACAACAAAATGTTGTTAGATTTTAGTTACTATGTGTTTTGGACAAGTTTAAGGCTAGAATTCTCTAGTTTCAATGAATGAATATAAATGAATTATGGTCAATTTTATATGTATATTTTTGTTACCGTTTTTCCAAACTATTAATTTTCAATTTCCTCCTTTTTTTTTTTTTTTGGTTTGCCATGTAAAATATCAATTTAAATTTTGTTGTAACGTGACTCAATAATGGCAAAATACAATCTAACACAAAAAAGCTTAAAACATGTGGCTAGTTTGATTTTTTAGCTTTAGTCAAATTACATTTTAGTTAAACTGAAGACGTGTTGAGTTTTATCCTTTTTGTAAGCTTTATAAAGAAAACTACTGATCATTATGTGCTGTTGATAGCGATCTTATGAAAATTTAAATTAACGGTTAAAATTAAATGTGGATTTTTTTTTTTCTGAACAAGATGACAAGTTTTTTAAATAGAGTTGGTTATACTATCTTTTTGTTAGAGTACAAGATAAAATCAACAATTGCTTGACATTGTAACCTTTTAAAATCATTCATGCGGCGTTTTGTCGCTTAATCATTGCAAAGTGAAATTATACTGTTGGATAAAGTCAGTAAAATGTTCTTTAAGCGGTTTTAAAATGATGAAGATTTTAAAGTTAAAGAATCTATTTACCATGAATTTGGTTGACGTTTGTGAAAAATTATTTAATAATTTTTAGATAATTGAGTTTTCTATATTTACAGTATTTTTCACATTTGAAAATTTAAAAATTAAAACAGATTAAAATTTCATATACTTAAGGGCTTATAACTTTTATTGTACGTTAATAAAATTAGTAGCGTTAACTTGTTTACATTTGTTATTAAACTCAGTAAATATGAACAAAATTTTATTGTAAAATTTTTTCTAAAATGAAAATGTAACTAAATTCATATACACAGAAAAAAGTTTGTACATAAATATAAAAATTTAGTTTCATTGATTTTAGTTCATAATATTTAAGAATAATTTCTTAATTATTAAAGGCATTCACCTCGGAAATTGCAACTTTGCAAGACCCTTCTCAAAAGTCAAGAAGACTTAAATTGTTCAAATTTTATTCAATATTTTCATTTGTAAAGAAATGTTTGAAATATTCTTTGGAACATTTTTAGTTTTACCAAAGAATATTCATATATAGAATGTGCATCATGTAGAAGCAAAATTTCTTATGGCGGGTTTTAATCATAGAACCCGCTCTCATGAAATTCTCGCTCTCAACATTTTTCATTGATGAGGGGGTTAAGTAACAAGGGAAAACAAAATCCACCACCAAAACAGAGAGAGAGAGAGAGAAAGAATAAATATATGTGTTTGTACATGTGTGTATTCCTTAAAAAAAAATGCAAATAAAAACACACACACATACATATATAAGTGTACATGTTATAAAGATCTTTATTTCAAATTGAAAGAAACAATGTTTGTTTCTTTTATTTTGAAATAAAAAGTGCCAACAGAAATTTTAGTTGTTTATTTACTAATGGAAATATATGAACGTTAATATTACTGTAGGGCTAGCATACATGTTTTGTTGTTTTACAAGTAGAAATACTTTGATCTGCACCGACGTGCTTATACCTTTCTTTGTAACATGACAAATATTTGTATGATTTCGAAGTTGTCAATTTATATTTTATAGTTATATTTTTGATAAACTATTAGTTATTATTTTTTACTTTTATATATATTATATTTTTATATATTTCATAAAATTGCAGATAATTTGTTTTGGTGTTTTTTTATTATTATTTAAAAAAATGTTTTTTTAGAGAATTTTTAATTTTAGAGGAAAGTACATATTTTTTCCAATTTTTAGAAAAAAAAACAAAGTAAATAATAAATAAAAGTTTTTCCTTTTTTCGGAAAAAAAATTATTTTGTGATTTTTTTCCAAGTTTTTGAGTTGTATTTTATTTGAAACAAGAAATTGTTATTAAAATATATATTTTTTATAGAAATAAATAATATTAATATTTGAATTTTAAAACTTATTTTTAAATTATATATATTTTAGAAATAACATTTAAAACCATCCAGCTGATTTTCTCACCTCTTCCCAATTTGATAATATTTGGTACAATCATGGTTCTTGTCAAAATTTCAGATAATTTCTTCAAGTGGTTCGCGAAATATCGCTATTTATTAATTTATTTATTTTTGTCATAACAATTTTTTATATAGTAGGTATATAAAAATTAAATATTTTTTACAAAAGATCTTTTTTCAATAGAATTCCACCTTTTTTACAGAATAAAACAAAATTATTAAATAATATACTTAACTTTAACATCTGTTACTTTGAATACATAAGTAACAAAACTACACAAATCAAATGTTAAAATATAAATTTGATATTCTGAAAGTAAATTTACATAAGCTAATATGACGTTAAAAAAAGGCATAACTAATTCGGTGCTGATTAAAGTATTTCTACTTTTAAAACAACAAAACACATATGCTATGCCCTACACTAACATAGGCGATCGTATTTTATCTCCTTTAGTAAATAAACAACCAATTTCTTGTTTCTACTTTTTTATAGGCACTACACCAGCGATCGACACACTCATACATTCACAATTATGTTTGTGTATGTTTTGTTTTACTGTCCCATTATGAAATTATACACCAAAAAAATAACATCATTTTTATGGTAATTTCTTCGTCAATTCAAGATTTTTAAGGGGAAATACACGTTACTAGTTTAGAATATGAATAGTAATAACCAGGGATCGCAACGATTACCATAGTAATCATAAAAATTACGATTTAATGTTTATTGTTTATATTCTTTGATTAAATAAAAATAGCGATAAATTATTAATTAGGATTTTAATTTCTTATTAAAAAATATCGAATAATACTAAATTCAATTCACCATCTGTATTTTATAATAAAAAATTAAAATTAATTTTAGTAAATTATTATTTCTTAATTAAAAAAAGATAGTTGTTTAATTAAGAGATAAAAAATCATATTAATTACTCCTACTTAACATCAAATATTTTTCTTGTGTGTTTTTTTTATTAATTTCAAGAGCATAACAAAAGAGATAAAAAACACGCAAGCTTCTTTTCCTTTTTTCTTCCCTCCCGCATCATGAAATACTTTTAAAAAATATTTCAGTTTCCATTGACATGCGCTTTCTATATATTGTATATTCTTTGGTTTTACTTAAATTTTAGGTACATATTGGGATAATTCAACAAAATAGAAGCGCTGTTTAAAAAAATTATATACATATTTGCTGCAGAATGGTATAAAATTTAGGCAAATTTCTAAACATTATTTTCTTAAAACTTTTTCTTGAAAATTGCCCTATTTTGCGAATAATTTCTATTATAACTATTTTTATTTTGCATTTGCATTAGAATCTTATAAAAACAAATCAATATTTAAGCAAAATTTTTGCAAAATTTGCAAACATTTTTATAAAGAAAAATTTAATAATATCTTTGAACCAAATTTTATTTTTTATGAAAAAAGTTTGGGAAAAAAAGTCGTGTTCGATTATTAATATTTATGAATAAAACTTTTAAATATATGTACTGTGTAAAAGAATAATTAAAATTTGTATTTTAAAAAAACATTTCGAAAATATAAAATAATTCCTAGGAATACAGATGATACGGAAAATTAAGTTTCTTAAGTGATAAAAAACACAAAGAGTTCATGATCACCAAAAGAAAAAGTTGATTTCCAGACTGTAGGATCGTAGACAAAATAACAAGAATTTTAAAAGAAAATCTCTACATCTCTGGGTGGAATGTGACTCGTTTTTTAAATTGCTCGGTATTATTTATCACAGAAATTAAAAAGTTGGCCTGCAGATCTATTAACTAAAAAAAGTTAATAGATCTGCAAGAAAAAATTTTAAGGCAAAATAGAGAACGATAATTACTGAGACAATTTTTTTTTGAATGGTGCTTAAACGGTATTAAAAAGTACGTACTGGTAGACTTTTTACTACATTATGGTCGTGAATTCCATATCACAGATGTTATGGGAAATTTATATTTGTACATTTGGGGAAAAAAGTACTTCAATCATGACACAAATGACACTTTTAACAGAGAAATGTACGCAAATGAGTGGCTTCAGAAAATATTCCTTCATATCATTAGAAAACACAACGAATTACAAATAGTTTGTCCTCATCTCATCTTTCTTTTCATTATAACCACAAAAAAGTAACTGAGTTGTATCAAGCAAATAGTGTTGCTATGTATTAAAGCAGACCAATCAACTAAACTGTTAATAAATTTGACCATTTTAAATGTAATGGATAATAGTAAAAAAATATTTAAAGAATACCTAAAACTGAGTAAAAAAATAAAGTAGAATTTGAAAAAAAGTGGACCCATTTTAGCAAAAAAGTAACCGATAATACCATCTACCATATCTTATTAAAAAAATTAATATTTTTAAAATTAATTAAAAAGTTCCTAGTAGTCCAAAGTAGCATTTTTTATAAGTAATGTAAAAAAAGAAATTGAACAAATAAATAAATGTGAATGTAAACTAAAAAGAATCTGATCTTTAGCATATTTAAGTCAAGTGTCAATTTTAACACACAACTAAAACATCGTTTACAACTGTTCACTCCAAGCAGCAAGTAAATTGTCAACAACAAATTTACATGCAAACATGTACATAAAAGGAGTTATATACTGAGAAGAAGAGCTCTTCAAAGTGACACAAAAAATTAAGATAAATAAAAAATTTTACTCAAGGAAACTACTTAAACCGTAAACGCACTTTTCACATAAAGATGGAAAAAAATCCTCCTCATTTTCATCTTGTTTTCTTCAAGTTATTGTATGAAATAAATACTTTTATTCAAGAGGCTTACAGGCTGATTGTTTGGAAGCCACTGATGTAAGTCAGTCATTCATTCATTTATTTATTCAGTCAGTAGTAACTAAAGTAATTGACACGCTTATGCATTTAAATTAAAGATTTATGCTGAAGTATTACTGTTGTTGATTATCATCATTGTATTATTGTCGTGGCAAATAAAAAATTAAAACATAGTAGATAATAAATGAAGATGCCTGATATTTTTGTTGTTTATTTTAAACAGTTTATTACACTTAACTGTGAAAATATTTTTTTTAAACTCAACATCCATCTCCCCATTGAATTAAGAAAAGAAAAACAAGCAAATATTGTTAATTTTACAGTGACGTTTCTGAAAAAGGCACATTTATTTAGTTGGTCATATGGATGCCAAGTTAAGTTTATATATAATTAAACTACATTTACATTATTCTTCTCTTTGCATTATCTACATACCACTTACCGCGTCTCTGTCATATGCAGACACAGAAATATAAAATACAAAAAAGACAACCATGACAAAAAAAAAAATAAAAAATTCCTTCAACTTTTGCAGCATGACGGCGATTTTTATCATTGTTACAATTTATATACCCACATACATAAAATATACACATGTGAGGTGTAAATAAAAAATAAAGAAAAAAAAAATAATAATAATTTATTGACGAGTAAAAATATGATGACATTTAAACTACTCCATTCCTTTCAACTCAAGTTTATATTCTGTATAGACAAAATATTTTTTCAAGTTTAAAACAAACCAATGACTGTCTGCCTCTGTGCGATTCATAACAGGTCAGCAATCTTTTAGTTTTTTATTTTTTTAGTTTCCATAAAAAAGTACCCAATTATCATAATTACCGGGCAGAAAATAAAACAAAGCATAACAATAACAACAACAGCAATAAAAGACATAAAAGTGTGGATAAAAAGATTTAAGCAAAAAGAGAAAAATAGTTAAATTTTGTTTTGTCAAAATACGAATAGAGGAACCCTACAATTAGTTTGGGGAATACTCATAGGTTTGCAAGATATTGGCAAAATAAAGAAAAAGTCCCAATTAGCAACCTTTTTAGTATTTTGAATTTTTATTTATTTTAATAAATATTTTTATGAAACTGAAATTTCTATAGAATTGAAAATTTAAGATTTTAACATATATTTCAAATTACAATAAATAAATGTTCTTGTACGTGATACATATCACAAATAAAGCTAAAAATATCTAAAAAAAAGTGAAGGTCATTTGAGTTTAAATTTTAAGTTGTAATTTTATTTTATAATCTTTAAAAAGTTGAAGATGAAATTAAAATACGAAGTTCAATACAAAATTTCAAAAATTTCAATTGATATTGAAAATAAATATTTTAATTACATACATATGTCCTCAAATAAACAATTTTATGGAAAATATTTTGACATAAATGAGCCTTAGTTCTATAAAATGAACAAAATTGCATATAAATATTAAAAAACGTTTTGTAAAAAAAAAAAAAAAAAAATTGAAATAATACAGTAATTCACATCACCAATTTTCATATTTTGTATTCATTTAAAATTTAACGGATTTATTATTATTATTATTTATTATTTTTTTTTTTTTAATATTTTTTTTAAGGCTACTTTCGTTTATGAATTATTACAATGATTTCTTCATATTATTAGATCAGTTTACATATTAGAGTCTAAACCTTTTTCCCAACCCTCGTAGGAAACTGAGAATAATAAGAAAACTATAGTTAATATATACATACATATATGTAATAATTCTTTAGTGTTTTCATTATCAAAAGAAATGTCAGAAATGTAATATAAAACCAAGTTTTGTGATTTAAATAAAATTATGGTAATAATAATATTATTATTTTTTTGTTTATTTTAATTTTAGTATTGTTTTTATAGATAAAGCTTCGCTGTTTTGTATAAATACAAATTCTAAAGAAAATCACATTCATGCGAGTACACACATACATACATACAAGTATTTTTAGTATAATTTAAAATTCATAGAAATTAATGAGTTTACGTTTGGTTTCATTCCCATGAAATTTTAAATTTAAAACAGAACAAACAAAAAATGTTACAGTTTTTCTTAGTTGCTATTATTATTATTTTTACTGTTAATATTCCAATGATTATTTAAAAAAAATGTTATTTCCCCTTTTTTTACATGTGTCGAAAATTATAATAACAATGACTAATATCTCCAATTTGAAAGACATTAAATTGGTTTTATTTTTTATTTAATAAATAATTTAGTAAAAGATTAAAGAAAAGAAATAGTTCGATAAACTCTTTGAAAAATGAAAGTATTCAAATCATAATACATAATTTTTTAATAATAAAAATTATACATATTGTATAATAGCGTTTGTTTTTAATAAAAATTTTGCTACATTGAAAAGCAAAAAATAAATATAATAAAAATGTGAAAAAGAAAATTCTAGAAAACCTCTTAAAAATATGTAAAATCCATGCCCTTTTCAAAAGTTGAAGCCATAAATAATTAAATTTTTTTAATATTAAAACATTTTTTTTTTCTCTTTCAGTTCAAATTTATTTATTTTTTTTAATAAATTTCATACTTGTTATGCACATTAATTAATTTTCTAAAATTTCTCTTCCAACATTAATGCTCAATGTTGGTTTACTTTCAGGTGTTATCTATCTAAGATCTCATCTCAACAAGTACCTATCGGTAGATTCATTTGGTAATGTATTGTGCGAAAGTGATGAACGCGATGCTGGTAGCCGGTTTCAAATAAGTATTGCTGAAGATGGCACTGGACGTTGGGCATTGAAAAATGAATCACGCGGTTATTTCCTAGGTGGTACACCAGACAAATTGGTTTGTACTGCTAAAACACCAAGCAATGGTGAATTTTGGACGGTTCATTTGGCAGCCAGACCACAAGTTAATTTACGTTCAATTGGTCGTAAGCGATTTGCTCATTTATCAGAGTCTCAAGATGAGATACATGTTGATGCCAATATACCATGGGGTGAGGATACCCTATTCACATTAGAGTTCCGTCAGGAGGAAGGAGGCCGTTATGCGTTGCATACATGTAATAATAAGTAAGTTTATTAAATGTTTAATGACTACTGTATGAGATTAACATAATAATGATATTATTTTGATTAATAGATATTTGAATGCCAATGGTAAATTGCAAAATCTTTGCAATGAGGATTGTCTATTTAGTGCTGAATATCATGGTGGTCATTTAGCCTTAAGAGATAGGTAAGTTAATTTATTTCGACATAAAATATTAAAATGATTATTGCTGTTTTATTACATTTTAGACAAGGCCAATATCTTTCGCCTATTGGCTCTAAGGCTGTGCTTAAATCCCGTTCATCTACTGTCACACGTGATGAATTGTTCTCTTTGGAAGATTCTTTGCCCCAAGCATCTTTTATTGCCGCCATGAATTTACGTTATGTTTCTGTGAAACAAGGTGTCGATGTAACCGCCAATCAAGATGAAATTGGTGAAAATGAAACATTCCAATTGGAATTTGATTGGTCGGCCCATCGTTGGGCCCTGCGCACTACTCAAGATCGTTACTGGAGTCTATCGGCAGGTGGTGGTATTCAAGCTACCGGTAATAGACGTTGTGCTGATGCTCTCTTTGAATTAATATGGCACGGTGATGGTTCCCTTTCATTCCGTGCTAATAATGGCAAATTTTTGGCTACAAAACGTTCAGGCCATCTGTTTGCTACCTCAGAATCTATAGAGGATATTACAAAATTCTATTTCTATTTAATAAATAGGTAAATAATAAATTATAAAAAAAAAAAAATATAAACATTTGTTAACTAATTTTGTTTGTAGACCCATATTGGTACTTAAATGTGAACAAGGTTTTGTTGGATATCGCCAGCCCGGTAATACCAAATTGGAATGCAATAAGGCTACTTATGAAACCATATTGGTTGAAAAAGCCCAAAAAGGTTTGGTTTATTTCAAAGGACACAGTGGCAAATATTGGCGCATTGATGGTGAGGGTATCTCAGTAGATTCTGATGGTCCAGCTGATGGTTTCTATTTGGAATTACGTGAACCTACTAGAATTTGTATTAGGTAAATTGTTTGATTAAACAAACATTATAAATAAAAACACGGACTAATTAATAACTAATAAATTATATATTATAGATCCCAAAATGGCAAATACTTGGGTGCCACTAAAAATGGTGCTTTCAAATTGTTGGATGATGGTACTGATGCGGCAACACAATGGGAATTCTAAATAGTTGCCTACTAAGGCGGGAAACTTGCAAATTAATTTTTTTAACGATTAATAATTCATTTAAGCCAACAAGAAAGAGGTTTTCTCTTTACTAAAGAAACTCTCTATTATGAAATAAAACTACATATAATGTATTACTATATTCCATTAAAAAAAAAAAAAAAAAACAAACAAAAATCATTTAAAATATACAATTTTCTTATGAAATGAATATTTTTTCATACCATAGAAATATAAAGCGGAAGTTTTTGCTGAAATCTTACAAAAAAAATAATGAAAATAAAATACAGAAAAATCAATTTTAAATAAAACGCACAAGAAAATTTTGTAATTTTATAAAAAATAATTGAAAATTAAGAAATATACAAGAATAATAATAATTAAATAAAAGATATTAAAGAAAATGCCAATAATTAGCGATTCCTTCCGTTGCTTAATTATAATTGAAATTATATAAAAAAAAGCAGTGAGTGAAAATCTAATCTTATGTGTATTTTAAAATTTTTATAAAAAAACAATTGCAACATTTTCTTTTTAATGAATAAAACCTATTTAAGGCTTTTTAGCATATTTTTTTTAAAAATATAAATGAAGTTAAATCATTAAATATTGGAAATGAATATTAAGAAAAATAAAATGCAAACAACATCCACTCTAAATTACAAGGAGGGAAGTATATTTTGTACTAAAATATACTTTTAAAATACCTTATTCCTATTTAAAAAAAAAAAAAAAAAAACATTTAAGAATAACATTTATAAATTAAAAATTTAAATCATTTTATCGAATGCATATAAAATCATCATTAGTTTATAAGCTTTTATTCTCTTATGTACTCGTATATCTCTTTCTAATATGAAATCTAATTTTTGTTTAAATAAATACTCTCACTCCCTAATATTAATAGTGTACTATAAATTATAATACACATTTTTTTATATGTATATCAAACAAAACAAAAAATAAAAGAAAAATAATATTATTTTAAAATTATATCATTCACATTTGTTATTTATTTTGCAATATAAACATATTTTTCCATTTTAATTTTTATTTATATATTTTTATTATTTTTTATACATATTCTTTTATTGAAAGTAGTCATGTATGTGCGAATTTTTGCTAAAATTGCTTATATTTTGCTTAAGACTCTTAAAAAGTATATATTTATAATAGTATTTTTTATTTTATTATTTTTTTTTTCATTTATTATTTGTAATATTTTAATAACATTAAAGAAAGCAAATAATGAAATGAATTATTAAGTAATTATGTGTGAAACTAAATGATGAAAAAATATCATTATTATCAAATAAAGAATTAATTATTATGATTATTGTATTCATAACCTTAAACAATTTGGTGTTTTATTTTTTATTTCTTTTAAATTAGTGAAGATATTTAGATTTATTTTTAAATATAGGTATGTATATATACATATTACAATAGCACAAGTAAAGATTATCAAAATATTACAGCTTTTTTGTAAAATATTTGGATGAATTTGTTTGGTTTAGAAAGTTAGATTTTTAACGATTTTTTTTTTTTTTACAAAATCAGTCATTTAGTTCCTGAGATATGTTGCAATATGTGGTGGAACTTCATACATTTTCTATATAATCGTTTATCTAGTTTATCGGTTAATATTTTACAAATTTACAACAATTATAACAGTTTGTATGATACTTGGCAATCTTTAAGCAAAGACAACAACCTATAACTGTGTACCTTTTTTCGTATGGTAACTTCTTCATAAAAAACAAATTTCCCTTTCACAGGTACATTTTTACCGAAATATTTAATTAATTATAATAAAATGTCACAAATTTAAATATATATTTCTTAAAAATAGTAAAATTATCTTAACTATTCGGTTAGAATTGTTTAATTGACGAATTTTATATGAAATGATGGGTAAACTTTAAAAGCCAGTTTTTCACTTAAAGATCAGCGATTAAATTTAATCGTTGAATGCTGTTTTTGAGTTGTCGATCATCTCGCTTTATTTGCTAGTTTAAGCGACCAATATTGGGGGTTTAAACTTGTAAAATATTCATATACACACGTACAAACAGATGATGACGACAAAGTATGCATGTAGAAATTTAAAGAAACATACAAAACTCCAATAATTTGGAAAATTATATATTTATTTAACAAGCTCAAATTTGTAAGATCTAAGTATTCCCGAGGTAATAAATCTTCCGGGCGGCATCATAAACAATTTATCTCGACAGTGAGTGGTTTCATTTTTTAACTTTTGGATTTTTTTTTGGAAATATATATTTAGTTGATTTTTAAAATGCATTCGAAATGTGAAGATCAAAAATTTTAAAAGAAACACTTAAATTATATCTTCTTTGAAAAATGACATATTTTAGTTATTTTATATTAAATATTAGAATAATATTCAACCTAAAGAGAATATTCATCATTAAGAGAATGATTTGATTTGATTGAAACAATTTGATATTTATTATAGTTTTTATTCTAAATGCATCATCTAGTTTAATTAATTACATACAAATTTCTATATAATTGACTATTACCATAAATCATTTTTTATATAACATTATTTTACTGAACAGGACTCAATGCATGAGTGTAAAAATGTTTCTCTTCTCCCAGACCACGTTTGACTACATGGGGTATTGTTTTGGGTACCATGGTTATACAATCGATAATGGGACAAACGGATACACACAGAGTGCAACCGGTACAGTCATCATTTATATGTGGTATATGCGTAATCGGGTCAAATTCGATGGCCTGATAACCGGAATCGGCACAAGTCATATAACACTTACCACAATTGATGCACAAATCCTAAAATATTAAAGTAAATTTAGAAAAACTTCTAGTATATGTAGAAAAAAAAAGACTATTTACATCATCAATTAAAGCTACTTTTTGTTGTTTATTATCCAAATTTTTATAGGTGCCAATGTGAGGCAAGGCTCGTCCAATTATATCCTTAACCCTAGGTATCGGCTGGGGAACACTAGCACCATTGTGGGGCTTAATATCGGCATCATTACTATCTATTTTCCATAGGGCTCCCTTTTCTTCATGCAATTTTGCAAGTTTTTCTTCCCTTTCTTTCAAATAGGGACCAAAGAATCCCAAAGTCTATAAAAAAATGTTCGTAGCTAATAAATAATCATATTAAAGAATTCAATTTCCTTCATACCTTATTGCCTTCTCCAGTTAAATGCACAATGGGTTTTCCTTTTTGATGTTTAGGTGTTGGTGGCGATTGACCATCCCAGAAGGGAGCATTGTTTGGTGGAGGATTGGCTTTAAGATATAGTAAAGCTTTCAGACTTGTACAATAATCTTCGATTAATGTGAAATCCTGATTTTGCACCGAAGAGCAGAATTGTAAAACTGTAGCACCAGCTTGTAAAAATTGCAAAGCTACTTCACCCGAGTCAATGCCACCAATACCCAAAATGGGAAAACCAGGCAACTTTTTGGCTATGGAGGAAATAGCTCTTAAGGCCATAGGTCGTGTAGCATTGCCCGATACACCACCATAGGTAGTCTTCTTTTCAACACCTATAGCAGGCCAAGGGGAAGCATCAGCCTTGAGACTCATCAAACCTTGCACAGTGTTAATAGCGGAAACACCATCAGCATTACCTTTTTTGGCTGCCATAGCAATCCCCACAATATCCGTGATATTTGGAGTCAATTTGACAAAGAAGGGAATTTTTACTGCTTTTCGTACCCATTTCGATATGTTTTCTACTAAAATGGGATCTTGACCACAGGCCAAACCCATACCAGATTCACCCATACCATGGGGACAAGATAAATTCAATTCTAAGGCATCTGAGCCACAAGCCTCAGCTTTAGTGGCCAATTCTGTCCAATCGGATTCATTGTATTGACACATAATACTGGCAATAACAATTTTGGTGGGAAAATCTCTTTTCAATTCCGCTATAGCACGGAACCAATATTCTGGCTTCTTTTCAGAGATTAACTCAATATTTAAGAAAGAACCTTGTTGTGGACCATAGTTATAGCCAGAAGTGGTACCTCTGACAATACGAGGCGAGACATTTGTGACTAAATCTTTTTCCAAACCGAAAGTTTTGGTCACCACAAAACCCCAACCTTGTTCAAAAGCTCTTCTTATCATAGCAGCACTTGTGGTGGGAGGTGCTGAAGCCAAACCAAAAGGATTTTCAAACTTAATGCCACACATTTCCACTGAAATATCAACATTGTCAATATCGGTATAGAATAAGGGCAATTCAGCGGGCGTGTCCAAAGGTAAACCTTCCAAATGACAGTGAATACTCCAGGCAGCAATTTTACCATCATTTACCGATTCCACAGTGGTGTCAGCAGAACCAGCCAAATCACCACCACAAAATACTTCGGACACTGAAGTTTGTAAAGTTTTGGGATTAAGTTTGGGCATATTCCATCTATCCAATTCTACCGGAGCCATGGCTTCAATAACATCCGAGTCATATAGACCAGAACCAAAAGCGGATATAACAAAGTTGGCTTTTAATTTAGTAATTTGTTCTTCGTCTTCTATCCATTGATCATTTTCATCCTGTTCAGTGCGACAGAATTCCATGCCTGTAATTTTGTTATCCTTTACCAATACCTTGCGTGGCGAGAGATAAGGTAAAAATTCACATTTTTCTTCTCTAGCCAATTCCACTTCCTCTGGTACAGCACGTATTCCTGAAGTACCTTTACGAAACACTACAAATACACGTTTGGCACCACATCTCAAAGCAGAAGTGGCACAATCGAATGCAGTATCACCAGCACCTAAGACAATAACATTTCCATATAGTTGAGGTAAAGCTTGATTGGCTTTGCAAGCACAGAGACCTGGTTTAGAGCCATCAGCAACTTTGGGAAGAAAACTTTTGGAGGTATAGAAACCCATCGATTCATTTAAATCTTTGAATATGGGATTTACTTTTGGTTCTGGCAAACCAATACCCAAGAAGACTACATGATCAGTTGCTAAAAGTTTCTGAAAATTAAAAAAATATAAATATATTACATTTTATTTGTTTATATGTATGTATGTATAATTTACCTTAACAGTCAAGTCCTTGGTGGAAAGAGATCTATTAGTTTCAATCTTAACACCCAAATCCTTAACTAATTGTATTTCAAAATTAACCACATCCACGGGTAATCTGTATTGAGGAATTTCCGAAGAACTCAAACCACCCAAATAGCTGCGTTTTTCATAAATGGTAATATTTTTATAACCCAAACGTCCCAAAAATGTAGCACAAGACAAAGAAGCCGGTCCACCACCTAACAAAGCGATTTTTTTGTTCAATTGCTTGGGAGCCTTAATGCCGGGTGGTACAATCTGCTTAACACCCATTTGCTTAAAAACGTCAGTTGCATATTGCTGCAAACCTCCAATATTAATTGGTCCTTCCTCAGAGGCCTGGAGATTACAACCACCTACACACAAATCACTGGTAGGACAAACCATGCCACAAGTCAAGCCCAAAGGATTATCAGAAAAGATGGCTTTGGCAGCACCATAGTAGTTTTTATTGGCAATACTAGTAATAAAACTCTTGATGTCCAACTGGGTGGGACATGACTTTTGGCAGGGTGCATCAGCACACTTCAAACATCTGGCAGCTTCTTTAAGAGCAGCTCTTTCGGAAAGAGTTGTATGTTTGATGTCATCAAAATTGTTTTTAAGTTTAAGACCAGACTGAAAATAAATTAACAACAATTAGTCAAATTAATGATTGCTCAGAAAAACATAATTTCGAAAAAATTTCAATTACATTATTAATCAGAATTTTAAAATGATTTCAAATATTTTTATTATTAAATAAATTACTCAAAATCGAAGTATTCTAAAAAATTAAATTAATACTATGTTCACATATAAAAGTTTTTTGAAAAAAGAGTAATTTTCTTAAAAAACACAAATTGACTTGTTTTTTTTCATATATTTCAAAGCCAGAAAACATCACGATTCGAGTTGTTTAATTATTTAACACATTAAAAACATACTAAATTTCCATACAGGGAAGAAATTTTTAGTACATAGAAAATTGTTGAAAAATGAATTTGTAAAAATTGTCAAACAGTTTAAAAACAAAAAATTAAAAATTATAAATGAAAATTATATTTCTTCATTTAAATTTGCTTAATAATTTTATTTTTTTAATTAAAAAATTTTTGTATGTGAAATTTTTATTTAAATACAAAATTTGTGAAAATATTTTGTCAGACGAAAAACAGACCAAAAGGAAAAACACAATAAAATGATATGTGAACAGTGATGTTAAATTTCATTGTGTTTTCCAAAAAAGAGTCAAAAACTTGTATATGTGAACATAATATAAAATTTTGCATTGGAAAAATCTAAAATCCAATTTCAATTACGAATAATACATAGATATTCAATTATTTTATTAATTGAAATTTAACCTATGAAAAAACTGTATATTTAATTGTTCAAATTATCACTTAGTATTTTTATTTATATTTGATTATTTTATTGATACCATAGCTGCTCATTGCGAATATTTTCATTTAAAATATTTGTTAAAAATAAATTATTTAATTTATATTTTTATAAATTAAATAGTTTGAAATCATTTTGTATTCTTTATAAAGTAATTTTCATTTACTTGAAATTAATTTGTAATAAAGAAAAGTAATTAAAAGCCGTTTAATTATTTTCTATTTAAAAAAAAAAATATTAGAAAATTTTAATTTTGATCACTTGAATAATTTTTACAATTAAAAAAATAATTGCAATAGTTTTTATTTTTCTGCGTATATTGGATGTTTAAAAAGTTATAGGACAGTTAAGAATATACATTTTTTTCATGATCTTCGAGGTGTGATATTACTTATTTTGGATTTTTTAAACCTTTTATTTTATTTAAAATTAATTTCGTTATTATACTTACAGCACAACTACGATCTGCATTGCGTTTCCAATGTTTCTTATTAACTTTGGTTTCAGTAGTGGGAACTACAGTACATTTAGTTTTCACTCGGGGATTTAAACTTAAAAGATTCTATAAAAGATACACAGTTATAAGTCAATTAATTTAAAAATGATCTCTTAATATCACTGTAATTTAATTACCTCAATGTCCGGCAAATCTTTACTTAATAATGCTGGTGGACTCATGTTGCTAAAAGAACTTGCCTTTGTTTATTCAAAACTAAAAAAATAAGAAAATAAAATAAAATAAAATTTTATTACGACTAGTATTACGTAGTTAACAAAATTGACATAGTTTTGAATACTATTATATTACGCATTTAATTAAACAAATAAATTAATAGTTTTTTGTTTAAATTCTCAACAATAAAAAACTGGAACGTTGTATATTATATATGTATGTACAGTACATAATAATATGTATGTGTGTATTTATCAAATTGAACATGTCACACATAAGAATTTAAATATTTTACCGGCTTTTTGGCATTTATTTAAAATTTTTTTAAACAAAAACAATTTTTCTGAAACCTGTTGGTGTCCAAATGGCTGGACTACAAAAGGTATAGTCATACCATATTATATATACATATATATTATTTATTCATACATACATTCATGTGAACACATGTATTTGTATTAATATAGTTAAAGTATCTACGAAATATGTTGTCGTGTGGCAATTGTTGATATGCGTTCTCTATGATTTTTTATAAGATTATTTTTGGCCAATAGCCAGGCGTTTAAATTTTTAAAAATTTAATTTTTTTGTTAATAGTTTGGGGTAGGGTTTGTTTGAAGAGTCAAGGTTATTGAAGAATATTTATTTAAAATTGGTATGTGATTAGTCGAAATTAAAATGCACTACTACACGCAAATAAAAAATATGGTTCTAGTGACCATAAACTAAAAGCAACATACTATGATTACAGTTAAAAATAAGTATATTTGTACGTAATTATTATTATGATTCCATTTTATAATTTTTTCATCATTTAATGAATGTTTATAACTTTTTCTTATAATATTGCTTCCGATTTCATCATGTTTTTATCATTTAATAATCCCATTTTATCATAAATATAATTCCATTTTATCATATATATTATTCATATTTATATTCATTTGTACCACGATATGTGGTACATTCATCATACTGAATATAAACAAACCTTGTCAATTTATTTTTGTTCATATATAAACTAAATGAGGATTAATATACTAACAAACTACTGGAAAAAAAATATGATTAAAGTAAGAATTCAATACTTGTGTGAAATCAAATCATAGTCTAAAACAAATATTCTATATTTGAGGAAAACATAAATAAACTTTTTCAAAAACAAACATTCAATAGTTGTGCAAAACTAAATATGACTTAAAAGCAAATAAAGATATTGACTTAATGGTTGTAGAATTAATTGTTCTATTTTTTGTTCTAGAATTAACTAAATAGTTATAGAATTGACACGAATTGGAAATTGGAACACGGTATTTTTCAAATCAATGAAAAACAACTATACAAACATTGAATAGTTGTAGTGATCATGCTGTAACCATGTTTTTTCTCTGCGTGTAGGAAAAATAATATGTGGAATGAAATAAAGATAACCAATAAGTAAGAACAGCTGTTTTACAATTTTTTCATTGGCAAACCTCGCGGTACTGTCAAATTGTTTTTATATTCTTATGTAAAATTTTTTTAGATTTTTTTTTTACTCTTGCTCTCCTTCATTATCATCTCATTTTTCCGTTCAAAGCATTTTGACATTGTGGGCAGTAGTTTTACACTAACAAAATACAAGCAATTGTTGTTTTTGTAGATGTGCGAGTACTTTATTATTATACTATGAAAGATAACATTAAATTTGCTAATTAAATTGGGGATTTAAACTTTCATTTGAGGACAGATTTTCGTGGGGAGGGATTTGGGAATATTCGTAAAATATATCAAAAGTTTTGAAAATGAAATTGAAAGAAAACGGTAATAAAAAGTTGGTTTGTTAGTATTAAAATCCGGTCTCTGATCAAAACATTTATAAGAAAAAATTTAAAATCTAAATTTTACAAGTATGAAAAGTAATTTTAAAAAGTTTTTAGATCATGATTTATTAACTGACTTGTAGAAAATTGTGTACGATGTTACTCAAAAACTATATTTTTGGGAAATATATTAAAAATCGTGGAGATTATTTTATAAAACATCAATCTTTAATTTTATTGGAGGTAGATTTACAACATTTTTTGTTTCCATACAAATCTATGCATTTTAGTATACATATACGTACTTTTAGTTAACTCCCATAATTCAAAATATATTTTTATGTATTCAATTTGCTGCATGTAGGGTACTTATAAGTATTTATGACTGTGCAATTATTTGTTTATGTTTATAAAAAAAATTGTGTTTGTTTTTATTTAATCTTTGCATAAACAAAATACGTGTACATTTTTAATAAACTAATTTAGATTCTAATTTGTTTTTTAATCTTTTTGAAAATGTCATAAAGCGTTATCATTCTAAATTCTAAAGTGGACACTATCAGTTTGAAAGGTTTTATTTTTTGTTTAAAAAATTATGGCATATTATAAAATGGTCATAAACCCCAAGTTTTTAGGAGGAAAAATTATAATAAATTAATTAAAAGTAAAAACTATGAATGAATTAACCCTATACATAGATAAGTTTTTCTATTACCAGCAACAAATAGCTGGTTAAACGGAAAAATAAAAATAAATAATAATAATAAATCAGATTCTTAATTCGTAAAACGATAATTCTATTGATAATTTATAATTTACCAAAATTGTAATACTTAAGTAAGAGACCATTTACATTGAGGATTTCCCTTGGAAAAAAATAAGCGGGATAAGAAAAGTTGCACATCGTCGCAAGCTAAAGTTAAACTTATCAATGGTAGTTTGAAAATTTACATGTGCATATGTAACACTATTTTCTGAACAATTTTACGTTTTTATACATTTAAATTAGTTTTGCCTCTGTAATAGAAAAATATTAAAATGATTGACCTTAATAGGAATTGAATAGTTTAATTAATGTAATTTAATTTCATTACAGAACATATCAGCACTATAAGAAAAAATTTTTTTTTTTTTAAAAAAAAAAAATAAAATAAAAATTCAATAATCTTTTGTTTAGCATAAAAAAATTAAGAAAAAATTATACAAAGTCAAATGTTTCGATTCTCACAAGTATTTATATTAAAAAAAATACTAAAACACCACCATATATTTTATAATTTTATTCACTCATACAAATACACCAACCAACCTTTTTTTGTTTAAATAATATACATATATATTTTTTCTTAATAAATTATTAACAAATTTATTTGAACACTTTTTTATACACTTTAGAATTTACAAATATTTACGGTAGTATTTCGAAAAAACGAAAATAAATTTTTGTTCTTCACACTGGAAGCGACAAAATTAAACTGGCCGATTGTTTTGCATAGAACTAAAAATGAAAACTTTGTATACAAATTGATAACAACATTTTAATTTTTAGACGATCTATCCTCCATATTCTTAGAAATTCGTGCGCACAGCTAAAAATCATTAGTTAGTAAAGTGAAAGATATTAAAAATCAATTGTTTATTAGTGTAATGAGAGTGTATGTGTGCGATCGTTGTGGAACTAGTCTACTATTTCTCTGGAGGTAGATAAGAAAACCAATACCTCAATAAACATTAAAAATAAATATATTTCTGAATGCTACTTTTGAAAATTAAGCTGAATAGAAAATTAAAAAGTTGCCAAATTATTAATTTAAATAAATATTAAATTTTTATTAATATTTAAATAATTAATGTTTTATTATTATTTGATTAATAGATATTGTGTAAATCGAGGCTTTAGTGTAAATTTTTGTGGAATTTATTTTATTATTTAAAAAAGAGAGATGTTTAAAATCAAAACAAAAAACAGCTGTTATAATTTTATTTTTTTGTGAAGTAAATAAGAGTATTGAGAATACTTTAATTTTATCAATTAATATTAAATGTGTTACAAATTAACCCATTGAATAGGATAGCATAAATTGAAAATAAATGTTAATAAAAAGTGTAGCACTTATTATATATTGATTTGTGTAAAATATAGTAATAGAAAAGTAATTAAAATTAGTTGTAGTATGGTTAACGTGATCAGAGGGTTTTTGTCAAAAAGCGGGACCCGAACGACTAAAAAGCGGGATTCTTAACAAAATTGTACGGAAAAAGCGGGATTTTGAAAAGTTTTGTAAAAAAAGAGGGATTTTCTTTTTATATCTCAATTAAAAATCTAAATCAGCTGTTCTCTTTTTTTAACGTGTTTCTCGAAATGTTTTCAAAATATTCCTAGTTAAATTTCAAGATTGAATTCAAATATGGATTGATAAAAAAGTTGATACTTTTTGAATTTGATAGCAATAGTTTTTCTAAAATAATTCTTAGACCCTTTAACAATAAAACCAAGTTTTGTTGCCGTTACCGCTAAAAAAAAAACCATTCAACTTGACCTACCGTTACCCGTAAAATACAGTTACCGAAATACGGTTACCGCTAAAATATATAACGCTAAAAAAACGTTACAGAAATAGCTCGAAATACCGATAACGCTAAGATACCGTTAGCGTTACTTTTGCCTTTAGAAATATTATTATTTTTAATAAAGTAATATTTTATGGTTCTGAACCGATACATCGAAATTTCTAAAACAACAGTTACCCAAAAAATACCATTACCGAAATTACTCGAAATACCAGTAACGCTAAATACCGTTACCGAAATAACTAAAAATATCGTTACTATATTTTAACCTTTTTGAATCGGCTGCCAACAAGTTAAACACTAATATTCGGTTGAAACAAAAAATTAAAATAAAATCATTAACACAAGCTTTTCGTAAGCACTAACTTTAAGTACATTTAATCGAAAACATTGTTCCAGATATTTCTTAACTTTCAGTTTATACAAAAATAAAATACAAAAAGTTCGTGTCAACATATTTTTGAAATGGCATATTTTGGTAAATAAAATTGGTAAAAATTATTTGAATAGCCCCCACACAAATGTTCTCACGAAATGAGTTTTTAAAATCTAAAAATCTCTCTGAAAGAACAAAATTTATTTTCACAAAATAAAAGTTATTTTTGCTCAAAAAAAAAAAAATAAAAATCAAAATGTTAAAAATCATATCACTTTATGAAAGTAGACAGCATACAGATCTCAATGATATATTTGAATCAGTTTTCCAACATTTGGTTGCTACTGCTTTTTTTTGTTTAAAATTTCAAAAATAATAACAAATTACAGATGATTAACCCTTTAAAAGCTAAAGGGTCAATTTTATACATCAGAAATTTTTCCTAAATGTTTATGAAAGTATTTATTATACTTAAATATGAATAAATTTATGAAAAATATAATAATAAAGAATATTACTTTTGTTACTAATGAATACATACATATATCAATAGTACTAAATAAGACTATTCCAATGATGCTCTAAAATCTAAATTACAATGGAAAATAACTGAAATATTGAAATTTTAATAAAATGGTATTTAAAAAGCATAGGCATTTTATTACAATCTTAATTTTGCGAGAATGAAGACAAAATTTGAAAAATAGTTTTCTCATTTTTTTTTAAATGTCATTAGACTATTATATTGAGTTTCGATCAAAATGTGTACACTGTTGATCGAAACTCATATTTTAGGTTTTACTTAATTTTAATTTTTTGCGACATTTTTTGTCTCCATACAAATTAATGCACTTTAATGAACCTAAGTTGGAATAAGCATGGACAATTTTGTACGATCATAATTATTCGAAATTTTGTAACAGTTTCGAATGTTTAAAAATAATATAATATCCCAATCAAATTTACCTCAACCTCGAAATGAAAGATAAATCATCGACATGAAATTCATTAAAATCAAATTGTGATACTTCCATCCCTGTTTGGAATATGTGTAAGAAAAATATGGCCAGACTAAATCTAAAACTTTTTACTAGTCTCCAAATATTAGGTTTGTGTCTTAACTAAACATTTTACATTTAGAACTAAATGCGGCAATGACCATTACTTAAATTATTTAGCGAAGACATAGACAGTTTTATTTCACAAGATCTACTAAAAAATATATTTATTTAAAACTTGTAAATATTACAATATACATATAAATATACAAATGTATTTATTTCTTTTTTCCTCTGCCAGCTGGTTTATTTTTGGTTTCCTTGTTGTCACCTTTACCGGTTGGCTTTCCTACCTTGTCACCTTCACCTTTGTTTTTACCTTTTTCTTTTTTAGCTAATTTTTTTTGCATTAGTTTTTGAGCACGAAAATACTTTTTCCACCAACGTTGTATCTTTTTAGCTGCTCGTGTATGTGTGAACAATAGAATTTTGGCCTCATGTAAACGTTTAGCTTCCCGTTCTTTTTTGCGAACCAATTCTTCATAGATGGCATCTTCTCTCTTATATTCTATAAGAAAATTATCAAGTTCTTGTTTTTGCTTGTCATATTCCTCTTGGAGGAAGATTTCTTCTTTGTATTTGTCATAAATAGTTTGATCATATTTAGCAATTAAAGCTTGTAATTGTAGCTGTAATTTATTTCTAAAAGGAAAAGGGTAGAAAATGTTGATGTAATTTTTAGAAAACTGTGTATTACCTTTCATCTCTGGCATTTCTTTCTTGTATTAAATCTGTCTTTATTTTTTTCTCATAATTTAAACGGGCTTTATTCAATTCCTCTTCGAGTTCTTGTTGTTTGGAGGTGGAGGCATTATTGATTTTTTTAATTTCTATATTACTTTTAGAACTAAAATGTATTGTAATTATGTAATTTAATTCACAATTATCCAAAGTATAAATAGAATAATACTTACATTTCTTGTTTAATTATAATATTATTATCATATTGCTGAAATGCCAATTCGTCCTCTAATTTTTTAATAACACCAGTTTTGGCAGCTGATTTCCAAAGACGATTTAGTTTTTGATTTTGTATTCTACGTGAGGTTTCTAAAAATCATTAATTATAACCATATATATGTTTACTTTAACATTTAAAAAAATACCCTTTATATCCTTTTTAACCTTTTCATTGGCTAAATAAACTTCATGCAAACGTTTCTCTTTGGCCAAATCAACCGTAGCCGGTCTGTAAAATCTTTCTTTGGCCACTTGGTAAACATCCTTAAATGCCGTTAATAAACACTTTTCCGTATTGTCAATATCATCTAACCAGTTGGGTAATACATCCAGGATTTTATAATTTTCTTGAAAGTAATCAATCAATTGTATAAGATAATAATCACTTTGATTGGGTTCTTGTAAAGGGTTCTTGGTTTTCTAAAGGGGAAAAATACATACATAAATATTTTCATATACGTCTGAAGTAAGTTATAAATTTAGCTCACCTGTTGGTCCCTATATTCTTGTACTAATTTCAGACAATTTTGATATTCTGTTTGAATTAAATATTGCTCCAATACCTTAGGATTTTCCATTATTTTTGGTAAAATTAAAGAAACTTTTAATTTCTCAATAGCTTCTTTTATAACTGATAAAACATTTGATATTTCATATTTTAGTTCTAAAGGTATTTCACTTTCTAAAAGAGTTTTAGTGAATTATTATTTATGTTTGCTTTCAAATAACTTAATAATTTTACTTAGTTTCTCATCGATTTCGTGAAAGTCCAGTTCAGAGTATTCCGCACTTTTAGTTAAAGACAATTGCGTATTCTTTGTGGTCATAGTTTTTTATGTTTAAAATGAAGAAAAATAAAATATTTATTTTTTATTTTTTTAAATAAAATCTTTCAAATTTGAAAGAAATAAAAAAAAAAAAAATTAATAGCTCTGTTCCAGTAATTGTCAAATTTTGTATTTCTTATAAGGACTCTAATAAAAATGAGCAAAATCGGTTTATAAATAGCCAAGATATCGCCAAAAAACGAAGATACTTCCAAAAGTCGTTTTTGTTGTCGGCTTTTCTAAGCTCTTATACAAGGTAGTGACTGTTCTTGCACGAAAAGTTCAGAATCTTTTTTCAATTTGTTTTTGCTGAATAAATGAACAAAATCGATCCATTAGTATACGAGATATCGGCCAAAATGCATTTTTATACTTTTCGAAGCTTCTATATAAGCTAAGTTCTTATACAGATTGGTCATAAAAACTTTTCTAAAATTTTTAATAAAACAAATCGGTTCTTTTTTTTTTTGTTTAATTTAGCCATTAAGCTTTGCATATTTTTGTTGTTTTTATGGGCACTAAAAACCAACAATAATAATAAGCTATATCAAATTTGTTTTTTCCAACTTTTTGAAGCCCCTGCATAAGCTATAGGCTTAATTTTTTCACAAAAAAATCGATTTTTTTTTTTTACTGAAGGAATAAACTAAAACGGTCCAATATTTTTTAAAGCTCCTAAAGGAGCTACGGACTTTTTTATTATATTGGGCGATCCCAAATATTTTTCTAAAATTTCCGTTTTTTGAATCAACTAAATCAGACCATAAACAACCGAGTTATGGCCGGTATTAACCCAGATATAGGCCGAAATATGTTTTTGGAGTTTTTGAAGCCTCAATATAGGCTACGGTCTTCGTTCTTGTACAGATCTTTTTTCGAAAGTCAAAATAATAGGTCCATATTTTTAAAAAATACACTTTTTTATTTAATTTTATTTAAATTAATGTTGTCTTCATTTGGCGCTGTTGTTTCATTAACTTTAAAATATATCAATTTTTATATAATATCCTAACTTGGATGAAAGGTATATAAGATTTGACACAGCCGAATATAACACTCGTTATATGTAAAACTTGAATTTAGTTTGTTAGAATGCTTCGATTTTAAATAATTTTTTTTTTTTTAACTATAAAAATGTTTGAAATCATTTTAAAATTCAGCTTAATCCCTAATTTTTCGAGTTTAACTAAATATTTATAAAATATTATCTATAAAATAATTATTTGTTAAAAAATGTTCATGATAATGTGGATTATTTTATTCGCAATATAGCTAACATGGCAAAACTAATAAGGTAAAAGCAACTCTACAACAAATGAAACAAGCCAGAAACACCATATCGGCTTGTCAAAGTATAGGGTGTCTCGGGATTACAAAAACTCGAATCCCGGAATTCTTAGGATCGGGATTGGCATCCCTAATATGAAATAAAGAGTCGTATAAGTGCACCAGGAACACCCTTGTAAACAAAAACAAAACCAATTTTTTGTACGATATCGTGATACAGATCGATAATAACAAAATAAATAAAATATTGTTATTTTTATAGAACTAATACAATATATCATACTTGATACCTAGATTTATTATAAAAGATTAAAAAAGTTTTATCATTTTTAACTTTTAAGAAGAATTTTTCAAATCTTGTATCAAACAAATTATTTTTTCGCCACTAATTTTCAAATAACTTCGAAACTGTTGTGCGGATAAAAAAATAATGTAATAATGTCAATGTAATTTTAGTCGGTAGCTATTGAAATTCCATTTACTTAAATTGGATAAAACTTTCTTGAGTTATTCTAATGTGATATGAAAATTACACTTCTAAAAAAAAGAAAACAGATAAAAAACTGAAAACAAATTCTTGTTTAGTACGTCAAATATCATCTAGACTACTTTGTTTAAAAGATATTTTTTTTTTTTTTTGCCGACCTGTGTTATTTTAAATTCATTGTATTAATAAAATTAATGACGACAACTATATTTTTTCAACATTCGTCTTTTAATTTTTAAAATAATAAAAAATTATATCGATTTGTTGTTGTTTTTTTATTTTAATAGAAATATATACAAATAAAATATTTATAGTATAATATAAAAAATAATATTATAACACACATGAACAGAAAATATAAAGGAAAATCAAATTCACACAATAGAGAGCAGGAAAAAGTACATATGTACATATGTATGTATATAGAGGGGAAAATATGTATGTATGTTTACATTCCTTTGATTTTCTTTAACTTAAACTAAAACCTAAAAGTTATAAATTGACAATAATGAAATAAAATTAAACAAAAAATAAAAAATTAAACAAAAATAATAATAATTAAAGAAATACATATATAAAATATTTTGATTTAAAAACAAAATTACAAACAAATCAAAATAGAGACTAACGGTTTAAAGATTTGGCAAATTCTGCTTAAAGAAAAAAATAAAAGAGAAAAACAAATAGATAAATAGATGGAGAATGATTTAAGAAAAAGAGATTAGGAAATATTAGAAAATAGTTTAAGTTTTAAATAAAGTGTTTAAATTAATTGCGTTTCCTTAAAGCTAAACGACCCAAGGGACGTTTGGGTTTAGCTTCTTCTTTTTGTTCATGTTCAGATTCTTCGGCAGCGGTGTCTTCTACGGGTTCAGGTTTTGAGGGTTTGTTCAATTTACGGCGATTTACTATAAAATATGTTTAAAAAAATTTAATAAAAATTTACTTTAAAAAAATTAAATGTTGTTCAACTTACAGGCTGAGTTAGGTTTGCTGAAACCTTTTGAGGCAGGAGCTGGAGCAGCTACTGGAGCAGATTCTTCAGCTTCTTCTTGTGAGTCTTGGGAAGCTGCAGGTTTGGTGGGTTTAGGGGCTGGTTTTTCCACTGTAATTTTTTAAAATAATTTATATTAGAGTTACTTTATTCTGTTAGTTTTATTTAAAAGAATTAACTTACATTTATTTTTCTTAGCATTCATTTGTCTGCGCTTAAGGGAGTTTAAGAAATCATCATTGGAACGGAATGGACGTATAACGGGTCCAATACGTTTAGGTGTTTCTGTTGTTGTGGTGGTGGTTGTGGATGATACAGCATCTTCACCTTCATCAGGATATTGATTGTCTTCACCATTTTCAGCATAATCACCCTCTTCATCTTCGGCGGGTGCTGGTGTTGTGGTGGTCGAAGCTTTAGCTGATTTACCAACGGGACGTCTAAGGGCAATACGTTTACCAACTCCTCCCTCTTCGGCCACAGTGAAACTCAAGTGGCAGGCCAAAGCAAAAATAACAAAAAGTAGGGTACTAAAAATTAAAAAAAAAGAAAAACATAAAAATAAATTTCAAACATATTAAATTTTCATTTATTGTAATTTTTATTGATTTATTTTCCAAAGTAGAATTATCCTTTAATAATAATTATAGAATTTTGAATATATTTGTTGTAAAGTAAGAAAATTATGTTTTTATTGTCTACAGGAATGATAATGACTTTATAATGTTATCTACTTCTCGTATAAAAAATTATTATAATTTATTTCGGAGAAGAATTCTTTATAGGTCTTAAAGTAAATAAATAAAAGTGAATCTCTTTATGAAAGTGATGGTAATTTAGTAAACAGATGAGTTTGTTTACCACAAAACAAAAGACTTAAAAAACAAACATGTTTACAACCACACACCGGCTTTTGTTATTTTTTTTTTCTTTAGCTTTTCTGGCTTTTTTTATTTCTTCATTAAACTTTCAAGTCCTTTCAAATAAACCACAATAAAACAATTTTTTTTGTAACAACTCAAGGACGTTCAAAATTGCATTTGTTTCTACTTTTATACCGGATTATTTTTTTTTCTTTTACAGAGAAACCAAAACTAAAACGACCCATATACACACATAAACAAACATACATACTTACAAGTGTACACATGGTTGACTGTTTAAGCCATATGTAAAGCCAATTGATTATTTGGCCGTTTGGTTGTTTTGCTACTTAGCAATGTAACTAAATAACTACATATTATGCAAATAAAAAATAAATAAGTAAATAAAAACCGGTATTTTAAATATGATTGAATAGAATCTATTTGAAATTCAAAATGTTTATGTGTACAAAGTATTAAAGCTCAAATACCATATAACAGAATTTACAGTTAGTGTTGAAAAAAAAACACACACACAAAAAAAAACTTGCAACTAAACTTTGTTTTAAGGCAAAGTGTTTAAAAAAAGTTTTCTATAGCTAAATTCTTTATAAACTATTTTTAGCAATTGCATTTTTTTTATTAAGTAGTTTCTTTTTTTAAAGCAAAATAAAATATCTAATAAATTATCAACAATAAGGTGTTACTTAATATGACATTGCCATAAATAATGGGTTTTGTTAATAATATTTTATAAAAAATTAATAAATAAAAAACAATTTAATAAACAAAAACTATGTTAGAAAGCTAAAGGTCGTAATTTGAAGATAAAATTTATTAAATTATTTTTGTGCAAAAGCTTCACAAAACACTTTAAGACTACAATTTTCAATATAATATTTCTTAAATGATGTTTTGTGGCATTTTGAACACAAAAAAAAAAAAACTGGTTGCTGCTAATAATCTTTTACACACACTCTCACAAAGAAATAAACAAACGTTATCGCTTTAAGTAAATTGAAAAAAGTGGTTTTGAATAGAAAAAATATATTAAATATTTTACAGGTTTATTTATTAAAAACAATATAATAAAAAAAAACTCAAAAGAATAATAAACAAGATGCGGAAGTTTTTGTTTTTTAAAAAAAAATCATTTAAAATATTAAAAGAAACTAAATCCTGATTCTTAGGAAAAAAACAAACTTATTAAAACTTGTCATACGTGTGTCAAATATTATAACAAGCTCGCTCAACATCTTTTAAGACTTAAGACTATGATCTTCTGTACTGACTGGAAATTTAAACAACAATAAAACTCAACAAATATGTGTTTTAATTCTTTTAGTTATAATGAAATCATTCATATGTATCTTAAGTCTTTCTTTAAAATTTATGGTTTAAGAACATTTTTTTCAGAAAAACCACAAAATTATCTTAAACTTAATTTACATGCAAAGTTGTCAAAGCAAAAAAATAAAACAATTTAATCTTAAGACATTTTATTTTTGTATCCATTCTTTAGTTATAAAATGCAAAGCACGTTTATTACATAAAACTCACAATTCCCATTAAAAACTGATCTGTTTCTGTTTGTTTCTTTTAATTTCCTCTTCTTATAAAACTACGTTTGTTTGATTTCAAAAGAAATAACACTAGACCTTGATTTTATTATTCACAAATGACAAACCTAATAATTGCAAATTGTCGGTTATATAATCCTATGAATAAATAAATAAAGTGAATAAAATAAAAATGCCAAATCACATTAACATTATAAATTCCATGATAAAAATCTTTTGTAAAAATACCACCACCTCTTCTTTTGTTAATTGAGTATGAATTTTTCTAAATAAGTACCTACTACTTTATGCAAAACACTTGAAACATAAATTTAAAACTTCTTCTCCAGTCACGATTTGTGAACGTGACTAATAAAAACCGCTATAAACTTTTGTTCGCCTTCTATATTATTTGAAATATCTAAAACAAAGAAAATAGTTACTAGAAATTTTAAGAAATTTTAGAAAAAGGTTTTACTCTTACATTACATATTGTATATTTCTAATTAATTCCTTTTAACCTATATTTTTGAAAATTTTTCACTTTGTCAAGAAAAACCTATATTTTATTTAAGTTTGAATTTAACTGAACATTTATACATGATTTAGGCCAATTAGTGGTTTTTTAAATTGAATCACATATATACATGAACAATTGTTTAAACAATTGATAAAAATTTATTTATATAAGAATTATTTACTTAATCGTGTTTGTGTCTTAAGTCTTTTGTTTTATTACGTTAAATGTATTATTACTGCAATAAATCTATTACCAGGAAAATGTAAATTTCTAAAATTAACACATTATTTTATTCCAATCTTATTGTAAATTTGTGACTTTTTTATAATTTATTTATATCAGGATGGTGGCAGCCATTTTTCGAAGTTAAAGCTAGTTCATTATGGAAGTAGCACCATTAATGGAAAATTATAAATAAAACTGACAAATCGATCGAATATATTCTTTAATTATGAATCAAATCAGTTTCAGACCGATTTTTAATGTATTGGTAACACTATATGTTTTGTTTAGTTTAAAGTTTTATAATTTCGGCTCTAAAATATATTTTTTAATAAAAATTAATAACCCAATACTTCATTAGATTCTTATTTATTTTGTTTAAAATTAATGACTAAATTATTAAATATAAGCAAAAAAAAAAAAAAAATAATAATAATAATAATTTTCCTGACCCCTCTTTTAGGCATTCAAATTGAAATATCTCAAAAACCAGCAATAACTTTTAAAAATGGTTAATACCATTAAATTCAGCGTAGTCGATTTAATTTAACCCAATAAATGGGTGCCCATTTTATAAAAAAAAACATGACAAAATTCTGCTACTCATTTTGTTGTAGAGATAGAATTTTTATAGAATGTAACTAGCGCATGATCGTAAATCACGAAGATTACAAAACAATCTAAATTGATCTGCCAACAAAGTAATAAAAATCGCTTATGGTGAAAATATACGGTTGTCAAAGTCATTGTTAAATCTTTAATTAAAGTCTGTGACATTCTTAACAAATCTTTTCTCAGCAATTTCTCTCAACAAAGTCAAAATTAATAAATGCTGATTCTTTAAAA
Organism: Protophormia terraenovae; assembly: GCA_951394005.1. NCBI lineage: Eukaryota > Metazoa > Arthropoda > Insecta > Diptera > Calliphoridae > Protophormia > Protophormia terraenovae. Next base: position 131,345,589 of record OX596076.1, read on the forward strand.
CAAATATCAAACATTAAGTAAAGAATATATCAGTTATTTCAACATTAAATCATGTAGAAAAATAAATAATAATACAAAAGTCAGTCATATAAAACTTTTAAGGAATAACAAAATTGTTGAAAACTTAACCTAATATAGAACGTCGCCTGTTTTTGAAAAAATTTTTATAATTTTTATTATATTTTCTTGAGTCATAAAAATACGGTTACCAAAAAGAATCCTAATAACTGAAGAAAAAGCTGATGATAGATTATAGGATCGTAGTAAGAATCTCCACATCTCTAGATAGAATGTGACTCATTCTTTAAATTTCTCTGTATCTTTTAACAAAAAAGTTAAAAAAAGGTAGCCTTAAGCCACGAAGTAAAATAAGTTCATAATAGAAAAAAGCAAAAGAGAGGACTAAAAATAACTGAGAAAATATTTTCAAAAATGTGAATGCTATCTAAAGGGTGAAAACAGACTTTTTATAATATCTAGGTTATGACTTTCATATCACAGATATTATGTATGTAATATATCAGATGAATATCGTGTAAAACAAATTTAAATTGTTGAATAAATTTTCGGTCTGGCAAGACATTTGTACATGTGTACGAGGGTGGTCCAAAATTCTATTGTGCAAGCTATATTTAACTTGGAGCCTATTTACATTGGGGATTATCGCATGGTTTTTTTGTGAAATTTTTAAAAATTTTTGACAAAAAACAACAAATCAGAAAAAATAAAAATAAATTTTAATAAATTTCATAAAAGGGGTCGAATATAGCGATTATTTCAGGGAAAGGATATATCAATATTTTAATGATCACGTTTTATTTTTTTACTGATTATTATGTAAAAACAAATTTAGAATTTTAAGATTTTTTATTGGCTGAATGGTAATGTCCATCCGTCTACACATTAGAGTTAAATGGGTCGAAAATTATGCATAATTCAAGGAAAGGTGATATCAATACTGTGATGATCACGTTTAATTTTACTATTAATTAGTAAGTAAAAAAATTTATTTTTAGAATTATAAGATGTTTTTTGGCTGAATAGTAATATCCGTCCGACTGTCTATAAATTTGGGTTAAATGGGTCGAAAATGGCGCTTAATTTAGGAAAAAGTTATATACGAATTTAGATTATCAAGTTCTATTTTTTCTATTTATTTGTTAGCAAAAAAATGTATTTTTAAAATTCTAAAATATTTTTTGGTAGAATGACAGTGTCCGTCCGTCTAAACATTGGTCAAATGGGTCGAAAATGGCACTTAAATCAGGGAAAGGTCCTACTTTATTATTTAGATTTAGTTTTTATATTGGTCAAAAAGCAAGAAAATAATTTACCTTTGGAATTTGAATGCTTTTTTTTAAAGAATTTTAAATTCTGTCCTTCCGTCTGTTTGTTTATTAATTTTTGCAAACTTTCAAAATCGTTTATTTTTGGACTCAATAAAGATATTGACTTAAAATTTTCTTTATTCAATAAACAATTTTGTTATTTAATAAACTGCAAAAAATACAATAAAATCGGTTGAAAATGTTGGGATATATATGGAAAAGACTTGACCAACATCTTGCAAAGTTAAGATTGTTGAAATTTCAAATGAATATATCTCGAAGAATATATAAAATAAATGGTTCATGCAGGCATGTTTTCTAAAGGATTTATCAAGGTCTTTGGTGATATAAAAATCTTGGAAATCTGGTAAGGAACAACATTTGCTAGTGGTTAAACTTTTTCTATGACATTAGTACCCTATTTTGAACCCCCATAGCTCCGGAAGCGAATATAGGATCCTGCTTCTAAACTCAAAATGTTACTGTCCTCCGCTACGCCTATGTGATATTTCATGTATATCGAATCAACCGATTAGAAATTACATATTTATTTCGATTCTGCCCCCACAGTTTAATGTTTGATAAAGCAAACAAAATGTCTTCCTTAAGCTGTTTTTTTATGAAATCTACTGGAGTTTTTTCGAAAAAAAAAAAATAATAATAATAATTTCTTAATTTCTTTGGACAATTCTCAAAAAAATAACAGAAAAGTTAGGACAAAATATAATTTACAAATATTTGAAGAAAAGTACACTTAATTACCTAAAGTTGATGATTCCATTTTAAAATAAATACACTGAAAGTTGATGAAAACTGAATTTTTTACTCTTTTTTAAAAATTTAAACAAATGTAACTCCTTATAAGAAAACAACACAACCTAGCTTAAAGATTTTAATTGATATTAATACATAATTTTGTCTATTTTTATACGGTACCCAACTTTATTACAAAATTTTAAATTTCAAAATTCTATCAATCGTCACTGAAATTTGGCAAAATTTCAATTTCCTACGATAATTGGATCCTGGAACAAATCTTGACATTTTTTTTCATTATACATCAAACTAGCTATAGTAAGAAAAATATTTTCGTCATTAATAGCTCATATTAAAAGTCACGTAGAAATAAAAAGTAAACCTTGCTAATTTTGGTGAAAAAAATTTAAGTTTTGTTCTGGAATTATCAACTTAAATTGCAGTGTAGCATCCTGTTCCAATCATCGTAGGCAGTTAAAATTTGGCATATATGTTCTAAATAATGTACTCTAATATCTAGCCCAAGAAACATCTAATATATAAAATAATTTGAGAAATAATTTTTGTTGACTTGTGTTATTATTTATTATTTAATAATTAATTAACTTATTTTTCAAACTTTACAACACCTTTATTAATTTGTAAAGTTTTTTTTAAGATAGTAGTCATTATCTTTTCATTTATTTATAAATCTGTTGACCGCAATAACAAAGAAATAAAATAATTTATAACTCATTTTATGTATTAATAAGATTCTATTGATTTATAGATGTTTTCTAATGAAAGTTTTGGCAAATACTTTTTTCGTAAATAGTTAAACCTTTACTCATAGTTAATGTTTCATTATATTTTTATTCTGATTATTATTTGAAATCATTTCTAAAAAAAGTTTACCTTTATTAAACTTAATTAAAAATATCTTTCACTTTAAAATTACTATAACAATATAACAACAACAGTTCTTAATATTAATTATAGTTAACTCTTAATACTTGTTTTATAATAATAAAATAAGTTCTAGAACAAAACTGAAATTATTACATAATAAATATATAAAACAACAAGAATAATATTAACAATTCTAATCGAATAAAACTTAAACAAATCCTGTTTTCTTAATGGAAAAAAATTAGATACTTAAACAAGCAAAAAAAAAAAAAAAATTCTATAAACTTGATTTATAAAAAAAAAAAAAAAAAAAAAAAAATTTATATAAATTGCTTCTGGCTAACGTTTTTTAAAGGAATATTAAATAGTATATAAAATAAAATAAAAAAATGTTAATTTCTCCTCCACCCTCCTAACAAAATAACCAGCTAAATTTTAGTTACTGCTGCTTTTTTTACACCTTAGAAATAAAATCTTTAAACGTTTTAACGTTATTATTATGTTTTTTAATATTTGTAGTATTTAGTTGTTGTCTTAATAAAATTCAAATTAAAAACTCGTAATTAATCTAACAATTTTTTGCCATGAAATATATTTGAGACCAATGAAAATAAATTTAAATAAAAACTCATATATATGCAAATTTATATGTACATATATATACATGTATGTGCATATTATTTAATATTTCTTATGTTTGTATTAATTTCTATATAAATATTAATATCTTATTTTTTGTCTTTTACTATCTATCAATAATAATTTAAAGCCTGAATAAACTTAAATAAAAAAAAAATAAATAATAATAATAAAATAAAATAAATAAAGAAATAAAAACAGAACCAGACAGTTTTGTTTAACTGCAGTTTCTAGTTGTTGTTTTTGTTTGCTAGGAAAATTAAGAGACATTAATAAATATAAATTAAGAAGTTGTGGAACACCGGCAGTATTTGTTGTTGTTACTGATGCTGAGGCAGAGTTGGTCTTTTACATTGGTGCCTTACATTGATTATGTATGTGTAAGTAATGTAAGGCAACCAATCAACTTTAGGCTTAGTTGTTTTTGTTTCTATCTATATATGTATGTGTATTTGAGTGTATGTGTATAAATAAGTAAGAGAGTTTTATTTTTGTGCTTTTATTTATTTGTCTTAAAGTTTGATAAAGTTGATCCAAACGACCTTGAAAGATATCTTTATGTTTTTGTTGTTGCAGTTGTTTTGGTTTTGTCTGTTAATATAAAGTGACATATTAAGTATAGCTTTTTTTTTTTTTGTATTTTGACTTGATAATTGAGTGATAATTAAAACTGTATTGCATGTTCTGAAATTCTTGAAATGATTTTTAAAATCTACTTGAAATTAAAACTGGTTAATTATTTAAATGAAAATAAAAAGACTTAAGAAACTGAGAAAAAAAAAAACTGAAATAACCATAAAAAATAGAAATATAAAAAATGTGTTACAATTACACGGCTTTTAGCATTCAGTTGAAATTTTCAATATTTGTACTAAAATTATTTTTAATTTGTAAGATTTCTTTAAATTAATGTAATATTTAAAAAAAAAACCCTTATTGAAGTAATTATTTAATTAAATATAAATCTATTGCATTACATATATTAATTTGCATTTCTTATATAGATTTCGTTTTTCAAAATTGTAAAAGCTTGTTGTTTTTCTTAGCAAGAAATCAAGACAGTCACTAAACTAATTTCTGTTCTTTAAAAATTTGAAATTAAAAAATAGCCCTATTCCAACTTCTATTACAATTTTATAATTATAACTTTTTTCCTCATCCACTGCCTAATAGAATTCTAAAGTCTTTTTTCCGGTTAGAAATAACTATAACATAGCAACTTATCTGGCATCAAAAATATCTGTAATTCCCTCTTTACATTTTTGTTAACAATTTAATTATTCTTAATTAAAACCTTAAGCTACTAAAACTTATATTTTTTATACAATTACTAATCTATCGTATTTTTTTTTTTATAATTTATAGCAATATATCGCTTTATAGGTATAATAAACATTTAAACATGTATGTTTGTATTCTAAAGAAATCATAGTTTTTTCTTATAAACGAAAAATCTTCAAACAAAAGACTTAAGAAAGAAACTTGTTTTATTTGACATTTAAACTTTTCGAAATCGTTAAGACTAATGTTATAATATCATCACCAACATCACCAGCATCATCATCGTCATCACCTGACAGTAGAAACTTGTATGCAACATAACAACAACAATAAAAATACAATAAAAAAAAACTTCAAATAACAATTTTCATAATGCTATGAGAAAATGACCCTTGTCCTTTAAAACACCAAAGCTTGACAATAAAACTCTTCTAGAAAATCAACACAATTACATTGATAGATTAAAATTTTACAATTAACACACACATACACTCAATTTGCTAAAAATTATAGTCTTTTAAAAATGTCATTTATTAAAATCATATATAATTATAATTTTTTTAAATTAAAGAAAAAAAAAAATTCCAACACTCACATGTTAAAGAATTTCATTTTGTTTGTTTTATTTTGTTTTATAGTTATATTTAAAGAAAAATTATTTAAAATATCAGCCTTTTTTTAGTTGAGGGTTTTTTTTTTTTAATTTTTAAAAACTTTTTTTTATATTTTTAAAATTTTAGTATTTTATTTTAAAATTTATTTTTTAAATTGTATTTTGAATATTTTTGCTAAACTCCACCAACTTTAAGTTAACGCTTAGACCTTAAGTTTAAAGCGTGTTAGCTTAGTACAACTTCTTAATAACGACTAATGCTTGTTGGTTTGACTAGAGACTCAAGAAAACAATTTGTTTCTTATTTCTTTAACATATTTCGGTTTTTTTATTTTATTTTATTTCTTTTTTTTTTTTGTTTTTGTATTTTAATCGTGTTTAAAAACTACAAGTTTGTTGCTGCTGCTGATATTCATAATGTTGTTGTTATTGCTGCTGATGTTGGTATTTGTAGTATTTGTATGTAGTACTAGTGCTGCATTAAACAGCAACATTAACACCACCATCAGCATTAGCAACAACAAGAAATTACTGTCAAAGCATTCAAAATATAAACTTTGAAATGCTTACTTACAATTTCACTATGGGTCTAAATTAAATTGAGAACATTTTTTATTTCTTTCTTTTTTATATAAAATAAATTAGATAACATATTTAGGAATCTAGATCCTTGTTTAAATACATTTTTACAGTCAGTTACAGTTCCTTATAATATATAATTTTTTTTATTTTTATTTTATTTCAACATACATACATTTCTAAATTTGTAAATTTTAGCACTTAAAAGTTAGGTAAGATTAATTATTTTCGATTTAATTGGCAATTTTCAATGTTTTACCTTGGATCTAATATTCGAGTTTAGATCCCTGCGGGAATTTTGTGGCTATTGCAATAAAAGACTGGTCCTCAGTACCGGTTAAGTACCAATTGACATCTAACTCGTTCCCAAAGTTCCAGTTAAAAATCAGTTGACACTCCACACTCACTAAATATTATCAACTAGAGCGAAATAATAATCTGTTGCTGGTTAGGGTTGAAACCCATAAAACGTAAGATACGTCAGAAGAACGTGGGTTTGATTCATGTTACAGCCATCGACATTAACGAAAAATTATAAATTAAGAATGTATATACTTAAAAAAAAAATGTTTAAAAAGTCATTTTTTTTTTTTTTTTTAATTTTTCGATTATATTAAACGGCTCTGAACATGTCCTCTTGGACTAGTCCTGTGATATGTCCAATGACCTGTCCCAAAGTGCTAACTTGTTATCTCTAATGACAAACACATGTAAAATTGACAGGTTTCTCCCATATAAAGTTCCAGAATAGAACACTGAGAAGCTGTCACGTGACTAGTTTTAAACCGGTTCGCATTGCTCCTGAGATATACTGAATACTTTAGCGACTGTTTTTATAGCCATAATTTCAGCATAAATAATACTACAGCACACAGTGAGGCAGAACCTAAAATGTTTGGCAATAAATCTGTAACTTCAAATCGACTATTTTGATTTATATAAAATTTGACATTGGCATAGCAGAGGAGTGTACAATTTTATGTTTAGAAGGAGGACCTCACAATTTCATCAGGAGCGGGCTAAAAGTAAGATACCTATGACTGTCTACAGTATTTTCACTTTAAAATAAAATTTTCTTAAGAACATATAATGATTATACCTTTCTTTACGGAGATGATTTCGAAAATAAAATCAAAAATGACGAATTTGACGTCGTTATTTATACAAAATGAGTATTTTTGTATGAAATTTGATTTTAATTTCAGTGTCCTCTTCTTGGCTTTTAATTTTTTTGCAGCATTCCAGCCTGGAACTTTTTAGATTTTATGTGTTTTAAACTCCCCATTAGATATAACTTTCCTTCTAAATTTTTTGCAGCATTCCAGTCTGGAACTTTTTGGACTTTATATGTTTTAAACTCCGTATTAGCTTTAACTTTTCGCACCAAATAGTCTGAGCACTGAGCTAACCGAGCTGCTTTTCTACCAGATCTGTTTGGAGTTCTTTTCAATATGCTTTCAATTTTGTTGGCCTTCCCAATTTCATGTGGACCTTTTTTCTTCCCGAACCATGTTTTCTATCAATTGTCGAATTCTCTTCATACTGTTTAATAACCTTGGAAACAGTTTGACAGCAGACATTTAATACTTTGACCAATTATTTGTAGGACCAATTTGGATTTTTTTTTTTAATTTTTTAATAATTTATAGCACGAACATCTTTTTTGTCACATACATATTTTTCAAAGAAAACTAGATCAAAAAAATTTTAAATATTGCTTCGGAAAAAAGTTAGGAGCCAAAACGTGTGGTAATTTTTTCGATCGCACTCCTTAGTATGAAATCGGGTACTAAAAAATTTCTCTGTTAGAGGTACTCTACTTTGAGATCCCTAAGATCCACTCTTGAGGTTATCGGAGGGCTCCTCTTTTAAATTCAAAATTCTGCACTCCTCTGATACGCCTATGTGAAATTTTATGTAAATCCAACAAGCAGATTAGATCTTACAGATTCATTTCTAAAAAATTAAAATTCTGACCTATTGTGCAGGTTCCTTAAGAGATATCGGCGGATACTGGAATAATTTTTTTGTTTATAAACTAATTCTATCCAAATATCACTCCCGTACATTGTTTACCCCGAGTCATATCGTGCTTTCAACGGAAAGACAACGAGCATAGACCGTCTTAGATTTTCAAGAAGACCTAGTATATAGTATGTAAATGGAATTTTCAGATCAAAAATCACCATAATTTTGTTTTTCTAAAAATCATAGTAAAATTAGTTTTACTGAAAATATTGAAGTAAATCTATATATAAAATTAAACATTTTCCACCCACAGTGCATGGGATTGAATTCGTATAATCATTAAGAAAAAAAGCACACCCTAAAAGACAGGTTTTAAAAATATACATGTGTATAATAAAAAAATAAAATAAAGAAATACTATAAATAATTTCTTGTAAAACAACAAATCACACAAAATAAATCGCTTCATTTTATTATATTTCTGGAAAATATTAGGTACTTTTTTTCTACTTCATACAAACAATACACTCACACAAACATTTGACATTTTGTAAATCTTCGTTTTATTTTTTTATTAAGCAAAAGCTCAGGAGTTTAACTAAATAAAACTTTAATTTCTTTTAAAGAAAAAAGCTTTTTCGTTTAAGAAAAAAAATTATTAAACTAAACAAACTTGTTTCTTGGGATTTTCTTAAAAAAAAAAATTATTTGAAATAAATAAATAAAATAATTATTATATTACTAGTTCAATTTGCTTAAATTCATATTTATTTTGTTTAAATTAAAAGTGGCAGGCAGAGAGATATACTATGTTGTAGTTATTACCATATAATGTGAATAAAAGAAGAAAAAAAAACTATTTTTGCTGTTTTTTACGTGTTTCTTTAACAAAAAGTGTTGATTATTAATTTTTGCTAAATTTTTTTTAGGCGCCACATTGTGTTTGCTGTATTAAATATTTTTTTTTTTTATTATTTTTGTTGTTGCTGTTGTTCTTTTTAGGGTGCGTCTACTTGTTTATTATAAATTTGTTTAAGAAAATAGTTTTAACCCAGTCAAATATTAAATAAATTATCAAAAACAATAAACAAAAATAATAATAAAAAAAAACCCAATAAAAATCATAAGACAATAGAAAAAACTCAGTAAGTATTTAATGTAATCTAGGAAATTAAATTAATGATGAGTTATATTTGTTTGACACCGTAGGTGTTAAAATTGGAATATGTTTTGTGTTTTGTCTTTTTAAAACTTTTAATTAAATATACATTTAACCTTGGTTAAATATTTGTGTAAAATAATTAAAAATGTCAACATGATCGATTCAATGATTTGATAAACAACAAAAAAACATACCGACATCGACACCATCCCAACAAACACCACAGGACGTATGATTGATTTGTTTTAAACAAATAAACGATCATATATGTAAGTAAACAACAGCAAACAAACAAAAAATTAATAGCATAACATGCATAAGTGTTGAGTACAACTAATTGTTGTTTTTTTGGATTTTTTTAGTTTTTGATTTTTTTTTTATTAAATATTTTATCCAATGACATCAAATTAACAAAAACATGATTGTCAATTAAAATTAAATGTTTGATAAATTAATAAAATGTTGTGTTATTTTCTAAAAATGGTAAAATATTTTTATTTAATTTATTAAATTATGAATTAAAAATTTAATTTATATATATATATATATATATATATATATATATATATATATATATATATATATATATATATATATATATATATATATATATATATATATATCGTCCAATCCATGAAAGAACGCCCCAAAAATTTACCAAGTGTCTTTCGATTTTTATAAAATTTTGCACGTAAAAGGTCAATGGATGTCTATATAGATTTCCGTTTCCAGATTCGCGAAATTCAAAAAATTCGCTTTCGAAAAAATCTAAAAAATCTCGAAAGTATACAAATTTAAATAAGAATATTTCTGGAAAGACTTTGATATTTAAACGGCGTTTCAATTATTTAAATGGCGTTTGAATTGTAATTATATCATGTTAAACATAAATATTTTACAAATAAAAAATATTTTTTAATAATGCATTTTAATGCAATAGCGTTTTTTAAATGCATCTTTCTTTAAATATGCTATTAAAATTTTTAAATTTGTTTACATATTTGGAAAGAATGGAATCTACATTAAAATAAAAATCTCAAATTTTTGGGACGCGCACATATACTATGCATAATTTCGCTTTTTCTTCAACTAATTAAAATTTTTTCATATAAAAATTTTATTTTTCTGGTATTATGAGTAACTTGAAACTAATTATTGTTTCAAGTTATAATAAATAAAGCATTTTTAAATACACTTTTAGAAAAATTAAAATTTAATAAATTCGCAATTAACAAAAATACTTCTATAAACTGCATTTATATTTTTAAAATATTATGGACCGAAGAGGAGATTTTGGAAATGCTGACAAAATTACACAAAAAAGATTAATGGCCATTTGAATACTTTTTAAATTACAGAAATCCATCAATAACTTCAAGAGAAATGAATATTTAAAATTTCATACTTTTTATATTTTGTTAACTTTTATACAAATTTTAAATAAAATTCAAAAAACAAGAAAAAAAAAATATATATATTTTTATATGAGAAATTGGGAACATATTTTAATAAAAATTGGATTAGGCATATAAGATTTTCGCGTCCCAAAAATTTTACACTTTTATTTTAATTTTATTAAAAAATTAAAAATGTTTAATAGCATATTTAAAGAAAAATGCAATTGCATTGAAATGCATTTTTATAAAATCTTTTTTATTTTTAAAATGTTTAAATCAATAAAATTCACAAAGCCTTCTCAGAAAAATTGCTATTCAAAGTTACATATTTTTGAAATTTTTTCGGTTTTTGGGAAAATGAAAAAGCGAAATAAATTTCACGAAACTGAAAACTGAAATTGATAAAAGGTTTAATGGAGTTCGTGTATACAAATTATTATCAAAATTAAAAGTCATCGAGTAAAAAAAATACCCTCTTTCGGGCGTTCTTTCATGGAATGAACGATATAAGTATGAATAAATTTATAACGGTTTCATACAACTAACATTTAGAGTTTCAAGATTTTACAAAGTTTTTAATAAAAATGTTATTTGTAAATTTTGATGGAATTAATAAGTACAGTCGAACACGATTATAACGAACTATTGCTATAGCGAAAACTTTTCTTCAGTCCCATTGATTTTACATACGTTTTCTATACAAATAACTACGTTTATAGCGGATACGGTTATTGCAAACATAGTTTCAAATAAATAAAATTGCTCATTTCAAAAATGTGAAAACTAACAGAAATAATTTTTATTAATTTTTATTTAAATTATCGGACAAATAAAAGAAGAATTTTATATCTACTGTTAATAAAAAAAAAAACATGATGATTATAAAAAATATAATTAATCTCAATTCGCCACTTATGAAATGACTCATGAATGCAAAAAATATTCTTCCTGATATATTGAAATCTTTAATAAAAGTCTTAAATACAGTCCATTTTTACATGAAAGAAATACGATTTTATTACAAATATTAGTATCGCAATGAAATTCATGTAAATTGTTTCCAAATAATTTTATGGGAATTTACGGATATAACGAACTACGTTTATAATGAACTAAATTTGTCAGTCCCTTCGAGTTCGTCATAACCGTGTTCGACTGTAGTTAAATTTATATAATGTAGGATATCAAATCTCTACGCTTTTCATTTTCATTGAAAAAATTTAAATTTTGCACAATTTTATTTATTCACCTGATTTAAAACAAAAATCTTTAGAGAGCAACATGTTTTAAACAGTAAAATATTGTTCAATAAAATAAATAATGATTTTTTACTTCTTTAATCAAATGAAATTGTATACATACTTATATTGACTATAATCTCATCTCAATATTATAGCAGATTTAAATGCAACGATATTAATTTATGTACATATATATAAAATCAAAAGACTTTAACAACAATAACAAGTCATATATTTTAAATAGGGATGTGCGATTAATCGGTTATTCAAAATTTTGATTAATCTGTACACAGATTAATCAGTTAATCGACAGTTCTAATTAATCAAAATTCTGATTAATTGATTATTTTTAATTTCGATTAATCAAATTTGAATAATTTTATTCAAAGTTCTCAAATTTAGTTTACAATTAAACAAATGAAACAAAAATGGTAAAAACAGTGTATACTGTAAAATATATGTTGTTTGGTATTTAAAGGACCCACATTTTATATTTTCAAAGGATTTTGCATGAATTAATTTTTTAAATTGTTTAAATTATAAGGAAAATTATAAAAATAAAAAAGAAAGTCAAAACAAAGTCAAATAAAATTAAAATTATTCAATTATTCAAGATTTTAATTATTCAAAGTCCTGATTAATTGATTAATCATAATTTTGAATAATTTAAATCAGAATTAATCGATTAATCATAAATATAATTAATCAAATTTTTGAATTCATCGAATAATTGATTAATCTGAAATTTGATTATTCAGAATACTCGATTAATAGATTAATCGCACATCCCTAATTTTAAAGTACAGAAAAAGCTTGGTCTAACGAAATGGCTAACATTGAATAAAATTGCGCGTCTTTTTTCGGTTATTAATAGACCCAAGAACATACATATATTCTTACTACTTTTTTTTTTAATAGTTTAGTATATTCATGTACATATGTATATTAAGAGGACCATAAGTTTATTTAATTTTAAGATAGCAAATCTCAAAATATTTATTAAAAGTTCTTTTTCTAAGTTTTATATATATATATATATATATATATATATATATATATATATATATATATATATATATATATATATATATATATATATATATATATATATATATATATATATATTTTTTTTTTTATAAAAAATTTATTGGCTTTAAAATTCCTTGATTTAATTTTTCATTCAAAATAATGATACCACTTTTTAGAAAAACAATCGATTAATAACAAAAACCAAAACTACTAAAACTAAAACAAAAATATAATTTTTGTCCGTCTAAATTTTTCATTATCTATAAGTCATGCTAAAAAAAATTACTTGATTTTTTTACCAATTGCTAAAAAATTTTTTACTTTTTACACTTAAAAATATTCAAAATAAATTATAATAGTGAATTATACACTTTCTATAAATTTATAACATTTAAATTTTTAAGGACTTATAAGAACAATATTACAAAACAAGCAAAAAAAAAAAAAACTGTTAAGTGAAAAATATGCTGATATGACCAAAATTTGCGATAAATGAGCTGTAAAAAATGCATACCAAAATACTTACTTTATTAATAAGAAACCCAGAATAAGTAATGATTTTACATATTTTAGGTATTTGTTAATGTTGGATATTAAATTCAATATTTTTGTATATAATTTAAGAAGCTAAACAAGGGAATTTTTTGAAAAAAGTCCACAGTTTTTCGAATTTTTGGAATTAAATAAAATGTTTGTAAAGAATTGATTTTTGAAGAAACTATAAATATTTTATTCTTTGTTTGTTAAGATATCCTACTGAAATTTTCGATGATTTTTGAGTTTAGCATTTGAAATGGTCACAAAAATACCAAAAATATTTTTTATTTTTTTTTTTTTAATTTTGCCAATAAAATCCACATTTGCTACAGGTCTTTTTAAAAAACATTGACAGACTCTTTGGAACACAGGCTAAAATCGAAATTTTTATATAAAATAGGCCCAATTTGGGAAGGTATTTAGTTCTATTGGATAAACTTTTTATATAATTGGAAAAAAAATATTGGACTATATATTAAAAAAACTGGATCAAGATTTTGTAAAATAGAGAAAGTTTAAATTTCAATTGTAAAAAAATTTAAAACTACTTATAAGCAGAACTTCAATAGAATGAATTCTATTTAGAATTAATTCACGTATAAATTAAATTCAGCTTATAAAAATTTACAGCCTTATTCATAATCATTTTGAACAATTTATAAAAGGTTTTATAAAAGGTTAATAAGAATTTTTGAAAATTTATTATTCATAATCACTTTTTTGTTTTATAAGCATTTAATAAAACTGTATAAAATTTTAAAATTTTATTATTGGTGAGAACCTACCCAGCAAAAACTTTGCTTGCCATGAAATGAGATAAGAAGCTAATATAATGGCTCTACACTACTTTCACATTAGATGAATAACTCATTATTTTAACACGGTGATGTCATTAGAGGCAACTACTTACTCTATATTATTACAGGTAGCCATTTCAGAAAGTCATTACTTAGATGTCGTTACAAGAACTAATTACTTTGTAGCTATTCAATCACTCATTAGTTTCAGAGTATTACAGAAGTCATTATTAGTAAAATGAATAGTAACTAGTTACATTATCGTTTACAAGTAAGTACTGAAGTATTGAAAATAAAAAGCCGATAATTTTTTTTTTTTAATTTATTTATTTGAAAATATGCAGGATTAGACATACATACTATTTCAGACTTGGAGTTAATTCTTGAAGGTCAATCTTATGACCCGTGCAGAAATTGAATAAAATTCCGCACCTTAATGACCTGCCTCCGTCTGAAAATTGTTAAGAGTTTAATACGTTTAATAAATTGTTTTAAAATAGCCAATACATTTTTCTTACCTTTATGTAATTGTATTTCCTAAATTGCAATCTATTCAAATTTGTTGCCTGTTGAGTTTCTAGGTTTTATAAATGTGTGCCTAAGAGAAACAATACAAATTAGTGGATATTTTTTAGTAATATTCAGATACTTACCACTTTTAAACAATAATAATTTACCAATAGCCTTTTGAAATAAGAAATTTATTTTTGTAAACATTAACAAAAAAAAAATTGCATTTTCTTGAATTTATTTTTTTATGTCAAGAATTTTTAATTTTGAAAAATTTGACAAACATTTTATCAGACACAAAATTTATTTAGTACACAAGACAGTAAAATTAAATGAACAATAACATTTTTTGCATATAACTAGGTTGTTGAGCATAGTACGTATTTCGATGTTAATACAACATTTATAGATAATAAAATTTCCTACAAATTTCCTCTAGTACAGTTTTATACCCCTTTATTGGTTTAAGAGTTATACCGTATTTTATGTTTGATGTAGTATTTTACATAAACTCAGTGTCCTAATGGATTTGTTAACAATAAGCTATTCTGTCTGCTTACGTCGTGGTTTCGACTTCACCGGAGACTGGTGTGTTTACGATTAACTATTTGTTTTAGTCTTCGTGAATTTAAGAAATAATTAATGTATTTTCATATTTCACCCACTTTTAAAATATATAATTTTTATAATATAAATGAAGAGATATATAAAAAGTAACATTTCCAAAAATCAGATCTTATGTAACTTATTACATATTAAGTTAAAAGTAAGTAGTTACTAATCTACTTTCATGTAATGCAGAAAGTATGTTGTTATGATTGAAAAGTAACTACTCCGTAACTACATACCATTACCAAGTTTTTGCTGGGTAGTTTAACAGTTTGATACAACAAATTTTTAGAAATATATTACTTTATTAGCAAATTGAATGCATTTACGAAAGGTTTTGCATAGTTTTAAATATATTACTTTATATTTAGGCGTTAGTGCACAGTTCTATAGACTGGGATTTATA
Organism: Protophormia terraenovae; assembly: GCA_951394005.1. NCBI lineage: Eukaryota > Metazoa > Arthropoda > Insecta > Diptera > Calliphoridae > Protophormia > Protophormia terraenovae. The sequence continues at coordinate 131,361,329 of OX596076.1, forward strand.
ACTGCATTAAAATCTTTTTCACAGACTCACGATAGTAATTAGATATACAACTGTTATATCTTTCTATTGCATAAAATACACATTGAACTATATTTTGCAAACAAATTTGAAGTATATATATTCTATTTTTGGAAACATATCGTTCAAAAAATGCGCAGCATATTTGTTCGAACAAAACATCAATGATCTTTTAGCTTGTTAAGATTAAGATCAAATAGACTTGCTTGTTGGTAAAACCAAAAAGGTTTGTTTTATTTTAAATAAACCACCAAAAAGATCTAGTTACTATCTGGCCAAATACTATGAAATTAAGTGACTGTGGTATTTCTAGTTGATATTTTTCCGCTGAAATCTCTTAAACAACAGCCATTAAGATTTTGTATAAATAGTTAAAATTATCAAAATGAAGAGTTGATGTAATCCGCCTACCTTCCATATAAATCTTCATTGAGTTCTACTTGGATCTAATTAATATATTAAAATTGCATATATTGGAAAAAGTGTTAGTAAAAATATTTATAGTCTAATATTCAATCAGCTTTCATAAATTCTAAAGGTGTTTTTATTTGCCAGTAATGAAAAAGTGTTAACAGCTCCATTTGCAAAGTGGAATGTGTGAGTGTTGTGTTAAATGAAATAATTGCATTAGCAATAATTTCCTAACTGCAATCACTGTTCTTTTTTTAAAAAATAACTACTTGAAAAAATATTAAGGTCTACCAGCAATGCAATTTATTGATTTAAATTGGCGCATTTTACTTTAACTTATGTAAAATTCCCGTTTTTCAATAACATAACTCTTTATATATAAAATTTCATAAATCAGGCTTTGAATCGTCCCATTTCATTTCAGAATGATTACACCCGGTGGTGTAATCATTCTGAAATGAATAATATAATATAATAAATAATTCATAAAATATGAAAAAAATTAATTAAAAACAAAATGGAAAATTTGTGATGTACATAAAATCAAAACAAATTTATTATTCGAGTATTTTAAATATTTCACAAATTAATAACCAAAAAAGGCCATAAATCTCTTTGCTTCCATATGCTATTAAATTGTTAAATCATTGGACATATTTTCTAAAAAGAATGTTTATATTTTTGTAAAAAAATTAAATAAAAGAAAAACTTTTTTTTTTTTTTTTTTAGTTACGAATAAATTTTCAATATTTTATTTATCACTAATAGAAAAATTAGAGAAAATAAACATAGCATTGCCAGAACAAAACAAAAACTGTTTAATAGTTATTGAACTGTTTTTAATACATTATGAATGATGTTCTTTTTATAAGAAGTTAATAAGGAAAAACTGTTTAATATCTATTTTGTACAATAAATCTAAAATAAGAATTTATTACGAATAAGACCGTTAATTTATCATTCTTCAAAATCATTCCTCAGAAAATATTTCTAAGGCTTGCTTAATTGAGTGTTGAGTTAACTCCTTAGAGATTTAAAATTCCTTAGAGAATGAAAATTCAATTTGAATAATTAAATTTTTCTTAAATTCCATTCTTTTACAAAATTAATGAAAAATATGTAGAATTAATTCCCTATAAAATTATATTCAATTGAATGATATATTTTTTTCTTTCATTCACTTCTACTATAAATTGAATGGCAACATTTTTCTTTAAATCCATTTTTATATGGGCCGTTATCAAAAATGTTTAACTTGGCTGAAACTGACTTAAATCCTTAATAAGTTTTATCGTAATGATAATTTAAACAAAATGGTTACATATCTGAACTCATAAGACTTGAAACTAATAGAGTGCAAAATTTTAGCACCATTAGTTTCTTTTTATAATCATGATTGTGGTTCAAAGTTCAAGAACATAGAAAAACGGCTAAACATTTTTCGCATTCTTCTACAATTTTTGTTCGCGCGTTTATACTTTTTGATCTCATTCTTTCATAAATAAACTAATCGGACTTTGCACATAAATTCTGCACCATCTTTGTTTTGTGCAGACTTTCAACAGTAAAATACAGGGTAGTCGAGTTTTGATGACAATTTTTTTTTAGTTTTTAAAATTTTTCAGTTTTTTGGGCGGGGCCTGTGCACCCCTCAACAATAACTTGTTGTAATTGTGCGTATTTTGCGCTATATCCCGTTGATGTGCCCGAAATAGTTAGTTTTTTGTTATTTTACATAACAAAATCGGAAGAGCATTAAAAATAAATTTAATACAAGAATTTTATGGACTTTTTGAAAATTATGCATAAATTGCACTTTTTGTTTTTCTATTTTTATATAGAAAATTGCAATTTAAACAAATATTGGATATATAGATATAAGAACGGTGATAAATATAGTTGATCGGGATCATAAATTTAAGTCAAATGTCGTTGATAATATAAAACGGGACACTTTTGTCAAAACATATTTCGCTAAGGCTCATCGTGTGGACAGCATGAAATTAACTATAATTGGCATAGTTAGTAGGTGTTTGCTATGCTTAATAAAAATGGCGAAGCGCATCAACAAATTTCGAAAGATAAACATTTTATGGACCAAAAAATATTTACTTGTGTTAAAAAAGGATCACAATATGAAATAGCATTTCCTTATAATAAACTCTAACAAGATATATTTTCATTCAATGTATAGAGAAATAACTTAGATTCGATCCCCATTTTTCGCACAATTTTTGAAATTTTACTAGGAAACCCTAAAATATGCTGCACTAACACCACCAAACATTGAAAATGTCATAAATCTTATATGAATAACTTAGTAGGTTTTGATATTACGTGTAATTTTGACCAGAATTATACATAAACCTCTAGTTTGTAAAAATTTTTATATGTTCAACTTAAAACCGCCATAACTTTCGCGACCCTCACATGAAATGACTAACGCGAACTGATTCTACATGCATTCGAGTCACTTTATATGAATACAAAAGGATTTTAATGTGCCATCAAATATTTTTGATAATGTCCCATATATATATATATATTTTGAAAATAAGTATTAAAAGAGTCGAAAATCAGAGGTATTTAGCTAAAATCAATACAAAATCAACAAGTTACTATCCAACTAAACTCCACACAAAATAGAAGATGATTGTGTCCAAATAAACTTTGTAAAGATGCTGCACTTCACAGTTTTAAAGACAAATAATACTCGTAATATGTTCTCTGTGAGATCTAGGGATAAATCCTATGAATCAGAATAACCTAAATTCATATAACAGATGAAATTTAGTATACGTTCAATACAGAACTAATAAAAATAATAGATGGCTTACCATAAATCCTTTTTGCAATTGTATAAAATTATTTAAAATCTAAAGAATTAAACAATAAAACTTTAATCCAATCCAGTACAAATTGAATGGTTGAAAATCGTTTAAATTAATTTGTAATGGTTTGAATTTAAACAAAATTTAATAAAAAAAATACAGCTTTATTCATAATCTTAATAAAACTTTATAAAATTTTATTGTTGGTGAGAACCTACTTTACCAGTTTCAAAAAATAAATTTTTAGAAATATATTACTTTTTTTAGCAAATTGAATGCATTTATAAAAAAGTTTTGCATAGATTTAAACATATTACTTTATATTTCGGTCTTATTGTACAGTTCCATAGAGTGGAATTTATAACTGCATAAATTCTTTTACACAGACTCCGGATAATAATTAGAATATTATTTCAAATACAGCTATTATTTATTGCAGTTGCATTAAATACATATTTTGCAAACAAATTTAAAGTATATCTGCACTATATTTGTTCTTTTAGCTTATTTCGAGTAAGACCAAATGCACTTGTACTTTCTTTGTTGCTAAAGCCAAAAAAGTTAGTATAATTTTAAACCCACCACCAATAAAAACTAATCTACTATCTGGCCAAAAACTAGTGTCCGCTAGTGTCAAACAAAAGCCATTAAAATTTTCTATAAAAGTTCAAGGATCAATGTAATAATGAAAATTAAAAGTGGGTGTGATCTGCCTACCTTCCATAAAATTTTTCATTGCGTTCATCTACTTGTTATTGGGTCTATTTAAAGTGCATATACTAATTAGTAAGTGTTATAGTCGTGCTTATAGTCTAAAATATACCCGTAAGTAAATATTCAGTCAGCTTTTATCAATTTTAAAGGTGTTTGTTATTTACCACTAATGAAAAAGTGCTAAGGCTCCATCTGCAAAGTGGAATGCATGTGTGTTGTGTTTAATGAAATAATTTCATTAGCAATAATTGTTCCTTTTTTAAAAATATCTACTTGAAAATATGTAGGTCTATCTGCAATGCAATTTCATAATTTAAATTGGCACATTATAATTTAACATACGAAAAATTCCGTTTTCAATAATCATAGCGCTTTATATATTAAATTTTGGAATTCAGGCTTTGAATCATCCCATTTCCTTTCATTATGATTACACCCAGTGGTCAGTTTATAGACTACGACTTCATAAAATATGAAAAAATATTTATTAAAAACAAAATAGGAAATTCGTGATGTACATAAAATCAAAACAAAATAATTATTCGAGTACTTAAAATATTCTACAAATTAATATACCAAAAAGGCCATGAATCCCTTTGCTTCCATAAGCTATTAAATCGTTTAAGCATTAGACACATTTTCTAATAAAAATTAATATTTTTTTGTAAAAAAGACATGAAATAAAAGAAAAACATAAAAGTTTTTTTAAATTACGAATAAATTTTCAATATTTTATTTATCAATAATGCAAAATTGAGAGAAAATAAACGTAGCATTGCCATAACAAAACAAAAACTGTTTAATAGTTATTGAACAGTTTTCAATACATTATGAATAATGTTCTTTTTATGAAAGGTTAATAATGAAAAACAGTTTAATATATATTTTGTAAAATGAACCCAAAATAAGAATTTATTATTATACTAACGGTCTTAAGTCTTTAGATACAGTATTATCCTTACAGACTAGCATTACAAATTAAAATAAATTATTTAAAAACGTTTTAGATTTTGTACTTGGGTCACTAATGTCTAAATAAATGCAGTTTTCATTATATAAACGCAAAGCTCTACTTAGTAAGGGGTTCATTTAATGCAAAATTATTTCTATGCAGATCAATATAAAAAAGTCTATTTCTTGATCTAAGAAATCTTTGTGGAACAAGAATTTTTATTGACTGTAATAAATCAGGACAATTAATATTACCAGAAACGATGTTATATAAAAAATTAAAAGAAGAAATTTTTCTCCTTGCTTCTAATGTTTTCAATGATAGTAAAGCACATTTTACGCTATAAGTAGTAGCCGGAAAATTTGTAAAATTTAAAAAAGCAAGAGCATATTTAATAAATTTGATTTGTATTCTTTCAATGCGGTTACTATGAACCAAAGCACTAGGATTCCAAATTACTGAAGCATACTCTAATTTGGATCTAACAAATGAAACAAAAAGTATCTTTCTAATATAATGATCAAAACTTTTATCTGACAGACGACGTATAAAACCAAAAACATTAAAGAATTAAGCATTCCAAAAAAACTAATTCATAAATGAATAGAAATTATGTCAAAGATTCTTTATTTAAAGCACGAATAGCTCCGCTCCTAAGGGGCAATTTAACTTGCAAATAGACGTTGATGGGTTAAGGTAATATTTTTTGATTGTTTTTCCCCTTAAATGAGGATATTTAAATAAACATATATTTGGCAAAATAAACTTGTTCCTAAAGTAATGTCACATTTAAAAAATACCACGTGATGTATATAGACTTAAAAACAGATGTGATGCATAAAGAAGTAAAAACACATAACTTAAACAATAAACTTGCTCTTGCTAATAGCAAAAAATATAAATAAGTGTGTCTTCAAAGCTAAAAATTAATTTATACAAAAATATATACCTAATAAAAAATAAGTATGTCCTTAACTGAATAATCATATTAAATAAATAATCAGTTTAATTTGTTATAAACTCTGCCTGCACAAATTTTAACATTTAATTATAACAATAAAAACAAAAGATTTAAAAAACGAACTTGTTGTTCTATTTTTCTATTTAGTAGCCAGACACTCATAACTTTTACTTTCTTCTTCAAAAAATACAAAAGAATTTTAAACAATTTTAAAAACTACTTCTTTTTAAGATATTCTAGAAATTTATATACTAACGCAATAAATTCCCCTAATTATGAATTAAAATGAGATACAAAAACCTTGAACTAGAAATTGTCATTGACATATAATAAAATACCAAATAAAAACTTTAAATAAAAATCTTGATTTTGTTTTTTCTGTATTTATATTAATACTACATACAAAAACGAATATTCAAGAGGTTTGCACAATAATTCAAAGTTAGATGAAGTAAAATTAAACAAACATAGTATATGTATGATAAAGGCAGGGAGAAGAAAAAAAAAGATAAAGACTTTAATAGCAAATCAAATTAATAACTAATCAACATAAATTTTAAGAAAACAACATCATGATCATCAAAATATGAAAACACACAAAAACATAAATTGTTATATGCTTGTGGTTAATAATAGCAAAAAAAAAAAAGTAAAACCTGTTAAATTATAGAAACAAAATATAAATAAAAATATTATAGTTATAAGAAAAAGAATTAATATTCAAAAAAAATGCAAATTTAATGACCAAAAATATATATCAAAACTAGATATACATATTTAAAATGTAGATCTATAGCAGAATAAAATTATTATTTAAATGGTTGATTATGACGTACATTTGTATGTATTTTGGGAATTTGAAATTAAATTAAAAATTTATATCAATTGACAACATTTTTTAAATGTTTATTTTAAAAATTTTAATAGGCTTTAGACGATTTTTTTTTTTTTTAATAACACTCTGTAAAATTACATACGTTATAGGCCTTTTTAAGGACATCAAAAATCAGTTTGCGATACATCCTTAAAATTTTGAGATATGCTCAAAATAATGGATTTGGGTAGATTCCTTTAAAAAAATTTATCCCTTATTATGTTAATTTGTTTAAACTAAAATTTTTGTGAAATATAATAATCAGTCTATTTCACCGTATATATGATATAACTTACTAAAGCTTTCCACACATTTCTCATTTTTACCCCTAAAAGTATGCATTAAATCAAACAAGATGTTTTGATAAAATTAAAAAAATGTTTAATAACTTTTTGAATTTTTAAGTGATTTTAAAGATTGATTTCTTGTTCTGTTCTTAACAAAATAGCGTTTAAAACGATGTATATAGAGATTGCAACCCGGGATTTCTTGTCCGGTATTCCCGGGAAATTTGCTATTTTTCTTGTCCCGGAATCCCGGACGAAATTCCCAGGAATTTAAATATCACTTAACTGGAAAAAAAACAGTATGTATTTTAACAAGAACTTATATATTTGAGTAATATTTTAAAGAAGATTAAGCTAAAAATCCAGGTCGAAACTATATCTTAACCACAATGTCAATTCATTAGATGATTTTTATGGAATGATTCTATAGCATGAATTCTATTTAATATCTTTATGAAATATGTAGTCATCTTAAACATATATTATAAATTACTCAGTAATATAAACAACATGCGGAATTTATTTCATAAAATTTTTACAAAATATTAAGAAAGTTAATATAAAAATTATATAGTGAGTCCAAAGTACTTTTTATCATTCTGAATTAAATTGTGATTAAAGGTGACTATCATTACTTTTGACCCAAAGAAAAATTAATGTTGAGTTTTTATCCACTTCGGAATAATTTGCGGTTTTGTCTCATAACTTCACTTTTTACTGTGCTACTCAGAGGTTTTCAGATATATTCAAAATGCTTTTAAAATATTTTTAAGTATCGAAGATCTACTAAAGCCAGATTTGTTTGGAGCATAAAACGTCTTTATATGGTTTAGTTATTGTTATTCATTGTTCAATTATGTTCAATATTTAGATGGCATTCAGATGTTCATTTGTTATTATACATCTCGTGATTATGTTTAATTAAATTTTGTGCGAAAATCAGTTAGGCTGTGAAAGGACTATGAAAATATGTTTATTGGTTTCTGAGTTATTTCACTTTGAAAATGACAAAAAGCATTTCAGACCACCCTTTACAAAAAAAAAAAAATTGTAATAAAATTTAATTTTATTTCGATGACCGTGTAGGAAATTGAAATTAGTTCTAGTATTATATATGATTTTCAAAACTTTATGAAGATAATTTAAAATTTGCGATATATTTTTGATATTTTCATATAATGTTGGATCACCCATTGAAAATACAAACAATTTAATACAGTTTTACCCCGAAGGTTTTCTGCTTAATATTGTGTCGATATCCACAAAGCTCTTTGACGACAGTATTCAATCGAGTTAATTAACCAGTAGATTAAGCAATTGATAACAATTCTGTTTTAAATCTACTATGCAAAAATACATATCCCATTGGGTCTAAGTTGTTCAACTAATGAGAGTAGTATTATTTAGTATTATTTATATAGGATCACAGTAATCCCGGGAAGTCGAAAATTTTTTCCCGCTATCCCGTGAAAACAAAAAGTCCGGGAAATTGCGATCTCTAGTTGTATACAAATACATACAAATACATATGTATAAACTTTTCCTTAAATAATACAAATTTTGTACACAGGATCATATCGTATTTTATAAATATGAGCATAAATATTTTTGAAATACTGAAAAAGTATCATAATAGTTTTTTAACATTTTATTAAATGATTAATGAAGAATTAATAAATATAACGATCAGAAAAATATATGTAATTTTACTATATATTTCAAAAGATCAAAATTTTTGTTTTTGTATTAAATTTTTCAGAAAATTGTCGCGTGTAATAAAATTTATCAGTAGCCTGTCACAATTTTTTCCAAAACCTTTAAAAACATATCGAACTATCGAATCTAATCAGTAAGATCTCAATTGGATGTTACGCTCATATTTCGAATAGGGCGGATAGGTTTAGGGTGGTAGTAAATAATTCCTATCGCCTAATAAGTGGTACCGAAGAGCACCGGGAAGAGTTTTAGTTTTAAATTAATTTTAAAATCTTTGGGTTCACACGATATTATTTCTTATTCATTAGTAAAGATAATTGCCGATCAATTGACAACTGGATTGGATGAAGTTGGCTGCATTTGGAGGCGTAAATAACCACGTAGAGATTGGGGATGTTTGTTCAATGATTAATCGAACAATTATTAAAGTGAATACCCATCTAGATCATCTACAGCTTTGTTAGATGTTTTTTATACAATTTGTCGAAAGGAAGAACTTTAAAATAAATTGTTTAAAATACAAGATAGTACCAAGTTCGGTGAATATGTATCTTATTTTTCGATAACTATCAAAGACAACTTTTATTGTGCAAGTAAAATGTTTTTTTAAATTTGAATATTTTATTTAAATTAGGCATCATCATTAAAATCAGAATTTTTTTAGTTTTAAGTGAAAAACAACTTTATTTAATTGATTTGATTTAAACCTGTTGACGTTTAAACTCGTTTTTTTAAACATTTTTTTTTTCACAGCTATTGTTTTAAGGGCGAATCTTAAAAAAAATGGCAAATATTTTTGGATTTGAAAAAAAAAAAATAAATAAAATTTGTAAAATTATCATTAATATAAATTAAAAATAAAAAATGCAGAATTATGTTTTTGTACAATAGAAATAAATGTCAAACATATCTTGTTATGGTCATAAATAAATAAAATAAAATTAAAATGTATATTCAAATTCATATATGATTTCGTGAATTGGCCATAATATTAAAAATAAGCTTGTTTACTAAATATTAATGACCACCAACTACATATTTTTATTGTTTAAATATTGTATTTGTTACCATCTAAATATAATAAATACATCCATCTACTATCCAAAATGTACGATTTAACTGAATATATGTCTATATCAAAGCGTAGTCATCATCATGAAACCAACCGTATCCAACTTAATGCAACCTCATTCACGGTTGTTTGTCTGTCCATCCGTCCGACCGTCGTTAGTCTATACGTTTATCTATCTATATATTTTTGTTTTTTTTTTGTTTGTCAGTTTGTTCATTACTATTGAATATTTATGAAAATTTTGCTCCAATTTAACAAACAATTACCAAATTTTAACTTTTTGTTAATTTATTTCAAGTGTGTAATTTTTTCGTTATTTTATTTTTGTGTATTTTTATTACAATCATTGCATTTGGTTTGGTTTGGTTTGGTGTTGTTGTCGTTGTATATTTTTCTTTAGTTATTTTTTAACATTTTTGTTAATTTTTAAGTTAGTTCATGTCGGGTGATTATTTAATGTTTAAACTCCTCCAAAATGAAAGTTTTGTTGTCTTATTTATTTTCTATTTCTTTTTAATTTTGTTTCCTACAATTAGTTTTCTTTAAACGTTGATTGATTGGTGTTTTAATTTCCAAAAGAAAAATATTCAAAAAACAATTTTTAGTTGTTGGGTGCCCCCGAATGTTTGTTTGAGTGTTATGCACACGTTTTAACAATGAACCATTAAAGTGAAATGCACTTTATTGCCGACTTTTATTGCATATTTATTTTATTTTTAGTTAATTACGTGCATTAAAAAATGTACAGAAGGCTTTTTGTAAAAATTTTAAGAATTCTGAAAAAAAATTAAAAATAAACATTTGAGTTAATTAATTTTCAAAATTAAGCAAAAAGTATATTAAATACCGTTCTATTATCCTGGAAGGTGTCTTCTATTTGTGATATTAAAAATTTTTTATTTTAAAATAATTTATACAAAAATTTAAGTTAAAACAAAATTATAAAAATATTTAATTTTTTCAGAAAAATTTTAATACCATTTTATTTTTTAATTTTAAAATATCACAAGCAATTCTAAATGAATATTAAAATAATAAAAAAATGTTTTTTATTAATTTCAGATTTGTTAAAAAAATTTAACTTTATCAAACTTTTTTTAAAAGATTAGTAACACAGAGAAACACTGATTCTGCGGCACGGGGTTTCTCAGTCAATTCGGATACGCGGTATTAATAATTATCTTCAAGCCTCTTTAAATTATCTTCAAGTCGTTCTTACAATTCTTTTTAATACGGTCAACAGTTATGGAGATATTAAGCCCATCTTTTAAGAAAAAATGAAATTTTACACAAAATTTCAAGAAAAAAATTTTTCAAAAAATCGTAAAAATATAAAGGTTTTAAAAATTAAAATTGTTGTTCCTATTTTCATATAGATAAATTTGTTGCAAATAAAACAAGACATATTTCATTAAAACGCATTAGTTTTGAAATTATTCACAAATTAGTGAAAATACTCATTTACAAGTTACATAGAAAAATTTAAAAATTAAAAAAAAAAAAAGATTTTTTGATTTTTAAAATTTTTCTATGTAAATGAGTATTTTCACTAATTTGTGAATAAAAACAAAATCTATGCATTGATTGTAATGAAATATGTCTTGTTTTATTTGCAATAAATTTATCTCTATGAATAAAGAATAAAAATTTGAATTTTTGACACAAAAATCTTTACGATTTAAAAAAAAAAAAAAATAAAAAAAAATTTCTTTAAATTTTGTATAAAATTTAATTTTTTCTCAAAATATGGGCTTAATATCTCCATAACTGTTAACCGTATTAAAAAGTAATGTAAGAACGGCTTAAAGATAATTTTAATTATATTTTTTTGAACAAAATCAGACAAGTCGTTTTTGAGATATGCTTCAATATGTAATGCAACCTCCATAATTTTACAAATCGCAATTTATCGCGAGAACTGGAGTCAATTAAAAAAAGTGGATTTGAGGCTTAGTACTTATTAATACCATGTATCCGAATTGACTGAGAAACCCCGTGCCGCAGAAATTTTTTCTCATTTTGTAGCTCTGTGTAATTTGTTCGATTTTGGATTCCTTTAACCTTCCATATCTTTAGTAGTAAATTTCTAATTAAACCTTTTAACAAACTTACCTATTACAAAATCGTTTTTGATCTTAAAGACAATGTACAAAGAAATTTTGTTAATGGATTATATATAAAATATTTGTTTATTATAAAATTTAAAAATAATTTTATTATCAGTACAACTTCTATGAAGGCTGCAATTAAATTAGTCCTGTTTTGATTCACAATTTTATTGTTATTTTTTATAAAAATATTTAGAAATATGTAATTAAAAACTAAAGAAAAATGTGCCACTAATTTTAAAATAAATTGGAAATCGGATATTCATTATTAACATTAACATCCCTTTTCATACGAATAAATTTAATTAAATTTTTCTAAAAAGTTGTAAATGAATTTAAGAAAATAAAATTATCATTATTGTCCAATTGGGCAAATATTTACCCAATTCACAACTTCGTTATTTGTTAAAATATTATATGAAGCAAAAAAATATATAAAAAAAAAAAACATTTGTGAATAAGTATTTCATTTTTAAATGCATTGAAATAGTATTTAAAAAAATCAATAATTTATTTATTTTTTGGTTTGTTTTTCGAAATTGCATTTTGCTGGAATTCGACTTGAAGCCAAATATATTTCAATCCAAAACTTGTGTATTCGGCTTGATTCCATAGCATTTTTCAGCAAAAAGGAAACTTAAAATAAAATCACTTATTTTGGATTTAAATGAAATATTTTGGTGAAGTCTTATTTTTGGTAAAAAGAAAAAAAAAAATTTTTTTTATTATATTTTTTTTTTTTTGTGAAATTTGCATTTTTTATTGAAAAATAAAAATTTTAGAGATAAAATTAGATTTTTTTTATGAAAATTTAGATAATTTACTGAAAAATTAAATTGTAGTTGAAATTTTGGATTTTTAGTGAAAATTTTGATTTTAAGTCAAAAATAGATTTTTTGTTGAATAATCGGATTATTAATGAAAATTGATTTTTTGGTGAAAATCGGATTTTTAGTGAATATTTAGATTTTCATGAATATTTGGATTATTGGTGAACAAAAAAAAAAAAAAAAATTTTTTTTTTTTAAGAAATCAACATTTTTTTAACAAAATAGTTTTTAACAGAATTCATAAACATAGGGTTCGCAATTCTCATAGGGGCAAAGGTAAGTGATTGGTATCGTTGAAAAGATAAAGTTATAATAATATTATAACCCACCGAACAATATTAATGAAAAAATAGTGAAAATATACATTTAAATTTTTTTTTAACTTAGTTCTTTGGTGAATATGAAATTAGTTAATACTATTTTATTTTTAAATAACTAAAAAAAAAGTATAAAGACATATCAAAAAATTTACTATTCTGAAGTTTATTCAACAAAATAGAAAATTATAAATTTACGAAAAATTTATTTTTTCCATGCATACCACTGTGTTGCTTTCTTTTCTGATGCCCTTAAAATTGCATAATCTTATAAATAAAAGATAGTTGTACCAAATTTCAACCCGCCTTTAAAATTATTATGTGGTTTATGTACATTAAGAGAATTTCGGGAAGTACTTTATATGGACACTGTGGTCTACTATGGACAAATTCCATTCAAATTTGGTAGTGTAATTTATATTTACCAAACATGTAGTATTGCAAAATTTCATTAAAATCATATAAGACGTAAAGATATAAACATTTAATTTCAATTCCGGGAATATCTTTGTAGGTGAAAATATGGACCGATCATAATAAATTTTAGTAATAACTTTTTTTGTGTCAAGAAAAACATTCATACCAAATTTCATTCAATTATTTCCAAAATTGCGAGCTGCAGGTCTAAAAAATTCAATGATCCATCAAACATTTCAAAATGGTTTAACATCGAAATTCGCAAAATGTTAAAACACAATATACAAATGGACATTCTGGTCTTCAAGGTGTATGCAAATACTATGGCTAATACTTGATATTTATGTTACTTTTTTGCTTTAAAAAATTTGAATACTTAAATACAAAAATAATAGTAAATATACTATTTTGATAAATTGTCAATTTGACCACTTGACGTCTGCATTTTTAAATCAAAATTTTATATACCAATTCTTTACAAAATTTTCCTTCATATGAAAATAAAAATTTTATTTAAAAGTATTAAATTTTTCTTTCACTTTAGACTTCAGTCACGACCACATACTAGCGTTGACAAAAAATGTTGTGAACAAACATTGTGTAGAAAAATGTCCTCTTTAAAGTTATATAGAAATTTTATCAAAAATCGCATTTTTGAATTTTGATTTATTGCCAAAGGTCTCCCTATGGTTGCCCTTATGTGCAATGTTGAAATTTCCATATAAATTTTTAACAAATTTTAAATAATAGGTCTGTTCGTTTGTATGCTATTTTTACTATTTTTGTATTTTACTCGAAAAGCGTTTCTGTGCACGTAAAAATATTAAAAGCATAATATAACTACAGAAGGTATAATCATTAGAAATTATGTTCTAAATTTTATTTACCCTGAAAAGTCAATAACATATAAAATAAAACAAAATCTAAAAAATTCAAAACAAAACATCAAAAATAAAAAAAGTTTTCTTCAAACTATAATAGAATGTTTTTCCTGAAAAGTTTATATTTCTTATAGTTGTAATTCTTATTTTTTTGTTTTTCATTTTTTAAATTTTCTGACTTAACAAGAATTACAAATGACAACTCTCCCAAATGATTCTACCTTCTATAGTTATATCATGAGTAAAAGTAGTAAACATTTCAAGAGAAAATAATTTTCTCTTTCACTATATTTTAATTGAATATTTTCAAATTCTTATTGAATTTTATTTTGAAACAGAACAATTAGAAAATGTTTTTTTTTTTTTTTTTTTTTTTTTTTTTTTTTGAAACCTGTGGTCAATTTGAATAAAGTATTGCAAATTTTGGTTTTATGATTAATACTTTTATAAAACTTACGTGTACAAAATTTTATTGTTATACTAATGTATGCACCTTTAAGGGATTTTCGGAAAGAGACGTAGTGAATTATGGCCTGATCCCTTTAAATTTGGTATATTGATTTGTATTTAAATAATATTTGCGAACTCGTCTACCTATTGACATTTTTGCCAGATTGATGCAAGTTTAAGTAACTTAGGGAGGGTATGAGACTTATGGTCCAATGTTAAAAAATTTGATGTGGTGGTTTAAAGATACAAAAAGATATTATTTGTGTTGAATTCTACCACATTTAAGAGATTTATAGTGGTCAAACTCTATTCTAGAAAGATATTTGACATTTGGAAGATAGGTGAAATAATGGACAGTTTTTGAACAATAGACTATACAAGATTTTACAAGTTCTATGTAACAAATTGTGTTAAGTTATCTTCCAAATCTACATGTAGTTTATATGGCCGGACAAGAACTATTGATGTTATGCAACAAGGCTAAAAATCATACATAAGAAATTATGTGAAAAATTATCTGCAAACATATGCCAGTATTTTTGAAATGTTTCCAAGTTTCTATTTAATAAAAGCAAAAAATTATACACTAGGAAGCATAAATCTGCGTACGAACTATTAAACAATAATTTTTGTCGTAATTTCTTTATTATATCTTTAAAGATTTTGATTTTTTACAGCTCTATATAATAGCTTAAATCCTTGACAATAGTATAGTAAAATATTATGTTTAGAAATATGAATAGATTCGCGGTTTTCCAAGAATATTTAAATTAAGGTTATATAAATATATAGCAAAAGTCTGCGTACACTATTAAAAAATGTATGTTTTCGCGGATTTATTAATTTTACATGATTGAATTTGTTGGGTTTTCAATTTCTATTGATTACTTAATTATTATTATAAATTTTTCAATATAATTCAAGATGGTTTTCGTAATAAATCAAAGAAGAAATTAGTTTATCCTTACCCTAATTTTTGTAAGGATGCTGAATGAAAGTTCCGGAAATAATTATATAAAACCATTCATCTGTTTAAAGAAAAATGAGTACTTATCAAAATAATAGAGTCCTTTTTACTTAAATCACGTTTTGAAAGCATTTAGTACAAAGATTAATGAAAAATAAAAATTCAGGTCATGTTATACGTCAAAAATCGGAAGAAACCGCTATAGAATTTTCTAAATTATGAAGATCTACTTAAATTGAAGTGTATTTTTGTCGAGAATGTAAAAAAGATATCATTAAATATTAGGCTTTATGCTATAATACCACTAACATCGACTTACGCTCTATTAAAAAATAAAACAAAAAATATGCTCACTGCATTAAAGTGAAAAAATCAATAGAATTTCTAAAAAAGGTGTATTCTAAGATGATGTTAATGTAGTTCTCTCTAAACAAGGCCATAACACAACATAGTAAGAAAATCGGATCATGCTCTTAATGAAATAGTCCCATTAAAAGAAAACCTGGTTATTTTCTATTCATTTATAATATATAAAAATGTCTCCTGGGTACAATTATACCGCGAGAATCAAGAATGCAAACAATATTTTTTATTTATTTTATCTGGAATACTCGTACTTTATTCGAATTTAATATTTTTGTAAATTTTATAGCTGTTTGTCCCGATTTTTGACGTATTACATGACCGCAGTTAAATTTGTTCATTAATCCATGTCGTTAATTTCTCCAAAAAGTGATTTAAGTGAAAAGGACCCTATTATTTCGGTTAATACTAATTTATTCTTATACAGACAAATGGTTTTCTATTAATATTTCTGAATGTTTTATCCTTACATCCTTACAAAAATTAAATTCATATTTTCAGTAAGAATAAATTAATTTCTTCCTTGATTTATTACAAAAACATCTTTAATTATATTAGAAAATTTGTAACAACAATTAAGTAAACAACAGAAATTTAAAATTTAACAAATTTATTAATCTAAAGCTAAAAAATCCGCGAAAAAATTAGATTTTTCAGCAGACTTTTGCTGTATAATTCTATCACTTTATTTTAATATTTTTGGATAACCGCGAATCTATTCACTTTTCTAAAGTTGATGTTTTACTTAATTATTGTTAAAGATTTAAGCCATCATATAGAACTGTAAAAATTCCAAAATTCTTAAAGGATATATAAAAACTTGCGTCAATAATATCTTTCATATGTTCGTACGCAGATTTCTGTTTCCTAGTGTATACAAATTTTATTTTTTATTGACACTAAAATTTATTTTACAATTTTCCGTTATCCCAACAAACCAAGAAACGATACAGTATCATTTATGATATCATAATTTTAAAATTATATGATAAAATATCGAAATTATATTTTCCTTAGAAAAAAACTTCAAACATTTTCAGGAAAATTAAATTAAATTGAAAATTTTTGTATAAAAAAAATATTTTATGTTATGTTTTATATGCGAATTTAATTTTTACAGCTAAAATTAGTGTAATTGCAAAAAATTAACGCGTATAAGATGAAGAAACCAATATCAGCCCGGATTTAAAGGAGGACTTGTATTCGGATTGCAAAAGTTTCGTATTACATGCAAAATGATTTGGAGCTGTGTGAACATTGGTTTATTATGGCTATTTTATTAATTTTTGAAAACATATTTATAATATTATATACTGATCCAATCTTAGCATTTATTTGTGTATATATTTTGCAATATATTGCTAAACTATCGCGCTGCTTAAATTTAATGATATCATTACTAATATCGTTATTTTCAAAAATTATGATATCATTTTCGAGTGTACCTTTTAGAAAGCAACCTATATCATTTTAGAATTATAAATGATATCATTCTCGGGCTTCTATATCACCGAAATGATATCGTAATGATATCATTACGATATCATTTGGTTTGTTGGGATCTTACTTTTTCAAGTAAAAGTTTATTTTTGAGAATTATTTTAAAATTTTTCTTTTTTACTAGTTTTGCTAGAATTTCAAACGGAAAAACTCAATATACTTTGTGAATTGGATAATTATTTATTATAAATATGTAATGGTGACTTATAAATACAAAAATTATATTTACCCCAAATAATACAGGTTGAGAAAATGAAAACTACACCTTAAGCATATAAATCACTTTTTTTGAATATAGCTTTCATATAGTTTTCAATTAATGAAGTTGTACCACATAGTGGACAAAAAAAAAATAAACTTTTTATATAAATTAATACCGTTAAAAAAAATAATAATAATAATAATAATAAAACAACTGAAAATGGTATTTTCTCTCCATTAACGTAATACTGTATATGCTACAGTTAAAACGAACCCTATTTTATTAAAATCGATACATACCCAGCATAAACTTGGTAATGGTATGTAGTTACGGATGTAGTTACTTTTCAATCATAGCAACATACTTTCTGCATTACATGAAAGTAGATTAGTAACTACTTACTTTTAACTTGATATGTAATCAGTTACATAATTTCATATTTTTGGAAATGTTACTTTTTATCTATCTCTTCATTTATATTATAAAAATTATATATTTTAAAAGTGGATAAAATATGAAAATACATTAATTATTTGTTAAACAAATAAGACTAAAGACGAAAACAAATAATTAATCGTAAAGACACCAGTCTCCGGTGAAGTCGAAACCATTAGGCCACTTTATACGTACATGAATTCATTCATGAACTCCGTAATTTGAGTTTATGTAAAATACTACATCAAACATAAAATACGGTATAACTCCTAAACCAGTAAAGGGGTATAAAAATGTACTAGAGAAAATTTGTAGAAAATTTTATTATCTATAAATGTTGTATTAACATCAAAATACGTACTTTGCTAATAAGCTAGTTATATGAAAAAGTGTTATTGTTCATTAAATTTTACTGTCTTGTGTACTAAATAAATTTTGTGTCTGAAAAAATGTTTGTCAAATTTTTCAAAATTAAAAATTCTTGACATAAAAAAATAAATTCAAGAAAATACATTTTTTTTTTTTTTTTGTTAATGTTTACAAAAATCAATTTCTTATTTCAAAAGGCTATTGGTAAATTATTAGTGTTTAAAAGTGGTAAGTATCTGAATATTACTAAAAAATATTCACTAATTTGTATTGTTTTTCTCTTAGGCACATTGGCACAAATTTATAATACCTTGAAACTCAACAGGCAACAAATTTGAAGCGATTGCAATTTAGAAATACAATTACATAAAGGTAAGAAAAATTTATTGGCTATCTTAAAACAATTTAATACGTTTATTAAACTCTTAACAATTTTCAGACGGGGGCATGTCAGTAAGGTCCGGTATTTTATTCAATTTCTGCACGGGTCACAAGAATGCGCTTCAAGAATTAACTTCAAGTCTATGGTATAAAATAGTATGTCAAATCCTGATTTCCGCATATTTTCAAATAAATAAATTTAAAAAAAAAAAAACAAATTATCTGCTTTTTATTTTCAATACTTCAGTACTTACTTGTAACCGATAATGTAACTAGTTACTATTCATTTTGCTAATAATGACTTCTGTAATACTTTGAAACTAATGAGTGATTGAATAGCTACAAAGTAATTAGTTCTTATAACGACATCTAAGTAATGACTTTCTGAAATGCCTACCTGTAATAATATAGAGTAAGTAGTTGCCTCTAATGACATCACCGTGTTAAAATAATGAGTTATTCATCTAATGTGAAAGTAGTGTAGAGCCATTATATTAGCTTTTTATCTCATTACATGGCAAGCAATGTTTTTGCTGGGTAAATTTCTACTTTAGTTATAGCCAGCAAAAACTTGTTGGTTTTCAGTAATGACAACTACTTAATTAGTTTCTTGGTAAAGAGGCGTCATTATTATTTGCTTTCTCTTCATTACATAAATAAATACTCATTAGTATAATAGCAGCCAATAAAATTATTGACAAAAATAAAACCATTTTTCTAATTTCTTTTTAATATCTCCGAAATTATTGAACAGATTAAAAAATTATGACTTGAACATAATGTGGATTATAATTGTTTGGTATTAAACCAAAGATAATTCGTTCCTAATGCAACTTCTATATTACGGTTTACTCGAAAACTACAGTCAATTAAAAAAAAATAGATTTATAAGATTAAGTACAACTTCATGATCACGTATATTCGAATTGACTAAGAAACCTCGGGACGCAGAATTAAATTAAAAAATTATTTTGATTTTGTTTTATTACCGCAATATTTACAGCAATATTAGTAATAAGTACTATAAGAAGAAATTCAGTTCAATTTTAATTACAAAACTTCCCTCCGCATTTAATTTACATTTACATATTTATAAATAGTCCAATTTATAAAATTAATAGCACATTTAAAATTCAATTTAACTTATTAAAAAAATTTATATTTTTAAATTTTTTTTTTAATTTTTAAAATACTATAAAATACTTTTATTTAAATAGATCTTAAAATACTTAAGTATTTGTTAGATATGTTTTAAATTTATAAATTACAAAAACATTAAACAAATTAAAATGTTAAATTCCACGATATGTGCTTAAATATTTAATTTAATTTAAATATAACAAAATATGCCTGTTATGGTAATAAAAATAAAATGATTTTTCATAAACTTTGAAAATGTTTGTATATACAAGGCACATTTCAATGTATGTAAGTCTTCAAAAATGTTTTTATTATTTTTTATATTTTGATTAATGATTTCAAATAATTATAATAACAATAAAATGAAACTAAATTTATAAAGAATTATATTATTAACAATAAATTAAACTATAAATGCTTAAAAAAACAGAATAAAACAAAACAATTATTATTAATAATAATTAAATTTTTACTAACAAATAGGAATGTAACTTATATAAATAAGTAAACAAAGTACAAAAAACACACACTAAAACATACATAAAAAAAAAAATGACTTAAAAACTTAAATAAATTCGTAATGTAATTGTAAAACAAATTAATTTTATTTATAAAACTAATTTTGTAGTTTATTGATTCATTCTTTCAATCATTTAATCTTTCATTATTTCTTTTATTGCGAAAACGTCGTATAAAACTGTTGAGCAAACGATTACTTAAACGTGTTGAAAGTTGTGTAGTAAATGACAAGGCCGTTGGAGTCATAGGAAGTTTGCTAAGATTTTTGTACAGATAATTGATGTCGAAGAATTTTCAAACGACTGTAAAATTAAAAGTTTTAATTAAATATTTACACAACCATATGATTACACCGAAATGATACAAAAAAAAAAATGATGGTAAATCAATACTAAATTAAAAAAGTTATTGAATTATCGCATTTGAACAAAAACAACAAGCTGCAACAGAACAAATAAATGAAAATAAAAATCCAGCCATTCAAATAAAACAAAAGCATAATTATAATTATTATTGTTATTAATATTTTTATGTTTTGTTGGTTTTTACAAAATAATTATATTTTTATTATTATTTTTTTTTTTTTGTTTTTATATTTTTATTATATATATATAAATTTATATGGTATTTATTAAATAAAGAAAATAAAATTAAAATTATTACATTTAAAAATAAAAATAAAATCAAATACGAATATAAAATACACAGATTAAATCGAAAATAATAAGCTTTTTTTTTAATTTGACTTTAACGAAAAAAAAAAAAACTTCTGATTATTTCTTTTGGATATACTAAAAGCATTAAATAATAAATTAGGAAAAAATTAAAAATTAAAATGTACAGAAATAATAATAAAACTTAAAAAATAATACAAAATAAAATTAACAAAACAAAGATATATATGTATTTATATTTTTCATTTTTTAATATTTAATATTTTTTTGTTTTAAATAATACTTAAATTTTAATTAATATTAATTAAATTGTATAAAATATTAATTACTTTCTTTTCGTGTTTGATACTTTTAAGTATGGAATTATTTGTTGCAAAATAGGTATGTATTAAATTACATTTCTTTGTTTATTTTTATTCTTTTTAAAGAACAAAATTAAAAATATTTTCAAAATATAAAAATTGGAGAATGATTTTCTTTTAAAAATAATTTTGTAATATTTAACAAATTGAATTAAAAAAAAAAACAGGAAATATTGTAACATTATAAACTATAAATAATGGTGGGAGGCCCTTTAATTGGATTTTTTTTTTTAAATTAATTTTATTAATTATCAAAATTATTTTCGTTATCGATTTATTTTTATCATAAAAAATTACATCGAATGAAAGTGGGTCAAAAATTCGTTTCGTTAATTAACATTGAAAACAACAAATACATTTAAAATTGATTTGTTGTTTTCCATACAATTTTTTAGAATTATATTTTCGATTCACTTTCGTGCAACATCGAGATACGGGCATGTTAATATATTAAAATAATAACTTTAAAATTTTTTTTGGTTTAAATACAACATTCCCAACCATTTTTGTTAATATCAAGTTTTTTGCAAACATTTCAGATCTTTTTAGTTCAAATTTGTTATATAATGCTAAATACATTTCGAAAAAATATTTCGTTTTAAAAATAACAAAAATCAGTTGCCAGAATGTAAAGGGTATGTTTATTTATAAAAAAAGGATATGTAGAATTTTTTACACTAATTAATTTTAAAAAGATTTTTTTTTTTTTAAGTTTTTATAATTTTTAAAATTTTTTTATTTGTTTTTTTTTTATATTTTTTTCTTTTTAATATTGGCTCTCTTTTAAGAGTTTTGGCAATTGCTTAAGAATACATTTTTATATATAAAAATAAAATACAAATAAAAAAATATCTTATTTTTTTCTTTAAGTTACACTTTAGTGCCTAAAATATTAATCTTCATTTTCTTCTCTAGAGATAAAAAAATAAAAGCTAATTTATAAAATGTTTATAAAATTTTTTTAAATATTAATATTTTTTTGATGATTATGTAATGATTAATAAGAGCAATAATTTATAGATATAATAGGTTTTTAAAGTACTCTTCTTGTTATTCTTTTAGTTAATGTAAAGATAAGTTTAAGTTATTTAGCAAAAAAGAAAAAAAGGGATTTTAGTTTAATAAACACAAAGAAAATTATTATAACAAATAAACAAAAGAAATTTGATATTAAATTACAAATAAAAATTGCAATATTATTAAATTATTATAATGAGCGAGGGAAAGTAATAGAAAAACAAAATTATTAGTAAAATTTAAAACAAAAGAGGTGAAACTTAAAATGAAAAACAACTCTGTTACAGATTAATATAAATATAAACAGCAGAAACTAAATTAAATTAATTAAATTAAAAAATAAATCAAAATAAAACTAATGTTAAATTTTTAAGAAAATTATAAAATAATAAAACATTATAAATCACTGTTTTAATGATGAATTTGCTGGCAGCGTAGCTGATCTTTGTACATTAACTGGATATGGCTTGTAATTGGAACGTGTTGATTGGCTGTTTTATGTTTCGTTTCGATTTAATATGTTTGTTTAATTTTTTTTAAGGATCAGCGATGGTATGGATGTTGTATGATGAAGGTTACGAGCATTTTATTTTTTTAATTTTTGTTTAAGACATACACACACAGAGAAAAAGATACAGGAAAAAAGATGTTGGTTTTAATTTTTTTTAAAAAGACATTAAATTACCAATTTGTAGATTTTGTTTTTAAATTTTAAAATATTTTTTTTTTTTTTTTTCGATTTAGGCACACATAAAGCATGATTAAGTAAAAAGAAAATAATTGATTTGTTATTTAATTAATGTAAAAGATGATTAAGTAGAATAATAGAAAAGAAACTACTCCAAGTTAAACATTGAAAAATTTAATATATTAGTAGTCGTCACATTTATATCAGAAAATACATATTAATTTTATTTTATTTAAATTAGCTTTGTAAGAAATTCATTTCTGCGACCTCTAAATTAAAAAATTTTACCAATTATAATCATTTTAAATAATGTTTAAATTGGAGTAATTTATTATTCAAAAATATAAAATAAACTAAGCTACCATTAAGAAAAAAAAGTAAAATGAATAATACCCAAAATAATAAAACCACTTTAAAAGAACCCCAAATTAATTATGAATGTAGTATTAGTATTTAAATCTTTCTCTCACCTTGGTGATATTTTACTACCATCGGTATTATTGCTATTATTATTTGATGAGGAATTTGCCTTATATCCACATTTTTGGATACGTTTAGAGAGACGTGATACCCATAAATTCTGTTCATCGGTATTGGAAGCTAAAAGAAGCATTTCTCTCGCACTATGAGGGTCATGATGTAGTTTACAGGGTGCTAAGGGATCATTATTGTCAACATGTTCCTTGTGGATTTTGTTGCGGCATCTATTTACAAATACAAACGAAATATTATTTTGGAAAATAAAAATCGCAAAAAACAAATACATACCTTTTGCACTCATAGGCCGCTGGTGGTTTAAACATATGCCACAAGGGTTTTGGACACACTTCGCAAGCTGTGGGCATATGGTAAGTAATATGCACAAATTCATGGCCTGAAAAAAAAAATACACAAAATTTTAGTATAACAGTTCTGTATCTATAACAAAATAAATATGTACCTTTATGTATTATAGATCCTGGTCGTTCTTCAGCTGCACCACCTCTAAGCACACTTATATCCAATTGTTCATCGGGTCGACGAGCTTCTCCTTCACCGGCATATAACAATTGAAAAATTCTTGGTATCTCTCTGGCATCGGCTCTGATAACATCACCCTGAGTTACTGATCTTACATGAAACACTTTGCTGTTTTTTTTTTTTTTAAGAAAACATTATTATTTTTATTTTTCAAAATAAAGATTTTCTAAAAAGAATTACCTTAAATCTAATATTAGCACAGGATCAATGGTATTCTGTTTGTCAATTTCTGAATTATAGAATATAATTTTACGGGATGATACCACTACAAATTGACGTTTCCAACCATGACGTCTTATATTTTGTTTATTGGGCACACTTAACCAGCCCTCAAATACCGAATCCTGTGTAAGTGAAAGTAAGGATGAATTCTATAAATTTTTATAAAAAAAAAACACACAACAAACACACGCAAATGCACAAAAAGACACATTAGTAGAGCAATAGTGGTAGTAGTAGTAGTAGTATTACACATTGTATGTATGTAGTTTCACATGATAATTAATTATTTTTTTTTTTTTTATTTTATAAAATGAGGTGATTGATAATGGAGTATAAAGTTTTTTTGTTTTGTTTTGGATGAACATGAAGATGATGGGGCCAAAAGTATTCGTATAAAATATAGAAATAGAAAAAAAGATTAGAAATAAGATTAGATGTTTTGAATGAAATGATTTAAGAAATAAATGAAAATTTCGTTTAAATATGAAACGTATACACACTTGATTATCTTCGGGATCGTTATCGGCTGATGACAGTGAAGCTGTTTCATTGAGCTTAGATTGTAATTGTTCAATTTCTGTGGCCTTGCAATCAATTTCCATTTGTAATTTTTGTTTAATCTGTTGAAAAAAAGAAAATAATAACAAAATGTTTAGATTTTATTGGTCAAGGAGAGTGCAAAGTCTATAATTTTATATTTGAAACTCACATGACTGTCTTCAATGACTTGACTTTGTAGGTCTTGATGTTTAAGTAACAATTGATTGTATTTCTCACGTTCTTGTTGCATTTCTTGTTGTAAACGGCGCATTTCTTTTTCTTTCTTACGCAATTCGGCGGATGAACGTGTTTTACCTTTTTGTTCTAAAATAGAGAAAAAAATATTTCGTAGTAAAAGTATTTAATAAAATTATGTCTTCCAAGTTCCTTACTTTGCAAATCTGTATCTCTTCGGTTCATAACTTCAGCCAATTTATTGACAGCTACCTGTTTCAATAGCATTTCATTCTTCCATTTTTCTTTGAGTTTAACAATTTCCTCTTCCTTCGTTGCCTTGACCTGGTTTATTTCCTCTTGCAATTTCTTATTTTGTTGCATCAAATCATCATATTCAGAATTCTTTTGATTAATTTTTTTAATAAAGTCAGCTTCAGTGTCTTTAGCTGCTGCCAACAGAGCATCTTTGGCGGAGATTTCATTACGATGTTTTGTCATAAAGTCCTTAAGTTCCAATTCTTTAATGGTTTTTTCTTTCTCCAAATCTGCCACTGTTTCTTCGGCTATAGAACGAGCCAATGCTTCAGAATCGGCACGAGCCACAGCAACTTGTACTTGATGTTTGAGCGAAACACGTTCCTCTTTAAGGTCTTGGATTTCACGACATCTTTCCTCAATTTCTTCTCGGTGTTCATTAGCTTGTGCTTTATAAAGGCGGGAGAAAATCTGTTCGGCTTCAAATTGATCTTGTAATTCTTTCTTTTGTAAAATTTCTTTGTTAAGAGCAATCTTGATTTGGGCCATATCTTCCTCATGCTTGCGTTTGTTTTCTCTTAAAGCAGCTAATTCTTTTTGTAATTGATTTTCACGGGATTTTAAATGAGCCACCTCTGAACTTTTGAGGCTTAAATCGGAGAGTAAGGAATTCTTTTTTGTATGCTCCTGATCTAGTTGTGATTGCAACACAGTTACCTTTTCAGCTTCTTGTCGACATTCTCCCTCCAATTTTTGCAAACGTTGTTGTATTTGCCTGTAGTCCACAGAGAGCATACTTAATTGTCTTTCCTTTTCCTGCGAATTTTGATCGGCTTTAATGCGTGCCGATTTCTCCTCATTAAGTTTGGTTTGTAAAGCTTTAACTTCTTGCAGATTGGCTTCTTCACGACTTAACATACGTGATTTTTCTGTTTCCTGATGGGCCTTTACTTCTTGCTGGTAACGACCCTGAGCTGCTTTCAATTCAAAATCTAAATTGGCATTGGCTTTTTCCAAATCGGAAATTTTCTCTGTTAATACTCTGTTATCTTCGTAGGCTTGTTGTTCTCTTGTTACGGCTCTCTCCAGATCATTGGAAATCGTTTGTAACTTGTTTTCTGTTTCTTTCTGCAGTTCCTTCAATTGGGAACGAGAATTTTTCTCTTGCGCCAATTGTGCTTGAAGTTCAGCTACCTCTTGCTGCAAAGTTTCCTTTTGACTTTGCAAGCTAGTCAGCATTAATTGATTTTGAGCAATTTTAGCTTCCAACTCTTCCTTGGCTAAACCCAATTCTGCTGTTTGTTTTTTAAGTTTTTGCGAATTTTCCGTTTCATTCTTGAAATTCTCCTCCATTTCTTTTAATTGCTTTTCAAGCGTTACTATTTTCTCGTTATGATGTTGATTGTTGTTCATTTCTCGGGTTCTTATTTTCTGTTCATTGTCGAGATTTTTCTGTGTTTCGGCCAAAAGAATTTCTGTTTTCTTTCGTAATTCAATCTCCTGTTCAAACTTTTGCAGTGCTATTTTATAATTGTGTTGCGTTATGGCTAAATCCTTTTCATATTCGGAAGACTTGGCTTGTAATTCAGTTTCACGTTTAGTTATAATTTCCAATTGTTGTCTTAAGGCTTTATCTTGCTTCTCTAACGTTTCCGAGTGATTACGTTCTCTTTCGAGTAAAGCTTCCAAACGTTTGATTTCATTGGAATTTGAAGGTCTGTGTCTATGATTATGATTGGCGGTGTTGGTAGTGTTTTCTTTAGCCTCAGCATCGACAGTATCATTATTCGACAATAATTGATAATCTCCTGTGTAGGTAAAACCTATAAATGGCAAGTGATTGCCATCAAAATTCTTGGGTATAGGAAATACTTCTTCTGGTGTTTCGTCTCTTTCAATGTCTTCAAAATTTCTGGTGTCATCATCGGAAGACAATTCTGGTACTACAGGTGGAACACTTTCTCGGATATTATCAAAACTCCATGTGTCATTTTGAAAAAACGGATGTTCTTTAATTTCATCTATGCCATGACGACCCAAGCGTTGAGTTCGATCTGTGAGAAAGGCCCGTATAAGACTTTTAGCATTTTCACTTATTTCTACTTCTGCCGGAAAACTTAGAGAATTTTTGTGGTCCATAATTTTGCCATATGTGCCCACCAACGAATCAGCATAGAAAGGAGTATCGCCCACTAACATTTCGTATAGAAAAATACCCACAGACCACCAATCACATTCACGCCCATATTCATTATCCACACCTTGGGATTGCAATACTTCAGGACTTATATAATCCGGTGTACCCACAGCATTACTCGATACCACCAAACCGTTGGGGCCCATGCGCATACACGTACCAAAATCAGCCAACTTTAAATGACCATAACGATCGAGCAACATATTATCGGGCTTCACATCACGATGCACAAAACCCATATTGTGTATGGTATCCAAAGCCAAGACCACTTCCATTGTATAAAATATTGCCCACTTCTCAGGTATTTCATACATAGACATCAAAGATACTATATCACCACCGGGCATATAATCCATAACCATATACAGGTACTTATTATCCTGAAATGCAAAATGCAATTGAACAATCCATTCGGAATTGGCATGTGCCATTATATGACGTTCTTCCCAGAAAAATGCCGAATCTGGTCGTTTCATCATTTCAAATTTTGAAAGTCTTTTCATGGCATACACTTGTCGAGAGGATTTATGTCGTACCAATTGTACCTCACCAAAGGCACCGGCTCCAATGATTTTGATAAAATCAAAATCATCAACATTCATACGCAATTGGCAAATTTGTTGTGCGAGTGGTTTGTCTGAAAAAAAAAATAAAAAATAAATAAATAAAATAATGATAAGTCAACAACTCACATTTTATTAAACTATCAAAATAATGTAAAAACATAAAATTGTTTAACAAATTAAATTATAATTGGGATTTCAATTTATTTGCAGTTTGTTTTTTTAATTAATAAAAAATTCCGAACCCTGTTTATTTACATTTTATTTTGATTGTGTATTTTCATTATATTTTATTTCATTTTAATGTAAACAAAACGTTTATTAAATGATAACACAAACACAGCGAAACATTCAATACACAAATTCAATATACTTACACTTTGATGCATATTGTTCTATATTTTTAAGGCGTTTCAATGATTCATGATCACAGTCGGAAACCAAAGCGGTCACTGTGTCTAGCAGGCAGTCTACATTGCAAATACTAAATGGATTACGCATCTCCTGCTCTAGTACATGAGTCCTAAAAATAAAAGCAAAACATACAGAATATAATAAACAAATCAACTAATAAACAAATGCATAATTGAATGAATGAATAAATTAATTAAAAGATAATTAAATAAATTAATGAAACGAAACTACAATTAAGGTGTTGCATTATGAGAAACAATATTTTATTTTTTTTAATAACAATCTCACAACAACGATCAATACTTAAAATGTATATTTGAATAATAAAAATAATTATATTTTTTATATGCTTCTTTTTGATAATATTTTTTTTTTTTTTTTTTTTTTGTGAAATTTAAATCTTTTGTTAAAATACCCTGTTTTTAAAGATAATTATCATATTGTTTGTACATCTAAGAATAACAATAATATACATAAGTATGTATATTAATAATATCACTAACTATCCCATATAGACATACAAACACACACATATATACTCTTGAAGAATAAAATGGCACACGCATAAACTACAAACATGTACAAAAGTAGTCAAACCATTGGAATTTTATCAGCTTGAATGAAAACAAAGTACAAAGAAGTAGAAAATAAAAAGAAATACAAATAAAAAAATCGATAAATGAAGAATTCATGTCATAAAAATTAATTTATTAAAAAAAATTAAATAAATATGCTTGATTATTAATTCATCAGCAGTACGATAAAATGTTGTAGTATTAAAAAAACGTGCTAAAAATCAAATACAAAATTATTTAAACACAAGTTTACATTATTTATTACATGATGAAGGTAACACAGAGATCGAAAGAGAAAAAGTTTTGGCATAATGACGTAATGAATTTACAAATATAGCATAACCATGATATTTACATGATGAAGTAAGAGAAATTATGAATTAATCTAACTTCCAAATAAATATGTTACTAAAATAATTTAGTTCAAAAAAAGTCCAGATTTTAATACTAATTAAAAACAGTTTATAATTTTATCTTAGAAAACATAATACATATGTCATTTTAAAACAAAAAATTAAAAGTCAAAAAGTCTACGCACTAAAATTCGTGGTAATTGTTTTTATTTATTTGAATAATGATGAGTAAATAATTAAATAAAACACAAATGATACATACATAGAATTTAATTTTAATTCCTTTAAATAATATTATTATATCAATAAACAGAGTGCAGTATTCGGCAGTGCGGAATTTTGTGTACCCTTCAACTTATTCGTTTCTTCAAGTAATTCAATTCATCAGTTTTAGTCTTGCGAAAGTGCAAAATTACGAAGTTTTTTTTTTAATTATTCGAACAACCATATAGAAAATAATTTCCCATTTACTGTCGCACTTTGCACTATATATATGTAACAAAGTTCGGAATTTCTGTGCGAACGTTTGCATTGTGAAAAAAGGGGTCGTAAATAGCGCTTAATTCAGGGAAAGGTGATATTAATATATAAGTAAATGATCACGTTTAGTCTTAAATACCTGAAGATGATGGTTTCATTTTAAATTCTTACTTTAAAATACTGTCTATTAAAAAAGTTTAACTTTGATAGCTCCATACAAGAAAACAACACAGCCTAGTTTGATTTAAATGGTATTAGCATATAAATTCGTCCATTTTTATTCGGTACTCAAATTTATTACGAACATTTGAAGAAGAAAGTTTAAAAAAATTACACAAATCTTTTAAATTCAAATTTGAAAATCATAATGAAAAAATTATTTAAATGAAAATAAAACTGAATTTATCCAATTTGTTCTTGTTGCTAAAATTTGTGCTCACGCCAACTCTGGCAAAAGTAAAAATTATCGCACTTTCGCAAGATTTAAATTGGTGAATTGAATTACACTATTATTTTAGTTTTATTACTTCAAATATTTTTTTAATTAAACAATTTCTCATATATATAAATATAGTTCGAAATGTAATGCGTCTCTTAAAAATATTTCTCGATATGGTACCAAAATTTCATATGGTTCCTTTGGCAGAAATATGAAAAAAAGACATTTCGGAAAATATAAGAATTTTTTGAGATGGAAACATCAAAACATTTCATTTTGGGATCATCCTAATTAATATACATTAATAAATTTCGATTTCACTTTTCACAATTCCTGTACGTACTATTATAATATAAACACTTAGACCCGTCAAAGTTTATTTATAAAATACAACATAACCGGCAAATTTGTGTTTGTAAACAAAAAATGCCAAAAAAAAAAAAAAAAAAAATAATAATTTAAACATTTTCTTATATATTGTATAACAAAAGAATTAATTTTGTTTATTTAATTATCAATTTGTGTTGTTTTTTAACATTCCAATTTTAAGATTGCAAAATTTTATTTTTCCGCGTATTTTTTGTTCTTTCCTTTGTTTATTTATATAACAGCTGTTTCTGTATTTATTTATTTATTATTTTTACAATAAACAAAATTTTGTTCGTTATTATATTTTAAATTTAACAAAAAATGTTGGAATTTTGCCCCTTGCAGTTGAACTTTTGTGTTCTTTTATGAAAAAACTACAATTGTGATGAAGAATTAAGTTGTATTATTACATTTACATTATTACAGAATACATTTTTAACATTAAAAAAAAAAAAAAAAATTAATAATTTCAACAAATATATAAAACATTTTCATTAAAAATCTTACAAATATAATATGATACCATTTTAACACACGAACAGTGCTGTTTCTTTAAACATTAGAGTGACACCAAAATGTACCTATATTTGTTTTATAAATTATTTGAATAAATTAGAAAACAGTATGATGAATCATAATAAACGTTAAGTTGATGAAACAATATTTATTTAATTCATTTGCACATTTTTTTTTTTTTGTTTATATATCTTTTTTACTATTTAAAATAAAATTTAGTAGATAAAAAAGTTGAGGTGCGTTCAACAAAAAGTATTAATATAATAAACATTTAAATTTTACTTGCATCTTTTCATTTATATTTTTGGAAAAATTTATGATTTGTTTATTAACAATAAATACATTTTCTTTTGTTTTTTTAAGTTGTTGTTTATAAAACATTTTTAAAGAGACTCTTCTTTTCTTTAATAAACTTTAAGAAAATCAATGGCAAATTGAAATAATAAAAAAAAAAACACACATAAACAAAAGCCTTGACTTTAAACAAAAAAGAAGCAGCAATAAAATATAAACATTTTATCAAGAGCAGCAAAAAAATAAATAAAAAGAATGCATTTTATAGTGTGGTCATTATAAATGATGAATGATCTGAAATTAAATTGTAGAAAGAATATTACGTATACAAAGCACTCAAGAAATATATACAATACTTACTTATGTATATTGATTTTACTTATTAATACCTACATACATATGTATATACAAATTTATGTTTGATTTTAAAGTAGAATATAGAAAAAAGAACATCAAAAATAGAAATAAACTACAGTAAAAGCTCCCTTAACGGACAGCTCCCATAGGCGGACATCTCCGGTAGACGTACAATTTTTTAGGTCCCATGGTTTAGGTGGCATTTTTAGAATAAATTAATCTCCGCTAGGCGGACGCTCTCTTGGGCGGACGCGGTCACCTGTTTTTAGAGAAAACATTTCTCGTAGGCGGACAAAAATCATAAACCGTAAAAAAAAAGTACCGAATATTTTATAATAAGATGCTACTTATTATAATTTTTGTCCGTATTTGCATTTATATTTCATATTTACTTACATTTTTGGCGGCAGATTCCTAAAAATCTTGACAACTTTTTTGAACAAAAGGCATAGAAATTCTGCTCTTGTTGTGCAGAGCGAAATTGTCATCAGCAGGGAAACCACAATATGCTCTAAAAAAATGGGTTTTATGCGCATTAAATATGCAGTAAAAAACGAAAAATATGCTCTATAAAACTCGAAAATATGCATTTAAAAAACAAAGATTGTATAATTTTTTAACAAAATTATGTTTTTCATTAAAAGGGTTTTATTAATATTTCAACGTTATAAAATAAGTCAAAACTGAAATTTAACAACCGCGTCGAAATTTGATTACCCATTTTTTACTGTATCTCATAAAAACGTTACTGATTTTATATTTTCTTACCCATCTAATTCTAGACACTATTATTAGTTCAGAAATTATCAAAATTATCGATCACTGACCGCCAAAATATCGTAACCGACAACATTTTCGAAATTCGATACCAAAATGATTTATTTGTTCTGAAACAGATAAATATTTAATCGATGGATTCATTCAACGTCCAGGAAAAAACATGCAATTGCATATTGTGGTTTCCCTGGTCATCAGTCATATAAAATAAGTATTTGGGTGCTGCTTAAGATCGGGGCCAGGCCACCAACATCATCCCAAGTTAATCCTGTTCTTTTTAAATACCAACAACATCCCAACATATGTAGATGACTTTGTTGTCAAACTTGTCCTCAACATGTTTTTAATTTTTAAAATTTCGTTTAAAAATCGTTGAAAAAATGCTGTTGAAAGATTTTTTCCGCGTACGAAAAATGAAAACGGAGAGAAGCAAACTGTAGCCATTAATTCGATAAAATAAATTTCATGAAATCATAATTTATTGCAAATAATGTCTAAATGAAAATGCAAAACGTCGTTAGCCGCAAAAGAAAAAAAAACACAATTTTTAGAGTTTTTGCTTTAAAATTGATCTATTAAGTACAATTTTTCAAAGGCTAACTTAATGCAAAAAAAAAAAAAAAATAAATCATAAATGCAACAAATTTTATAACTGTTTTCTTCATGAAGCTAATGTTACGATCTTTTGACTTTTGTCAATATTGATATAATTTTTTGCATGAAATTTTTTGTATAACTGTAGTTTGCGTCAGTACATTATAATCCAGTAAATAAAACCAACATTTGATTTTTAAGTGGTTACGGCCTTTTGCATTTTAGTTGACGATACATATGTATAAATAAGAATATGTATATCTATAAGTTAATTCATTACAGTCAATCTTGGATGTTGAAATAAAAGGATATAGTACTGAATTACCCCTTGTAAAAAAAATTATGTACCATATCCCATAGACGGACATCTCCCGATAACGTACAAAATCAGCGTGACGATTGCTGTCCGCCTATGGGAGCTTTCACTGATTTGTAATTTAAATATTTGCTGCTTTTGCTCTCATTGTTAAGTTATTAGTTCTTTATGAATGTTTTATTTTTTATTAATATAAATTGTAATAAAAATAAAACTCATAAAACATTTATAACTATTTTTATATTTATATCAAAACAACCAAAGATATTTTCTTTATTTATAAATTTTAAATGCGGTTTATAAGCAATTTTTATTTCTTGAACAATATTGGAACA